>CM019075.1:68806067-70006067 GCA_009667805.1 Leptobrachium leishanense
AAAAAGAAATTGGGATGGAAGTATCGCACACGAATATTATGGATTCATCTGTATTAGCATCCATGGGGGAAAACTGACTCTGGGGTCTCCCAACTTCTATTGATAATCTGGCATACGAACAATTAAAAGAGAGTATTCGGTTCCACTTGATATATCGGATGCATAAACCCCAAGTTAATTTGGTCCTAAAAACTGTTGGAGAGGAGTCTGTACTTAATGGAAGATATTACTTGTATCTGATGTCTGGATATACATGTATCTGGCATCTGATGTCTGGATATACATGTATCTGGCATCTGATGTCTGGATATACATGTATCTGGAGTCTCGGTCTGGTTAAAGTTATTTATTTTTGTAACTTTATTCTGAATAAAACCTTTAACAGTGTAATTTCATAAGATAATTTAAGAGGGTGTGTTTAGGGGCGGAGTTCAGAGCAGGGTAGGTGGGGCAACTGGTGGCGAGTAACTTTTAAGGTCTGGCTAGTAGCTTCTGACATAGAACCCACCCATCACTCCTTTCCATATATCTCCATTAGGTACTGACAGACTCCTTCCGCTTGGACTACTGTCACCTGTGGCAGGCTCTGATTGGTGCAAATATGGATGGGGTGCGCAAATACAGCCAGAGGCTGGGAGCAGGAGAACTGTACCCCCTTTTTGCTTGTATGCTGACTGCTCGCTCCTGGAACGCTGTGAACAAAGGGATCAATCGGGTTTCTGCAAGTAAAGAAGAGGTGAGTAGCTGAAGCTCAAACTCTATCAAACAAAGGATAGCAGGAAGAAAGGGTTAATTATCCCATTGTCTGTCTTTCTTCCATGCCAAGTTTTAACCCACTTATTCTTCTTGATTCACCCCTTCTGTTATGCATACCACAAAAGATTTAGCACCTCTGCTATTGCTCCTACATTCTTTATGTTAGCTGCTTCTTTTCTTTCTCGTTATACTTTTTTTATTTTTTTGAGAAAGTATTTTACCAGGAAGGATACATTGAGATTTCTCTCGTTTTCAAGTATGTCCTGGGTGGCGAGTATGTACCGTTAGGTGTCTTGCCCAAGGACACTTACGTTAGAGGTGCTCTTGCCGGGATTCGAACCTGTGTCTCCACGGTTATGGAGCAGTGATGTTACCTCTACACCAACCTGTCATCTCAAGCCAAAGAAACTAACACCAACTAATCATCATAAACCATCTCTAAGTCTTCTGAGGAATACTAGGCAAAATAGACGTTTGCCTAACACCTCGCTCTGACTGGAGTGTTATGTAATGGAATATGTGAGGGATGTCCGTATGCCCATATCATTGACGTAAGGTCATGCATGCCACACAAATACATTCCTGCATTCACATACTCCTTCTTACAGAGAAGACTGCAACACTCTTCTAATTAATATGTAACGGGTTACATTCTTCGAGCTCTAGCACCTCCTTCCAGTTAACACTAGTGTCAGGGTTAGCGCTAGCGTAAAGGAGGTAATAGCGCTGCGCCCACATCGCCTTCAAATCGCTAATGGGTTAAACTAAAACGTTAGCGCTCGTTAATTTGCGATTGTAGTGTGAGTTTACTGTACTTTGAGCTACCCATGTTAGGTAAAGGGACCGCAAAGTGCAAGCACAGATTAACTAGCATTGGGATCACTTGGTGGTAACGCTAGTTACTAAGAGCAGGTGCTAGCGAAAAAGTTACCACCAGCTCAGCGGTATAGGTAACGAATTGCGCCGCTGCAGAATCCATTACCTGCAGCTTAAACCCCCCAAAAAAATCACCTACTCGCCGCTTATCCCGCAGCGAGAACGGCGACTGGATCCGCTGCTTCTGGCTGCCGGTAGCAGAGGAGACTGGGGGAAGAAAGTCCCCAGTCTCCCTCCACAATGACTCCGCCGAGCAGCAGGATCTTGCGAGAGGAGAGATACTGCCGGTCATGTGACCTGGCAGCATGATCCTCCATGGAGGGGATGCTGGGGACAGAGCCGTAGTGCTGCCCCCAGCATCCGCAAGCTTAGCGATCACTAAGGTGCAGGCTGCCGGACTCGGCGCCTGCTCCTCGATCTGCTGGGGAATTCAAACCTAGCTCGTCCTCCTTTATTCCTCTAACCCAGACGGTATTCAGTAAATGAATAGTCTTTTAAACCCTGTTTTTTCCCGACTTTGCTTTTGCAATATCACTTAATACTTCCATTTAACCATCCCCAAAAAATCCCATAATCCCCTGAGATCCCGCAGTGCAGTGGATGGCGCAATCCGCCGCTTCCTCAGGCCTCGAGCAGAGTGAAAATGGGAACAAATAGTTCCCTTGTCCCTCCGTGTCTTCTTCCGCGGCCCCTGCACATCCGAGCTCACGCAGGACGCACAAGTCTCCATGGAGTCCTCCTTGCAGCAGCGTAAAGAACCAACGTATCAGTCTGCGCTTCAGTTACTCCGTGCCCAGATGCACATTACACGTCTGTGCTGGAATAGCATCGCAAACAGCTAAACCGTAAAGGAGATATGCTCTCGCAGATTCTCTCCCTTAGCGTCACGCTGTTTTCTGCGCCGGTTGGAATCAGGCCTGTAGTTTCCAGCCATCAAATTTCTAACATCATCACTGATTTCACACGACCACTTTCCCTCATGTAGACAAGTTCAGAGCATTCGTTTTTTCTTTGGTAACAAATAAGGAAATAATTTGCACTACTGTAATAGATGTTGGATTCTTAACTACATAAAACGTATCACCCAGCATTAAGTAGAATATTCTATATTATTCAATATAGCGCTTGTAAAAATACATCTTTTTTTTTTTTAGTTCAGAGAAGGCAGAAAAATACAGGGTGTCCATAAAGTCTCTTTACAATTTCAAAAATTTATTACAAAGGCAAATGAAAAGACAGATAAGTGAAAATTATTACAAAATGACACGTATATATTTAAGTTTTTTTTTTGCCTCATTTAATACACCTCTATATGGGCACCATTAGTTGCATGAAGCACATCAAGACGGTACTGGATTTCTTGCCATGTTGGCTGCGGCATTCCCTCATCAATGGTGGCGTCAGTGATCCTCTGCTTTAGGCTAGGGACAGATGAGCGCATTTTCTGCGGCCACCGTCAAAATGTACGTCGATGCGTGCGCACGCATTTTTTCACGGAATACGCTTAAGTGGTCAGACGATACGCAATTCTGGACGTATTTCATGACGGTGGGGTAAAAAGAAGTCTAGGGAAATCCGGCTGTTTGAACGTTATGTTGGCCGCACACTAGCAGCGTCTGACGTCTCCTAATCACGCACACACGCTGCCATGCGGCCGCAGCGCACTCTGTACGTCAGTAGCAGCGGTTTCACGTTCTGAGAAAAATGCGTTCATTTGCCGGTTGCGTGGTGTCGGCGCACTTTCGTACGCACGTACTGCGTATATTGGCCGTCATTGGCCGTTATGTGCTGCTACTGCCGCCGTGATTTAGTGCGCCTGCACGCGCGTTCCGACTGCCCCACTCTGACCCTAGCCTTAGATTAGTGACGTCCCTTTGTTCCATTCACCATATCTTTAACATAACCCCATAGAAAGAAGTGGAGGGGAGCAGGGGTCAAGTCCTGGGGAAAAAAGTGAGGGAACTCGCCCACGAATTCCACAACACCTATTACCTGAAGGAAAAATATATATATCACGAGTATAGCAGTACGTGGTGATACCATTTCCATTGGGTTAACATTACATTTAAAAGACAAGCTTTCAAAAGTGTAACGCTCTTCTTCAGGTCTGGAAACTATACTGATCAGTGAAAGGTATCATTACGTACAGGTATACTCGTGATTTTGGCAACTGGACTAACACGTGTTATAATATAAATATATATATATATATAATTATATTATATATCACATATATATATATATATATATATATCCAGGCGCAAACCCCCAGAATTATATACACAGGCACAGACCCCCCCAGAATTATATACACCGGCATTGGACCCCCAGAATAATATACCCAGCACTGAGCCCCCAGAATAATATACCCAGCACTGGTTATATGGATATATTGCCCCCAGCTCATATGGATATATTTGCCCCAGCTCACCTCTCTACCAGGCCCGAAACAATTTAGCTGGCCGCACATTGCCGGCGGCCGCGTGTTTTTCCTCCTACGAGCAGCCGCTGGCATGAAGTGTGGCCGCTCGCCTGGGATCAAACAGCCAGCCGCGATCTTGCGAGATCGCGGAGTTCACGTGAACTCTGCGATCTCGCAAGATCGCGGCTGGCTGTTGGATCCCAGGCGAGCGGCCACACTTCATGCCAGCGGCCGCTCGTAGGAGGAAGAACACGCGACCGCTGGCAATGTGCGGCCAGCTAAATTGCTTCGGGCCCGGGCAGAGGTGTAGCAAGGTCATATGGTGCACGGGGGCAAATCCCCCCACATTTTTAGATGAAATTATCTAAGTGACACTGTTTGCGTTTATAAACGAATAATGACACTGTCTCGGAACAGAGCCCACAAGCCCACGTCTCCTTTCTCACTGAAAACACGAGACAAAGCAGGAGAAAGCGAGAGAGAAAAAGCAGGAGAAAGCGAGACAGAGCAGGAGAAAACGACAGAAAAAGCAGGAGAAAGCGACAGAAAAAGCAGGAGAAAGCGAGACAGCGCAGGAGAAAGCGAGACAGCGCAGGAGAAAGCGAGACAGCGCAGGAGAAAGCGAGACAGCGCAGGAGAAAGCGAGACAGCAGGAGAAAGACAGAAAAAGCAGGAGAAAGCAGGAGAACGCGAGACAGAGCAGGAGAACGCGAGACAGAGCAGGAGAACGCGAGACAGAGCAGGAGAACGCGAGACAGAGCAGGAGAACGTGAGACAGAGCAGGAGAAAGAGACAGCATAAGAAAGCAGGTGAAAAAGAGACCGCAGAAGAAAGCAGGAGAAAGAGACACAGCAGGAGACAGAGCAGGAGAAAAAGAGACAGCAAGAGAAAAAAAAAGACAGAGCAGGAGAAAAAGAGGAACAGGAGAAAGGGAGATCTAGAGGTTGAGCTGATGACAGAGGGAGCATTTTTAAATCAAGATTAGCAGTGTGTTGTTTTTTTTTTTACTGCTTGCCTTGATGTTGCTCCGGCTGCAGCACGTGGAGGAGTTCAAAGATCCTTTGCGGCGTCCTCTCTCTGTTAGATTCTGGCAGCGTTTGGTCTATTCGCTGACCCGGAACTGATGGCAGAGGAGCAGGGAGGGCACTGACCTCTGGGGTATGAAGTAAGCAACGTGCAGTTCACTGTGCGTTTTTTTCAAAGTGCAGTCTGGGCTCCTGGTGCCTGCACACTGCCCCTTCATATATATAATACGGCCCTGGCCTCCTGGAAAGCGTTTCTATGCCGCAGGGCTGGCCAGGCAGCACGTGCAGCAGCCAGAAGGGACAGCACAGAGGGGGAACCTCCTTGCGCCCGGCGCCCCAGTTCCTGACAGGCTGACAAGCAAGTGCCCCCCCTCGCTACACCACTGGGCCCAGGCCACAGCGGGAACCTGCGTTCCCGCAGCGTTCCCACTGTGAGAGAAGTGCGGGAACGCCGTTCCTGCGCGTTCCCGCAGGACTCGAGCCCTGGAGGGGAGTGATATCCGGTGAACGAGGTGGCCAGGGAATTAGGCCACCCCTTCCAATCCACCGCTCTGGAAATGTTTAATTTAGGAACCCACGGACATGCAGTCCCCAATGTGGTGGTGCAGCATCTTGCTGGAAAATGATGGTTGGTTGAAGGTCATGTAGTTATGGTGCCGCGTATTCAGTCAAAAGGTCAAGGTAAACATTTGCAGTAATTGATGTCTCGCTGAAGAAGAACGGTCCAATGATTTGATTGCACATGATCCCACACCACACATTCATCTAAAGCAGAGGATCACTGATGCCACCATTGATGCTACAGCCAACGTGGAAAGAAATCCAGTACCGTCTTGATGTGCTTTGTGCAACTAATGGCGCCCATATAGAGGTGTATTAAATGAGGCAAAAAAACTCAAATCTATACGTCTCATTTTGTAATAATTTTCACTTATCTGTCTTTTCATTTGCCTTTAATAAATTTTTGAAATTGTAGAGACTTTATGGACACCCTGTATAATATATATATATTTTGAAATTCAAAGTTTTTAAAAAATTTTCATCACAGAAAGAAAACAATATCATGAGATACAGAAGGGAAAAAAAGTGTGTGGGGGTACAGCGCAGGAACACACAGAAGGAAAACCTAAAATACATAAGCCGCCGATCAAATAGAGATATTGCAAAAGGAACGTAACCCAAGTAAAACGGGACTGCCATAAGCTCGTAGGACCTCAAGTCAGATATTAGTGTACGGAGAGCTCTCATGGAGGGGACAGGCGTACATTTCCATCGTCACGCTATAAGGAGCATAGTACATGACGCGATCACACAGTAGAATTTCCTTTGCATGGGTGACATCGGCTTCGATGGCATACCCAATATGTATTCCTCCGGAGCGAGCGGCAGTGTCACGTCCGTCGCCTTGGTGCCAAACAGGGCAACCTCCTACCACAAAGGCACGAGTTTCGTACAGGACCACCAAACATGCAACATAGTACCGTCAATCAATGAGCGTCGCCAGCAGAGGGGGGATACCGGTTTGTTCATGTGAAGGCAGAAATATTTTACATGTTTTCACATTCCATTCACAATGAGTAAAACGGATTAAAAATTCGGAAAAAAGGGAAAAGAACAATAAAGGAAAAAATAATTCCGTAGCCGAAACATCCCTTGTTTCAAAATGTCTGAAATATTCCCGCTGCTCACATTCACACATTGAGCTTCATTTCAGAGACGTACTGCAGCTGGCAAGGGCACACACACACAGACACACACACACACACACACACAGACACACACAACTCACACAAAAGACACACCACGGCTCCCATACACATGTAGCTATTTCAGGTGACACCCAGCATCTCATTCACGTACACACATTAAGTTTCATTTCAGAGACGTACGTACTGCAGCTGGCAAGTGCACACATACACATAGAGAGACGGACGGACACACACACCACGGCTCCCATACACACACACCACGGCTCCCATACACACACACCACGGCTCCCATACACACACCCCGGCTCCCAGCATCTCATTCACGTACACACATTTACTGCTGCTTGTACACATACCCAGGCAGAGATTGTGTCCCTCTGTGTTTGTCTCACTGTCATGCAACATGTCTGCAGCTGGCTTCAGATCATCCTGCTTTAGATAAGGTGTAATTATCTATGTCTGTAATTAGAGTTCCTTGTTCAGGGTACAACAGGCATCTAATTCAACAGCTTCTGGGAAACGTAACCCATTTTGATGCCCAACTGTGTAAAATGTTCTTATGTAAATTCATCTAGAATAATCCGTATATACAACATGGGTTTATACATTTGGGTTTCTCTACATGCTTGGTTTTATACATGTGTTTTTATATGGCTTTGCATGTGGTATGTTTCTGTAAGCGTGTGTTTGTATGTGAAACATTTATGTGGAAGTAAAACTGCTCAACGTCTCTTGCTTTGAGCTATTTGCATTTTTCCTGTTCCTTTGCCTCAGCAGCCTTTTCCTACTCTCCATGTTTGATTCTTTCCTGTATCCTCTGATTTTCCTCTTTGTTTATCCCTTCTCTCATGTTTTTTTTTAATGTCTACCTGTCCTCTTTATCACCACTCTCCCACCACCTCGCTTTTGTGTCTCCCGTGAGCTTGTCGCGTTATCCGTCTCAAACATCTCTATTCATGACGTTGTTTTAGGTACTCTGTGTCTCCTTACCCTCACCTGACGCCCTCTCATCCCTCGTCCTGGTTGCTCATGTCATTCCAGGAGCCGCCCCTTCGGGGAACACTTCATGTTTGTGTTTTGTAATACTTTTCCGGGTTCACGTCACAGAATTGACAAACCTGATGCGCCGTGTCATCGCGTCTTTGACGCACGTTTTGGCACTCCTGAATGGTGCTGATTTATTTACGTCATTCATAGAATATTTAAACTTGGCACTTACTGGTTTTCCTTGCCCTGTTGTGGCCTCTGTCTTGCACCCATCGGTGCCTTGTTTTGATTCTTGATGTTTCTCTGGCTTTCTGACCCGTCTTTGTCTGACTATTGTTCCCCTCCGATTCCCCTGACCCCTCTTTTTGTCTGACTTTTGTTCCCCTCTGATTCCCCTGACCCCTCTTTTTGTCTGACTTTTGTTCCCCTCCGATTCCCCTGACCCGTCTTTTTCAGACTTTTGTTCCCCTCTGATTCCCCTGACCCCTCTTTTTGTCTGACTTTTGTTCCCCTCTGATTCCCCTGACCTGTCTTGTCTGACTTTTGTTCCCCTCTGATTCCCCTGACCTGTCTTGTCTGACTTTTGTTCCCCTCTGATTCCCCTGACCAATCTTTGTCTGACCTTTGTTCCTCTCCATATCCCCTGACCCGTCTTGTCTGACTTTTGTTCCCCTCTGATTCCCCTGACCCGTCTTGTCTGACTTTTGTCCCTTTCGGATTCCCCTGACCCCTCTTTTTGTCTGACTTTTGTCCCCTTCGGATTCCCCTGACCCGTCTTGTCTGACTTTTGTTCCCCTCTGATTCCCCTGACCCGTCTTGTCTGACTTTTGTTCCCCTCTGATTCCCCTGACCCGACTTTGCTTATTTGCTCCCTTCACCTTTGTTATCCGTGGACTCAGGGTTGTCTCTGACTATGCTATTATCTCTCTTTTGTTACCTAGCTATTTTCACCCGGCTATTATAAAGACCAGTAGTAGGATCCGGTTCTACGTGTTGGGATTACGATTAACCGTGATAAAGCTGTGTCTTTTGCCTCTCTACCTTCCATTTACTCTTGTCTCTATTCAACCCTTTCTCTTCTCGGCCTCCAAACTTTACCCCATTTCTGTCCCTTACTTTCATCCCTTCCCTTCATTTTTGCTTTTGCCCCTCACCTTCCCAATACACTCATCTTTCTCAGCCTTGTATCTTCGGCTCCCTCTTTTCTTCATCTGTTCACACTGCAACCCTATGTTGTCAGTCTCCCTTCCAACTCTTCATTCTTTCTCATTGGCCATTTCTTCTGCGCTCTCTTTCTTTCACCATCCAATTTCCATTGTATTACCTGCCCCCAACCACCTCTTTAAGGGTTATTCACAGAGCACTGAAATTTCGGCAACATTTCGTACGCCCCCCCCCCTCCCTTGAGGAATCAAATTTCCCGACCCTGCGGTGAATTCATCATTCACAGCAGGGTCCCCGGAGTTCAGGAGAGGGACTCGAAAATCCACCAAAAAACACGTTGACCTGCCGAACACAGCGCCGACCAGCCGCCCGCCGGAAAAAGCAAACAAGCAGACGAACGGGGTATAAAAACCCCAATTGAATGTGTCAGAATTGAAACGCTGTTTGTAAAAAAAAAAAAAGAAAATACTGAGCGAAAATGTCTGGAATTTACACATAAGATCCAATGAATGATAACAAAAAGGGCTGTTACAGAAAAAACGCTATTAAAAAAAGAACGGGAAATAAAAACGGAAATATTTTTAACATTGAGGCCTATGGGATTCGCCTGGATAAACCTGCCGTATGAAAGCACCGAACAGCAGGGCACTTCGGCAACTTTTCACTGCTGTTTCGGTTTTCTCTGAATAGATTAACCATTGCTTCTCTATGGGGGATTTCACTGCCGTCGAACAGGCACCGTACTTGCTGGCAATTCGCAAAAATTTGGCAAACTGCCTGCTCTCTGTATAGCCGAATGGCCCCGAAATGTCACTGTACGGGGACATTCCCTGTTCGGTGCATTTTCCGGGCAAGATCAGCTCTCTGTGAATAAGTCTGTGTGTCTTTTCCTTTAAATGAAACCCTTTCTGTTGACATCTGTCTGTCTTTTGTTAACCTGTTCTCTTTGTATCTCCTTTTTATGACGGAAATTCTGGCGTGCGATGCAGATCTGCCGAGCATGCTTTGTTAATGAACACACTTATCCTGGAGCAATACTAGCACACTCCTTTAGGCCATAATCTGCAGTGTGTGTTTTTTCTTTGCTCACTTGTCTCCTTTCCTCATCAGGTCCGAGAGATCCGTAGTAATGCAGCAGCCTACCTACCTCAAATCAGCCAGCTCCTTTCCCAAGTCCCTCGGCAGATGCTTTTACTCCTTAAGACGAATGACCTGCTCCGTGGGATTGAGACCTCGTTGCGCACCAAAGCTAGCTCCAGCTCGTTCCTCAGCATGTCACGCTGTTGCGTGCGAGCTATAGCCAGGTGTGTATCGGATGCTGACGGTTGTCTCCTCTGATTAAACAAAAAAACAGTGTTTTTTTTCTTTCAGAGAATCTCTCGTTCCCCGCACTTCCCTGCACTTTGGGGAATCAAAGTTCTCCACCTTGAAGTCAATTCAGCATTCACCACAGGGTCCCCAGCAAGCAGGGAAAACTCGCCGGAATTGCTGCCAAAAACACACAGAAAATGTCAGAAAAAGCCGATGAGCCGCCGATCACAGCGCAGACCAGCCACCGGAAAATGCCGACAAGCTGACGAATGGGTTTAAAAAAAACCCACAAAAATTAAAACCAATACCATTGAAAGTGTCAAAATTTAAACGCTGTTTGCAAAAAAAACTACTGAATGAAAATGCCTGGAATTTACTATAAGATCCAATGAATGATAATAAAAAGGGCTGTTACAGAAAAAAGAAAAAACGCTTTTAAAAAAAAAATGTGGAAAAAAATTTGCAGAATTTAAAAAAAAAAAAAAAAAAATCGCAAAAAATGCCTAAAAGATCTTAAAAAATAAATAAATCAATAAATAAAGGGAACAGGGCATTTCCCCGTACATTCCGCGGATTCCGGCCGATCGCTGTGCCTCCCGGTGCGGGCTGATATCCTTGTTGTCAGCCCAGCGTCCGGGACCGCATCGGGCAGTAATTAGATGTCATTGCGCCGTGCGCGATGACATCTAATCAGGCACCCCCCGCCTTTGTGGGGAAGGTGCCTGAAGGGGGGGGGGTCCTTTGGACCTCCCTCCCGATCGGCTGGGGGCACGGTCAAAAGCTAGGCACCGTTTGGAAGGGCACAGCCTGCCCTTCCAAGCGGTGGATAGCTTTAACCCCTTGGGGGCTGGATCACGATTGGGCGCCAACAGGCGCTGTACCGCAGTCCCCTCCTGGAGCTGGCCGACATCTTGGATGTCGGCCAAGCTTCCGTGATCTCCCCCTGACGACTTAACCCCTAGCTGCCACCAATGGTGGAGATAGGGGGTTCCAATGAACCCCCTATCTCCTTATTTGTTGCAGCTAGGGGATAATGTTTGGTATTATTAGAACGGCCAGAGCATGGCCTTTCCAATGATACCAAACATGACTATGTTAACTGTAAAGAACAGTTTTTTTTGTTTTTTATTAATGCAGCAATATTGTTCCCATTTAAATTATAATGTGAACAATGATGCTGCACTAACGATTTTTCTATGGGGTGCGTTTGTTAAAAATCACATCATTTCCACCCCAAAAAATGTAACGAGTCCCCATTTCCAATTTTTTTAACAAGCGCAACTCATAGAAAATATAACCGCAAACGCTCGTATGTCAAAAATGTGAAACAAAAACACTTTACATACTGTAAATTATTGAAAATTCGAATTTTATTGCATTTTTTGTTATAATATAAAGGCAGGACATGACATATACATATAAAAATTATATATTATAAATCTGCCGGAAAGAACGATATATAGTATGTGTGGGTCATATAATAAAACGTGGCTTCAAAACGCATTTAAACATGATGAGCAAAAGTGGTAAAAATTAGCTCAGTACACAGGCGTAAAATGGCTCAGCAGTGAAAGGGTTAAAAAAAGTAATTAAAGTGTCTGTTACAGAATTACAAAAAGAAAACGGCTGTTGAAAAAATTGGGAAACAAAACTGTCGTCTAAACAAAAAACAAAGGCGTTCTAAAAAATTATAAAAAGTCTTTTTGCTGAAAATGAAAAAATAAACGGTCGTTAAAAAAAAAAAGATTAAAAATTATATTTTGTTTTTAACTTTGAATCCTATGGGATTCGCCTGTGGGTCATTCCATGTCGAATCAACCAATGAAACATTCATTTTGAAACTTGGTCATGGATTTGGTTTGTCTTTGGTACATTTGCACCTTACCATGAGATGTAAAAAAAAAAAAATTATTTTCAAATTTTTATCTACCTGTTTTTAAGATATTGAACTTTCAAAATTACCTAAAAACGCCAAAATTCACTAACTACTATAACTTAAAATGCCATTTACGCGATACCTAAGATAGCTACAGACGTGGTACATGTGTCATTTTAAGGATTCTGAATAGGGCTTTCATTGATATAAAACATGAAACCATTATAAAATTCCAAAAATTCGCAAACTTAAAAAAAAAAAAAAATCTTTCGGAAAAATCTATATTTTTTTTACATTTTAAAAAAATTCACAATACGGTTTTATGTATTGGTTGATTTAACATGGAATGACCCCTGTTTATACCCGTCGACCGGAAACACCAAATCAGGGCATTATGCCAACATTTTGGTGCAGTTTGGCATTCTTTGAATAGATTAACCATTCCTTCTCTGTGGGATAATTTCACACTCGCCGAACTGCGACAGGACAAACGACTGTGATGATCTCATTACCTAATAAAGTGTATCCCTCCGTGTTTTCAGCCAATCATAAAATAATTGGGACTTAAAGCCTGGCCTCTGACTAAAGAGTCCACCAATAGAGAGAGGCTAATGGCGGCCTCCACTTAAAAAGGAGGGGTTAGAAATTTTTAGGGGTGAACATTTGACGCGTCATTACCTCTGTGTTTGGTAAATCTGAGGACCAACATGTCCGATGAATCTATAGAATTGATGATATATTATGACATATATATTTTTCTGTTCTTCACACTGAACGCCATGCTTACGGGAAGATCTCTGAGGCTTTTGATGTCTTATTTTTGTTTTTGTAGGTACCGCAAGGAGAATGCTGCATCTGTCTGGTCCTATGCTCACATTTCAGCGTCTGAATATTCGTATTTGGGACAGCTTTACCTGTATGAATTATTTCTCCGAGTTCAACATACTGCCGTGGGGCGATGCTTACATCATATACTGAACTGGGTCTTACTGTGCCTTTATTGATTTTATAACTTGCTCCTCGTGAACGTTTGATGACTACTCTCTTTCATTATAAGACTTCAGATCACCTCCTTTTAATGAGCTACACCGTATTCTTCCCACTTCCCAAAGGTCTTCTGATGGGTCCATCCCTAGAAAGCCCCTTGCAATACCCTGTGAGTCCACTTGGGGCCCCATCACCTGCCTACAGCTAAAACGGAAAGCTAAGGGGAAAAATTAGCGCTTGCAAATCATCCCTTAGTATCCCCGTTTCATCAGTGGATTACGGGGCAGGCGCTGAATCCAGCAGCTTATCCCATCGTTGCTGCTAGGTACCATGGAGTCTTCTGCTGCCAGGTCTCATGACCGGCAGGATCTCTCCCCTCGCGCGAGATCCTGCAGGTCGGAGAAGTGATCGCGGAGGGAAACTGGGGACTTTTTTCCCCAGTCTCACTCTGCTCCCGGTGGCCAGAAGCAGTAGATTGGGCCGCCGTTCTCACCACTTGATGAGAAGTGAGTAATTTGGGGGGGGGGGGGGTGTTTCCAGCTGCAGCTAACTGGATTACACACAAGCTCTAAACTATAGAAAACTTTTTTAGTTGGCGAACGTGGTGAGTAATTAGCGTTAGGACTGTGTGATCCTAACGCTAATTACTCTGCTTACTCTTTGTGCTCCCCATGTTAAGCCCATGACGCTGCAGGATGGTCTATGAAGTCCGTGCGACCGTAGGCCTTGAAGACAGCAGGCGTACAGGTACGCCCCACTGACACCTGGTGGCAAGGCGTACCTGTATGCCTTGCCGCCAGCAACACTTGCCCGTCGTTAAGCATAGGGAGAACAAAGTACTCGCACTAAAAAGTGCTAATACCGATGCGCTAACGGATTTTTTAACCCAATAGCGATCGGGAGGTGATCTTTTGCGGCACGTTAACGCTCTTTTATGTGAGCGCTAGCGTTAAGGAGGTGATAGTGCTTTTGGAGAGTAGTGTTGCCACGTCGGCCGTATTTTCCAGGACACATATAATTTATTCATGCTGATGGGCAGCACATGAAGAAAGCCACCCTGCAACATGTAGAATCCATAAGCCGTAGATAAGGAATCCCAGGTGAGCTGACTTCATTAATTCCTGCAGCATAGGAATTATACATGTTACAGGGCTGATCATTCCCCGAGCTCTCCCTCTGCATGAATTGGTAATATGTGCACTGGAAAATATGGCAACCCTACTGGAGAGCTCTTGACGACAGCAGACCTACAGACACCCCCCCTGATAGGATGGTTACCCAGAGCCCCCTGTACTTCAAACTCCCAATCCACATTGCCCTAATGCGGCCAAGTCGTGGACCTTTCCCTGTCTTTGGACTAAACTACTACCTCAATTCTGTGGCTAGTGCTTGTAAGAATTTTTTTTATAGTAATACTTCGGGCCATGACAGACAAGCTCACCATGTGCGCCCATAGTGACGTGCCTCCCGGTGTCCGTCGCAGCACTGTGACGCTTCAACGGTGCCAGCCACACGCTGTAGCTCGTGCACAAATTGCCTGCTCTTCAGCAGGCGAGCTGCATCTGTTCAGAGCCTCCTTTCTAAGTGATACGACGTACGTTCGATGTACCTGAAAAGCATGATCTTCCATAGGAGGGTCGAGCCTTGCAGCACTGAGCGCACTAACCGCGCTCAGCGAGGTGGCCAGACGGGCGCCAGAGTGCAAGGAACGTACACGCTCACAATGTTCCTTCCGTGCTTAAAAACGCTCATCTGACACCAGCCTAAAATGTTATCCTGAGAGGTTCTATGTGTATAGACACTGACAGCAGTGTATTCCAGTGGTATATTGAAATACGTTGTATAACACATAAGGGCCATTTGGTGGTGTTTGTGTATTCGGGCGCAGTATTGTTTCATAGGAGGGAATGCATCCTTTCCATTTTAATGTTATTTCATTTCCGGCGTAGATTTATTTGTGTAAATTATGATAGATTGGAGCTGCCGGCAAACTGTGTATTTATAGGGAATTATGTAATAGTCACATGGTACCTTTTGGTCCATTTTGCTCATATGATGCACGTGCATTCTGCATAATACTTTGCTGCAGTTATTTGTGCATAAATAAACACAAATTATGATAAATGTCTTGCTAGGAAAAGGCCGATAATTGTGCGTGGTCACTTTTTTCTTTGCTGTGTGCATAAAAAACATTTAATTGTAGCTCCTGATTAGATTGCGAGCTCTTGAGCTCGGCATGAATCTTGCTACCTCTGCTTATACCCTGCTACCAAATACAGTTCTAAAGATATTACAGGGTAATGTATTTGTATATCATAAATCTTAATCAGGGTAATTCAAAGAGAATCGAAAAGTCACTGCACGTTCGGTGACTTTTCATTCTCTTCAATTCGGCTTGATTTGGCGATCCCATTTCGGCCACCCTGCGGTGTATTCAGCGAGCACCACAGGGACGTCGTAGTGCAGGGAAAAGCAGCCGAAAACCCGACAAACACTCACCGCAAAACCCGGCGAACGCACACCGAAACCCGCAAAAACATCTGGATTAACCCGTCGGAGAAACCCGAGCAGCCGCCGATCAGAGTGCAGAGCAGCCGCCGGAAAAACCCGACACCGCAGACGAATGGAGTGAAAGAAAAAAAAAACGTATGCTTGAATGTTTGAAAAGTGAAACGCTGTTTGCAAACAAACTACTGAGCAAAAATGTCTGGAATTTAAATATAAGATATGTACTGTATGTGCAGGCAATTCGCCAGGATTTGGCGAACTGCCTGTTCTCTGAATAGCCGAATGGCCAAGAAAGGTAACCGAACGCTGATTTCAGCGTTCAGCAGCTATTCGGATCTCTTTGAATAATCCTGTCTGTTTTAAGGGGTTATTTAGAGAACACCAAAATGTCGCCAATTTTTCAGTGCTCTCTCGTTTCTCTGCACTTCAGGGAATCAAAGTTCCCCACCCTGCAGTCTATTCATCAAGCACCACAGGGTCCCCGGAGTGCAGGGAAATCCCCTTGCAAACTCACCGAACACTCACCGAAAACCCGCAGAAACCGCCACAAAAACCACACTGGAAAAAGCCACCGAGCCACCGATCACAGTGCAGAGGAGCCGCCAGAAAAAAGCAGACGAACGGGGTAAAGAAAAAAAACCGTTCGCTTGAAAGTTTCGAAATTGAAACGCAATTGAAACTACTGAACGAAAATGTCCGGAATTTACATCTAAGATCCAATGGATGATCATAAAAAAAAATGCTTTAAAAAACCCCAATTTTTTTATAGATGTAGCGGTACAGCGCACATGGAATCTGGGATATGTACACGTATTGAGTTAGATCTATATATTACAGATGGTGGAATTCCAACCAGTTCCTCATAAAACAAAAACGGAAAAAATTATCGTGCAATTTGAACTTGTATCGATATGTGAGTTGATAGGAACCTGTATTTATTAATATAGCGAGAGCCTGGACTGGCTCTAAGTTGGATCGCCTTTGGGTTTTTATTTTCTTGTTTCACAGGTACCCAATCACCTTTCCATTCTTCTTCTGGTAGTATCTCGAAGAAAAGAGGTACAATAAGGGATGCTCCCTAATACAGGGGTGGGGCAATTACGGCCCTCCAGATGTTTTGAAACTACATTTCCCGTGATGCTCGGCTGCTCATTAGGTTTGTAGAGCCTCAAGGGAAATGTAGTTTTAAAACATCTGGAGGGCTGTAAGTGCCCCACCCCTGCCCTAGTATAATTCTGCTGGAGTATATATTTCCTTTTGACAATTGCACACTTACTCTTGATGGAGTCACCCCTGACTCTAAGGCTAGGGTCAGACGAACGCATTTTTACACGCGAACGTAAAAAAGTGCGTCCGAACGAATTGACGTATTTTTTCACGGAATTCGCGAAAACGGTCATACGATGCGCATTTTCGTGCGTGATTTTTCACGGATCCAAACCAGGAAACTTTGGGTGTCTGGACGTTATGTTGGCCGGACATGAGCAGCGTCTGACATCTCCTAATCACGCAAACACGCCGCTATGCCGCAGCTGCGCACTCTGTACGTCCGTACTAGCGGTTCGGCGTTCTCGAAAAAATGCGTTCGTTTTCCACTTGCGTTGCGCGGCCGGACTTTCGTGCGACTGTACTTCGTATATTGGCCGTCATTGCCCGTCATTTGCTGCTAGTGCGGCCGTGATTATGTGCGCCAGAACGCACGTTAAGGCTGGGGTCAGACGAGCGTAGTGTTCACGTCCGTGATTGCGCCTAAAAGTACGTCCGTGATAGCATGAAAGTAAGTCCATTGGAGCCTGACACATGAAGTACGTCCGCACTGAACTGCGGACGCACAACGGCCGCGGCAAACGGACGCAGGTTAGGCAAGAACGTAATACTGCTAGAACGGACGTGCGGAGTGCGCTGCGTCCACAACGTCTGCATAGCTTTGTGTGTGAGTGATGGAGCGAGGTCAGACGGACTGCATTTATACGTCCAGCATTTTTGACGGACAGAATGTTTTTTCATTGTAATTTATTTTCCCCTCCTACATCCGTCAAAAAATAACTTCAGTGAAAAAACGGACTGTGTGACCACTACTGCGTCATCCGTACTGACGATGTCCGTACTGCACGGACGTACAGCCCGTAGAAATCACGCTCGTCTGACCCCAGCCTAAAAGTGCGCTGGTCTGACCCCAGCCTTAGATTTGCGCGTATGGGTTTTTTCGGGTTAAAATCCAATAAACCCTCCACGGATGACAGGTAACAGACAGGCAGAATAAAAGTAAGCGCTTTTATTTAAAATACAACCAGGATGCGTTTTGCTGATTAAAAACCGCTTCATCAGCTGGTAAAATAAGTTTTATCGGCGAAACGTATCCTGGTTGTATCCCGAAAAATGCCTAAACGATCCAAAAAAAAATCTATAAATATAGAGACTCTTTACTGCAGAATATAATAATAATAATAAACAGTTTATTAGATATTGAATTAAAACGGGAATATTTTTAACATGGATCCTATGGGATTCGCCCGAATAAACCTGCCGAATGAAACCACCAAACAGCAGGGCAATTCGGCAACTTTTCACTGCTGTTCGGTGTTCTGTGAATAGATTAACCATTGCTTCTCTATGGGGGATTTCACTGCTGCCGAACAGCACTGTACGTGCAGGCAATTCACCAAAATTTGGCGAACTGCCTGCTCTCTGAATAGCCGAATGGCCAGGAAATTGCACCATACGGGGAAATTCCCTGTTTGGTGCCATTTAAGGGCCAGATCGGCTGTCACTGAATAACCCTGTAAGTATTCTGGGGGTTTTAGGCAATAAACATCTAAGGGGTTAAATCGGTCAGTACAAATAATATACTTTGCCCTTGTTGTAAATAATTTTCTGTTGAGGGAAATGAGCTGTACAGGGTGTGAATATTTCTTATTTTCAATCTGATGATGTACATGTTTATATTTATTTAAAATTAGGGGTGGGGGGGCCTAGAGTAGCACAAAGCCTTAGGCTGGGGTCAGACGAACGCAGTGCGAACGTGCGTTTAGCCGCACTTTATTACGGCCGTGGTAGCAGCAAATGACGTCCAACGCAGGCCCACACACGAAGTACGGCCGCACGAAAGTTCGGCCGCGCAACGCAAGCGGCAAACGAACGCATTTTTGCAAGAATGTCGAACTGCTAGTACTGACGTACAGCGTGCGCTGCGTCCACATAGCTGCGTGTGTGCGTGATTAGGAGACGTCAGATGCTGCTCATGTCCGGCCAACATAACGTCCAGACACCCAAAGTTTCCTGGTTTGGATCCATAAGAAATCACGGTCGAAATTGCGCATTGTATGACCGATATTGCGTATTCCGTGAAAAAGTACGTCCATGAGTTCGGACGCACTTTTTTACAGACAATGCGAAAATGCGTTCGTCTGACCCTAGCCTAAATAGTTCCCTGATTTCTAGATTGTGAGTTCCCACGGGAATAGGGCCCTCGTTTCCTCCTGTACTCGTGTGTCAAAATGTTATTCAATCAGGGTTATTCAAAGAGATTTGAATTGCTGCCGAAAGGTAACCGAACGCTGAAATTCAGCGTTCGGTTACCTTTCCTGGCCATTCCGCTATCCAGAGAGCAGGCAATTTGTCAAATCCTGGCGAATTGCCTGCACATACGGTGCCTGTTCGGTGTCTGTTCGAGGGCAGTGAAATCCCCATAGAGAAGCAATGCTTCATCTATTCAGAGAACAAAAACCAGCAGTGAAAAGTTGCCGAATTGCCTTGCTGTTCGATGGTTTCATTCAACAGGTTTATTCAGGCGAATCCCATAGGCTTCAATATTAAAAACATTCTTGTTTTAATCCAATATCTAATAAACCGTTGATTATAATATTCTGCAGTAAAAAGTCTCTTTATTTATAGATTTTTTAGGATCTTTTAGGCATTTTTTGGGGATTTTTTTGCAAACATTCTTTTTCCGTTTTTTTTCCAAATCGTTTTTCTTTTTTCTGTAACAGCCCTTTTTATTATCATTCCTTGGATCATATGTAAATTTCAGACTTTTTCACTCAGTAGTTTCTTTGCAAACAGCGTTTAAACTTTTCAATCATTCAAGTGAACTTTTTTTTTTTTTTCTTCACCTCCTTCGTCTGCGGTGTCGGGTTTTTCCGGCGGCTGCTCTGCGCTGTGATCGGCTCCTGCTCGGTTTTCTCTGGTGTCTTCGGCAGGTTAATCCAGATTTTTTTTTGCGGATTTCGGTGTGCGTTCGCCCTCGGTTTTGCGGTGAGTTTGCGGCGACTTTTCCCTGCATTACAGCAGCCCTGTGGTGCTTGCCGAATACACCGCAGGGTCGCCGAAATGGGATCGCCAAATTGCACCGAATTGAAGAAAGCGGAAAGTCACCGAATGTGCAGTGACTTTTCGATTCTCTTTGAATAACCCTGAATGTATTGTAACCCTGTCTATATTGTGCCCATTGTACAGCGCTGCGGAATATGCTGGCGCTATATAAATAAAGAATAATAATAATAAGAATCTTCAGTATTCAAGCCTTTGTGCCAGTGCTGCTCACGTGTAGCAGCAGGACTCAAACTTTCTTCTATCTGTGCCACGCTGGCAATACCAAAAAATTTACAGGGACTGGCAGTGCCACCTTACACCTATTTAGCACACAGCAACATTTCCATCTCATCAAATGATTCTGCAGCATCGCCCGTAACACATTGTTTATTCTTGTGCCCATTACACATGGCGGCAGTGTCATGCTATTATATCTGAAATGCCATCTCTCCCTCGCAGGCTGGCTGCAATCTAGCTGAAACACTGGCTGATTGATGGGGAATAAATATTTCTCGGCTCTCGTACAGCGGACACTCTAATAATTACCACAATTATCCTTCATCCCAGGCTTGGCAGGAGATAATGATGGGAGGTGACGCTTGCCACAACGTATCACCATGGCTAGACATTCAGTCACACAAACTGACACTATTCTCTGTGTGCAACACACCATAACGAGACTCTCAATCATGCAAACCCGTGCTATTCTCTGCGTGTAACACACCATGACTAGAGACTCCATCCGACAACCGCACACTATTCTCAGTGGGGTTTATTTACTAAACAGGCAACGGCGCAGGAATAAATAGTAAATAAACCCCATGGAAATTAAATGACACAGACCTACCTGATTCTGTGTGTTACACACTATGGATTGAGATTCACTCACACTAAGGCTAGGCTCAGACGAACGCATTTTTCACGTTGTCCGTGAAAAAGTGCGTTCGAACGAATGGACGTATTTTTTCACGGAATACGCGATAGCGGTCATACGATGTGCATTTTCATCCGTGATTTTGTACGGATCATCAATAAAACCCTTTTTGCGTCTGGACGTTATGTTGGCCGGACGTGTGCAGCGTCTGACATCTCCTAATCACGCAAACACGCCGCTATGCGGCCACAGCGCACTCTGTACGTAAGGAGTAGCGGTTTGACGTTCTCGAAAAAATGCGTTCGTTTGCCACTTGCGTTGCACGGACGAACTTTCGTGCGGCCGTTCGTCGTATGTTCCCCGGCATTGGACGTCATTTGCTGCTAGCACGGCCGTGATTTCGTGCGGCTAAACGCACGTGAAAAATGCGTTCGTCTGACCCTAGCCTAACACACTGTCACACAATATTTGTGTACACACATGGATTGTGATTTGGTTACACACAATATTTTCTGTATGTACTACACAACATAAAGAGATTCTCTGTAACATACCGAGGGCCCTATTACATTCTTAACGCAAAAACGCACGCAAAACGCGAAGAGTTAAACGTTAACGCACGAAAATCACCGCTGGAATTACATTCCTCGCACATTTTTTCATCTGTCGGGAAACTGCGCTCGTAAAACCTACGCGCAAAAATGCGCGCAAAGTGCTGTTGCACACAGACATCAGTGAGCGCAATGTAATTTTTAACGCGAGTCCGTCAGACAAACGCATTTTGTGCGGACTGCGCACAACAGACGTACGTTCTGACGGAAGACAAGGTAGTGGCCGTCATTTTTGACAGATCTATTAAAAAAAAAAACGGCGCAGTGGCGTTCTCCGTTGTGCGTCTGCAGTTTGGTACGGTCAGGTTGTTACAATTTACCGTTACCACCAGCTTTTCAAAGACGTTAAAATTATGCGCGCAAACGTTGTTCGTTAAATTTTGCGCATAGATTGTGCGCTGGTACGCGCATGGTATTACAAACGCATTTGCGCTAACAATGTTAAGTATAGGATGCGCGCACTAAATTGCGCTCACAAAGGGTTAGCGCAGGTTCACCCGCGGTAGACGTTAACGCGCATTTTGTACATGAAAGTCGTAATACGACGTTCAGCGCAAAGGGTTTTGCCCCTCGCGTTAATGTGTTTTTGCGCACGCGCAAAATTGGGCACGAAGATTGTAATAAGGCCCAGAGAATATAATATATATATATATAAAATAAAGTTTATAGCTGCAGAGGACATTTACACATCCCAGCAATTCAGAGAACCGCTTACAGAGCTCCTGTGCTAATATTCCCCATATGCAGTAAAGAACTCTGGGTAGGACATGCAAATGAAGTCCACAGCGTCTCACTTTTTTTGCATCTAGGCTCTGTTTTGACACAAAACACAACTTGTCCAATGCCATGTCATATTAAATGTTTTTTATTTTTTTAGCAAAGGTCAGGTTATGCAACCAGTCACATTCACTCCTATACAGCTGTTTCGGAGTCATTTGCCCTCATCAGCAGGAGATAGGATGTAACTGGTTGCTATTGATGCTTAACCCCTAGGGTAAAGCAATAAGCATTTAAGTTGTAGTCGAGGGCAAAAAAGTGAAATTAAAAGCCTCCACACTGCAAATGATAAAGTTTCTAGTTGCAGAGGACATTTACACATCCCATTCAGAGAGCTGCTTTCAGAGCTCACGTGTTACATTCCCCATATGCAGCAAAGAGTAACTTATCGTGGATAGAGAAGTTTAGCAGCACACACGTACACGAACCTCATGCGTGCTAAACACCATGAGCAGACAAAAGCAAATAAATACACATTATTACCTATGTGTAATACAGATGCAAACTCTGCTCTGTGTATAACACAGACAGTGACATACATCTGCTCTGGGTACAGTACAGATATACAGCTGCTTTGTATATAATACAGATATTTATACGGCTGATTTGTGTATAGTACAGATATATATATGTATACCTGCTAAGTATATAATACAGGTATACAACTGCTGTGTGTATAATACAGGCGGACAGCAGGTTTTTATATAATGCAGATACAATACAGGTGCTCTGTGTAAAACAGATATACACACATGTGTATAATAGAGTTATATACCTGTTCTGTGGACACAGTATTGATACAGCTGTTCTGTGTATATTACAGACATACACCTGCTCTGTGTATAGTTCATACACTGGTTTTCTGTATAATACAGACTTACAGCTGCTCTGTGTGTACAGAAATACAATGGCTTTGCATACAATACAGAAATACAGCTCCCCCTGTACACTACAGATACCAATCTTCTCGCTTCCTCTCAGAGCATCCTGCCCTATGTATAATACAGATATATCCTCACTTTGTATGTAATACAGATATATACGGGTTCTGCGTATAATATATAAATGCACCCTGCTCTGTATATAGTACAGATATACACACACTCTATATATAATACAGATATACACACACTCTATATATAATGCAGATATACACACACTGTAAATAATAAAGATATACACTGTATAATAAAGATATACACACACTATATATAATACAGATATACACACACTGTTTATTATAAATATATACACACTATATATAATACAGATATACACACACTGTAAATAATAAAGATATACACTGTATAATAAAGATATACACACACTATATATAATACAGATATACACACACTGTTTATTATAAATATATACACACTATATATAATACAGATATACACACACTGTATATAATAAAGATATATGCACACTGTATATAATAAAGATATACACACTATATATAATACAGATATACACACACTGTAAATAATAAAGATATACACACACTGTATAATAAAGATATACACACTCTATATAATACAGATATACACACACTGTTTATTATAAATATATACACACTATATATAATACAGATATACACACACTGTATATTATAAATATATACACACTATAATACAGATATATACACACTGTATATAATAAAGATATACACACACTGTATAATAAAGATATACACACACTCTATATATAATACAGATATACACACACTCTGTATATAATAAAGATACACACTCTGTACATAATAAAGATATACACACTCTATATAATATATACACACTGTATATAATTAAGATATACACACTCTATAATACAGATATACAAACACTCTGTATATAATACAAATATACACACACTGTATATTATAAAGATATACACACACTCTGTATAGAATACCAATGTGTATATAATAAAGATATACACACACTCTGTATATAATACCGATATACACACACTGTATACAGTATTATAAAGATATACACACACTCTGTATAGAATACCGATATACACACTCTGTATATAATACCGATATACACACACTGTATATAATAAAGATATACACACACTCTGTATATGATACCGATATACATGCACTCTGTATATAATATATATATATGCACCCTGCTCTATATGTAATGTAGATATACACTTGCTCTGTCTACAATATCAATATACACCCGCTCTGTACAGATATACAATCACTCTGCTTATTTTATATATATGCACCCTTTATAGAATATATACACTCGCTCTCTGTATGATGCAGAGACACACCCTGCTCTGTGTATACTGTAAGATAAGTGTATCCTCTGTTTTGCACTTATAGTCATGTTCACAGTGTAGCAGTATACAAGTCATCCAGTGGGATTGTATTTTCCTAGAGTGAGAATCAGCATGTGTTCCTGGGCGGCATGGCCTAAATATTGGGGTCAATGAGCAGGTCTCCTCTGGGGCTTCTCTATTCCCTAAAACTCCTGAGATCAGCAGCAGGAACATTCTGCCCCTGGCACTGCAAAAACCAAAAACTGTGTGTACTCACGCATAAAATAATAAGAGGGGGCTCACTGAGGAATGAATGACATTTAATTACAATGTATCCCTAGAGAGGAGAAGAGATTGTAAGCTTTGTGGGTTGAGACATTATGTCGACTTGAAAACATTGAGTTGATAGGCTCAGATACACAGGAGGGCAGTGCCTGACATTTACATTCTGAGTCTATTTACCAGGAAATTGAATGGACTCTAATATCAGACATTACCCAGATAAATATACTGGCATTACTCATGATTTCACTTAGTATTCTTCTCCGCTTCAGTCCCTTAGATAACTCTCTCTGGCATGTTCTTCAATGTTATTGATTGTCATAACTGTTGAGATTTGGATAAACCATGAGCACGGTGACCCCCCCCCCCCCCATCACAGCCATCAGAAGCCGTCTATGAGCTTTCTCAATGTATATAAATATTTGAATTGAACAAGCAAATATAATTTTTTATTCAGGACGCACCTAATATTGATAAAAAAAGAACAAAACTTCTTAGAATGTTATATGTATCTCTGCTATTTACAATTCAATCTCTCACATACCCTGGAGTATGTACATGTAGGGCTCTATTAAATTCTTCACGCAAAAGCCCACGCGCAGCACTATTTTTTTGTGCGAAGCGTTTCACGTTTAGGCTAGGGTCAGACGAGCGTGATTTCTATGGACTGTACGTCAGTACGGAAGACGCAGTAGTGGCCACACAGTCCGTTTTTTTCACTGACATATATTTTGACGGATGTAGGAGAGAAAATAAATTAAAAAGCAAAACCATTTTGTACGTGAAAAATGCTGGACGTATAAATGCAGTCCGTCTGACCACGTTCCATCACTCACACACAAAGCTATGCGGACGTTGAGGACGCAGCGCACTTTGTGCGGCCGTTCTAGGGGATGTACGTTCTTGCCTGCCAATTAAGAACCAATTGAGGCTAGGGTCAGACGAACGCATGTTTCACGTCGTCCGTGAAAAAGTGCGTTCGAACGAATGGACGTATTTTTTCACGGAATACGCGATAGCGGTCATACGATGCGCATTTCTGTCCGTGATTTTGTACGGATCATCAATAAAACCCTTTTTGCGTCTGGACGTTATGTTGGCCGGACATTAGCAGCGTCTGACGTCTTCTAATCACGCACACACGCCGCTAGCGGACGCAGCGCACTCTGTACGTCAGTAATAGCGGTATCACGTTCTCGAAAAAATGCGTTTGTTTGCCGCTTGCGTTGCGCAGCCACACTTTCGTGCGGCCGTACTTCGTATATTGCCCGTCATTGGCCGTTATTTGCTGCTACTACGGCCGTGATAAAGTGCGGCTGCACGCGCGTTCGCACTGCGTTCGTCTGACCCCAGCGTAAGAATTAAGAACCACAATTGTCTCCTGTTCGGTTTTTGCACCTGCCAAAATCAATCTGAGTATATATGCTGCAACAAGAATAAAAACACACGAAACTTAGCAATTTTATTGTTTGGGTATGTGTAGAATGTGTAACTATACTTTGCTGTATTTTTTTTTTCGGGCTGGTGTATTTAAGTTCATGCCAGGACGTTCAGATTTGCCATTAACACCAGCTTTTCAAAGACGTTAAAATTATGCGCGCAAAAGCTGTCCGTTAAAATTTGCGCGTAGATTGTAATACCATCCGCGTACCAGCGCACAAACGCATTTGTGCTCACAATGTTAAGTATAGGACGCGCAAAGTACATTACGCTCGCAAAGAGTTCGCGCAGGTCCACCGTTAGACGTTAACGCGCATTTTTTGCGCGGACGTTGTAATACGACGTTTAGCGCAAAGGGTTTTGCCCCTCGCGTTAATGCGTTTTTGCGCACGCGTTAACGTTTGCGCGCAGAATGTAATAGAGCCCGTAGAGTGTTATTAAAATGGTGCTTTTTCGTTCGGCGCATTTCAGTGTGATTTGGTGAATTCATTATTCAACGCAGAGTCCCCCGAAGTGCACCGAACGTGGAGCCGCCGAAGACCACCGAACGCTGCCACTGACCGCCGAAAACTGCAGAAAAAAAACACTGAACTCTACTCTTTAAAAGGCGTTTAAGGCTAGGGACAGATGAGCGCATTTTCTGCGGCCACCGTAAAAATGTACGTCGATGCGTGCGCACGCATTTTTTCACGGAATACGCTTAAGTGGTCAGACGATGCGCAATTCTGGACGTATTTCATGACGGTGGGGTAAAAAGAAGTCTAGGGAAATCCGGCTGTTTGAACGTTATGTAGGCCGCACACTAGCAGCGTCTGACATCTCCTAATCACGCACACACGCTGCTATGCGGCCGCAGCGCACTCTGTACGTCTGTACCAGCGGTTTAACGTTCTCGAAAAAATGCGTTCATTTTCCACTTGCGTTGCGCGGCCGGACTTTTGTGCGACCGTACGTCGTATATTGGCCGTCATTGCCCGGCATCTGCTGCTAGTGCGGCCGTGATTATGTGCGCCAGAACGCGCGTTCGCACTGCCTCAGTCTGACCCTAGCCTTAAACAATAAAAATGCATGAAAATGTGTGGAAATAATAAAAAAAGTCCTATAAAAAGATAATACAACTGTCTGTAAGGCTGGGGTCAGACGAGCGCACTTTTAACGTGCGTTCTGGCGCACATAATTATGGCCGCACTAGCAGCAAATGACGGGCAATGACGGCCAATATACGAAGTACGGTCGCACGAAAGTCTGGCCGTGCAACGCAAGTGTAAAACGAACGCATTTTTTCGAGAACGCCGAACCGCTAGTACGGACGTACAGAGTGCACAGCTGCGGCATAGCGGCGTGTTTGCGTGATTAGGAGATGTCAGACGCTGTTCATGTCCAGCCTACATAACGTCCAGACACCCAAAGTTTCCTGGTTTGGATCCGTGAAAAATCACGCACGAAAATGCGCATCGTATGACCGTTTTCGTGAATTCCGTGAAAAAATACGTCAATTCGTTCGGACGCACTTTTTTACGTTCGCGTGTAAAAATGCTTTCGTTTACAGAATAAAAAAAAACTCCATTAAAAATGGGAATAAAAAATTTCACCTAAAAAATAAATAAAAAGGCTTTTCTGCTGTAACTGAAAAGAATAAACGGTTGATTAACAAAAAGATAATATTTTTTACATTAAATCCTATGGGAATCGCCTGTTAAACCTGTCAAACTAAACCACTGAAAATCTGGGCATTTCACTGACATTTTGGTGCAGTTCGGCGTTCTCTGAATAGATTAACCATTGCTTCTCTCTGGGACAAGATCACCGCCGCCGAAGATTGCAGAATTGTAGTGATCTGCGACGAACTGCACAGTATTTTGCTGTCAGTTTGCCAGTATTTGGCGAATTGACTGCTTTCTGTATAGCCGAACTGCCACAAAATTGCACCGTACGGTGCAATTCGGAGACAAGTTCTGCTCTAATTGAATAACCCCTTTATAGTGCGCTTAGCCTGTAATCGTTAAATCTGAAAAACCCTGGTATACATAGCATAGCATAGCACACATGAATTCAGAGAGAGGTGAAAACCAAGAGAATGACTGGAGAAGGGAAAGTTCTAGGCCAAAATAGCCAACCCAGAAAATATTCTGCCATTTCTCTCACTATCCAAATCAGCTATTTTAACCTAGAATTTTCACTTCTCCAAAAGTTCTCCAGAGTTTCACCTTTCTCTGATTAACCCTGATGGTTTTAGGCTGGGGTCAGACGAGCGTAGTGTTCACGTCCGTGATTGCGCCTAAAAGTACGTCCGTGATAGCATGACAGAAAGCACATCGGAGCCCGACACATGAAGTACGACCGCACTGAACTGTGGACGCACAACGGCCGCGGCCCACGGACGCAAGGCAGGCAAGAACGTACAACTCCTAGAATGCACGCACAAAGTGCGCTGCGTCCGCAACGTCTGCATAGCTTTGTGTGTGAGTGATGGAGCGAGGTCAGACGGACTGCATTTATACGTCCAGCATTTTTCACGGACAAAATGTTTTTGCTTTTTAATTTATTTTCCCTCCTAAGGTTGGGGTCAGACGAACGCATTTTTCACGTTGTCCGTGAAAAAGTGCGTTTCGAACGAATGGACGTATTTTTTCACGGAATACGCGATAGCGGTCATACGATGCGCATTTTCGTCCGTGATTTTGTACAGTTATCAATAAAACCCTTTTGCGTCTGGACGTTATGTTGGCCAGACATTAGCAGCGTCTGACGTCTCCCAATCACGCAAACACGCCGCTATGCGGACGCAGCGCACTCTGTACGGCAGTAGTAGCGGTTTGACGTTCTAGAAAAAATGCGTTCGTTTGCCACTTGCGTTGCGCGGATGAACTTTCGTGCGGCCGTTTGTCGTATGTTCCCCGGCATTGGACGTCATTTGCTGCTAGCACGGCCGTGATTTCGTGCGGCTAAACGCACGTTAAAACTGCTTTCGTCTGACCTTAGCCTCTACATCCGTCAAAATATACGTCAGTGAATAAACGGACTGTGTGGCCACTACTGTGTCTTCCGTACTGACGTATGTCTGTCTGCACGGACGTACAGTCCGTAGAAATCACGCTCGTCTGACCCTAGCCTTAGAGTCAAGCAGGTCTATTCAATGAAATGTGGAACTCAGGAGAATGACTGGAGAAGTGAAAATTCTAGGCAAGAATAGCCAAATCAGAAAAATTCTCCCATTTATCTCACTTTCCAAATTGGCTATTTGGTCTAGATTGTTCTCTTCTCCTGCCAATTCTCCTGGGTGTCACCTTTCTCTGAATAACCCTGTTAGTATTAGCTTAACATACGACATAATCTAATACGGGTCTTCTGAGTTGAGAACAAAATAAGGCAAAGATAGAATAGGCCCTGCTGTCAAAAAGGGCTTTCAAGGAAAACCAGGCAAAGGACACGACCTGATGTTGTACCTAAAAAAAGGAGATAATGTTTTAATCCAGTATTTTCCAGATGGCTAAACATATATGGAACAAATCCCTATTCCTTACTGTAGTAATCACTAAAGAAGGTTTCCTGGAAAGGTTATGCTTTAAGGCTAGGGTCAGACGAAAGCATTTTTCCCCGCGAACGTGAAAAAGTGCGTCCAAACGCATTGACGTATTTTATCACGGAATGCGCAAAAACGGTCAGACGACGCGCATTTTCGGGCGTGATTTTGTACGGATCGTCAATAAAACTCTTTTTGCGTCTGGACGTTATGTAGGCTGGACATTAGCAGCGTCTGACATCTCCTAATCTCGCACACACGCCGCTATGCCGCCGCAGCGCACTCTGTACGTCAGTACTAGCGGTTCAGCGTTCTCAAAAAAATGCGTTCAAATTCCACTTGCGTTGCACGGCCGGACTTTTGTGCGGCCGTACTTCGTATATTGTCCGTCATTGCCTGTCATCTGCTGCTAGTGCGGCCGTAATTATGTGCGCCAGAACGCACGTTCAAAGTGCGCTGGTCTGACCCCAGCCTTAAATATGCCATAGATATATATAAAGAGTGACACTTTTATATAAAAAGTGGCCATTGGCTGAAGTTTATACTTTCATAGGCCAACTAGGGCTTCAGAATGGAGGGGGAAGCATTTTTTTCCCCTATTGCACTTCTTTTAGCGTTCCAGAATGTTTGAGGTGCGCTGGTGTATAACAGAGCTGCACACAAAAAACGAAACTCCCAGCAGTGAGCCTCTAAAATAAAGCACTGATTCCCTAACCTGTGCACAAGTTCCCCTAACAGGACAGGTTTCGCAGATCACCTTGGGGAAATGCAGATTGAATACTGCAATCACTGAGCAGCAAATCATATCACCTGTGCTGTGCTTCAGATATCTGCAAACCTGACCTGTCAGCGGGTTCTGAGGACAGGTTTGAAAACCACTGCTCTAAACTATAATAAAAATGTATATATGACCTGCTGTAGGTAATATACTTTGCATTTGTTTTAAAATACATATTTAATGGCATAAATATCCGCTATAGAATGTGAATATGTTTTAATTTCATGTTTATGTTTATATTTATTTAATGTCAACTGGGGGAAAGCAGACCTTGTAGTGACTGGGGCAGCACCGAGTCCAAATATGCCTGGCATTACGGGTTTGGCCATCCAAATACAAAAACAGTAGTATGTATGGGGTCATTACAAGTTCTACTTATCTACAAGCTATAAGTCACCCCCTCATTCATAGATACTTTATGTATTAAACAAAATGTAGCTAATAAATGTTAGAGACGAAAAGACTCATATGGTCTAAAAAATGGATGATTAGATAGATCTCTATGTGTACCTGTCCTTAAGCTGTGGCTAAGAACTGGGAGAAAGGCATGAGAGTCATGAGGAGAACATGGGGGTCCAGCAAGGAAGTGGCATTGGCAGATGTGACCCTGGTGGGGGTACTGAGATATGTTACAATGACCATTACCTACTCCTGATGTCTTTTCTGTCATTTATTGCTTCATCAATCACATTTGCCTCCATTTGAGATCTATAAAAAACACTGTAAAGATGTACATTAGGTCCACAAGTACTGTATAACCCACACAAGGCTCATCCCTCCTTATAATGTATCACATTGTTTATTGGACACATACTATCGATCTGTAACATAGGCGAGTGCAGGGGATGTGCCTGGTTTGACCAGGTTTCCCATATTGTTGGATAAACTAGTCATATCAGTCATAAATGAAGTCCATATCTACAATTTGCAGATGCTCCGGATTATTTTCAAAATAAACAGCAGAAAATGGGATTTCTGGATAGAACTGACTTTTCTGATGCATGTTCTAAATGTGTTCTAAACAAAAATTTAGGCTGGCCGTCCACTGGGTCTGCAATCGTGTGACGAACAAGTCGTCCGTAGTCGTCCAACACAGAGGAGATTCAATCCTCTTCCACTGCCTCCGACGACTTTGTTGTCAGGCTTCACGTTGGTGGGTTACAAACATGTCTCAGTACCCCCACCAGGGTCACATCTGCCAATGCCACTTCCTTGCTGGACCCCCATGTTCTCCTCATGACTCTCATGCCTTTCTCCCAGTTCTTAGCCACAGCTTAAGGACAGGTACACATAGAGAGCTTTGCTAGTGTCCCCCAGAAATAAGCCGTGGCTGTAATTCTGAAGATTTGTGCTGGAACAGTGAACAGAATATAGCTGCTACCCAAACCATGAGTCGTGACTACATGTAGGGTCAGAATAGAACTGGTTTTAATCAGGGAAACACACATAGATTTATACAGTCACACATTGGTCATTTACATGCACAACCCCCCCTAGAAACCACCGGGGAGGGGGGGACCAGACTGAAATAGACAATGGGACACATTTGCCTTTTGGAAGGTGAAACATAGTTACATTAGGTAGACACTTTAAATTAAACATTACATAACATTTCTAACGTGGCAGGACAATGGAAATCGGGATAACAGATTACAGTCAGCAGATTTACAACCTATTAAAATAGAAACAGATAAGCACCTTTTTGAGACCGGGGTAAATGGGATGTTATTCCTGTCAACAGATAACAGACAATAGTATTCTTGCATAATCACAGATTATACCAACATTCTGCACACAAGAGGACAATGGGCTAATATTGATTATGTTTTCTGCACTCTACAAATATGCCTCCATGACCATGCACCATGACCATGCACCCCAAGTCTAAAATGACTTCCGTCACAGTCATACCAACAGCTGACATTAAAGCTCTCTCTGCATTGCCAGCAATATTAAAATGTTGCACAACATTTTTTATATTGTATGTAGCAAGTGCTCCAAGCATACCAAAGTAATGAGGAGAGTGGACAGTCATACCTTGTTCCATTTCTGATGTTTGAGGGACATAATATAGGGAATAGTACTATAACGGGGATTTCAGAGGGTTATAACTCTGTAGGTGTCAACAATGGATCAATTGCTAAACCCTTATTAATGAAATGTTCCAGGTACAATAACATCTTCAATTTATTAGTATGATTTTTGCAAGGGCTTTGTTTCTGGTTTCAAAACTTTTTTTGTGTGAAAATAGAACCAGGTTGAAGTTATAACTCCACCTAAACTTATGTCATAAATTTACATGTCCTGGGATACAGCCCAATGTGAGGGTCATGGTATTAATTGTGAAGAATGACTATCATAAGCAAGTATTATAAGATTATATTGGCAATCCTCAGAGTGCGAAGATGACAAATATCTGTGTGTCGTAAGTCATTTTGGGCTTCTGTGCATGGGCATGGAGGCATATTTGCAGGACTCCTAATCAATATTAGCCCATTGCCCATTTGCGTGCAGAATGTTGGTATAATCTGTTATTATGCAAGAACGCTATTGTCTATCTGTTATCTGTTGAAAGGATTAACATCCCAATTTACCCTGTCTCAAGAATGTGCTTATCTTTTTCTATTTGAATGGGTTGGAAATCTGCTGACTGCAATCTAGTATCCCGATTCCCATTGTCCTGCCTCATTAGAAATGTTAAGTAATGTTAAATTTAAACTGTCTGCCTAATTTAATTATGTTTCACCTTTCAAAAGGAAAATGTTTGTCCAATTATCTGTTTCAGTTGAGTTGGGTCCCCCAGCAGTTTCTAGGGGGGGGGGGTTGTGTATGTAAATGACCCATGTGTGTCCGTATAAATGTATGTGTGTGTCCCTGATTAAAACTAGTTCTGTTCTGACCATACATGCAGTCACGACTCATGGTGTGGGTAGCAGCTATATTCCGTTCGCTGTTCCAGTGCAAAGCTTCAGATCTACAGACATGGCTTATTTCTGGGGGACGCTAGCAAGGCTCTCTGTGTACCCATCTTTAAGCTGCGGCTAAGGACTGGGAGGAAGGCACGATAGTCAAGAGGAGAACATGGGGGTCCAACAAGGAAGCGGCATTGGCAGATGTGACCCTGTTGGGGTACTGAGATCTGTTACAATCTGTTGTTATTGATGTATTTGAGAGTATTAGTGTTATAAGATTCTCCGGCGTTTCTGGAACTTCTAATGATATATAGATGTTGATGGGCAGTGTGTGAAAAGACTCTTTACTGTATTATCAATGGTCTGTTTCTTTAGTCCATGTTTTCCTGAGCCTGAAATGTACCTTTTATATCTTTCACACTTATTTAATGTCTTTTCTTATTACCCTGAATGTGTAATCAGTTTCTCTAAATTACGACAGAGTATATAGACGGTCAGAGAGAAGTACAGAATGCGTATCATATATCCACATTAAAAAGCCAGGAAATAAAGGAACACTCTACACATTCTGACCACTTTGGGCTCTATTACATCCTCCGCGCGAATTTGTACGCGCAGTGCTATTTTCCTTGCACGCAGCGTTAAAAGTTAACGTGCGTTAATTTACGCACGTATTACCATCCAAGTGCATTTTTTCAGCCGTAAAAAAAATATTGCGCGTAAAAAAGATGCGCAAAAACGCGCGAGGATTAACGCTACGTGCAGAAATCGGTGGGCAGACTGTCTTTCACGCGATTCAGCCAATCAGAATTAAGAACCACAATTGTCTCCCGTTCAGTTTTTGTGCCTGTCAAAATCAATCTGAGTATATATGCTGCAGCAATAATAAAAACACGCACAACTGCTCTATTTTATTGTTTGGGTATGTGTAGAATGTGTAACTATACTGTGCTGTATATTTTTTTTTTCTTGTGCTGGTGTCTTTCGTTTCGGCCAGATCGTTCAGATTTCCAGTTACCACCAGCTTTTAAAAGACGTTAAAATTATGCGCGCAAACGTCGTTCGTAAAAATTTGCGCATCAATTGTAATACCATCTGCGTACCAGCGCACAAACGCATTTGCGCTCACAATGTTAAGTATGGGATGCGCGCACGAACTTGCGCTCGCACAGGGTCACTCACGTTAGACGTTAACGCGCATCGTTTACGTGAACGTCGTAATACGACGTTCAGCGCGAAAGGGTTTTGCCCCTCGCGTTAATGAGTTTTTGCGCGAAGAGTGTAATAGAGCCCTCTATGTTTTAAAAGTGGTCAGGATGTGAAGCGTGCCCCCTCTTCTCCCCCCCCACTCTCAGACCCACTGTTTTGATTAAGACGCTGGGTGAAGTGGAGGAGTTTGCTCCACTCCACCCAGCGTCAAAAGCAGCAGGGGAATTTGATTTTCCCGGCTGCCGGTTACTACTTGGTTACTAATGATGTCGGCACGCTCACAACAATCCTGTTGCGGTGCGTAATACGCATTTCTTTCTCCACTCACGCAGGAAGAGCAATTTGCGCGGAAAAACCTCAAGGACTTCCGGGTCCAGGAGTCCCTGAGCCGAAGAGGAGGAGCTGCACATGTCAAGGGAGAAAAGGTGAGTAAGGCCGAGGTCAGACGAGCGTTTTGCACAGTGGAGCAGCAAAAAGTCCCCAGTCTCCCTCCACGTTCACTAGCGAGAGCAAGATCGCGCAGGGCTTGCAGTCCGGCAGCGCAACCCTCCATGGAATCCTATGGAATCCTAGCTCGCTAATTCCAACTCGAGTGGAACTGAGCTCGATTCTAAACGGAAAATATTCTGGTGCCTACAGTATACCTTTAACAATATTGTGGTAGAAAATGAAGGGAAGGCTATGAATGATTCTTATTTGTCCGATCCGGCTGTATAATTTGATTGATATTAGCCAATAGTTCAGTTAACCAAGGGGAATTGCATAAAAGATATGAGGAGAAGACATAGCCGGGCAGATAAGGGAAGAAACCCCTGTATTACCATGGTGATATCTATAATACGGGACAAATGTTTCAAAGAGAACCAAATAAAAAATCTGCAGCCACATTTACACAGACTATTTTATTATAATAAAAAAAAAAAGGCATAGATCCATATGTATTTCCGGTAGCAATCCCACAAAAATCAACTTTTTCCTGTTTATTCGAATGTCACTCGCTGAAGATTATTGTATAAAAAAAAGAGTTTTTATGATATCAATATGCAATTAAAGAGGCAACATTATAAAAAGATGAGAAGCAGTAAGGGGGTGACGGACCTCAGATACCATGCAACGGTGCTTCAGACTGTCAGTGGAAATTGGGTGCCCAGGGGTCCTCTAGAGAAGACACCCCTATGTAGACAAAAAATAGCAAGCAGGGACCCGGCACTCCAGAAGCAAGGATTTATTTTATTTACAGCAGCGACGTTTCGGCTGAACACCCAGGCTTTCTCAAGCATTACAAAAAAAATGTCAGATATAAAAATGAGTGCTAAAATAATGTATGCTTAAGGCTGGGGTCAGACGTGCGTTTCTAAGAGCGGAAGGAACGTCTTTGAGAGTGGACTTCCTTCCATTCTGATGCCCGTCTGAAGCCCGTTTGGCCACCTCGCTGAGCACAGTTAGTGCGCTCAGCGCTACAAGGCTCCTCCTATGGAGGATCGCGCTTTGCAGCCCCGTCGAACTCGCGTCGTAGTGCTGCGACAGGGAGGCTTGCAGCACGGCAATTCGTGCACGCGCAACAGCATGTGGCCGGCCCCGTCACAGCGCCACAACACTGCGACGGACGCTGGAGGCACGTCAGTACGGGCGCACATAGTGCGCTCATCTGACACCAGCCTAAATAAAACATAAGAGATTCTTAAACTCTTCTAAACCAAGCACTTTTTGTTGAAAACAAATCATAGCAGAACATTTTTTTGAAGCATTAGGGGCCCTATTCCAAGGTTGGTGTTAAATATCCGACGCTAATGGAAAACCTGAACGTCAGCCGTTTTCCATTGGCGCCTTTCATTTAACACCGTATTACGATGGAGCCGCTTTCTCAGCAGCTCAAGTCAGAATACTTGGTGGGTGCTGAATGATAACATCAGGTAGTGGCGCTAGGCGCCGCCGCGGTTATCAACTCTAGGAGTCCATAGGACTCCATGGAAACAGATGCGAGCTTGAGCGAGCGAGGTCCAACCGGGACGGCAGAAGTACTTATGGAGGTAGTAGGAACTATTTGTTCCAGTGTTCAGCTGCCTGCAGAGCGATGAAGCAGTGGATCATGCAGCTTCTTCTCCCAGGGAGCAGATTGATACTGGGAACAAAAAGTTCCTAGTCTCCCTCTGCGATCATTCCATAGCTCTGCGTGAACTCGTAATCTCGACTGGGACGTGCAAAGCTCCATGGAGTCCTATGGACTCCACAAGCCGTTACTCACGGTGGCGCAGAGCACCCCTGCTGGTATTTGGCAGTTTTGCACTGCGTTCCGGGGCAAGATGTTAAGATCGCACCTACCCCTGGATTATGATGGTAAAATGGAGAATGTAAGGGTATATATGCAGGAGCAGATTTTCCTGCTTGCCCTAAATTACAGAATAAGGTCCAACAACTCCATAGAATATAATCGCTCCGGTAAGATTACAACAGCTGTGATTACATTTACAGCAACTCTGGATTAGGGCCCTATGTGTCTCTTTACCCCAGCTTTCTGCCCTTCTCCAAACGAAATACCAGCAGGTTTTTTATAGATATATTTTATTGTGTTCAAAACAATTATTAAAATGTTAAGATTGTATTAAATGATCTATTCAATAATGCAACTGCCTTTTGTGCCATTTCGCCCTTAAACCCTCAGCTTGTCACTGTTCTGTTACTCACACACCCCATTCTGCCGTCGCACAGAAAATTCCCACGGCACACCGGAGCATCACCTCCCTCCTCACATTCAGTCACTAACCAAATCTTGCTACTTCTACCTAAAAACATTGCACGTATCCGTCCCTTTCTTAATCAGGACTCTGCTAAACGGCTCATCCAAGCTCTTATTATCTCCCGCCTTGACTACTGTAACCTTCCTCTCTCTGGCCTTAAAAGATCCCAGATTCTCCCTCTGCAGTCTGTAATGAACGCCTGTGCTAGGCTCATCCACCTCACATCTTGCACCTCTCACACCTCACATCCTACACCTTAACCACCTCAGATCCCAGACCTCTCCCACCTCACCTCCCGCAACTCTCACATCTCGCCCCTTTGTCAATCTCTACACTGGCTCCCTGTTTCCTTTAGAATCCATTTCAAAATACTGGTGCTCACGTACAAAGCTCTCCATAACTGCGCCGCTGCCTACATTAACGTGCCGCTCCATAACTGCGCCGCTCCCTTATTAACAGGTACATCCCATTACTACCATTTCACTCTGCCAATGATCTGATGCCAGAGCTCCATGTACCCCCAACTCAGGAACTGCCCCCTTTCTATGGAACTCCCTCCCCCACAACATTAGACTCTCCCCGTCTCTCCAGTCCTTCAAGAAGTCTCTGAAAACTATTGAAAATCAATGTTCTAAGGAGTCGATGATGATTGAAAATGAGTTGAACGACAGGATTCCCTGGCCATCAATTGCATTCATAGGATTCTGGGAATTGTAGGCTTCAGCACCTGAAAGGCCAGAGTTTGAGATCCCTATCCTTAACCCTTTACTATGTGACTTAAATTCACCCGTCAAATACAGCCACAACCTGCATTCCAGCTCTGCATGTATAAAACTAGATTGACTGGCCCAATGTGTCCTTTTGGCAGGTACCTGCTTCTACCAGGAGATAATGCTAGTTCTAACTCCTAGGTCTTTTCAGTAGGGAAGCCAATACCTGTAGGAAGGTCACAGTTAGCAATATGGACACTCGGTCGCCAGTAACCAATGCTTTTTGAATACTATTAGCAACTGGAGATAGTAAAGCCTTGTAGTGCTAGTGGTTCGTTTGGGGTTTTTCCAGATACAACTGGTTTTCCACTTGACTTGGGCTAGGGTCTTCTTAGAAATAGTACATTGATCCTTTCGTTATAGATTATTAATCTGGCTGAACACCAGAAAATATGGGAATAAGTGACAATAATCACAAACAATTCACATTAAAATATATATATATAATTCAAATGATACTACTAAAAACTCCGGGCCCTATTCCAAGGTTGATGTAACCTTAACCAGAGCTGTTGTAAACGTACCAACCCCATAGACTATAATGGCTTTGGAAAGTTTACAATAGCCCTGATTAAGTTGATCTGCAAAATCTGTTCTTTTAGTGGGCCCTGAGGATCAGGGTTGGGGACCACTGATCTAATGTATTCATGTCCACTTTGTGATTGTAATCTGCCCCTATTGTTTCATGGCTGATGGCTGGAGATTAAAATGGGCTACAGCTAGTAACTGGTTTACATGAGGAGTGGAGGGGGGCACCAGGGTGTCATTTTCCATGGGTCTCCAGGTCCCTTTTTGCACTGTATATATTTGCTTCTTGTGTTTCATTAAAGTCTATGGGCTCTATTACATTCTCCATGCAAATTTGTACGCGCAGCGCAATTTTTTTTGCACGCAGCGTTAAACGTTAATGCGCGGAATTAATGCTGGTATTACGATCCGAGCGCATTTTTTCATCCGTCTGAAGATATCGCGTGTAAAAAAGACGTGCAAAAACGAGCGCAAATTAACGCTGCACGCAGAAATCGGTGGGCAGACTGTTTTTTCACACGATTCAGCCAATCAGAATTAACCCCTTAACGCCGCAGGACGTACATTTACGTCCTGCATTAGGCGGGCTTTGACGCCGCAGGACGTAAATGTACGTCCTCGGCGTTTACAGCCCCCTCGCTAAATACTCACCTCCTCCGGTCGCTCCCACGCTGCTCTGACTCCCGCGGAGTCAGATCAGTGTGATCCCCTCCTCCGGCGTTGTGACGTCATCGCGCCGGTGGCGCGATGACGTCAGTTTCAGGCGTCCCCCCCGCCGGAGCAGGGGAAGCGCCTGAGGGGAGGGATCCTTCGGATCCCTCTATCTCCCGATCGCCTGGTCCCCGGCGGCTGTGGCCAGCATCGCTGGAAGGGTCACAGCCTGACCTTTCCAGCGATGTGTGGGGGGTAACCCCTTAGTTGCCAGGTCGCGACCGGGCACTAATTTGTGCCCGATCGCGGCCTATTTCCGGTGGGGGCCGCCATCTTGGATGGCAGCCCCCACCTCTGGGTCCCCCCGTCAACTGACTCATCGCGCCATGCGCGATGATGTCAGTTAACCGGGAACCCCCTAGCTGCAAAGGGATTTCCTATGGAAATCCTTGCAGGAGATAGGGGGGTTCTTTGAACCCCTTTATCTCCTGATCGGTGGCAGCTAGGGGGTCATGTCTGATATTGCTGGAAAGGCCAGAGCATGGCCTTTCCAATGATATCAAACATGACCATGGTAAAAGTAAAATAAAAGTGTAAAAGTAAATAAATAATAAAAAATAATAATTAAATAATAAAAAAATAAATATAATAATAAAAAAAATTAGTTTTTTTTAATGCAGCACTATTGTTCACATTTCAATTATAATGTGAACAATGATGCTTCACTAATGATTTTTTTTTGGGGTTTAGCTAAAATCATGCAATTTCTCCCCAAAAAAAAATGGGTTCCCCGTTCTAATTTTTTTAACAAATCTACCCAATAGAATATGACCGCAGAGCCTCGGATAATAAAATTAAAAAAAAAAATACTTTACACACTGTGGAAGATTGAAATTTTATTGAAAATTCATTTTTTTACATTTTTTGTTATAGCATTTTGGCAGGGCATGACATATACATATAATAATGATATATTATTAATCTGCCGAGTCTGCCGGAAAGAACGATATATAATATGTCTGGGTTGTATAATAATACGTGACTTAAAAATGGTCAAAATGAGCTCAGCAAACTTCTACTTCCGAAACAGCGCCGAAGTTGTAAAATTACTCCCGTCCTTAAGGGGTTAAGAACCACAATTGTCTCCCGTTCAGTTTTTGCACCTGCCAACATCAATCTGAGTATATATGCTGCAACAATAATTAAAACACGCACATCCTTTCTATTTACTGTTTGGGTATGTGTAGAATGTGTAACTATACTGTGCTGTATTTTTTTTTTTCGTGCTGGTGTATTTCGTTTTGTTGCAGTTACCACCAGCTTTTCAAAGACGTTAAAATTATGCGTGTAAACGTCGTTCGTAAAAAGTTGCGCATCGATTGTAATACCAGCCGCGTACCAGCACACAAATGCATTTGCGCTCACAATGTTAAGTATGGGATGCTCGCACAAACTTTTGCTCGCGCAGAGTAACTGCGCAAACTTCGCAACTTGACGGTCAGCGCAATGGGTTTTTCCCCTCGCGTTAATGGATTTTTGCGCACGCGCACATTTTCGCGCTAAGAATGTAATAAAGCCCTATCTGTTTGTCTATTTTAAACTAGCAACGAGTCTTGCCTCATTTCTGGAGAATATTGCTATCACTTCTCTTTCATTGTACCTGTCATTAAGCTTCGGCTAAGGGCTGGAGGAAGCAATATTATCGCTGGTGAGAGAAATGAAGTCCGGCAAGGGAACGGCATTAGCAGATATAAACCAGTTGGGGTGCTGAGATCTGTTACATTCAGGAGACATGAAAATTACATTTTTTTTGACCAGTTCTCCCCCCAGTGTCATTAGGTTATATCACAGGTGTGCTGTGAATGCAGTTAAATCTATACAGTGGCAAGACAAAGTATGTGAACCCTTTGGGATTACGTGGAGTTTTGCATGAATTGGTCATAAAATGTGCTCTGATCTTCATCTAAGTCACAACAATTTGAAAAACACAGTCTGCTTAAAATAATACAACACAAACATTATATGTTTTCATGTTTTTATTGAACAGAACATGTAAACATTCACAGTGCAGGGTGGAAAAAGTATGTGAACCTTTGGATTTAACAACTGGTTGACCCTCCTTTGGCAGTAATAACCTCAACCAAACGTTTCCTGTAGTTGCAGATCAGACCTGCACAACGATCTGGAGTAATTTTGGACCACTCCTCTTCACAAAACTGTTTCAGTGTAGCAATATTCTTGGGATGTCTGGTGATAATCGCTCTCTTAAGGTCATGCCAGGGGCGGATCCAGGGGGGGCAACAGGGCAATTGCCCCCCCCCCGAAAATATTACTGCTGGCCGCCTCCAGCGCTAGCGCTAACTGAAGCACTGTCCATCTACTGTCTGAAAACAAACAGAATAAAGCCGCGCCGCGGCTGCGGGCGGTCGGGCAGCCTGGATTGACGATACCATGATCTCACACACTCTGAGTGAAATGCTGCCACTGGCCGACCGGGCACATTCAGTGCGCGCAGCCGTCACGTGATTTCTGGGTGGTGACGCAGTACGCCTGCGCCAGGCTGCTGCCTGTCACGTGGGTGGGAGAGGCAATAGCAGCAGGAGGCTCCATACTGTCTGCACTGCGGGACCAGCCAGTGCGTGGGTGGCAGGCTGCTGCGTGCGCACGTCACTCGTGTCTCGCGCAGAGTGATTGGGCCTGGCCTGGCCTGCATGCATTAGAGACGAGTCAGACAGTTAGAGGAGACTAGAGTGGGACACAGAAGAACTACCATCCTCCGTCGCCCGTCTGTGCCATCCATAGCCTGCCCAAGGTTCAACAGCCAAACTCAAGGTACCTGGCTGCGCAGTGCATCATGTGTGGTGCTTGCTAGGGAAGGAAGGGATGGGGTGTCACTGAACCCCAGAAATGAACCTAGGAATTTGTATATAATGAACGGGTAACATAGAATGTTCAAATTCAACTTCAGTTGGGGAGTTCAGTTCACTGTGTGACTGTGACCTTACATTCAGTGGGATTCAGTTAGGACTGTATGATACGTTAAATATTTCAGTTCTGTAAGCAACAACTTATTTTCGGTCAGTGCCCCTCCCGAGACTAAGCTCTGGATCCGCCCCTGGGTCATGCCACAACATTTCAATGGGGTTGAGGTCAGGACTCTGACTGGGTCACTCCAGAAGGCGTATTTTGTTTTGTTGAAGCCATTCTTTTGTTGAATTACTTGTATGCTTTGGGTCATTGTCCTGTTGCATCACCCATCCTCTGCAGAGCTTCAGTTGGCGGACAGATGGTATTACGTTTTCCTGCAAAATGTCTTGATAAACTCTGGAATTCATTTTTCCATCAATGACAACAATCCGTCCAGGCCCTGAGGCAGCAAAGCAGCCCCAAACCATGATGCTCCCTCCGCCATGTTTTTACAGTGGGGATGAGGTTTTTATGTTGGTGTGCTGTGCCTTTTTTTCTCCAACATAGTGTTGTGTGTTTTTTCCAAACAACTCCATTTTGGTTTCATCTGTCCACAGAATATTTTGCCAGTAGTGCTGTGGAACATCCAGGTGCTCTTTTGCAAACTTCAAACGTGCTGCAATATTCTTTTTGGACAGCAATGGCTTCCTCTGTGGTGTCCTCCCATGTACTCCATTCTTGTTAATGTTTTCCTTATTGTAGATGTGTCAACAAAAATGTTAGCATGTGCCAGAGATTTCTTTAAGTCTTTAGCTGACACTCTAGGATTCTTCTTTACCTCATTAAGCATTCTGCGCTGTGCTCTTGCAGTCATCTTTACAGGACGACCACGTCTAGGAGAGTAGCAACAGTGCTGAACTTTCTCCATTTGTAGACAGTCTGTCTTACCGTGGACACATGAACATCAAGGCTTTTGGAGATACTTTTGTAACCCTTTCCAGCTTCATGCAAGTCAACAATTCTTGATCGTAGGTCTTCTGAGAGCTCTTTTCTGCGAGGCATGGTTCACATCAGGCAGTGCTTCTTGAAACCAGTAAACCCAAACTGGTGTGTGTTTTTAAAGGGCAGGACAGCTTTCAGCAACACATCCAATAATATCACACTGATTGGACTCAAGGTTGGCTCACTCCTGGCTCCAATTAGCTCTAGGAGAAGTCATTAGGCTAGGGGTTCACATACTTTTTCCACCCTGCACTGTGAATGTTTACATGTTATGTTCAATAAACACATGAAAACATAGAATGTTTGTGTTGTATTATTTTAAGCAGACTGTGTTTTTCAAATTGTTGTGACTTAGATGAAGATTTTATGACCAATTCATGCAAAACTCCACATAATCCCAAAGGGTTCACATACTTTTTCTTGCCACTGTAAGTCGGGTGCAGTATCAGATTAGGCCAACTATATTCCTGGAAGGCACAGTATATCTGCTAAATAAAAAAAATTAAGAAGGGAGTTTAATCCCCGGCTAGAGATGATGAGGAATAAATATCTTCAAAATTAACTATTATCCTAGCGTACAAATTTGCGTTACAGTTTTAAATCGGTGACTTTTTTGGGGCGTCATTTTTAGAGTTTCAGCAAGGTGGCGACGTAATGATAGTACAATTTCAGTAAATTGGCCTATCGGGTTTATTCAGAGAAAGGTGGAACTCTGGAGAACTTTTGGAGAAGTGAAAATTCTAGGTCAAAATAACCAACCCAGAAAAATTCTTCCATTTATCTCACTTTCCAAATCAGCTATTTTGTCCTACAGGGTTATTCAAAGAGCTCCGAATGGCTGCTGAAAGGGAACCGAACGCTGAAAATCAGCTTTCGTTCACCTTTCTTGGCCATTCGGCTATTCCAGAGAGCAGGCAATTCGCCAAAGCCTGCACATATGGTGCCTGTCCGGTGCCTGTTCGAGGGAAGTGAATCCCCATAGAGAAGCAATGCTTCGTCTATTCAGAGAACAAAAACCAGCAGTGAAAAGTTGCCGAATTGCCCTGCTGTTCAGTGGTTTAATTCGACAGGTTTATTCAGGAGAATCCCATAGGCTTCAATGTTAAAAATATTTCCGTTTTAATCCAATATCTAATAAACTGTTGATTATAATATTCTGCAGTAAAGAGTCTCTTTATTTATAGATTTTTTTTAGGATCTTTGAAGCATCTTTCGGGATTTGTTTTCCAAAAAAACTTTTTTTTTTTTTTTTTTTTAAAACTTTTCTTCTTTTTTCTGTAACAGCCCTTTTTATTACCATTCATTGGATCTTACATGTAAATTTCAGACATTTTCGCTCAGTGGTTTCTTTGCAAACAGCGTTTCACTTTTCAAACAGTCAAGCGTACTATTTTTTTTTTCTTCACTCCATTCGTCTGCAGTGTGGGGTTTTCCGACGGCTGCTCTGCGCTGTGATCGGCTCCTGCTCGGGTTTTTCTGGCGTTTTCGCCGGGGGTTAATCCAGATGTTTTTGCGGGTTTTCAGTGTGCCTTCGCCGGGTTTCGTGGTGAGTTTTTGGTGGGTTTGTGGCGACTTTTCCCTGCATTACGACGGCCCTGTGGTGCTTGCTGAATACACCGTAGGGTCGCCGAAATGGGATCGCCAAATCACGCCGTATTGAAAAGAACGAAAAGTCACCGAACGTGCGGTGACTTTTCGATTCTTTTTGAATAACCCTGTTAGTCACAATTTCCTTTTCCTTTGGGTAGCATTGCTTGTATGCCTTGTAGCCTTCATAGAATTATTCTGATATCTTTCTCCCTGCCACCTCTGCTTTTTGACTATTTCATGCGTCTACAATCCTTTTTGTGACAATGTATTTCCTTATGTTATATGTATGGCAGAGGGAGGAAAATTAAGAGCTAGTGCGCACTTGTTCTAGTTACACTTTCCCTAAAGAAATCATAATTTTCCTGGGCATTGTTAGGAGTACAATGCTCACATGGTATAAAGAGAGATTGTGCTCTGGTCCAGCCGAGTGTCACTATCTGATGACCTTGCCACGTCCCCATATAGTGCGCTGTCAGTGGAGGTTGAGCCAGGGCTGCACCTTTTTAAGAATAATTGCAATAATAATTACATAAAGGGATTTGGAATAAAAGAGCAAGAAATGCTTTTCCGATTTACTGGCAGGGGCGTATTTGGGTTTAGTGCTGCCCTAAGCAACGTATAATTCTGCTGCACCCCGCAACCCCCCCTGTAATAAATAATTTTATAAAACAATGTCTGTATAAAATGATGAGAAATAATCGGGACCTATCTAAGCCAAAAACTTTAAAAAAAATCTTAATCCAGAACAAATGCATAGTATCTGATACATACCAAATGATTTCAAACAACAGTTGTTATAGGTTTCAGACTCACTGCTCGACGTGTTATTCGTTCGCAGCTCTATATATTGATACCGACGTACACCTAAATATATTGGACCTGTGAAAAAAAGGAAAATAGGTGGAAAAAAATCAGGGAATGAGATGTTAGGGCCTAAAATAGGGACTGTTCCCCCAAACAGGGACACTTGGCAAGTGTGTGTGAAAGTGTTTAAAGGAGCTGTGTGTGAGTGTATGTATAAATATATATTTAAGGGGTTATTAACTAACCTGCGATTGGGTATACCAAAATAGGGCACCATGGACAGATCACTCCATGGCAGATCTGTCACAGTCACTGGGTGAGCATACGGAGATTCAGCACCATGGACAGATCACTCCGTGGCAGACTATCACAGTCACTGGGTGAGTATACTGAATTCAGCACCATGGACAGATCACTCCGTGGCAGACTATCACAGTCACTGGGTGAGTATACTGAAATTCAGCACCATGGACAGATCACTCCGTGGCAGACTATCACAGTCACTGGGTGAGTATACTGAGATTCAGCACCATGGACAGATCACTCCGTGGCAGACTATCACAGTCACTGGGTGAGTATACTGAGATTCAGCACCATGGACAGATCACTCCGTGGCAGACTATCACAGTCACTGGGTGAGTATACTGAAATTCAGCACCATGGACAGATCACTCCGTGGCAGACTATCACAGTCACTGGGTGAGCATACTGAGCTTCAGCCCCATGGACAGATCACTCCGTGGCAGACTATCACAGTCACTGGGTGAGTATACTGAGCTTCAGCACCATGGACAGATCACTCCATGACAGATCTATCACAGTCACTGGGTGAGCATACGGACATTCAGCACCATAGACAGATCACACCGTGACAGATCTATCACAGTCACTGGGTGAGCATACGGACATTCAGCACCATAGACAGATCACACCGTGACAGATCTATCACAGTCACTGGGTGAGCATACGGACATTCAGCACCATGGACAGAGCACACCGTGACAGATCTATCACAGTCACTGGGTGAGCATACGGACATTCAGCACCATAGACAGATCACACCGTGACAGATCTATCACAGTCACTGGGTGAGCATACGGACATTCAGCACCATGGACAGAGCACACCGTGACAGATCTATCACAGTCACTGGGTGAGCATACGGACATTCAGCACCATGGACAGAGCACACCGTGACAGATCTATCACAGTCACTGGGTGAGCATACGGACATTCAGCACATGGACAGAGCACACCGTGACAGATCTATCACAGTCACTGGGTGAGCATACGGACATTCAGCACCATGGACAGATCACACCATGACAGATCTATCACAGTCACTGGTGAGCATACGGACATTCAGCACCATGGACAGATCACTCTATAGTAGATCTATGAATTTTAAAGTGGTTATAACATTAGCCTTATCTCTACATTTTTTTATAAGTTATTAAGTGAGTCACCATATAACGAGCATCTTTGTCTGAGATGCAGAATGTGGAATACTAAAACAAAAAAACTGTATTTGAATAAACACTTAAATAGTAGGTTAAGGATATAAAGGGTCATTCGGATAAAAAAAAATATCCCCACTCTTTTTTGCCTGTAAATAGTTGGGCAGGTGCTGCTGGCAGAATGTGCTCTATTATTTTTCTTTCCTTTTTTTTATATTCTGGCTGGAATTACTCACTTTTTCTCGTTTGGCGCATTCTGCTCGTCTCCTCAAGCTCAGGGCTTCCGAAACACAGAGGTCCCTGCAGCTTTTTCTATGCAAATTGTGTTCCTGCATTACATATACGTAGGATATTAAAACTGTGCTTTGATCGGAACATGTACTTTCTGCACACAAGTCCCGCAGCGCTTGCGCAGAACGATGGAGCGGAGCTGCCTGAACATGCACAGAACCAATCCATTGACTGCATCACTCAGGATGCTCGTTATCACTGGTGGTCAGAGAGAGGATCATGTCAGCAAGCAGAGTGTGGTGACATCATCGATGATCGATATGGTGAGTGACCAGCAGCTGGAAAATTAAAAATCCTGGCTGCCTGGTAACACGCTTACGGGTGGAGGAATCTCTTCTGCTTCACACAGTAGGGGTTATTCAGAGAGGTCCGAAATGTCACGGAGATGTAACCGGACACTGAAAATCAGTGTATGGTAACATTTCGGGGACATTTGGCTACTCAGAGAGCAGGCAGCTCGACAAATTTTGGCAAATTGCCTGCACGTACGGTGGAGTTCGACAGCAGTGAAATCCCCCATAGAGAAGCAATGGTTAATCTATTCAGAGACACCGAACAGCAGAGAAAAGTTGCTGAAATGTCATGCTGTTCGGTGTTTTCATTTGTCAGGTTTATTCTGGCGATTCCCATAGGCTTCAATGTTAAAAATATTCCCGTTTTAATCCAAAATCCAATGAACCGTTTATTATTTTATTCTGCAGTAAAAAGTCTCTTTATATATCTTTTAGGATCTTTTAGGTATTTTTCATTTTTTTTTTAAATCGTTTTTTCTTTTTCTGTAACAGAACTTTTTAATTATTATTTATTGGATCTTATGTGTAAATTCCAGGCATTTTCATTCAGTAGTTTTTTTGCAAACATCGTTTCAATTTTGACACTTTTAAGCCTAGTGGTTTTTTGCTTTTTTTACACCGTTGGTCAGCTTGTCGGATTTTTCCAGTGACTGGTCTGTGCTGTGATCGGAGGCTCGTTGTCTTTATCCGGCGTGTTCGGCGTCTTTTTCCTGGCGGTTCCGGCGGGTTTTCGGTGTTTATTCAGCGGGATTGCGGCTGGTTTGCGGTGGGTTTTCCCTGCACTCCGGGGACCCTGTAGTGAATGCTGAGGGGAACTGCGGGGACATTTCGGTGCTCTCTGAATAACTCCTATAATGTATATGAAACTGCAAGCATGTTTCTGCAAAAGTAGATTCTGTTCTGTCTAATGTTGGAAGGTCCTATCAATATCCGAAAAACTTCATCTATCCGGGTTATTCAAAGAGAATCGAAAAGTCACCTTCAATGCGGTGCGATTTGGCGATCCCATTTTGGCGACCCTGTGGTGTATTCAGCAAGCACCACAGGGCTGTCGTAGTGCAGGGAAAAGCCGCCGCAAACCCGCCGAACACTCACTGCTAAACCCGGCGATTGCACACCGAAACCTGCAGAAACATATGGGATTAACCATGCCGGAGAAACCCGAGCAGGAGCCGATCACAGCGCAGAGCAGCCGCCAGAAAAACCCGACACCGCAGACAAATGGAGTAAAAAAAAACACAAATTTTTGCTTGAATGTTTAAAAAGTGAAACGCTGTTTGCAAAGAAACTACTGAAGAAAAATGTTTTAAATTTACTTATAAAATCCAATGAATGATAATAAAAAGGGCTATTCCAGAAAAAAGAAAAAAACGATTAAAAAAAAAATATCGGAAAAAAAATATTTGCAAAAAAATCCTGAAAAATGCCTAAAAGATCCTAAAATATCTATAAATAAAGAGACTTTTTACTGCAGAATAAAACAATAAACGGTTTATTAGATATTGTATTAAAACGGGAATATTTTTAACATTGAAGCCTGAATAAACCTGTCGAATGAAACCACCGAATGGCAGGGCAATTTGGCAACTTTTCACTGCTGGTTTGTGTTCTCTGAATAGTCAAAGCATTGCTTCTCTATGGGAATACACTGCCCTCGAACAGGCACCGAACAGGCACCGTATGTGCAAGCAATTCGCCAACATTTGGCGAACTGCCTGCTCTCTGAATAGCCGAATGGCCAGGAAAGGCAACCAAACGCTGAATTTCAGCGTTCGGTTACCTTTCGCCAGCAATTCGGATCTCTTTGAATAACCCTGTAAGTGTACCAGGAACAGACAGTGATCTGTTTTTGTTATCCAGTGGTTTATGTCGTTCATTTAGCTTCCAAATATCAGAGGGGTTAATTCATTAATTGGTATTTATGTTGTATATTGACAAGGGAATTTCAAATTCTAGAATGTTATTTCAGAAGCGGAATATAAATTCTGCTGGATTGCTTTATTCATCTCATATCTGTTTATTTTTGGCCTAAAACATGTTCTCTCTCACCCTCCAATTATCCCCGATTCCTGTTTCAGTGAATAAAATACAAAGATTTTGGGGCAAAACCGAACAGAGAAAAGTGTAATTGGATGTGATAGCACCTCTTTAATGCTCACATGTTACACGTATTTAATTATGTTAATGGACATACTGGAGGAAAACAGAACATTGTGCTTTATTGCGAGGATTCCAGAAATCTGCCGTACAGACATCAGTCCGTCACGCGCTGATCTTGGCGGAAGCATTACAGCGGCCATAAATCTGCTCTCATCCATGCAACCTCCGATGATTAACCCTTCACACTCCTGGGAGCTACTCCTCGTGTCTGTAAGCAGTAAGGCTAGTAGATTGTTATGCATTTATGAAGGCTGACGTCTCGCCCCGTCAAGGCACACAGAGCAGGATCATTTCCACTGCCTGTAACGCAGGTCTCTACTAACACACCATGACATCTATGTGGCGGATTAATCTATTTATTCTCCCGACCCACCTTCTAATGGATGCCTTGGACCTTTCGTTTAATGGTACGTCATGGTGACACTCCTAATGGAATGCCGCACACAGTATGCACTACCACCACTGTTTACGTTATGAATCCAGTGCCCTGGGGCTCAGGACTGGCATTGGAAACCTCTGCAATCAGGGCTTATTTCAATGTCCGGGCCCCAGGACATAGTCTGGTATAAACTAAACTATTATTAGTCCCTAAATCCGAAGGTCACTACTCCCTACTTATTCTTCTTGATCTTTTTGTTTTTGACACAGTTGAACAACCACTTCCACTCCTCATACTTCGTAAACCTGACCTCAGCAGATCTGCTCTCTCCTGGTTCTTCTCACTCTCAACGGTCTTTTGGTGTCTCCTTCACTGGTGCCTCTTCTTCACCCCCAGTTCTTCTGTCAGTTGGATTACCATAAAGCTCTGTTCTGGGTCCCCTCCTCATCTCAATCTATACCACCTCTTTTGGCAATCTATTCTCTTCCTATGGTTTCCAATATCACCTCTTCTATGATGGAACCCAAATCTACTTCTTCTTTCCTGATGTCTCTTCCGTGTTTTTCCGTTTCCATTGCACTCATCTGCTCTTTTCTAAACCGAGACTCTACTAAATATCTGTCTTTTACCGCGTGCATCACTTTGGAATTGGGGTAAATGGGCCTGGAAATGTATTTGGGAGGTGCAGGCCTTATGTTCTATATTATTTACCTGCCCTCTATTGTCTTTAAGTCACCCTGTGCCTGTAGAGTGGGTGCAGTGTGTTTGTGTAATAATCTGTGTAATGTTATTGTCAATCTGTCTATTGTTATGGTCCATGTGCATCTGTTGATATCTGATGTATATTTGAGTAATTTTGTAAATCTGCTTTATCTGCAAACACTGCCCCATTATCTGCTGTTTTAGGCTAGGGTCAGACGAACGCATTTTTCACGTTGTCCGTGAAAAAGTGCGGTCGAACGAACGTACGTATTTTTTCCCGGAATACGCGATAGCGGTCATACGATGCGCCTTTTCGTCCGTGATTTTGTACGGATCATCAATAAAACACTTTTTGCGTCTGGACGTTATGTTAGCCGGACATTAGCAGCGTCTGACTTCTCCTAATCACGCACACACGCCGCTAGCGGACGCAGCACACTCTGTACGTCAGTAGTAGCGGTTTGACGTTCTCGAAAAAATGCGTTCGTTGGCCACTTGCGTTGCGCGGACGAACTTTCGTGCGGCCGTTCGTCGTATGTTCCCCGGCATTGGATGTCATTTGCTGCTAGTACGGCCGTGATTTCGTGCGGCTAAACGCACGTTAAAACTGCGCTAGTCTGACCCTAGCCTTAGACTGTAATCTTATTTAGCATCCACGGCTGTCATTGTCCTGTCTTGTCTAGGAATGTTAAGCAAATGTGTATCTGTCCTAGTCTGATTATGTCCCAAATGCCATGAAGCAGGAGGAGCAGTAACATCAGAAAACCTCACAATATTTTCTAGGGGAGGTTTTGTATATGTAAATAACCCATGTTTGGTCGCATTAGGCCCGTGTCAGACGAGTGCAGTGTTCACGTCCGTGTTACCGCACATAAGTACGTCCGTGATAGCATACAATTGTGGTAAATGGAGCCCCACACACGAAGTACGTCCACACAGAAGTGCAGACGCGGCAAATGGACGCAGGTTAGGCAAGACGTAATACTGCTAGAACGGACGTGCGGAGTGCGCCACGTCTGCAACGTCCGCATAGCTTTGTGTGTGAGTGATGGAACGTGGTCAGACGGATTGTATTTATGCGCCCAGCATTTTTGACAGACAAAATGTTTTTTTATTTTAATTTATTTTCCCTCCTACATCCGTCAAAAATAATGTCAGTCACAAAAACGGACTGTGTGGCCACTACTGCGTCTTCCGTCAAAAAGTGCGTCCGTACTGCACGGGCCCACAGTCCGTAGAAAACGCACTCGTCTGACCCTAGCCTAAATATCTGTGACTGTCCCAAATAAAACCAGTTCCATTTTGACCCTGAAAAACCTCCAGATCTATAGCCCCGTCTTATTTCTGGGGGATACTAGCAAGGCTCTTCACGTGTCCTGGTCCTTAAGCTTCGTCTAAGGACTGGAGGAACTCACATGAGTCTGCTGGAGAGAACATGGGCGTCCGGCAAGGAAGTGGTATTGACAGATGTGAAGCGGCGGGGGTACTGAGATTTGTTACAGGTTTGTTCAAGCTCATTTTATTTCCTGCCTCGACTACTGTAACTTTCTCCTAATTTTTCCTTAAACGATCATTGAGTGTCCCTCTACAGTCTGTAATGAACGCCTCTGCCAGACTCCTCCACCTTACATCCCGTACCTCTCACACCTCACTCCACTGTCAGTCTCTGCACTAGACCCCTGTATCCTTTAGAATTCAATTCTAAATGGTGGTCTTCACATTCAAAGCTCTCCATAACTGTACCCCTGCCTATATCTCCTCCCTTGTTGGCAGGTATGTTCCATCCCAGTCTCTTGGCTCTGCCAATGTGATCTGTTATTATCCTCTTTTCACATCTACATCCATTATTCTTCTCACCTTCAAGACTTTTCCTGAGCTGCCCCTCTTTTCCAGACCTCCATTCCTCGTAATATTAAACTTTCCCCATCCCTCCAATAATTCAAGGAGCTTCTAAAAACAAATTATTTCAGAGGTAATCCCTCATTGCACCTTTCCTAATCTTCCACACAGCTCATTTGTATCCTTTTGCTTCTCATACTCAGGTATTTACCCTCACTCCTATTAGATTGTTTAACTATTGTTCTCAAGGCGTCTAGAAAACCATCATGGTGCAGAATCTCCAGAAATAATGGGGTAGTAAAAAAAGGAAGAACCAAGACAAACCTTTTGAGCTGTCTACATGTGAGCTACTGCAACCAGCAACAAAGAAGTTGGCCAGATGCAAGGATACCCAGCGCCAGGTTCCCCTTTTTTGGTTCTATAGTATGTGAGTGTTGTATACCTATAGAACACTACTACCCATTATTATTTAAGGGAGTGAAAAGAGAATAGGGCCACACACTCTGGGAGCCCTGTAGCCACATGTCATGAAGCCTGTGGGGATTTAGGGAATAGGTACCTTACCTTGGGGCATTGGACAGCTGCTGTGGGCTGGAGAACCTTGGGGATCCCTGTCTTGGGGCCTGGGGATCCCTGTCTTGGGGCTTGGGGATATCTGTCTTGGGGATCCCTGTCTTGGGGCCTGGGGATCCCTGTCTTGGGGCTTGGGGATAGCTCTCTTGGGGATCCCTGTCTGGGGCCTGGGGATCCCTGTCTTGGGGTCTGGGGATCCCTGTCTTGGGGCCTGGGGATAGCTGTCTTGGGTCTAGAGGGTATTAGTTTGTAGGGGTGATTGCTTCTCTGATCAGTGGTTTAGTGGGTGGACTCAAGATTTCCAGTGACAGCCCTGCATGTTTCCTTAATTCATATTATTACATATTTGCATATATATAAACGTGTATTACATACACTGTGCATTTTCTTATAGTTGAATATTGACTAGGGATGGGCTGCCGGTTCGATGTGAACTCACATTCGCATCGAACCGGCATCGAACATTGGCCGTTCAACCGTTCGCCGAACGGCGAACATTTCCACGTGTTCGCCACATGTTCGCCCACAATGCACCACAATGGACCACAATGCACTTTTCCAATGGCCTGAAGCTTGTAATTGGCTACAGCCTTGCACCTGACCACAGGTCAGGTGCAAGACTATGCCAATCAGGGCTCAGAGTCCTGATTGGGCAGATTTTGCCCAATCATGGGCTCACAGCGCTAAGACCCGCAGCACACTATATAAGGCTTACCCGCAGCCCCCCAGCGTGTGTTTGTTGCAGGAGTGAATCAGAGAGGAGAGGAGATTGTTCTATCACTGACTTATAGCAGAGTTCTGGAAATTTGAATCTGTGTCTTGCCAGCTATCAGGGTGTATCACTGACTTTTAGCAGAGTTCTGGAAATTTGAATCTGTGTCTTGCCAGCTATCAGGGTGTATCACTGAGTTATATCAGAGTTCTGAAATTTGAATCTGTGTCTTGCCACTGCCAGCTATCAGGGTGTATCATTGACTTCTAGCAGAGTTCTGGAAATTTGAATCGGTGTCTTGCCAGCTATCAGGGTGTATCACTGAGTTATATCAGAGTTCTGGAAATTTGAATCTGTGTCTTGCCACTGCCAGCTATCAGGGGGTATCACTGACTTATAGCAGAGTTCTGGAAATTTGAATCGGTGTCTTGCCAGCTATCAGGGTGTATCACTGAGTTATATCAGAGTTCTGTAAAATCTGTATTTCTTTAATTATAGATACCATAGAATACCACAGTTGAATCAGAGTTCATCTGTATCTTTAATCTATATCTTTATCTATTCAGAGTTGAATCTGGGTCTTGCCAGCTATCAGGGTGTTGCAGCCTGCAGGAGAGGAAGTGAATCAGAGAGAGAGTAGAGGACATTGGCAGCCTTGCAGGGAAAATCGGTGAAATCACTGATTTATAGCAGAGTTATGAATATCTTTAATCTAGATAACACCGTTGAATCAGAGTTCTGCATATCTCCAATCTTTATAACAGAGTTGAATCAGAGTTCTGTATATCTTTAATCTATAGATCACTCACCATGTCAGAAAGACCAAAAAGGACAGGCAGACGCTCCCAGACACAGATAAGAGGGCAAGAAGCCTCTGTGTCGGACGGCTGTGCCCCTGGTCGTTGTGGACATGGTGCATTCTCTGCAGGGGCACGCTTGGCTTTTCTAACTGGTGCTGGCCGTCTTATGCAGCAGCAACATACAGAGGATTTGGTGGATTGACTAATCAGGCCATCCTCCTCCTCCGAGTCCTCTGCCAGCCAGGCTTGTAGTGGTTTACAGTCCACCTCAGCTGCCAAAACATCTAATTCAGCCTCCATGTCCTTAGCTACTCCTGCCGTAGCCTCACCATCATACAAGGAGGAGTCAGCTGAATTGTTTGACTACAATGACAGTGACATGCTGCTTGAGGATGTGCAGCAACTCCAGTGCTCTGATTCAAACTCTGAGGTTGAGGAAGGGAGTAAAATCAGCCTAGAAGGAGGGGGTGTCAGTGACACACAAAGAACTGGCACTCATGTCCCCCCAACAGCTGCAGCATACTGCCAGGTTGGCTCCAGTGACGAGGAGATAGGGGTTGATGATGATGATGAGGTCACTGACTCCACCTGCGTGCCTGATCGAACAGAGGAGTCAAGTGAGGAGGCACAACAAAAACAAGGCACAACGTCCTCTATGAGCAACCGTAGCCAGTCCAAGGCATCAGATGTCAGAGCTGCTCAGGTGCAGAGCGCTGTTGTCTCAAAGCACACGTCCAGGAACTCTGCTGTCTGGGAGTTCTTCACGACATGTGCAACAGAATGCAGCGTTGCTATTTGTAAGCTATGTCTGAAGAGGATCAAGCGTGGGAAAAACGTCAGACGCTTGGGTACCATGTGCTTGAAGCGACATATGACCACCTGCCGCTCATCCCGTTGACACAACACTTTGCATAGGTCCTCCTCCTCATCTGTCTCTACCCCCACTATATGTCCTGCCATGTCATTGCCTACAACCTCCACTGACAGAGATGATGCTACAGTAATGGGTGTACCAGGTCCTTCCTCAGAATGTGAAAGCATCCGATCAGCTGCAGATTTACGCAGTCAGATTTCGTTGCCCCAGCTGCTGCAGTGTAAGAAAAAATATAGTCCCAACCATCCCCTTGCACAGCGTCTAAATGCCAGCTTGGCAAAATTACTCGCATTACAGCTGCTGCCTTTCCAGCTGGTGGACTCTGCTTCCTTCCGTGAATTTGCCGAATGTGCCGTACCACAGTGGCAGGTTCCAAAACGCCAGTTCTTTTCACGGAAGGCCATTCCAGCACTATACCAGCACGTGGAACACAATGTTATGGAGTCATTGGGAAAGGCAGTCAGCAGCAAGGTGCACATTACTTTAGACACGTGGTCCAGCAAGCATGGACAGGGCCGTTACATTTCCTTCACGGCACACTGGGTAACTCTGCTTGCAGCTGGGAAGGATCAAGGACGGGGCTCTGTGCTGGAGCTTGCTCATCCACCACGCCTCCAGAAAGCTGCTTATATGAGGTCTGTCTGCTCCACCACCTCTTCCTCCTCCTTCTCTGGCGAAGTGGCAGTTAAACTGACGCGTGGCAGGGGCTACGCAATGGCTCAAGCAAAAAAGATGCCATACTGTGCTTGAGCTGGTTTGTTTAGGGGACAGGAGCCACACCGGGCCAGAAATTCTGTCAGCTCTGCAGGGGCAGGCGCAGAGATGGTTAACAAGCTTGAGCTGGGAATGGTCGTCTGTGATAATGGCAGCAACCTTCTCTCTGCCCTACGCCTGGGTAAGTTGACGCATGTACCATGCCTAGCACATGTCCTAAATCTGCTGGTACAGCATTTCCTAACCAGGTACCCAAGGCTGGCAGAGCTTCTCAGCCAGGCCAGAAAAGTCTGCAGCCACTTCAGACGGTCATTCCCAGCAAGTGTTCGCCTGGCAGAAATTCAAAGACAAACTGTCTGATCTGTGACATGCCCACCAGGTGAAACTCAACATTGGCAATGATGCATCGTCTGCACAAGCAGCAGAGGGCCACCAATGAGTACCTGTGTGAGTATGGCACAAGGACATGTTCAGGTCAACTTGGTCCCCCCCCCACAGTGGCTGATGATCAAGGATGCATGCACTGTACTGTCACCATTTAAGGAGGCAACAAGGAAGGTGAGCAGGGACAGTGCATGCATCAGTGACACAATTCCTTTAGTGTTCCTGCTGGAGCGCACTCTGCAGGGAATTATAGATGTGGCACTAGAGGCAGAGCAGCGGGAGGAAGAGGAGGACTTCCTAGCTCTCAAGGCCCCAGTCTTTACGCAGACAGCATTCCTGCGGGTCCCCAGATCAGACAGGAGTAGGATGAGGAGGAATATTTAAGTTGTGGGGGCATTGAAGGTGGGGATTCCTCAAGGGAGGGTTTTGTGTCCCCAGAAACCCAAGGACTAGTACGTGGCTGGGAGGAGGTAGTGCACGATACGGTCATCCTCAGCGACCAGGAACACTCGGAAGCTAATGCCACCTCCAAGATACACTGCATGGGCTCCCTTATCCTGCAAAGCCTGCTAAAGGACCCCAGGATTCGTGCTATCAAGGAGAGGGATCATTACTGGTTGGCAACCCTTCTTGATCCACGATACAAGGGTTAGGTTGCAGAGCTCATCCTGCCCTTACAGAGGGAGGACAGGATGAAACAACTTGTGGACGCTCTAAAGCGACACTTGTGTAACACCTTTCCAGGCACTGGTAAGTTACCAAGTGAAGACACAGGTGCTTCTGAGGCTGCGGTTGATCAGAGGAAGAGCGGTGAAGGGGGCCGCTTGACTGATGCCTTTTGCAATTTTTTTAGTCCACGACGCCCAGGGATGTCAAATGTAGGCACACATTGCCAGCGTCTTCACCATATGGTGCAGGACTACCTAGGGGCAAAGGCAGACCTGGATACCTTTACAGCAGATGATCCACTGGCTTACTGGGTGTTGAGATTGGATCACTGGCCAAAATTTTGCCAATTTGCTATGCAGCTACTTGGTTGCCCTTCATCCAGCGTGCTTTCTGAAAGGACGTTCAGTGCCACTGGAGGTATTGTCACAGACAAAAGAGTGCATCTGTCCACCGACTCTGTAGACCGGCTGACATTTATAAAAATGAATCAGTCCTGGATCAGCAGCTATCACTCCCCTGATGCTGATGTAACTGAATAGATCGGGGATCTCTTCTGCATTCCCAAAACCTCCACCACTGCCCTCTACCACAATACCTCAGAGGGGTTACGTTGTGAAGGCACTAGCTGGCACCAAAGGCCCAATATTTGGGTTCACTGACGCGTGTACCAGATTCATATCATTTTAATATTTGACCGCAGGGTCCGCCCCTGCACTCTTCCACAATACCTCAGAAGGGTTACGGTGTGACGGCACTAGCTGGCACCAAAGGCCCAATATTTGGGTGCACTGCCACTGACACGTGTACCAGATTCATATCATTGTAATATTTGACCGCAGGGTCCACCACCACTGCACTCTTCCACAATACCTCAGAGGGGTTACTGTGTGAAGGCACTAGCTGGCACCAAAGGTCCAATTTTAATGCACCTGTTGTTACTTTCATCCAAAGCCTGCATGAGTTTCACCATAATTTAGCCAAAAAATCACTAAACTTGTTCTGCATGTCCTAAAACGTCTCCTCTTTTCATACAGGCTGCCGCCCCAAGCAGTTGTTTATGGATAGATTAAAGGAAAACCATTTACCGTCATTAGAAATGTATTTTTTTTCTTTTTAAATGTTTCTATACATCCTACAAATCCGCCACTTCACGGGCAGGTTATGGGGACCTCCTAGGCACGACATTTGAAGGAATTTTTTGTTTTTATTCTTAACCTTTATGTCATGGAAAAATCACTGTTCCTTTTAAAACGTTTTTTTTTTTTACTTTTAGTCCTTGTTTCCTGTCCCTCAGGGCACTACCCGGACCCCTATACACCTTTTATGGCAAATATCTTGCATATATGCCCTCTTGGAGGGCACTCTAAAAATCGAACATTCGAGTCCCATTGAGTTCGAATCGTGTTCGCGTTTGAATTCAAACTTTTTAAATTGTTCGAGTTCGAATGCGAACCGAACACGGGGTGTTCGGCCCATCCCTAATATTGACCATCCATCTGATAAAGAATAGTTGTTCCCATTAGAGATGTGCGTTTCGGACCGTATCAAAATTCGGACGAAATTTACCCAATTCGTATTTCGGAAGCGTTTCAAAATACGAATGGGCTCCAATCCGAATTTATGAATCAGTCCGAAAATAAGAATCGCGGTAACAATGAAAAAAAGAGACGAAAATGATCGGAAATGAAGAGAAAAAAAAATCAATGCAATGCAAAACAAAGCAATGGGTTAATGGCAGCTCACAGGGCACATCTTATATCCCAGCAATGGGTTAATGGCAGCTCACAGGGCACAGCTTATAACCCAGCAATGGGTTAATGGCAGCTCACAGGGCACAGCTTACATCCCAGGCAGGGGTTAATGTGCATCTCACAGGGCACAGCTTATATCCCAGTCAGGGGTTAATGAGCAGCTCACAGGGCACAGTTTATTTCCCAGCAATAGGTTAATGGACAGGGCACAGCTTATATCCCAGCAATGGGTTAATGGGCAGCTCACAGGGCACAGTGAAAGGGCAATGTAAAAAAAGATATGTGGGGACTTTCCATGCTGCTGAAACCTGTTCAGCACCATGGAGAGCAGCTGCTCGGGGCTGCTCTCCATGGTGCTGATGCTGAATAGGTTTTAGCAGAACAGAAAGGGTCCCCCATATCTTTTTTTTAATCCATTTGTCTACCTATTCATCTATGTGTCCGTCCATCTGTCTACCTATCCATCCGTCTACATGTCAATCCCCTGTCTACCTATCAATTGTGCTGTTGCAATGTCAATATGTCTAACTACCTTTCCGTTTGCATGTCAGTCCGTCTGTTTACCTTTCTGTCCACTTGTCAATCCATTGGACTAGCTATCCATCTGTCTATTTGTCAGTCCGCCTGTCTACCTATTCACCTGACTACATTCCAGTCTGTCTGTCTACCTATCCACCTTTCTATGTGTCAGTCCGTCTGTCTACATGTCCGTCTGTCTATGAGTCTACGATCAATCTGTCTACTTATCCGTCTATCTATTTGGCAGTCCATCTGTCTACGAGCCAGTCCATCTGTCTACGAGCCAGTCCATCTGTCTACCTGTCCATCTAGCTGTAGACATGTCAATATGTCAAACTGTCTAACGGTTTGCATGTCAGTCCGTCTGTCTACCTATCCACCTTTCTATGTGTCAGTCCCTCTGTTTACATGTCCGTCTGTCTATGCATTTATGTTCATTCTGTCTACTTATCCATCTATCTATTTGGCAGTCCATCTGTCTACGAGCCAGTCCATCTGTCTACCTGTCCATCTAGCTGTAGACGTGTCAATATGTCAAACTGTCTAACGGTTTGCATGTCAGTCCGTCTGTCTACCTATCTGATGTCAGTCTGCCTGTCTATCCGTCTGTCTGTGGTCAGGCTGTCTACTTATCTGTCTATATGTCAGTCCATCTGTCTACGAGTCAGTCCACCTAGCTGTTGACATGTCAGCATGTCTGTATACCTATCTGTTTGCATGTCAATCTGTCTGTCTACCTGTCAAACTATCCAACTTTCTACATGTCAGTCCATCTGTCCATCTAGGTGTTGATGTGTCAGTGTGTCTGTCTATCGGTCTACCTGTCCATCTCTCTACGTGTCAGTCCGTCTGTCTACCTCTCCATCTAGCTTTTGATGTGCCAATCTGTCAGTCTGCAAGTCAATGTATCCATCTTCCTGTCTATGTTCAGTCTATTAGTATCATTTATATATCGCCAACAGTTTCCGCAGCGCTTTACAATAACCAAAAGGAACGAGATACAGATAAGCGGACATAGGATGGAAACACAAGGTGTAGAGGGCCCTGCTCCTAGGAGCTTACAGTCTAGAGACTCCTCTGTCAGTCAGTCAGTCTATCCATGTGTCAGTATTGTGTATCAGGCGTCACACATGGTATAAGACCCATCACGCTCAGCCACACACCTCCTGGCCCTCTCACACTGTTCATAAGGTGGCAGAGGTCAGTGCCAGCCAGGCTAGGCAGGGGCTGTGGAGGGGCAGTCTGGTCAGGGTGTGTATGCCAGGCAGGCGGTGCCCGGTCTCCCAGCACTACCTTGGGGTGAGGTCACCCTGCGTGCTGCCCCTCCCGCGCCTCTCCTCAGAGCGGGCTGGTCCGTGGGCGTGGTACGTGCTCTGTGGGCGTGTCGCTGGCAATGCGAGTGAGCCTTCTTCTCGAAGCAAGCCATGCGGTGGGCGTGTCCCCCTCGCACTTGGGCGTGGCGTGCAGCGCAGTGTGTGGATGCCAGGCAGCCCGGGCAGTGTGTGAGGCTGGAGCCGCTCTGTGCACAGGACACCAAGCTCCCGGCAGCCAGGTCAGCAGGGGGCACACTGCATTCACACACACCCCGACTGCTCTCACACTCACTGCTCTGCACCCCTAGGACAGTCACTGCTCTGCACCCCTAGGACAGTCACTGCTCTGCACTCAGCACCCCTAGGACAGTCACTGCTCTGCACTCAGCACCCCAGGGCACTCACACTCACTGCTCTGCACTCGTACGCACCCCTAGGACACTGCTCTGCACTCATATACTCCCCTTCTAGGCCCCTCACACACTGCTCTGCACTCACACTCACCGCTCAGGCCCCTCACACACACCGCTCTGCACTCACACTCACCGCTCAGGCCCCTCACACACACCGCTCTGCACTCACACTCACCGCTCAGGTGCCTCACACACACACCGCTCTGCACTCACACTCACCGCTCAGGTGCCTCACACACACACACTGCTCTGCACTCACACTCACCGCTCAGGTGCCTCACACTCTCTACACTGCACTCACACACACACACACCTGCTCTAAGACACTTTCTACCATTCACTCACCCTCAGAGTAACGAGTAACCCTCACACTTACCTCACAGTTGTACCCAGACAGCTCAGCACTCACTGCACAACACTCACACTCACTTTACAGCCTCACACTCACTGCACAGCTTCACACTCACTGCACAGTCTCACACTCACTGCATCACACTCACTGCACAGCACTCACACTCACTGCAAGCTTCACTCACTGCACAACTCGCACTCACTGCACAGCACTCACACTCTGCACAGCCTCACACTGACTGCACAACACTCACACTCACTGCACAGCACTCACACTCACTGCACAGCTTCACACTCACTGCACAGCACTCACACTCACTGCACAGCACTCACACTCACTGCACAGCTTCACACTCACTGCACAGCACTCACACTCACTGCACAGCACTCACACACACACACACTGTACAGCACTCACACTCACTGCACAGCACTCACACACACACACACTGTACAGCACTCACACTCACTGCACAGCACTCACACTCACTGCACAGCACTCACACACACACACACTGTACAGCACTCACACTCACTGCACAGCACTCACACACACACACTGCACAGCACTCACACACACACTGCACAGCACTCACACTCACTGCACAGCTTCACACACACTGCACAGCACTCCCTGTCATACATAATACATGTAAATGTGCCTTTTTGCCTGACACAATGTCCTCAAAGTGTGTGTATATATATTTATTTTGTGTATATCACATATTAAACTTGTGCTCTCTATAGACATATATTGTAAAATATCATCATAATACACAATATATAAATGCACACACACATACATTTATAGTTATATCAATATCTCTTGTACGTTTCAGCATATATATATATGTGTGTGTGTGCCTAATATATATAAATATATATTCATATGTATGTGTGTATATATATGTATGTATAGATATGTTTCTTCGTTACTTTACACCTCTATTTGCATGATTTATTTGGGCTTTATTTTGCTATACGGGCCGTGCCGCGCTCTCAGCCAGTGATGTCATGCATTGGAAGTGTGGTTGACTTTGATCCTTTCTGTAGGTGACTGTGATATTGTGATGCTTCTCCTTCCCTTCTGGAGGCCATGGGGGGAAAAGAAATTGGCTAAATAATACGAAACAACTTTTTAATTTTTTTTTTTAATTTAAAGGCAATTTAAAAAAAAAAAAATTATTCCACCTGAAAGGTTATTATTTTTATTATTTTAAAAAAGAATTCCACGTCGACATAAACCGATTTACCAGCCGTTCGTTGGATATGTGATCATGGAAGCATGAGAAGATTTTTGTCGTTTTGTTTTTTATTTTTCCTGATCGAAGAGGAATTTAAAATAATAAAAAAAAAAAAAGATATCGGTATAAATAAATGTTCTTCATCTAATAATTTACTCTGAATTTATGTTAAAAGGTGCTGTTCAAAATCCACTTCTCCTGGATTCCAGGAGAGAAAATAAATGTATTTTTCATTGCAGAAATGGATAATTTTAGTTAAAATGTTTCCTTTTTTTTTCTGTAAACCGATGAAAGAGCGTTTTTTTTTTTAAATGTCTGCTTCGCGGATTTATATAATTTTAGATTTTTCCACTTAAAAAAAAAAATGGGCCAAATCGTGAACGGGGAGATGAAGGGGGGAGGAATTTGCCGAAGGGATGGACTCGTTACGAGGGAACCTTAGCGTGAAATTAAAGATACCTCCATTTTCTTCTCAAACGCTGATAAATCCCTTTTTGCAGAAAATGGTTTTTAGTCTTTTTTGAAATTTCAGGTTTTTTTTTGTTTTCATTCTTATTATTTTTAAATGAAAATTGTGTAATTTCTTGTTTTTTGTTCTCTTTTAATTTATGTTTTGAAATAGAGCATGGTTTGACCCAGCTGTACATTTTTTCATTTTTCTTTTGTAAAATTCAGCATTTTGTGTCTTTTTCCTCTTTTACATTTTTTTACTGGAGATGAACATATAATTTTGGAACGTTTTCCGTCTCTACCGTTCTGATTCTTTTATTCATTTATTTTATTTTTATAAGAGGGGAGGAGGATATTGTTACCAGCGTGAAAAGGTGACATTTCTCTGATTTGTTACAATTTACGAAATGTTGCCTTCGTGTTTTGAAATGTGTTTTTGTACTATTATTTTTTTTTCTCTCTCTGATGTTTTGTTTTTTTCCGTCTGGCGAACCAAATTCCCATTTTTATTTTCGTGAAACGGTTCATTATTTTAGGTCGGAGGGCGGGATCACCTGGGTGCAGGTAGATCTGATCTGAAGGTTAAATTCTGGCAACGAATCGAACGTTCTGCTTCTTCCCTCTGGAAATGGTCTCGGCGCACAGCCTGGCTCGTCCTGTTTATTTTAGCAGTTTCTTTGGGGGAAGTCGGCACTACTTGGATGGAATAAAGGGTGCAATTATTGTGCTGATTGCTAGCACTGGCTGCCTATTTAGTTTCATTATCCATAAGACGCATTATTTTCCCCCCATCAATGTAAAAGTGGACGGGAGAGAGTGTGCAGGAGGGGGGAGGAGGTGGGGGCTTTAATAGCTGTGCGATTAGACCCACAGCTGCAAAACTGAGATATCGGGAACACTAACAATTGCACACGCACACACAGACGCGCACACATGTATTTACCAGGGTGGATTAAGAGAATCGCTCCGTCCTTTTATTTTCTGCGATTTTGTACTTTTTTTTTTTTTTAAATAAAATGTCGGCATCGTCAGGTATGACCTACCCCCCCCCTCCCGAACTCTCCATCCAACCATGTGGTATGGCGCTTTCTATACCGCCCCATTCCGCACGCATGTCTACCTTCGTCGCAAGATGTCACGGTTGTAAGTTTGTGCGTGTTGCGGTGGTATTGGGGGGGGTGTATATACACAAAGACTCACGTTCTCCCCCTCGTGAAGGATGTTCTCCCCTCACCCCCCCCCCCAGTACCACAATTGTCCACCCTTCGCCCTCTCCTGGTGCAAAATACAGCAAGCGGCGCTTTGCCGAAATGGATCGTCAACGGGTGGAGGGGCTGAGGTTGGGGTGGGGAGGAGAGAGAGCTTGTGAGGGGGGGAAGCGATGAGAGTCGATGGGGATGAAAGTGGTACCCAACGCCATTTTCCTCCTCTTCTGCTTTTTTTTTCGTTTTGCCAATGTTTTCATACTGAAAGCTTTAAGGAAAACCAAGAGCGTTAACACAAAATAGGAGCGTCTCTCAGATTTGTGGGTTCCTGGAGAACCCTGCGGGAATGCGAAATAGGCTCCGACATAAAAGCCTTATGGGGAAGACGGACGACGAGTGATAATGATTACGGGTAACCATCCATGAAATGTTGGCTTCTCGCTCACAGCCTGGAGGTTGGATGGATGATACATAGTATCGAGGTGGCTTGTATACCCTCCCACACAGCACCCCACACTCTTTGACCCTTTCTTCCTACACCCTCCTTCTGAAGAACCCAAAATAACTACGTTCTTAAGTGGAAGGCACAAGGGGCGTTTTTGTATTTATCTCTGAGGGGGCGTTGAGGATTCTGTATTGGAATACATTAAAAGCTTGCGCAGTAGCGCAGAGAATTGTCAAGCTCGACGCGTGTGCTGTCACCTCCCCCTTACCTCATCTTTTTTCGTTTTTTATTTTTTATTTTTTTTTATTCTATTAACGATATAAAATGCCTTTGCTTTAACCTTTCGAATAACGATAGTATTGACCGATGCTATGCAACAGCCCACCCTAAAAAGTATGTTCGCTCTGTATCGCTACATACTGTATACGCCTAATTTTCCATTTTGAATCCATTTTTCTTTTTTTCTCTTGCCGTGCGCGTTGCAAGATAAATCTCGGCTTTCAGATGGTATGGTCCTAGAGTAACCCTTTCACCCATAGGCAGTATTTTCTGTCCCTTTTCTCTATATTTTCTGGTATGTCCCCCCCCCCGAAGCGTTTTCTGACCCCTTTAAAGGGGGTCCCTTTATTTTATTTTGAGGTTTTCGATAGAATATTGGGTTGCATATAAAGAGTTTGGAGTTCGATGCTCAGTGGCGGCATCCTTCTTGTGCCCTGTGATTGTGATGCTTTGGCACGTGCACCTGGCATTATATCGTCCAAGGGTTTTGCAGACGCAAACTTATTGATGTCACAGTTTGCGAAGTTCGGCTTGATCTCACCCCTAGATTTTTGAGGTGTGTCCCTTTTATCCCCCCTCCCCTCTCCTACCCCCAGACGAGTGCATAGTGGAAGCGTCTGCTCAGGGAAATGATTAGCAAATAGCAACTTGTGTTGGTTATTTTGCAGTTTTTATGCAGTGAAGCAATCATGCCTTGATTAGCTTTGTGAGCCATGATTTCTGGAGAGGAAACCTCTGGATTTGAAATTCTTATTGACTGCCGTGTTCTTTTTTTTCTTTCCTCCACCATTCACTGCAGACTGTCAAACAATCACCTGTCTATCAGATGGAGTCGAGGGTATATGTTCACTCATTATTATGGGGTGTCTGATACTGTCAGTCCAGTAGAATTTTAAATCGCATCTGCCAGATAATCACTTAACATAAAATTCTTTTCCACCTTCCTATTGTTTTTATAGAAGCCCGCCCGGCACTGACAGAATCACTATGGCGCCACCTGTAACATTATAACCCATCCTATTGCTGTATATAAACCTTCCATATAACTACTCATATGTATTATTACAATCTGTAACATTATAACCCATCCTATTGCTTTATATAAACCTTCCTCGTGAGTACCCCTATGTAATCTCACAATCTGCCAACACTACACCATCTGTAACATTATAACCCATCCTATTGCTGTATATAAACCTACCCTATGACTACTCATATGTATTCTTGCAATCCCTAAACATGATGCTATCTGCAACAATATAACCCATACGATTACTTTAAATAAACTTTCCATATGACTATTCATATGTATTCTTACAGTCCCTCAATACAATGCTATCTGCAACAATATAACCCATCCTATTGCTTTATATAAACCTTCCTCATGAGTACTCCTATGTAACCTTACAATCCGTCAACACTACACCATCTGTAACATTATAACCCATCCTATTGCTGTATATAAACCCTCCATATGACTGCTCATATGTATTCTTACAATCCCTCAATACAATGCTATCTGCAACAATATTACCCATCCTATTGCTGTATATGAACCTTCCCTATGACTTCTAATATGTATTCTTACAATACCTCAACACGACGCTATCTGTAACATTGTAACCCATTCTATTGCTGTGTATAAACCTTCCCTTTGAGATACACCTATGTAACCATACAATCCGTCAGCACTACACCATCTGTAACATCATAACCCATACTATTGCTGTATATAAACCTTCCCTGTGGCTACTCCTATGTATTCTTAGAATCCCTCAACACAATGGTGGGTACCGGCTGGGTGGAGTAGAGGTAATGTCACTGCTCTGCATGGAGAGAGCCTGTGACATTCCCAGCGAGCAACCTCTCCAGTAAGTGTCCTTGGGCAAGACACCCAACGGTACATACTCGCCACCCAGGATATACTTGAAAACGAGAGAAATCTCAATGTATACTTCCTGGTAAAATCCTTTCTCAAAAAAAAATAAATGCTATCTGTAATGATGTAACCCATCCTATTGCTTTATATAAAGCTTCCCTGTGAGTTCTAATATGGAATCTTACAACTCCTCACTACTATGCCATCTCCTATTAAGATTATTCACCCTATTGCTTTATATAATCCCTCCCTGGATTTGTGTGGAATTTTGAATCAATCCTTTGCCGTCGATAACAACATAACCCATCCTATTGCCTTTATAAAAACCCTCCCTGTGACCTCTCCTATGGAATGTTACAATACCTCAATGTTGCACTATCTGTAACAATATACCCATCCTATTGCTGTACATAAAACTTCCCTGTGACTACTATGGAATTTTATAACACCGCACTATTGCACTATCTGTAACAATGTAACCCTTCTTATTGTTTTATATAAGCCTTTTTCTATGTATGGAACCCTATAGAATATTACAGGCCCTCACCGCCGCATTATCCATAGCAACATAACCCACCCTATTGCTTTGTATAGGCTTTCCCTATAACTATACCTATATAATCCCATCAGTCTCACTGCTGCGCAACTTGTAGCAAGATAACACACCCTAGAGTGTCACGTGGCTCTACATAAAACACTTCCTTTTGGTTCATTTGAGCCCACCTTGTTACACATCTATTACTCAATACAGTGCCGGCCTGCTATCTCCTCTGTTGATTCGCATATTCCTCCCTGTAAAACCCTCAAATATGCAAATTTCTCATCCTTGACAAAAGTCTTCCTTTGTTCACCCCTTAATTATTTGTAACCATCATTTTAACCCTTTGTGCATGTTCCTGTAACCCTCTGTCCCGTTCTCAATCCCTGTTCTATTGATCCATACATTGCTCATATAAAATCGCTAATCAAGAACTTTTGTCTATGTCTTTTGTTCCGTATAACCACAATTTTAACACCTTACTATTCTCATAAACCTGCTCTGTCACTCCTCTGTACTGCATGAAACTACTCATTTAATGGCATTACTTTATGCAAGATATTCCTGCATATAAGATCTATAACCTGGCTCTATATATACTGTACTTATTTTAACCTCTTATTTCCCACCCCGTCTGACCTGTCAGGACGTCTTTTATTCTCCCAATAAGTCCCTTTACTATCTGTATAGTGTTACCCCCCCAACCCAAACATCCCACATTTATTCCCACATTACTCCATATATCAGAGTGGCATGGGAAGACGCACACAATGTGAGGTTGCCTGGCACAGGGATTGGCATGCATAAGGTGTGGTATGAGAGACCACCCGCACAGGACGTCATGAGAGATTGGTTATCGTGTGGAGGGGTGTGAGAGACTGACTGCACAGCAGGGTTTGGCAGACTGGCTCACATATGAAGGGTTATGAGAGACCAGCTCACACATGGAGGGGCATGAGAAATTTTCCCACATGCGGTAATGTATGAGAGACTGGCCTACATGTGGAAGGGTATGAGAGACCAGTCAACACGTGGTGGGCTATTAGTGACTGGCCCAAATGTGAAGGGTAATGAGTGACCGGCCCACATGTGAAGGTTAATGAGTGACCGGCCCACATGTGAAGGTTAATGAGTGACCGGCCCACACGTGGAGGGGTATGAGAGACTGGCCCACATGTGAAGGGTAATGAGTGACGGGACCACATGTGACGGGACCACATGTGAAGGGTAATGAGTGACGGGACCACATGTGGAGGGGTATGAGAGACTGGCCCACGTGTGGCAAGTTATGAGGGACTGCACCACGTGTGGAAAGTTATGAGAGACCGGCCCCCGTGTGGAAAGTTATGAGAGACCGGCCCCCGTGTGGAAAGTTATGAGAGACCGGCCCCCGTGTGGAAAGTTAGAGATTGGGTCATGTGTACAGTCTCTTATAAATGGATGTTAGAAACATAGAAACATAGAAAAATGTCGGCAGATAAGAACCTTTCGGCCCATCTAGTCTGCCCAATTACATGGATACTTGACCTGGATTTATCTTTTGTTTAGGATAGCCTTATGCCTATCCCATGCTTGCTTAAATTCAATTACTGTTTTGGCCTCTACCACTTCAACTGGAAGGCTGTTCCATGTATCCACCACCCTCTCAGTAAAATAATGCTTTCTGATGTTACTTTTAAACCTTTGCCCCTCTAATCTAAGACTATGTCCTCTTGTTTTGCTACTTTGTTTCCGTTTAAATATACTCCCTTCCTCTACCTTGTGGATTCCCTTTACGTATTTAAATGTTTCTATCATATCTCCTCTGTCTCGTCTTTTTTCCAAGCTGTACATGTTAAGATCATTAAGCCTTTCCTGGTAACTTTTCTCCTTCAAGCCGTACACCATTTTAGTAGCTCTTCTCTGAACTCTCTCTAAGATGTCTATATCCTTCTGGAGATACGGTCTCCAGTACTGCACACAGTACTCCAAGTGAGGTCTCACCAGTGCTCTGTACAGTGGCATGAGCACTTCCCTTTTCCTACTGCTAATACCTCTCCCTACACAACCAAGCATTCTGCCAGCATTTCCAAGCATTCTGCTAGCATTTCCTGCTGCTCTATTACATTGACTACTTACCCTTAGATCCTCTGAAATAATAACCCCTAAATCCCTTTCCTCAGATGTTGAGGTTAGGACTGTATCAAATATTCTATATTCAGCCCTTGGGTTTTTACGTCCCAGGTGCATTATCTTGCACTTATCCACGTTAAAACTCAATTGCCACAGCTCCCACCATTTTTTTAGTTTACCTAAATCATTTGTCATTTGGCTGATCCCTCCAGGAACGTCAACCCTGTTGCAAATCTTTGTGTCATCAGCAAAAAGACATACTTTTCCATTAATACCTTCTGCAATATCACTAATAAAAATATTAAATAGAATGGGTCCAAGTACTGACCCCTGAGGTACCCCACTGGTAACAAGACCTTGCGCCGAATAAACTCCATTTACCACAACCCTCTGTTGCCTGTCACTCAGCCACTGCCTAATCCATTCAACAATATTGGAATCCAAGCTCAAAGATTGCAATTTATTGATAAGCCTTCTATGCAGAACAGTATCAAAAGCCTTACTGAAATCTAAATAAGCAATGTCTACTGCACCACCTGTGTCTATTATTTTTGTTACCCAATCAAAAAAATCAATAAGATTAGTTTGGCATGATCTCCCTGAGGTAAACCCATGTTGTTTCTGATCCTGTAATCTATGTGTTTTTAGATGTTCAACAATCCTTTCCTTTAACATGGTTTCCATTAATTTCCCCACTACTGACGTAAGACTAACTGGCCTATAGTTCCCAGATTCCTCCCTACTACCCTTCTTGTGAATGGGCACAACATTTGCTAATTTCCAGTCTTCTGGGACGACTCCCGTTAGCAAGGATTGGTTAAATAAATCTGTTAACGGTTTTGCTATTACATCACTGAGCTCTTTTAATAATTTAGGGTGGATCCCATCAGGCCCCATTGACTTATTTGTCTTTACTTTAGACAGCTGCTGTAGAACCTCCTCCTCTGTAAACTGATATGTGATTGTCTCGTTAGTGTTTCCTCCTAACTGAGGTCCCTTTCCTTCCTTTATCTGTTGTTCATTCTCTCACACAAGTCACACACGCTGCTCTGAAAGAATGCAGGACATGGAGGTATAAGGGACTGGTCTGCATAGGGGTAGGAGAGCATGGCACAAAATCTGCCAGTTTGGCACAGTGACCCATGTGCTGGATGTGAGAGGACGCAACAGATAAAATGTTAATCAGAAAAATGAACTCTTGGATAAGGCGGAGTCTACACCACATGGTGTGTATGAGAGTCTGGTACATGAATGTAGTGAAGAGCCTCGCAATGGGTAGGAGAAACTGGTACAAATGGATGGCAGAAGTTGGCTCAGAGAGAGAGAACGAGAACGTAGAATAATCTAGGAAAGAGACGCCCACACATACAGGAGTTTGTTATTATCACACAGAGTGAAAAGCGGGCGTAATGGTGGTGAAGGTGCCTGGCATGCACACGGTACCTTGCCATGTTTTAGCATCATTTACCATAGAGTAGCAGGAGCTGTTTTGCATTAAAGTGATGGTTTTGCTTTTCATCCCACCTTTGTACATCCATCCTTTGCCTTTCTGGCTGTGCACTCCTCCCTTCCTCTGTCTGTTTCGCTCCCCCCGACTTTTTTTGTCTCTGTCCGGCGTCACTGCGGCCCGTGCCTGACATCCTCGCGCGGCTATAGACTTGTTGTGAGTTGAGGTAACTGCTGTAGATGTGTAATCAATGTGGCAGCCATTCCCATGGGTCCTGGGAATATCAGCGCACTGTGATTAACGAGCGGCCTTCTCATCGACACAACCCAGGGGACTGATGCGGCAAAGCATGGGTTAAGCCTGCTCACATGGCTGTAAAATTGTGGATTGACCCTTTTTTGGGTTCATTATGTGAACCAATTTACTGACGTTAAGTTCATTATGTATGTCGTTGAGATTTCCCACCTTCATTCCGACAGCAGGACTTGGCTGGTTTGCTGTTACAGTGGCAAGAAAAAGTATGTGAACCCTTTGGGATTACGTGGAGTTTTGCATGAATTGGTCATAAAATGTGCTCTGATCTTCATCGAAGTTACAACAATTTGAAAAACACAGTCTGCTTAAAATAATGCAACACACACATTATATGTTTTCATGTTTTTATTGAACAGAACATGTAAACATTCACAGTGCAGGGTGGAAAAAGTATGTGATCCTTCGGACTTAATAACTGGTTGATCCTCCTTTGGCAGCAATAACCTCAACCAAATGTTTCCTGTAGTTGCAGATCAGACCTGCACAACGATCTGGAGTAAATTTGGACCACTCCTTTTCACAAAACTGTTTCAGTGTAGCAATATTCTTGGTGTGGCAATGTCTGGTGTGAATCGCTCTCTTAAGGTCATGCCACAGCATTTCAATCGGGTTGAGGTTTTGTTTTGTTGAAGTAATTCTTTTGTTTAATTACTTGTATGCTTTGGGTCATTGTCCTGTTGCATCACCCATCCTCTGCGGAGCTTCAGTTGGCGGACGGATGGTCTTACGTTTTCTTGCAAAATGTCTTGATAAACTCTGGAATTCATTTTTCCATCAATGACAACAATCCGTCCAGGCCCTGAGGCAGCAAAGCAGCCCCAAACCATGATGCTCCCTCCGCCATGTTTTACAGTGGGGATGAGGTTTTGATGTTGGTGTGCTGTGCCTTTTTTTTCTCCACACATAGTGTTGTGTGTTTTTTCCAAACAACTCAATTTTGGTTTCATCTGTCTACAGAATATTTTGCCAGTAGTGCTGTGGAACACCCAGGTGCTCTTTTACAAACTTCAAACGTGCTGAAATATTCTTTTTGGACAGCAATGGCTTCCTCTGCGGTGTCCTCCCATGTACTCCATTCTTGTTTAATGTTTTCCTTATTGTAGATGTGTCAACAAAAATGTTAGCATGTGCCAGAGATTTCTGTAAGTCTTTAGCTGACACTCTAGGATTCTTCTTTACCTCATTAAGCATTCTGCGCTGTCCTCTTGCAGTCATCTTTACAGGACGACCATGCCTAGGGAGAGTAGCAGCAGTGCTGAACTTTCTCCATTTGTAGACAGTCTGTCTTACCGTGGACACATGAACATCAAGGCTTTTGGAAATACTTTTGTAACCCTTTCCAGCTTCATGCAAGTCAACAATTCTTGATCGTAGGTCTTCTGAGAGCTCTTTTCTGCGAGGCATGGTTCACATCAGGCAGTGCTTCTTGAAACCAGTAAACCCCAAACTGGTGTGTGTTTTTAAAGGGCAGGACAGCTTTCAGCAACACATCCAATAATATCACACTGATTGGACTCAAGGTTGGCTCACTCCTGGCTCCAATTAGCTCTTGGAGAAGTCATTAGGCTAGGGGTTCACATACTTTTTCCACCCTGCACTGTGAATGTTTACATTATATGTTTTCATGTGTTTATTGAACATAACATGTTTGTGTTGTATTATTTTAAGCAGACTGTGTTTTTCAAATTGTTGTGACTTAGATGAAGATCAGAGCACATTTTATGACCAATTCATGTAAAACTCCACGTAATCCCAAAGGGTTCACATACTTTTTCTTGCCACTGTATATGCTATTCATTTATCCAGTTTGAAGGGTTAATGTAATAAAAAACATGAATGATACTTGACGCAAAACACAAACAATCAATTACCCAGGGTGGCAATGATATTATATGTACATGCAGTTTTGACCTTGTGGGGAATCTCCCCACCCCGCCAGAATCTCAGGTGAGGCGCTATACCTCGCAGGGGACTCCAACAAACATGGCCAACACCATCAAATCAGACCAAATAGAGGGCTCTATTACATTCCTTGCGCAAAAAAGCTTGTGCTAATTTGTGCGCGAAGCGATAAACGTTAACGCCGGTAAATTAACGCTGGTATTACAATCCGCGCGCATTTTTTCATCCGTCCAAAAATAATGCGTGTAAGAAAGATGCGCAAAAACGCGCGTGCATTAACGATGCGCGCAGAAATCGGTGTGCGGACTTTTTTTCACGTGATTCAGCCAATCAGAATTAAGAGCCACAATTGTCTCCCGTTGAGGCTAGGGTCAGACGAACGCATTTTTCACGTCGTCCGTGAAAAAGTGCGTTCGAACAAATGGACGTATTTTTTTCACGGAATACGCGATAGCGGTCATACGATGCGCATTTTCGTCCGTGATTTTGTACAGATCATCAATAAAACCCTTTTTGCGTCTGGACGTTATGTTGGCCGGACTTTAGCAGCGTCTGACGTCTCCTAATCACGCACACATGCCGCTAGCGGACGCAGCGCACTCTGTACGTCAGTACTAGCGTTATCACGTTCTCGAAAAAATGCATTTGTTTGCTGCTTGCGTTGCGCGGCCGCACGTTTCGTGCGGCCGTACTTCGTATATTACCCGTCATTGACCGTCATTTGCTGCTACTACGGCCAGGATAAAGTGCGGCTGCACGTGCGTTCGCACTGCTTTCGTCTGACCCCAGCCTAAGTTTTTTCGCCTGCCAAAATCAATCTGAGTATATATGCTGCAGCAATAATAAAAACACGCACAACCTCTCAATTTTATTGTTTGGGTATGCGTAGAATGTGTAACTATACTTTGATACTTTGCTGTATTTTTTTTTTGGGCTGGTGTATTTGGGTTCGGCCAGGATGTTCAGATTTGCCGTTAGCACCAGCTTTTCAAAGACGTTAAAATTATGCGTGCAAACGTTGTCTGTTAAATTTTGCGCACAGATTAGGGATGTGCGGTTCGGGTTTCGGAATTTCGGAATTTTCACGAAATTTCCCGATTCGTGCATTCGGATTCGAACGATTTTCCGAAAGTTTTCGGATCCGAAAACGGCAGATCCGAACAAATTTCCGAGCCGAAACGAAAACTTTTCGGTATTTTCGAATGGACTAGAAATGTGTAAAATCGAAATTCATTTTCGTTCCATTCCTGATTTCGGTTCCATTTCAGTAATTTCGAACATCGTATTTTTCGGTTATATCACTGATTTTGTAATTTTGTATCATTCCCATCTCAATGTATCCTTCCTGGAAAACCAGAGAAATCTCAATGTATCCTTCCTGGAAAACCAGAGAAATCTCAATGTATCCTTCTTGTAAAACATGGGAAATCTCAATGTATCCTTCTTGTAAAACATGAGAAATCTCAATGTATCCTTCTTGTAAAACATGGGAAATCTCAATGTATCCTTCTTGTAAAACATGAGAAATCTCAATGTATCCTTCTTGTAAAACATGGGAAATCTCAATGTATCCTTCCTGGAAATCCAGAGAAATCTCAATGTATCCTTCTTGTAAAACATGGGAAATCTCAATGTATCCTTCCCGGGAAACCAGAGAAATCTCAATGTATCCTTCCCGGGAAACCAGAGAAATCTCAATGTATCCTTCCCGGGAAACCAGAGAAATCTCCATGTATCCTTCTTGTAAAACATGGGAAATCTCAATGTATCCTTCCTGGAAATCCAGAGAAATCTCAATGTATCCTTCTTGTAAAACATGAGAAATCTCAATGTATCCTTCTTGTAAAACATGGGAAATCTCAATGTATCCTTCCTGGAAATCCAGAGAAATCTCAATGTATCCTTCTTGTAAAATATGAGAAATCTCAATGTATCCTTCTTGTAAAACATGGGAAATTTCAATGTATCCTTCTTGTAAAACATGAGAAATCTCAATGTATCCTTCTTGTAAAACATGGGAAATCTCAATGTATCCTTCCCGGGAAACCAGAGAAATCTCAATGTATCCTTCTTGTAAAACATGGGAAATCTCAATGTATCCTTCTTGTAAAACATGGGAAATCTCAATGTATCCTTCCTGGAAATCCAGAGAAATCTCAATGTATCCTTCTTGTAAAACATGGGAAATCTCAATGTATCCTTCCCGGGAAACCAGAGAAATCTCAATGTATCCTTCCCGGGAAACCAGAGAAATCTCAATGTATCCTTCTTGTAAAACATGGGAAATCTCAATGTATCCTTCTTGTAAAACATGGGAAATCTCAATGTATCCTTCCTGGAAATCCAGAGAAATCTCAATGTATCCTTCTTGTAAAACATGGGAAATCTCAATGTATCCTTCCCGGGAAACCAGAGAAATATCAATGTATCCTTCCCGGGAAACCAGAGAAATCTCAATGTAGCCTTCTTGTAAAACATGGGAAATCTCAATGTATCCTTCCTGGAAGTCCAGAGAAATCTCAATGTATCCTTCTTGTAAAACATGAGAAATCTCAATGTATCCTTCTTGTAAAACATGGGAAATCTCAATGTATCCTTCCCGGGAAACCAGAGAAATCTCAATGTATCCTTCCCGGGAAACCAGAGAAATCTCAATGTATCCTTCTTGTAAAACATAAGAAATATCAATGGCAGAATTATCGTATCAGCAGAATTATCGTATCGGCAGAATTATCGGATCTGAAAAACCATTAGTTTACGTCAAAACGAATAGACACTTTGAAACGAGGAGAACATATATTCCGAAAAACACGAAAATTTCCGAAATCACGGAAAAAAAGTCAATACAAAAAACGAACCGAAATGGAAATCGGCCGAAACTAAAATTTACAAAATCCGAACGAACTGAATCGAACCGAAAAAAAAATCGGTGCACAAGTCTAGCAAAGATTGTTTTAATACCATCCGCATACTAGCGCACAAACGCGTTTGCACTCATAATGTTAAGTATAGGGCACGCGCAGTACATTATGCTCGCAAACGGTTCGCGCAGGTTCACCCGCGGTAGACGTTAATGCGCATTTTGTTTTGCCCCTCGCTTTAATGCGTTTTGCGCGGGCGCAAACGTATGCGCAATGATTGTAATAGAGCCCAGAGTGTATAAAAACAGCACCTAATGAACACAAACACAAAAGACCTCTTGGTTATTGTAATATGTGAGGAAGGGTTAATGCGTCCTACTTAGTGTAAGGGTCAATAGTCTGTATTCTGTCTAGCAGATGGGCTTGTATACTGAATATACTGTATGTAAGTGGAGTTTGGCTTAATTGACTTAAAGGGACACTCTAACATAAAATCACCCCCCGTTTTTTAATCCTAACCTATCCCTATTCCCTTAATAAATTGTTATTTTTTGTTTTTGTAACTGTAATACTTACCCTAAAATCCTCTTGTTTCCAGCGCTGGTTTTTTTTTGTTATATACTCACCTCCCTCCTCTTCCGCTCCCGTCCTTCTTCTATCCGACTTGGCTTCTGGTTTACGTGAGAAGCTCGCATGCGCGCCTCTCACGTAAGCCAGCCAATCGGCAGGCTTCCTCCCGGCTCCCTCTGAGGATTAGTGTTGTGTGCAAGAGGATGCGCGCAACACTAACCCTCAGAGGGAGCCGCCAGCTTCTGCGGTGAGTTGGAGACGTCATCGCGCTGAAAGCGCGATGACGTCTCCTACTCGGCAAAAGTCGGCAGAAGCGGGAAATATGATTCCCGCTCTGCTGACTGACAGCTGGGAGGGCGGAGTAAAGTTCTCCGCCTCTCTCAGCTGTTTTCAGCATTAAGGCTGGGGTCAGACCAGCGCACTTTTAACGTGCGTTCTGGCGCACATAATTACGGCCGCACTAGCACAGATGACGGGCAATGACGGCCAATATACGATGTACGGCCGCACAAAAGTCCGGTCGTGCAACGCAAGTGGAAAACGAACGCATTTTTCTGAGAACGCTGAACCGCTAGTACTGACGTACTGAGTGCGCAGCTGCGGCATAGCGGCGTGTGTGCGTGATTAGGAGATGTCAGACGCTGCTAATGTCCAGCCTACATAACGTCCAGACGCAAAAAGAGTTTTATTGACGATCCGTACATAATCACGCCCGACAATGCGCGTCGTCTGACCGTTTTTGCGCATTCCGTGAAAAAATACGTCAATGCGTTCGGATGCACTTTTTCACGTTCGCGGGGAAAAATGCTTTCGTCTGACCCTAGCCTTACAGCTGAACTGCTGAGCGGAGGGAGGGGGGACAGAGGGCTGGATACTCTGGGCATCGTGACCACCTAAAATAGCTTAGGTGGTCATGTTGCTTAGAGTGTCCCTTTAAATCTTTAATATGTATGGTGTGATAAAATGCTGCATGTCATGCAGGGGTTAAATGTAGCACATAGAACACGTTTTAATAAATTGTATCTTTTCTAATGGTTAATATGCTGTAGCAGGGAGAGAGTAGGTCGCTAGCCGGGGGGCAGGATGGCGCAGCCAGGCCAAGCTCACTGTGAGGAAGATGTTAATGCAAGCAGACACCGCACGGGCTAGCACCCCCATAAGAGCAATGCATGATGGGAAACCTACCTCTGTATTGCCCCAAAGCACCATCTGCTTTTTATGCCCAGCATCACCTAGTTTTTTACTCCGATGTCGCCACCAGTCCTTAAGATCCAGCATGTTTCTGCACTGCCCATCAGTTCCTCACTAATATTCCTGCCTTACAAATCATCACTCAGGTCAGCTCCTCGCTTTATTGCGGCCATGCCAGCCATTACCCATTACCCAGCTCCACACACTGCTATTCCTTCCCATGCCAGCCATTACCCAGCTCCACACACTGCTATTCCTTCCCATGCCAGCCATTACCCAACTCCACACACTATTTCTTCCCATGCCAGCCATTACCCAGTTCCACACACTATTCCTTCCCATGCCAAGCATTACCCAGCTCCACACACTGCTATTCCTTCCCATGCCAGCCATTACCCAACTCCACACACTATTTCTTTCCATGCCAGCCATTACCCAGCACCACACACTGCTATTCCTTCCCATGCCAGCCATTACCCAGCTCCACACACTATTCCTTCCCATGCCAAGCATTACCCAGCTCCACACACTGCTAAGAACGAAATGACTAATAAAAACGAATCACGGTAACCTAACGAACGCACCGAAATGAATTGAAAAACGTAACGAATCGATCTGAAACGAATCAAAATTTTTTTTTGTTGTGCACATATCTATTCTGCTATGCCTATCATTAGCTAGCTCCACACATTGTATTCCTGCCCGCCAGACCCCACCAAGCTCCACACACTGTATCCCTGCCCGCCAGACCCCACCAAGCTCCACACATTTTATTCCTGCCCGCCAGACCCCACCAAGCTCCACACATTGTATTCCTGCCCGCCAGACCCCACCAAGCTCCACACATTGTATTCCTGCCCGCCAGACCCCACCAAGCTCCACACATTGTATTCCTGCCCGCCAGACCCCACCAAGCTCCACACATTGTATTCCTGCCCGCCAGACCCCACCAAGCTCCACACATTGTATTCCTGCCCGCCAGACCCCACCAAGCTCCACACATTGTATTCCTGCCCGCCAGACCCCACCAAGCTCCACACATTGTATTCCTGCCCGCCAGACCCCACCAAGCTCCACACATTGTATTCCTGCCCGCCAGACCCCACCAGTCTCCACACACTGTATCCCTGCCCGCCAGAACCACCAAGTTCCACACACTGTATCCCTGCCCGCCAGACCCCACCAAGCTCCACACACTGTATCCCTGCCCGCCAGACCCCACCAAGCTCCACACTCTATCCCTGCCCGCCAGGCACCACCAAGCTCCACACACTGTATCCCTGCCTGCCAGACACCACCAAGTTCCACACACTGTATCCCTGCCCGCCAGACCCCACCAAGCTCCACACACTGTATCCCTGCTCGCCAGACCCCACCAAGCTCCACACACTGTATCCAATTCAGCCAATTCAGCTGTCTCCGAATAACCCTTTATATATTTGTTACAGAGTTACACTGGGCTATTGTTATTTTTTCCCCTTTTAAGGTATACAAGATCATCTGGATCCTAAAAACATTTCTTTACGCTCTGTTCTGTGTCCACTAAACCCAGAAGGGATGAATTATTAGAGGTAATATTATCTCTATACCGTTTGATCCTTTGTGGCACATTACAATGTTTAATCTCTAATGTAGAACACTACACCCTTTCACTGTTTCTACAAATTTATACTAATGTTTGCCAGGACACAGTATCAATGAACATTATATGCAAGAAGGGCCCAGGTGATTCGTTGCATTGTAGCTGTTTCCCGGACTCTTCCATAGTAATGTATTGTAAAAATTACTGCTGATCTAGCATTAATTGCCTATGTCTCTTAAGATTTTGTGCCTGTCCTGTTCTCTCAGCATTTTCAAGTTGGGGCTCTCATTGAGTTGTGTTTCTTCCTGGGGCCATTTAGGTATTATCAAGAACATGTTTTTCTGGTCATTTACCAATCAGCACTTTCCTGAAGCAAACCCTTTAAAATAAGATCTGCTACTCCTTGGATGAGGCAATGTGGCAGCGATTTTGTTTCCCCTCCCCATTGAAATTGCTTTTTTTTCAAAACTAGTAGTAAAAACCCCAAAACAATTAACCCACCCTTCCAAAAAAACAAACATCAGCATTACTAGCAAAATCTGGACACGTAATTTCACAACTAAGGCCCATGTCAGACGAACGCAGTGATCACGTCCGTGTTGCCGCACAGTTTAACGTCCTTCATAGCATAGAATCATGAGCAATAGAGACCCACACACTAAGTGCGTCTGCACCGAACTTTTTTTTTCTACATCCATCATAAAAAACGGACTGTGTGGTGTCTACAGTATCTTCCGTCAGTACGTCTGCCCGTTATGCACGCACGCAGAGTGTTGTTCTCTTGGCCCCATGCACCATAGTAATGGATCTGGTCAGCAATGTCGCTGCTGTTGCAGTAGGCTATATTATAAATGTATCCTTTTATTGACATGTCTCCTAATTCTAATATATTGGCTAATTCTAAACATTTTATGCTGGAAGTTATTCATGGTATGTAAGCGGTTGAGTATTAGGGTTAGGACCATGTTTAAAGGGACACATGGATAAGTCTTGCCCTGAAACATGTAACTTTATATGCTGCAGCAGGGAAATTATTGCCGCTCCCCTGGCCTCCCTTTTGGATCTATTATATGCATTGTAATGATTCTACAAGCTGTTGGGTGGCATGTATCATTCAATGCCCATCAGCCTTAATTAATATATGTGTGCATATAAACATGGATAATACGGCCACCTTGGAAGGTTTTAATAATGCAGGGGTGCGAGGGCTCTTCACTGGATGTGTTCGTACTTATACAAGCTTGTGAGGGAGGGGGATAGGTATGGCCCGGCACTCTGCACTGGAAAAAAAACTGTTCTATCCTGTACACAACCACATTAGCGCTGGGTCTCAGTCTGGGTCTTAGTGTTTCCCTAGCGCGTGCTAATGAATCTTGTACACTGACATGACCGCTTAGGCATGGTATCTCTACCTGCCCCATCCCATGCCCCCTTCAACCCAAATAATTCACACCACACCAGTTGTCAGTTGGAAAAGACATAGGTCGCAGTTTTATTAACAAACCAGTAACTACATTACTGTAATTCTGACCCAACCGCGTAACGCAGAAGGCAGTTTCCACTTCCACCAACCAAGAGCTCGTCATCCTGCAGAGCCTGAACCCTGCAGGACTCGTTTCCCCAGTGCCTCACCGTTAGGCGGCTTCTGTATTAGTCTTCTGCTGGAAAGGACTCCCGCAACTGTGACTCCACTCGGAAGCACCCCAACCCTGGGCATGCGGGTGGGCGGGTATCGCTCCTTCTTATCCAGCTATCCAGATGCAGAGAATCAGGGCCCTCCCTTCCACTGCCTTACGTACCCCTGTTGCCACAATCTAGAGCTTTCACTGTCCGGCTCATCCCCGTTGTCATGTTCCCCCCTCCCGAATGGTCCAGGGGAAACCTATTGCGAATAGGGCAAGCTGTTGGTGGGTTGACGGGCGCTACATTTTAGCAGCTCGCGCTCGATTTTTCATGTAGCGTTGGCGTTGTAGCTCACACCAGGTGATAAGGCCCTATGTGTGCTATGACGCCTGAGATAACTGATGCTCGGGCTCAACTGGACCCCGTGGCATCTGTCCCCAAAAAAAAGCCTCTTACTTAGGTACAGTAAAAAGAATGTCTATCAATAAAATTGCTTTTAGCCTGATTGATCGGATTGGATTTGATTACTCCGAGTAGGATAAGTCTAACTGGCGCTGCTTAGGACATTCCTATCACAGAATCTGGTATGAATTAATTATCCGGCACCAGCACTATCCCCATTGAATGATCACTATAATATATGTGTAGGATCATATGTACTGTATGAAGTGTTACTGTCTGCATTTAACTTGTATTTTTTCTCTTTTTTTCTGTAAAGAATTTGCATGCTTTCAAATGATCTGCACTGCCTCATTTGTAATATGCTTTTATTGCAAATAAGACAGATGACATTAACAAAAACATGGCTGCATAGTAGTTTGAGAACGCGTTCGCAGTTTTGTTCAATTTATACTGCTGACGTCCGATTTTTGGTTTGTATTTTGAATACTTTAGTCTAGATTTGAAGTGCTTGATAATGGTCAGGGCCGGATTTATAACTAGGCAGAGTAGGCATGTGCTACTGGCGCCTGCCACAAAGGGGGCGCCTTGCTCTGTAAATAAGAAAATGTTTTTTTTTTTTTCTCTCTTTTTAAAAAATTTACAATCATTTAGACCACTGTATCTCTGGGACCCTGAGGGCTAGAGGGACATATGGTGTATCATTGGAAAGGCCAGATTATGACCATTCCAGTGATACCACTGATAACTAGGTTAGAGTTATGTAAAAATAAAATATTTATTTTCTAACGCAGCACTATTATTCAGTTTACAATTATAAAGTGACCAGTGATGCTGCGCTAACTCACCTTCTGATTTCCCACACCGCCAGCAAGTGTTTATCTGATGATGCAACACATTCAGGGTTATTCAAAGAGAGACGATCTGGCCCCGAAATGTAACCGGACACTGAAATTCAGCGTACGGCAGGGGCGCAAGTACCAGTGGTGCAGCGGGTGCCACTGTGTCACGGTGGCCCCCGCACCCCCCCGGCGCCTGGCAGCAGCTTCCTCGCTGCTCGCTGGCCAGGCGCCGAGTGATATTGCGGGCGCTTCCGCACACGTGGGACGCCGGGGGCGGGGCCTGGCGGCGAGACGCAGACCCGCCGGGTTTAAAGCCCAGACTCACAGAGACGCCGGTGCCCTGACGTGGTAGTTACTTCCCGCAGAGCTCTTGTATATTTTGACTAATTAATGATTCTGTGTATGACCCCTGGCATTGGCAAACTAACGATTCTGTGTACGACCCTTGGCATTGGCAAACTAACGATTCTGTGTATGACCCTTGGCATTGGCAAACTAACGATTCTGTGTATGACCCTTGGCATTGGCAAACTAACGATTCTGTGTATGACCCCTGGCATTGGCGAACGAACCACTCTGTGTATGATCCTTGGCATTGGCGAACGAACCATTCTGTGCGTAACCCCTGGTATTGGCATTAACTCTTCTAATTCTGGTATTGAGGTCAGTCTGTGTGGCACCCTAAGCACACATCAGACTACCCCTTGTTGTTAGGGTCTTGGAAGAGCTAATTGTTCTAAGGTCTTGTGTATCATTCTATGTCTGTCTAGTCGTGCCGACCACTCTAAGGATCGGAAGGTAGAGAGTGTCCTGCGTCTAGGGACCACTAGTCAGATAAGCAGAAGGATCCGTGACGTCTCTCTTGTACGTGCTCTGTACTGCCATTCTAGTAGTCTGTCTAGTCGTGCCGACCACTCTAAGGATCGGAAGGGTAGAGAGTGTCCTGCGTATAGGGACCACCACTCTAGTATCAGGGGGATCCGTGACACACTGCACCTGGGCCCCTGAGTTCGGGGGCCCACATCTGGATGGGTGGGGGGCCCGGACTGGCCCTGCTTGCCCCACAGTCCAGGCAGGGGTCAGACACCTGGTCTCGCGTTTGATCGGCAGCGTGTGGGATCAAACTCCCACACGCTGAACCAGAAGTAAAGGCCCTGCTGGGGGGAGAGGAGGAAGAAGAGGACAGCTGCTCACATGGGGACGTGCTGGCCCCGCCCCTTCCCCCTCCACAGCAAAGCAGAGCCTTCCCTGCTGTGCTGGAAGTGTCCAGCACGTGCAGGGAGGGGAAGTGGAAAGAGTGGAGACTATAATTACCTATGGTAAGTATGTAACAAGCTGGGGTGGGGTGTTTGTGTGTGTAAGTGAGCAGAGTGTGGTGTGTGTGTTTGTGTTTGTGTTTGCAGGGCCACCATCAGGGGGGTACAAGCATTAATCTGGTATGGGGCCCTGTGGAGGGGGGTCCCTGGCTGGCTAATTACTGGGGTCTCAGATACTGGCTAATTACTGGAGGTCTGATACTGGCTGTCTCATCTCTGGGGCCCGCACGGAGGGTGGGTCTTGAAGGCGCAGGGCGTCTGGTACGGCCCGCTGACATCAATGGCCCGCCTCAGCCCCTCCCCCACAGCCGACGAGGGGGGGGGGCCTTCATGGATTCTTGCACCAGGGCCCTGTGGTTTCTAGTTACGCCTTTGGCGTACGGTGACATTTCCTGGCCTTTTTTTTTTTTTTTCACCCCATTCGTCTGCCTGTCTGCTTTTTCCAGCGGCTGATCTGCGTGCTTATCGCCGGCTGCTCGGATTTTTCCGGCGTGTTCGGCTTGATTTTTGCAGCAGTTTCTGCGGGTTTTTGGTGAGTGTTCAGTAAGTGTTCTGCGGGTTTGTGGCAACTTTTCCCTGCACTACGGGGTCCCTGTGGTGCTTGTTGAATACACCGCAGGGTCGGCGAACTAGAAATCGCCGAATGGCACCGAAGTGCGGGAAACGAAAAGTCACCGAATGTGCGGTGACTTTTCGAATCTCTTTGAATAACCCTGATTGTTTCATGGACAACCTAGACCGTGGCACTGCAGTGAGAAGAAACAGGAAGACTTTGGAACCAGCATCTCTGAATTATTCACTGCGCAAGGTTAAGTGAGGTGTCATTGGAAAGGTCAGAGTCTGGTCTTTACAATGATACCAAACATGACCATATAATGTATAGAAATAAAAAAAGTAAATGCAATTTTTTTCTGTTTTACGGCAGAGGCAATATATTCTTTTACATATAAAACAATGCCGTTGCACTAACTCAACTAAGGCAACAGATTCTGCTCCTTCTTTTGATTTGAGCGCAGAGAGAAACTCTGTTTTTCAGTTTTTTAATTTTTTTTATTTTTTTCATTTTAGTTGCCTCAAAATGTAAAATGTAAAAAGGTCATTTTGACATGTTCCTTTTTGTTGGTGGTTAGGGGCGCTCCACATTTCTGTGCTTACAGACTCCTTAGATGCAAATCAGGCCCTGATAATGGTATCTAATAACCTGCTTTATTTTAGAATGCATAATATTTTGCTTTCATATGTTCCAAGGATCTTAAAGTACTTGTTTTGATATACAGTTGTGTTCAAAATTACTCAACCCCCACTGAAATTGAGTGTTTTGGCCAGTTTGACATTGATTTTGATCATTCAGTCATCTTGCTTACAATTAAATCAAAGAGGCACGTGTAGGTCAGACAAATATAACATAACATTTATAATGAAATAACCACAAATGTCTTTTCTGTGCTCACATCATTATCAGTTTTATTCAACCCCCAAGTGACATTCAATCTTAGTACTTAGTACAACATCCTTTTACAGTTATAACAGCTTTTAAACGTGAAGCATAGCTTGACACAAGTGTCTAGCAGCGATCTACGGGTATCTTCGCCCATTCGTCATGGGCAAAAGCCTCCAGTTCAGTCAGATTCTTAGGCTTGCGCACTGCAACTGCTTTCTTTAAGTCCCACCAGAGGTTCTCAATCGGATTTAAGTCAGGTGACTGCGATGGCCACTCCAAAATGTTCCAGCCTTTAATCTGCAACCATGCTCTAGTGGACTTGGAGGTATGCTTGGGATCATTGTCCTGTTGAAAGGTCCAACGTCTCCCAAGCCTCAGGTTTGTGACGGACTGCATCACATTGTCATCCAATATCTCCTGGTACTGAAGAGAATTCATGGTACCTTGCACACGCTGAAGCTTCCCTGTACCTGCAGAAGCAAAACAGCCCCAAAGCGTGATTGACCCCCCCGCCATGCTTCACAGTAGGCAAGGTGTTCTTTTCTTCATAGGCCTTGTTCTTCCTCCTCCAAACATAACGTTGATCCATGGACCCAAACAGTTCTAATTTTGTTTCATCAGTCCACAGAACACTATCCCAAAACTTCTGTGGTTTGTCCACATGACTTTTGGCATACTGCAGTCGACTCTTCTTATTCTTTGGAGACAGCAAGGGGGTGCGCCTGGGAGTTCTGGCATGGAGGCCTTCATTACGCAGTGTGCGCCGTATTGTCTGAGCTGAAACTTCAGTACCCACATCTGACAAATCTTTTCTCAGTTCCTCAGCAGTCACACGGGGACTTTTCTCCACTCTACGCTTCAGGTAGCGCACAGCAGTCGAAGTCAGCATTTTCTTTCTGCCACGACCAGGTAGCGTTTCAATAGTGCCCTTTGCCTTGAATTTGCGAATGATGCTTCCTATGGTCTCTCTTGGTATGTTTAACATCTTTGTAATCTTCTTATAGCCATTGCCCTTCCTGTGAAGAGTAATCACCTCTTCTCTTGTCTTCCTGGACCATTCTCTTGACTTCACCATGTTTGTAACCACACCAGTAAATGTCTAGAAGGAGCTGAGTATCACAGTCATTTTAAAGCTGCCTAATTGGTGCTTATTATGCTTTATTGCTGCTCCGTGACATCCACAGATTGAAAACACTTGAATGAACCTCTGTTCTTCTCTGACATAGAAATTTCCATTCTCCAGTCATTCTCCTGCTTTTCACCTCTCTCTGAATAACCCTGTGTATATCTTGTCAGAAATTCCTTAGACCATCAGGTCTATTCAAAGAAAGGTGAACCTCAGGAGAATGACAGGAGAAGTGACAATTTAGCCAAACCAGAAGAATTCTCCCATCTATCTCACTTTCCAAATCGGTTATTTGGTCTAGATTGTTCTCTTCTCCTGCCAATTCTCCTGAGTTTCACCTTCTTTTGAATAGACCTGCATAAAGTGCACCTATCAGCACAACACAATTTGGTCTGATTTGAATAAGGAATTAATCCCTATAGGGTTTATTCAGAGACAGCCGATCTGGCCCCAGAATGGCACCGTAGAGGGAATTTCCCCGTACGGTGACACTTCGTGGCTATTTAGAGAGCAGACAGTTCGCCAAATTTTGGCGAACTGCCAGCAAGTATGATGCCTGTTTGTAGGCAGTGCAATCCCCCATAGAGAAGCAATGGTTTATCTATTCAGAGACACCGAACAGCAGTGAAAAGTTGCCAAAGTGCTCTGCTGTTCGGTGTTTTCATTTGGCAGGTTTATTCACGCAAATCCCATAAGCTTCAATGCTAAAAATATTCCCATTTTTATCTAATATCTATTAAACTGTTATTTTAATCTGCAGTAAAAAGTCTCTTTATTTATTTTTTAGGATCTTTTAGGTATTTCTTTTGGATTTGATCTGCAAAATTTTTTCCCCCTTTTTTTTTTTAAAAAAAAAAGCGTTTTTTCTTTTCTGTTTATCATTCATAGGATCTTATATGTTAATCTCAGACATTTTCGTTCAGTCGTTTTTTTGCAAACAGCGTTTCAATTTTGACACTTTCAATCGTATTGTTTTTCTTTTACCCGTCCAGCGGCTTGTCGGCTTTTTTCTGCGGCTGGTTGGCGCTGTGCTCGGCGGCGCTTTGGCTGCGTTTGGCGGCCCTCTGGTGGGTTCGGAGGGTTGGCGTCAGCGGGCGACAGGTTCGCGGCGGATTTGTGGTGGGTTGGCGGTGGCATTCGGCGACCGATTCCCTGCACTTCGGGGGATCCTGCGGTGAATGGCGAATTCACTGCAGGGTGGGGAAATTTGATTCCCCGAGGTGCAGGGAACACCATAGCACTGAAATTTCGGCGACATTTCGGTGCTCTGTGAATAACCCCTTATATGTATTGGTGTTTTTTTCTCTTCCCAACTCCCCCTTTGTGTATCTCATAAATTTACATGTCCAAAATTAATTTTTCTGAATGTTTTTTTAATGTTTGTTTGTTGGTGTATTAGTAATCCATCTAGAACTCAATATCATCCAAGAGCTGCGAGAGACCGTAATAAACAGTTATTCAAAGAGCATCGAAATTCCACTGGAATTTTGGTGCTCTTTCGTTCCCCGCACCTCAAGGAATCAAATTCCCCGACCCTGCGGTGAATTTAGCATTCACTGCAGGGTCCCCGAAGTGCAGGGATCAAGCCGCCGAACACATCTGAAAAACCGCTGCAAATATAGCCTCGATCGGAAAAACCTCTGTAAAACCGCCAAAAAAACACTACATCGATCTGAAAAAAGCCATTGACCCACTGAACAGAGCGCCGAGAAAAGCCGACAAGCAGACGAATGTGTAAAAGAGAAAAACTAAATCCACTGCAACTTTTAAGGCTAATGTCAGACGAACGCAGTCAGAGCACACTCTGCGTGCGTGCACAACGGACAGACGTACTGACGGAAGATACTGTAGACACAACACGTTCCGTGTTTTTTGACGGATGTAGAAAAAAAAGGGAATTATGGGAAATAAAATTAATATGAAAAATTATGCAGATATGAAAAGCCATTGTGTGTGTCAAGGTGCTGGACGTCGCAAATGTGCTGCGTCTGACATCTCATCACTCACACAGAACGCTACGCTGACGTGGCGCACTCTGCGCATCTGTCTAGCGGTTTTACGCTCTTGCCTAGCTTGCGTCCGTTTGCCACTTGCGATGTGCGTGCGCAGTTCGGTGCACACGTACTTTGTCCCCGAGAATGCACCGTACGGGGAAATTCACTGTTCGGTGCCGTTTCGGGGCCAGATCGTCTCTCTCTGAATAACCCTGTTGGTGTTCTTATCAATTCACCTGCCTCTCTGCAATGTAGGGAGCCGTCTCGTTCCACTGCACCACCATCTCCCAAAAAGCGCATCTCCTCTTACTTTGAATGGAATGGGATCAGCTTCCACCGTTCATAAATAAACAATATCTAGGCAGTATTGGCTCTAGTTACCTGACCTACTACAGAGTTTCATGTGCGGCAGACTTATTATATCTGCACTTTACACCCTAAAAACTTGGTTGCATCTATAACTTCTGGTTGTCACTTATCGTACATACGTGTGTAGTACATCGATAGTAATTATTGCCACTGGCCGAAAGCTGGATACTGGTATAGTCTCTCACTGGCCAAAAGGTGATTGATGGTTTTGAAATTCACAAGCATGATGTTTGTTCTTGGGTTGCTTGTTACGGTCCATGAGCCGGTTATGGACACTGCTTTATTCCTTATATTGGCACAAGTCCTCACTGGTAATGGTGCCATCTAAGGCCAGCTGTGGACTTGCCCCAGGGCTCTGACATTTTTGGCCGGTCAACGGTCGCACACGGCCTGCCTCCCAGCAGGGGACGCCCTGGCTCCTGATGCTTCTGCTTGCGGGGCTTCCCTGGGTGTTGAGCCTGTCAACTCCACTCGTCGCACCCCTATGGGGTGGAGCAGGGTGGCAACGTTTGACATCATCCCGGATGCCCTGCCAGCCCCAGTTGAGTGAAAGCTGGGCTCTGGGGCACGCCTCCTGGGTGCTGTAGCTCTGCTGCTGGGATTCCACATGGCAGGACCTTATGTCCTGACTGGTGGATCTTCGGGGGGTTGGTTCTGGGAGGTGCCATACCCATGGGAGGTGCGTGTCACCTCACCTGCCTATATAATGCTCACTTGGTCAGTCAATCTTTGCTCCGGCATGGTACACACATCCTCTCAGTAGTGTTCAATATATTTCCCAATATCTGCTTATCCTGTGTACCGGTTTTTGGCTTGCCCTATGGTTTCTCCTCTCTATCTGCCCACCCCCGACCTTGGCTCAATTTCTGGACAACCCCCTTGGATACTACTTTTGGCACTACGATATTCCTTCTGCTCCCCTACCTCCGCACCTGGATTCCAACCCGTACAGTCCACACCTGCAGATAGATATTGGCACATTAGTTATTCATGTCAGGGAGCTGGTTATTGGTGGTGTCAATTAATGATATACAGGGTTATTCAAAGAGATCTGAATTGCTGGCGAAAGGTAATCGAACGCTGAAATTCAGCGTACGCTTACCTTTCCTTGCCATTCGGCTATTCAGAGAGCAGGCAGTTCGCCAAATGTTGGCGAATTGCCTGCACTTACGGTGCCTGTTCGGTGCCTGTCCGAGGGCAGTGAATCCCCATAGAGAAGCAATGTTTCGGCTATTCAGAGAATACAAACCAGCAGTGAAAGGTTCCCGAAATGCCCTGCCGTTCGGTGGTTTCATTCAACAGATTTATTCATGCGAATCCCATAGGCTTCAATGTTAAAAATATTCCCGTTTTAATTCAATATCTAATAAACCGTTTATTATAATATTCTGCAGTAAAAAGTCTCTCTAATTTTTAGATTTTTTTGGGATTTTTTAAAGTTTGCTTATTTTTTCTGTAACAGCCCTTTTTATTATCATTCATTGGATCTTATATGTAAATTTCAGACATTTTCGCTCAGTAGTTTCTTTGCAAACAGCGTTTCACTTTTCAAACATTCAAGCGTACTGTTTTTTATTTTCACTCCATTCGTCTGCGGTGTCGGGTTTTTTCGTCAGCTGCTCTGCGCTGTGATCGGCTCCTGCTCGGGTTTCTCCGGTGTGTTTGGCGGGGTTAATTCAGATGTTTTTGCGGGTTTCGGCGTGGGTTCTCTGGGTTTTGTAGTGAGTGTTCTTTGGGTTTGCGTCGGCTTTTCCCTGCACTATGACAGCCCTGTGGTGCTTGCGGACTACACCGCAGGGTCGCCGAAATGGGATCGGCAAATTGCACCGAATTGAAGAGAACGAAAATTCACCGAACGTGCGGTGACTTTTCGATTCTCTTTCAGTAACCCTGATAGTCTGATAGCATTGTCATTAAACGACCGTGAACTGGCACTCTCGGCCACTGGAGGAAATTGGTTATTATCATTGGCCACTATTGCCTATTTTGGTGTCTTTTTACTTTTGGGGATTAGAAGAAACCGGGTTGTTGCAGCTATTTTAATTTACAACGTATATGTTGGTTTTTATTTTGTTAAGTATACAGGGTTATTCAAAGAGATTCGAAAAGTCACCGCACGTTTGGTGTCTTTTCGTTCTCTTCAATTCGGTTCCTTTTGCCGATCCCATTTCGGTGACCCTGCGGTGTATTCAGCAAGCACCACAGGGTCCCCGAATTTCAGGGAAAGGCTGCCGCAAACCCGACGAAAACTAACCGCAAAACCCACCGAATGCATGGATTAACCTGCATTAACCTGCCGAAAACCAAGCCCGAGCAGGAGCCGAACACAGCCGAAGCAGCTGAGACGAGGGAGGTGAATAAATTAGCAAAACAGTTTGTATGAATGTGTGAAAATGAAACGCTGTTTGCAAAGAAACTACTGAGCGAAAATGTCTGAAATTTGCATATGAGGTCCAGGGAATGATAATAAAGAGGGCTGTTACAGAAAAAAGAAGTAAACTTAAAAAAAATCAAAAAAAAATCAGACTTTTAAAAAAAAAAAAAAAAAATGCTTAAAATATCCTAAAAAATCTATAAATAAAGAGACTCTTGACTGCAGAATTTTATAATGCACGGTTTATTAGATATTGAATTAAAACGGGAATATTTTTAACATTGAAGTCTATGGGATTCACATGAATAAACTTGCCGAATTAAACCACCGAATGGCAGGGCTTTAGGGGAACCTTTCACTGCTGGTTTGTGTTCTCTGAATAGCCGAAGCAGTGCTTTTTCATGGATTTCACTGCCCTCGAACAGGCACCGTATGTTCAGGCAATTCGCCAGGTTTTGGCGAATTGCCTGCTCTCTGGATAGCCGAATGGCAAGGAAAGGTAACCGAACGCTGATTTTCAGCGTTCGGTTACCTTTCTCAAGCAATTCGGAGCTCTTTGAATAACCCTGATAGTTTTTGCATTTTACTTTGGTTATTATCTCTTAGTTAAAGCCAGATTATTGGTTACTGATTATTGGTATTTTATTATCTCTTAGTTAAAGACAGATTATTGGTTACTGATTATTGGTATTTGGTTATTATCTCTTAGTTAAAGCCAGATTACTGGTTATTGATTATTGGTATTTGGTTATTATCTCTTAGTTAAAGCCAGATTACTGGTTATTGATTATTGGTATTTGGTTATTATCTCTTAAAGACAGATTATTGGTATTTGGTTATTATCTCTTAGTTAAACCCAGATTACTGGTTATTGATTATTGGTATTTGGTTATTGGCTCTGTTCATCTATGGCAAGTTACTGACCGAAATGAAACGTGCACATATTGGCAGAGGAGGATTTCTGATACTTATGAAGCGGTAAATGTTATGGAAATCGGGATCAGTTCAGTCTGTTTCAGAAATGTAATTGGTTGATTATATCTCAGCCCACGTTACAGTGTCATGCCCATGGTTAATTATGAAAGAAGCCATCATTTTTATATTTGATAATTGTTCTGGGGGTTGATAGTGGAGACAAACTGAAAACCAGCGCATATTCAACTCTAACCATCCAGGTGTTTGCCTAAGAATAAATAAATTCAGTCCAAATGCGGTATATGAATATGAACCTTTCTCACATGCTAAACTGTATTGTGTCTATTTGGATGCAACCCTTCTCCATGCCACATTGAAATAAACAGCACACCTGCTGGTACTACACTGATATGGTGGGCTATGTGGCACAATCATACATGTTCACTGACTCCCCTATAAAATAAGGGTCTGCTTAATGACTACTGTATGTGGGTGGATTAAGTCATAGGGCATGTAAACTGCTGTTCTATCATGGCCCTTCAACATCTCCTGCATGTGTCTTTAGAGAAGATTATATATATATATATATATATATATATATATATAACACACACCTTAGGCCGGGGTCAGAAGAGTGCACTAGGTGCCTCCCGGCTTGTGATGCGTCGACGGGCTGGTCGCACGCTGTAGCGAGCGCTACAAGTGGATCAGTGATGTGCGGTGAGGTTAGTGGCTGGTGAGGCACTGGTTAGTATCAGAGCCAGACATACACAAGTTACGTAGGTGCAGGTTCAGTGCTCCCCAGGATCTGGCTGCTGTCAGTGCTCCCCAGGATCTGGCTGCTGTCAGTGCTCCCCAGGAACTGGCTGCTGTCAGTGCTCCCCAGGAACTGGCTATTCAGTGCTCCCCAGGAACTGGCCATTCAGTGCTTCCCAGGATCTGGCTGCTCTCCGTGCTCCCCGGAATCTGTCTGTTCAGTGCTCCCCGGGAACTGGCTTCTCTCAGTGCTCCCCAGGAACTGGCTGCTCTTAGTACTCCCCAGGAGCATTGTAACAGAGGTCAGGGCGCTGCTCCTATATTAGGATGCTTTGGGCAAGTGGTTCTGTATTAGGATGCTTTGGGCAGGTGGTTCTGTATTAGGATGCTTTGGCTGTTGGTTCTGTATTAGGATGCTTTGGGCAGGTGGTTCTGTCACATGACTGTCCTGTGCCAATCAACGCATTGGAGGTATGCCTCTTATGCAGACGTTTTTTGAATGGCCTGGACCAATAGCACTTTCCTATTGGTCCAAGCTATTCCATTGCTCTCCCAGGGCCTCTGATGCACTGGGAGAGCAATATTCAGGAAGTGGGCAGTGCTCGGACGTCTCTTCATTGAACAGACACGCCACACTGCCCACTTCTTGGCAGCCTACGCGATTTGCATAGCGTCCTACTATGCAAATTGTGTAGGCTCAGGCTGCTGTGAAGAAAAAAATGTGCGGCGGATGGAGAAGACAGCGGGGGGAACGCGGAGCAGGTGAATTTGACTGCAGTGCAGCCCTTAATGGCAGGTGAGGCTCTGCCTCACCTGCCACCCCTGACCGCACGTCCCTGGATTATCGACACATTTATCTTACTCTGGGAACTGAATCGGTTTCCAATGGTCAGTTCAAGTCAGTACTCCAGACACATATAACCTTTATTATGGGATATTTTACGAAGACCCAAGAATAAAGGAGTAAATTCAAAGGAATTTATTCATATTGTTATAACTAGCAAATATTAACAGTCTCAAATATCTGTGGAATAGCTCAAAATTCTGAATAATTCCAAACAAAGGTCTGCGAAAATCTGGAATTTAAGTGAGAGCACAAATAAGGTTAAGGCCTGGGTGAGACGAGCGTCTTTGAGAGTGGAAGGAACATCCGTGAGAGTGAACGTTCCTTCTGCTCTGACGCCTGTCTGGCCACCTCGCTGACCGCAGTTAGTGCGCTCAGCGCTGCAAGGCTCCATCACCCCTATGGAAGATCGTGCTTTGCAGCCCTGTCCAACGCGCGTCTAGCGTTTTGACGGTCAGACTTTCTGCACATCCACTTCAGGGACGTGCGGTCAGGGGTGGCAGGTGAGGCAGAGCCATTAAGGGCTGCACTGCAGTCAAATTCACCTGCTCCGCGTTCCCCCCGTTGTCTTCTCCACCCGCCGCACATTTTTTTCTTCCCAGCAGCCTGAGCCTACACAATTTGCATAGTAGGACGCTATGCAAATTGCATAGGCTGCCAAGAAGTGGGCAGTGTGGCGTGTCTGTTCAATGAAGAGACGTCCGAGCACTGCCCACGTCCTGAATATTGCTCTCCCAGTGCCTCAGAGGCCCTGGGAGAGCAATGGAATAGCTTGGACCAATAGGAAAGCGCTATTGGTCCAGGCCATTCAAAAAACGTCTGCATAAGAGGCATGCCTCCCATGCGTTGATTGGCACAGGACAGTCATGTGACAGAACCACCTGCCCAAAGCATCCTAATACAGAACCACCAGTCTAAAGCATCCTAATACAGAACCAACAGCCAAAGCATCCTAATACAGAACCACCTGCCCAAAGCATCCTAATACAGAACCACTTGCCCAAAGCATCCTAATATAGGAGCAGCGCCCTGACCTCTGTTACAATGCTCCTGGGGAGTACTAAGAGCAGCCAGTTCCTGGGGAGCACTGAGAGAAGCCAGTTCCCGGGGAGCACTGAACAGACAGATTCCGGGGAGCACGGAGAGCAGCCAGATCCTGGGGAGCACTGAATGGCCAATTCCTGGGGAGCACTGAATGGCCAGTTCCTGGGGAGCACTGACAGCAGCCAGTTCCTGGGGAGCACTGACAGCAGCCAGATCCTGGGGAGCACTGACAGCAGTCAGATCCTGGGGAGCACTGAACCTGTACCTACGTAACTTGTGTATGTCTGGCTCTGATACTAACCAGTGCCTCACCAGCCACTGACCTCACCGCACGTCACTGCGATAATCTGATATGCGATACTCTCTTGTTGGGTCTGAAACTAACCTTGTACATACATCTTCTATTGGCAATAGGTTTTATTCATTCATGCAGAGTCCTGTCAGTGCACCTCTGTTACGGAAGCACTTTGTTCTAGATTCCAAGTAAAGTATAAAATTAACAGAGCTGTTGTAAACCTAACCATTAAGGGGCCAGCCGGGTCACCACTGACCCGTTAATGGGGAGCTGCAGAAGGGAAAAGACCGTGCATGCCTTTTTTTCATTTTCGACTTCCATTCATGGGTCTGTTGCAGCCAAGCCACTGTGTCAGTCAGCAGCTGAAGCTGGAATATTTTTTTTGCTCTTCCCTGATACCCGCAGAGGGGCTGAATGCAGCCATGGGTCTCAGCTACTGGAGCCCAGCAAGACCCTGCACGAGCTCTGTGAGAGCTCACTTGAGCCAGGGCGCGTGAAAGCCACAGAAGGAGCCACAGAAGAACACTGGAAACTGTTTGTTTTCATTCTTCTGATGCTTGTGGCCAGAGGAAGCAATGGTTCGCAACGCCCTCTGAACCATGGAAGCGAAGTAAGGGATTTTTCAATGCAAGTTGATATGCAAGGAGTGCAAATTGCGTTAGAACGCTGCAGGGACCTCCGAGTTCAGGAGTCCCTGAGCTGAAGAAGAGGAGGAGGAGCAGCTTGCGGCGAGGGACAAAAGGTGAGTAAAATCACCTAAAAAGAGGAAAAAATAATTGGGCAGAGGCTGTATTTTACCAGGAAGGATACATTGAGATTTCTCATTTTCAAGTATGTCCTGGGTTCAAGAACATTGAATGGTTACAGTTACAGAAATACAAACTAATAAATGCAAGATATTAAAAACAAAACACAAATATACAGATTAACACAGAAAATAAATATGTAGGAAATATAGTCACTATGTTACATGTTTACAGGTGCATTCCGTATTGAGGTATGTTAATAGAGATTTCTTAAGTGACTTTAGACTGGGGGAAGATTTGATAGCGTCTGGAGGTTATTCCATAAATGCGGTGCTCTGTAGGAAAATGAGGATCAAGACACTTTCTTTTGTATTGTGGTATTGCAAGTAAGGTGCAGGTCCTGGATTGGAGGTTATAGGACGAGGGAACTGCTGGGGGAAGCAGCCTATTCAGGTAGGGTGGTAGCTTCCCAGAAAAGCTCTTAAACACCAGGTTGGAAAGGTGAAGGGTGCGTCTAGATTCCAGCGACGGCCAGTTTAGTTCTTTTAACATGTCACAATGGTGGGTCATGTAGTTACATTGTAGCACAAAGTGACAGAATGAGTTATACAGTGTAGTAATTTTCTGGAGGTGCGTTTGCGGGGCGACTGCATACTAGGGATGTGCGTTTTGGATTTCGGAATTTTCCCGAAATTTCCGTTTTTTTTTTTTTTATTAACTATTGTATTTTTTTTTTTTCCCCCGAAAAAATTTCGGATCCAATAATGTCAGATCCGAACAAATTTCCGAGTCGAAACTAAAGCTTTTTGGAATTTTCGAATGGACTAGAAATGTGTAAAATCGAAATTCATTTTCGTTCCATTCGTGATTTCGGCTCCATTCCAGATTTCGGTTCCATTTCAGTAATTTCGGACATCGTATTTTTCGGTTATATCGCTGATTCTGTACTTTTGTATCATTCCCATCTCAATGTAGCCTTCTTGTAAAACCAAAGAAATCTCAATGTATCCTTCTTGTAAAACCAGAGAAATCTCAACGTATCCTTCTTGTAAAACCAGAGAAATCTCAATGTATCCTTCCCGGGAAACCAAAGAAATCTCAATGTATCCTTCTTGTAAAACATGAGGAATCTCAATGTATCCTTCTTGTAAAACATGAGAAATCTCAATGGCAGAATTATCGTATCGGCAGAATTATCGTATCAACAGAAATATCGGATCCGAAAAACCATTAGTTTACGTCAAAACGAATAGACACTTTGAAACAAGGAGAACAGATGTTCCGAAAAACATGAAAATTTCCGAACTCACGAAAAAAAGTCGATACGAAAAACGAACCGAAACGAACCGAACCAGAAATCGGTCGAAACGAAAATTTACAAAATCCGAACGAACCGAACCGAAAAAAAAATCGGTGCACAAGTCTACTGCATACACTACATCTCCGTATTGAATAGCCGGCATAAGCATTTGTTGTACAATCTGCTTTCTTACCGCAGGGCTCAGGCAGGATTTGTTTCTGTACAGGGCACCTAGTTTGGGGTAAATTTTAGATGAGAATTTTTTGATGTGGGGGCCAAAAGTTAGATTTGGGTCTAACCACACATACCTAGATATTTGAGAGAAAGGACTTTGGTCAGCATGCCATTTGATTTTGTCCTGATGCATAGATGGGGATTTTGCAATTTGTGTAGTTTATGTTTTGTTCCAAAGAGCATCGTTACAGTTTTTTTCAGTATTTAGAAAAGGTTTGTTATCTTTGATCCACTTTTCTACCCCTGTGAATTGTTCTTGCAGCACAGCCTCCAGCTGCGGGAGATTTTGTTTGCTGGTATAGATTACGGTGTCGTCTGCGTACATGTGTACAGTTGAGGCTTTGCAGACGTTGGGCAGATCATTTGTGAATATTGTGAATAGCAGGGGGCCTAGTATGAAGCCTTGTGGTACACCGCATGTGACTGGGAGAGGGACAGCAGCTCTGTCAGAAATGGACACATATTGCGATCGCTCTGATACATGTGATTGAAACCAGGTTTCGTACGATCACCAATACCTGAGTTTTTAAGTTTTGAAAAGAGTCTGCATGCACTTTACTTACCAGCTCCCATTGCCACTCCTGCTTCTGCTGGGGCACTTGGATAGCGAATGCCCTACAGAAGAGGTGGTGCAGGGACAAGCATTTATGAAAGGAAGGAGGACTCACAGATACTCTTATTTAATCTGAAGATCTTGATAAAATAAATAATGGAATTAAATTAGTAAAATGCATGTTTTACATGCAGAATTGATTTAGGTAAAGTCCAAAAATAGTTGGAATATCCTGTTAAAATCCTTCCCATGGAAAGTCATTTTAAATGTCTAGAATGTTACATGAAACTGTAATAACATGCATATTATGCTGCTGAAAGACATGACCAGTTATGAATATTAACATATTCTCTTTCATTCACAGGTAACATCACCACTGAGTCTGATAGTCTACATAACAAAGGTTGGGAACATATTCATCACAGTCCCTGGTCCACTACAGTTTTAGCAAGAATTGAGATTTGGAAATCTTGAAAATAAGTGTGGCTTGCCGTGGTTCATTAAGAGTCCTTTCAAAGTATTCCTCACACCTCAGGTTGTGTTGCTCCCCCAACTACTCTTCACCTCTACTGTTTGCTTTTTCACTCCCCATTCACCATGACTTTTGGCCATCACTCTTTCAGTTTTACTTTTCGACTAAGCTTTCTCCTCGGCTTTATCTTGAACCTGAGTTTGGGATTAGAGTTTATGGGCCTTCCCAATCAATGGACTCGTTACCTGCGTTGGGATGCCAGCACCCATAGTGACCTTAGCTTTCAGCTCAGGACCAACGTCTCTACCGGTCTTCTCCTCTACTTTGATGATGGAGGCATTTGCGATTTCCTGTGCCTTTCGCTGGCAGATGGTCGTGTCCATTTGAGATTCAGCATTGACTGCGCGGAGACCATCGTGTTGAGTGACAAAAAAGTCAATGATGGTGGTTGGCACTTCCTGCTGTTAAGCCGAAATCGACTGCGGACTGATCTAGTTCTGGATGGTGAAGCCAAGCCTGGAGAAGTCCGCCCACAAAGGCAGCACATGAATATTGTCAGTGACCTATTTGTGGGTGGTGTCCCAGGAGATATACGCTCTGAAGCCCTGACATATAGCACAGTGAGGGATCTGCCTCCATTCTCTGGATTTCTACTCAACCTTAAGTATGGCAACTCAGAGCCAAGGTTATTGGGCAGCCAAGGGGCTCGATTGGATCTGGAGGGACTGTGTACTGAGAATCCATGTGAAAATGGAGGAACCTGTCTCCTCCTAGATGGAGAACCAACCTGTGATTGTACGGCCACTGGATATGGGGGCAAGTTCTGCTCAGAAGGTATGGTGGTTGTCTTGAGGAGGGACTGGGTTGTGACATCTTCTAAATGCATTTTCCTTGTGCTGTTAATACTATTTCTCTTAAGGAAATGTCTCAAAGCCTTGTATTTGGTATTAGAACCTAGTCGACTGATGATGATATCTACTGAGCTTCCAGTTGGTGACTCCAAAAAGCTACATGCAGGGTGCTCTCCTTTTGTCTCCCATTTTTTCATACAACTGTATACTAACTTTGTTTTTTTATACCTCAGATCTTGGTAATGTGTTGACTGAACGGATGGTGTTGATATGTATGTTAAAGGCTCGGTTGGTCCACTAAACCAGTAACTTTAGGGTTGAATGGTTAGCTGCATGAATACTTTTTTAGTAGATTGTGTTGATTCTAGGTTTGTCCATTATCTGAGGTTTTTCCCCCCCTTAAAAGATTGGTATATATTTTCACAGGTCAATTTTACCTCTGTGTTTCCAGTACAGGTAGAAAATGATTTTCTTGATAAGGGGTCTGTTTTATTCAGAGTCAGCAAAGACCAGTTTGTCTCAGGCCAATTTAGCTCAGCCTGGTTTACGCCAATTCCATCGATCATTCTAGCGTACTTTTCAATTAAACCAAATCTGTCCCGGTTAAAATCCGCTCATTTCAACAAACAAATGCGTTCAAACGGTTAGGTCACTCAGAAATTTCCTTATTTTCCATGAAAACGTAGCTGAAATGTGTTTGATTAGGAAATATAGTCATTGATTAGAAATAATGAATTTTAATTGTGATAAAAATCGAGTCCTTCAGACTGTGCTTTCGTCAAAAAATACTCAATGTTCAGCAATTGCAACCTTGCAGATCTTTGTCATTCTAGCTGTCGGTTTGAGGGTTAATCTGAAGATAATTCACACCGTGATGCTTGAAGTACCTACCACGGGTTTGATGGCCACTTTTTAAATACCATATGGTCATGCCGTTCCCACAACAGCTTAGTCTGGTGACTTTGCTATTCACTGTATTATAGGCAGAATACCAGTCTAGCTCAGACCTTTTATAGTTTTGCTCAGACCTTTATAGTTTTTTCAGTGTAGTCCGACCTTTATAGTCTAGCTCAGTCTAGCACAGACCATTTATAGTTTTGCTCAGTATAGCTCAGACCTTTTATAGTTTTGCTCAGACCTTTATAGTTTTCTCAGTATAGCTCAGACCTTTTATAGTTTTTCTCAGTATAGCTCAGACCTTTATAGTTTTGCTCAGACCTTTTATAGTTTTCTCAGTATAGCTCAGTCCTTTATAGTTTTGCTCAGTCTAGTTCAGACCTTTATAGTTTTGCTCAGACCTTTATAGTTTTGCACAGTCTAGCTAAGACCTTTATTGTTTTGCTCAGCCTTGTTCGCATCTTTATAGTTTTGCTCAATCTAGCTCAGATCTTTATAGTTTTGCACAGTTTAGCTCAGACCTTTATAGTTTTGCACAGTCTAGCTCAGACCTTTATAGTTTTGCACAGTCTAGCTCAGACCTTTATAGTTTTGCTCAGTATAGCTCAGACCTTTATAGTTTTGCTCAGACCTTTATAGTTTTCTCAGTATAGCTCAGACCTTTATAGTTTTGCTCAGACCTTTATAGTTTTGCAAAGTCTCAGACCTTTATCATTTTGCACAGTCTAGCTAAGACCTTTATAGTTTTGCTCAGCCTTGTTCGCATCTTTATAGTTTTGCTCAGTCTAGCTCAGATCTTTATAGTTTTGCTCAGTATAGCTCAGATCTTTATAGTTTTGCACAGTTTAGCTCAGACCTTTATAGTTTTGCACAGTCTAGCTCAGACCTTTATAGTTTTGCACAGTCTAGCTCAGACCTTTATAGTTTTGCTCAGTATAGCTCAGACCTTTATAGTTTTGCTCAGACCTTTATAGTTTTCTCAGTATAGCTCAGACCTTTATAGTTTTGCTCAGACCTTTATAGTTTTGCAAAGTCTCAGACCTTTATCATTTTGCACAGTCTAGCTAAGACCTTTATAGTTTTGCTCAGCCTTGTTCGCATCTTTATAGTTTTGCTCAGTCTAGCTCAGATCTTTATAGTTTTGCTCAGTATAGCTCAGACCTTTATAGTTTTGCACAGTATAGCTCAGACCTTTATAGTTTTGCACAGTCTAGCTCAGACCTTTATAGTTTTGCACAGTCTAGCTCAGACCTTTATAGTTTTGCTCAGTATAGCTCAGACCTTTATAGTTTTGGTCAGACCTTTATAGTTTTCTCAGTATAGCTCAGACCTTTATAGTTTTGCTCAGACCTTTATAGTTTTGCACAGTCTGTCCTTTATCATTTTGCACAGTCTAGCTAAGACCTTTATAGTTTTGCTCAGCCTTGTTCGCACCTTTATAGTTTTGCACAGTCTAGCTCAGACCTTTTATAGTTTTGCACAGTATAGCTCAGATCTTTATAGTTTTGCTCAGTATAGCTCAGACCTTTATAGTTTTGCACAGTCTAGCTCAGACCTTTATAGTTTTGCTCAGTATAGCTCAGACCTTTATAGTTTTGCTCAGACCTTTATAGTTTTCTCAGTATAGCTCAGACCTTTATAGTTTTGCTCAGACCTTTATAGTTTTGCACAGTCTCAGACCTTTATCATTTTGCACAGTCTAGCTAAGACCTTTATAGTTTTGCTCAGCCTTGTTCGCATCTTTATAGTTTTGCTCAGTCTAGCTCAGATCTTTATAGTTTTGCTCAGTATAGCTCAGACTTTTATAGTTTTGCACAGTATAGCTCAGACCTTTATAGTTTTGCTCAGACCTTTATAGTTTTGCACAGTCTCAGACCTTTATCATTTTGCACAGTCTAGCTAAGACCTTTATAGTTTTGCTCAGCCTTGTTCGCATCTTTATAGTTTTGCTCAGTCTAGCTCAGATCTTTATAGTTTTGCTCAGTATAGCTCAGACCTTTATAGTTTTGCACAGTATAGCTCAGACCTTTATAGTTTTTCACAGTCTAGCTCAGACCTTTATAGTTTTTCACAGTCTAGCTCAGACCTTTATAGTTTTTCACAGTCTAGCTCAGACCTTTATAGTTTTGCTCAGTCTAGCTCAGACCTTTATAGTTTTGCTCAGTATAGCTCAGACCTTTATAGTTTTGCTCAGACCTTTATAGTTTTCTCAGTATAGCTCAGACCTTTATAGTTTTGCTCAGACCTTTATAGTTTTGCACAGTCTCAGTCCTTTATCATTTTGCACAGCCTAGCTAAGACCTTTATAGTTTTGCTCAGCCTTGTTCGCACCTTTATAGTTTTGCACAGTCTAGCTCAGACCTTTTATAGTTTTGCACAGTATAGCTCAGATCTTTATAGTTTTGCTCAGTATAGCTCAGACCTTTATAGTTTTGCTCAGACCTTTATAGTTTTCTCAGTATAGCTCAGACCTTTATAGTTTTGCTCAGACCTTTATAGTTTTGCTCAGTATAGCTTAGACCTTTAAAATTTTTGTTTAGATCTTTATCGTTCTGCACAGTCTCAGACCTTTATCATTTTGCACAGTCTAGCTAAGACCTTTATAGTTTTGCTCAGCCTAGCTCAGATCTTTATAGTTTTGCTCAGTATAGCTCAGACCTTTATAGTTTTGCTCAGCCTTGTTCGCACCTTTATAGTTTTGCACAGTCTAGCTCAGACCTTTTATAGTTTTGCACAGTATAGCTCAGATCTTTATAGTTTTGCTCAGTATAGCTCAGACCTTTATAGTTTTGCTCAGACCTTTATAGTTTTCTCAGTATAGCTCAGACATTTACAGTTTTGCTCAGACCTTTATAGTTTTGCTCAGTATAGCTTAGACCTTTATAGTTTTGCTCAGACCTTTATAGTTTTGCACAGTCTCAGACCTTTATCAGTTTGCACAGTCTAGCTAAGACCTTTATAGTTTTGCTCAGCCTAGCTCAGATCTTTATAGTTTTGCTCAGTATAGCTCAGACCTTTATAGTTTTGCTCAGACTAGTTCAGATCTTTATAGTTTTGCTCAGACCTTTTTAGTTTTTCTCCGTGTAGTCAGACCTTTATAGTTTTGCTTATAGTAGCACTGGCTTTTATGTATTCTATTGCTCAGCGTTGCACAGGCCTTTACAGTTTAGCTCCGTATAGTGCAGACCTTTTTATAGTTTTGCTCATTTTAGGGCGGACCTTCACAGTTTGGCTCCGCTTAGCACAGGCCTTTCTAACGTTGCTCATTCTAGAACAGACTATTATAGATTTGCTCAGTTTATTACTGATCAATGTAGTTCTGCATAGTCTTCCACAGACCAGGAAGCGTTTGCCTTGGTTTGGAGAAGACACTAATGTCTTTTAAATTAAGACTACGACTCTCTTGTTCCCATAAAACATTGTAACAAAAAGAGTCACTATGTCCTAGCTCATTAGCAGGCATAAGTTTACCTTTTTAAAATACAGCGTTCTGCAGGTCAGGCCTGAATACACCCCCCTCCCAAATAAAAAGAGGGAAACACCAAAACAAAAATGTTGGTCTTTAAGAGGAGTTACATAAACAAACAATAGAAATAGTAAAATAATAACAATAAGATTATTAAGGCTGGTCCAAAACCCCACTTTCGGATACCCAGAAAGCGTGTGGGATTCAGTATAAACACTGAATTGACAATGAATTGTGTGTATTTATGCAAATGTATGTAATTGCCCATAAACACGTGTATTACGCAAAACCTGTTCAGAATCCCACGCGTACCTCTGTTGTCCATCTGTACACATTTAGAGCATCCATGTAAGAACAGACGAGTTTCCTGCTCTTCTAAATCCAATTCTTGTTTTCCGGAAAATCCCCTTAAAGCCCCAGCACCGAGCCCCGCCGTGACCCTCAGCCCCATCTGGATACCCTGGCAGAGAGGCATCGGACATGCTTCATTCCCAGGCTTGCTGTACTGACCCCAATCGTGAGATTTAGCATCCGCTACTTCGCCGCGTTGGCAATGTTAAAGCGCCACAATATATATTTTTTTAACCCTCTGTGTGGGCGAGTGTTATCATGTCAAGACCATTGTTACACGATGACAGAAAGCACGGGTGCAGCGATAATGCCCCCCAGCAGTATTATTGGAAGGCCCGAGATAATGAAGATTAGGGATTTGTCTGTAATGAGGTCAAACCCCCCCACTCACATCACGGAGGCTTCGCTAAAGCTGCGGAGGAGGAGGATTCGGGTAATCAGCCTCTTTGATTAGATGATTTTAGGTTTGCCGTTCATTGTGTAATTGCTTTTGCTCGGAAGATGCTGCTCTATTTTGGACTGACACCTACTTGCTACTCCTGAGCTCTATGAGTGTATCTGGAGATGATTTACAGGCTGATCTCTGTACCCCTGTTTCTCCAAAACAGCACAAAAGATAATAATTAATTCCCTATTATACCTTACATAACTGGAAACACAGAGGATTTTTTTTTCGTGGGGCAGCGTCTGTGTGTGCGTAGAGATCAACAGACCCATAAAGAGCTATGCTCGCAGTGACAGTAACGTGCGTGTGAATGCACGAGTAGAGTTAAATGGAGCAGTATCTGTGTTTACATGCAGGGCTGAGTGCAGTAGATGGTGCAAACTGAGTGGAGTTAGATGGGAAAATATCAGTGTGAGTGTGGGGTATCTGAATGGAGTTAGGCTGGGGCCACATGGGTGCACGAAGTGCGTCCTTTGTGACCCCCCGGACCCCCCCTTCTAGCGTCCATTGTAGCATTTCGATGGATCAGCTGGGAGGACCACCTGATGTAACACACGTTCTTTTATTGCACATTACAACGGACGTGAATGTTACCCCCTGTCGAACCACCACGATGGATGTCAGACAGGTCTGCAAAAGCGCACACAGCGAGTTGGCCACACTGGCGTCCAAGCGGAAAGAACGCCCGCTCTCACGGGTTATCTTTCTGCGCCCAAGTGGCCCCATCCATAGTCAACATCTGTGTGTGTGTTAACGGGCAGAGCGATAAAATTTATATGAGACAAAACGTGCGTATGTGTGTTAGACGGCTGACTGATGACTTCAAATGGGGCACTTAAATGAGAGGAGAGACTGATGAAGTTCAATATGGCATTATACTTCTGTGTGAGAAGAAGCCAGCAACATAGGACACAGAACCCTGTATAATGGGTGCAACCTGGGCACGTAATCGCAGGATTTCCTCAATGCAGTCAGTAAGGAACAAAGTGTACAGATCACACAACACTACGATTTATTCAGGAGATCTTTTTATTCCACCTAAGTGGACCAGGCCACGTTTCGCCTCGATGTGAGTGTTTATCAAGCCAGGCCTTATGGTCCAAGTGACATAACACATATAAATAGCAAAGGGAGAACAATCAGCTAATCAATTGACACATAGTCAGACTCCCTATAGGTAAACCCAATACGAGAATAACTAATGCAATAATAAAATGATATAAATAATCACATATAACACATTATAATAATATGAATACATTAACTTCTATTACATAAAGTATAATTACAAGTGATGAAAAATACACGTGATAAATAACTATCAAAATCACCAGCACAGAAACTCTGTAAAAGAGGAAAAAGATTAAAAATTAAAATATTATCATATATATATATATATGCATGCACAAATACATACAGATATTCATATGTTATATATATATATATATAAGAACCAGTGGCAACCTGCACAAAGCCACCATGCAATATGAGTGCCTGGGTGCAAAAATCCAAAGTATCATAAAAAATCATCAAGAAGGGATGCACTCTAGGACTTAGGTAAAGATATAAAAAATAGATGCTTTATTCAAAACAACTTTAAAAGGTGCCCATTTTCACTCGTCGACGTTTAGGCCCTCACAGGGGCCTTTATCAAGGTGATGAGTATAGGCAAAAGTGACATATTTATAAAGAATTTAAATATTCTGTATAAATATGTCACTTTTGCCCATACTCATCACCTTGAGAAAGGCCCCTGTGAGGGCCGAAATGTCGGCGAGTGAAAATGGGCACCTTTTAATGTTGTTTTGAATAAAGCATCTATTTTTTATATATATAGATATCATAACACAACACATCTACAGCTAGTTGGGGAGCAGGGATTTTGGAGAGTTCCACACTTATTTTTTTTTAGGACTAGAAGGTGTGTGTGTGTGTGGACTGATACAGTTAGATGGGGAAGTATAATATATATGTATAATATGGGCAGACTGAGTGCAGTTAGATGGGGAATGTACAAGTTAACTGATGATAGATGGTTGTGTGTGTGTGTGTGTGTGTGTGTGTGTGTGTAAAGGGTAGCCTGAGTACAATTAGATGGGGCAGTGTGTGACTGATGAAGTTAGCTTTGTCAGTGTGTAGCTGTGTGTTTGTGTGATGAGGCAGGAGCCTGAGCGGAGCTAAACGAGGTAGAATCTGATGTATCCATTGGCCTGAGAGGAATTCAATTTACCAATATTTGTGTTTGTGGTGCCCGCACTGTGTTAAAGGTGATAGTGTCTGTGCATATATATAAGTAAAAAGTAACTGGTGAAAGCGACGTTCACGCTGTGTCTGCCGTAGTTCTGTGTTTGCTATGATATGCACAGGTAGCTAAAGCATGTAAATATTTAATGTACATTTGAATCTATGCTTTTGTTGTCCTCGTGTCCCGTGTGTTATGCGATACGTTCCCCTCCCAGCCACGCCGGCGGTCTTTCAGTTCCATTTCTAAGGACACAGGATGGAGGGCTGGTTCCTATTTGTACATTTACACCGGTTCTATTTTGCGGCATTGTCCCAGAATCTTTCAAGTGTTTAATTTTCCTCCTTTGGAAATAAATACTTCTGATAAACTAATCCTAAAAAAATTGGGTTTTTTTTGCTAACATTTCATCTAAAATTCGCAGTCCTCTTGTTTATACAGTATTGGAAAATACACTCAAATATTAAGCCCGATTAACAGTAACACAATAGAATATGAGGGCTGACTGGGGGGGGGGCTATTTGTTCCACTTAGAAGGGTTACTTGGAGGGGATCACTGAATCCAATTTAAGGGAAACAGCCGATGTAAAATAAAAGGACATGTTAAAAACATATGCTTAATAGGAGAGCTTATAGCAGTGATGACAAACCTTGGCACTCCAGATGTTTCTAAACTACATGTCCCATGATGCTCAGCGTGCCAAGAGTGTGACTCAGGATCTTTGGACATGTAAGGGGTTATTCATAGAGTTGTTTTCCCCCGAAATGTCACCGAACAGTGAATTTCCCCATAACAGTGCCATTTCGGAACCATTCGGCTATTCAGAGAGCAGACAGTTCACCAAGTTTTGGCGAACTGCCAGCCAGTACGGTGCCTGTTCGAAGGCAGGGAAATCCCCCATAGAGAAGAAATGGTTCATCTATTCACAGACACCGAACAGCAGTGAAAAGTTGCCAAAGTGCTCTGCTGTTCTGTGGTTTCATTCGACAGGTTTATTCAGGAGAATCCCATAGGCTTCAATGTTAAAAATATTCCCGTTTTAATCCAATACCTAATAATAAACCGTTTACTATTTTAATCTGCAGTAAAAAGTCTATTTATTTATTTATTTAAGGATCTTTTAGGCATTTTCAGGATTTTTTCGGCGGTTTTTATTTTTTCTCAATTATTTACACTTTCAATCTTACTGTTTTTTTTACCCCGTTCGTCAGCTTGTCGGCTTTTTCTGGCAGCAGGTATGCGCTGTGATCGGTGGCTCGTCTGCCATGTTCGGCGTGTTTTTTGCGGAGGTTTTGGTGGTTTTGCGGCAGGTGGTTGGCGGGTTTGCGGCAGGTTTCCCTGGACTCCGGGGACCCTGCAGTGAATGCTGAATTCACCGCAGGGTGGGGAACTTTGATTAAGTGCAGGGAAGTGTGGGGAACAAGAGAGCACCGAAATGTCAGCGACATTTCGGTCAGCGACATTTCGGTGCTTTCTGAATAACCCCCGTAGTTCCAAAACGTCTGGTGTGCCAAGGTTCAGCATCACTGCATTATAGCTATAGTACATACAGTTGCAAGAAAAAGTATGTGAACCCTTTGGGATTATGTGGAGTTTTGCATGAATTGGTCATAAAATGTGCTCTGATCTTCATCTAAGTCACAACAATTTGAAAAACAGTCTGCTTAAAATAATATGACACAAACATTATATGTTTCCATGTTTTTATTGAACAGAACATGTAAACATTCACAGTGCAGGGTGGAAAAAGTATGTGAACCTTTGGACTTAATAACTGGTTGACCCTCCTTTGGCAGCAATAACCTCAACCAAACATTTCCTGTAGTTGCAGATCAGACCTGCACAACGATCTGGAGTAATTTTGGACCACTCCTCTTCACAAAACTGTTTCAGTGTAGCAATATTCTTGGGATGTCTGGTGTGAATCGCTCTCTTAAGGTCATGCCACAGCATTTCAATCGAGTTGAGGTCAGGACTCTGACTGGGCCACTCCAGAAGGCGTATTTTGTTTTGTTGAAGCCATTCTTTTGTTGAATTACTTGTATGCTTTGGGTCATTGTCCTGTTGCATCACCCATCCTCTGCGGAGCTTCAGTTGACGGACAGATGGTCTTACGTTTTCCTGCAAAATGTCTTGATAAACTCTGGAATTCGTTTTTCCATCAATGACAACGATCTGTCCAGGCCCTGAGGCAGCAAAGCAGCCCCAAACCATGATGCTCCCTCCGCCATGTTTTACAGTGGGGATGAGGTTTTGATATTGGTGTGCTGTGCCTTTTTTTTTCCCACACCGTCGGCCCTATTACACTTTGCACACTAACGGTAGTGCTCACCTGTGTGAGCACTACCGTTAGCTGCAGTGTTTAGGGCATATTACAATGCAAACGGGTTAAAAAACCCGTTTGGGACCTTGCGCTTCTCAGCGCGAGGTCACTGCACTTTGCGCTCCCTATACTTAACATGGGGAGCGCAAATGTTAATCAGCGCTGGTATTACAATGTCCCAGCGCTGATTAACGCCTGGCTCTGGTCAACGAAAAGTTAACCAGAGCCAGGACCTGGTGTTAACGGATTCCGCTGGTGTAGAATCCGTTAACACCAGCTTGAAAAAATAAAAAAACGCAACATATACTCACCCTCTGTCCCGCTGCGAGGACCGCGGCTCCGGTCGCCTCGAGCAGGGAAAGACAGGGGGAAAAAGTCCCCCCTGTCTCTCCCTGCATATCACTATGTCCACCGGTCGGATCTCGTGATGCGAGATCCGGCCAGTCACATGACCGGCAGAGAGGACCTCAATGGAGTCCTATGGACTCCAGCGAGTGGATGCTTGCGGCTACGCTCAGCGCTGCCGCGAGTATCCAGATTTTTAACACTCGATAACAATGCAGCCAGCATTGTTTGCGCCTGCATTGTAATCTGGCGTTAAAACGCGGGCGCAAGGGGGGAAACTGCGGGCGCAGTTTTTCCTCCCCTGCGCCCGCGTTTTAACGCTAAGCGCGTAATAGGGGCCATAGTGTTGTGTGTTTTTTCCAAACAACTCAATTTTGGTTTCATCTGTCCACAGAATATTTTGCCAGTAGTGCTGTGGAACATCCAAGTGCTCTTTTGCAAACTTCAAACGTGCTGCAATATTCTTTTTGGACAGCAATGGCTCCCTCCATGGTGTCCTCCCATGTACTGCATTCTTGTTTAATGTTTTCCTTATTGTAGATGTGTCAACAAAAATGTTAGCATGTGCCAGAGACTTCTGTAAGTCTTTAGCTGACACTCTAGGATTCTTCTTTACCTCATTAAGCATTCTGCGCTGTGCTCTTGCAGTCATCTTTACAGGACGACCACGCCTAGGGAGAGTAGCAACAGTGCTGAACTTTCTCCATTTGTAGACAGTCTGTCTTACCGTGGACACATGAACATCAAGGCTTTTGGAGATACTTTTGTAACCCTTTCCAGCTTCATGCAAGTCAACAATTCTTGATCGTAGGTCTTCTGAGAGCTCTTTTCTGCGAGGCATGGTTCACATCAGGCAGTGCTTCTTGAAACCAGTAAACCCAAAACTGGTGTGTGTTTTTAAAGGACAGGACAGCTTTCAGCAACACATCCCAGGACATACTTGAAAACGAGAGAAATCTCAATGTATCCTTCCTGGTAAAATCCTTTATAAATAAATAAATAAATATCACACTGATTGGACTCAAGGTTGGCTCACTCCTGGCTCCAATTAGCTCTTGGAGAAGTCATTAGGCTCGGGGTTCACATACTTTTTCCACCCTGTACTGTGAATGTTTACATGTTCTGTTCAATAAACACATGAAAACATAGAATGTTTGTGTTGTATTATTTTAAGCAGACTATGTTTTTCAAATTGTTGTGACTTAGATGAAGATCAGAGCACATTTTATGACCAATTCATGCAAAACTCCACGTAATCCCAAAGGGTTCACATACTTTTTCTTGCCACTGTACTAGCAGGCATCCTAGGCAGATGCTATGTGGGATATCTAGGAGGGTTCATATGGAATAAAATGTTAGATATATAGCCAGTTTATATGGTGGGTAATATATGGAGTTATGGAGCCATTATAGGGAAGTGTACATAGAGTACAAAAACAGGTTGCATGGATTGATTAGAGAAGATATAGGCCGCAGAGTGCTTTTCTGGTGTAATAGAAGTTATTTATGAGGTATTATAAGGAGGTGTTACATTGAGTTATTGATTAGTCAATTTTTTAACCCCTTCACTACCAAGGATATTTCCAGAAAACCTCTGACCGGATCCATAAAACCACTGTCAGAAATTTTTAATTATACATTAAGAAATATTTTGGATTATTTCCAATGTATTCCATTCTGCGATAACCTATTTGGCAGGCAGATGTCGACATCTGCTGGCCAAAAGTAATTATTGCAGTTCTGGGTTCCATGTACGATCAGCTGGGGAGATGTTATACAGACATATTCTCAGCTGGTTTTAAAAAGTTTTTAGCATCTCTGCTAGAAAGATTCCTTTGTTTTGCTCTTGTGGAACACAATATTGCCTATACTCGATGTCAGAGCACCAGGAGGTGCCTTGAAGATCGAGTATAGTCGAGCTTATACATGAAGAGGTTAATTTAGCAGAGGAATTGTGTGGGTGAAAAATAGGTGATTGAGAGCGAGAACTTATATGGTACAAAGGGAGGCGATGGCGTAAGAGGTTATATGGAGCAACAAAAGATATGAAGGATCATACGAAGATCTAACTTAAGGGAGAATTTATTATATGGAGGATTTTATTGAGTTTTAGAACGGTTTATGTGGAGGGGAGCAAAGCGTGGAAGCATGACTTTATAGAAGGTTATATAGATATGTGTGTATGTATGTATATACTTGTACAGTGTGTATATATATATATATATATATATATAATTTGAGCTGTAGGGGGGTGCATATAGTGAGGGAAAAGGTATTTGATCCCCTGCTGATTATGCACGTTTTCCCAGCGACAAAGAAATGATCAGTCTATAATTTTAATGGTATGTTTATTCTAACAGTGAGAGACAGAATAACAACAAAAAAAATCCAGAAAAACGCATTTCAAAACAGTTAAAAATTGATTTGCATTTTAATCCCACTCACTACCGATATCAAGATATCTCGGGTTTCAAAGGCACCATCTATATCTCGATATGCTGATCTACAGCCCAAAAGCAAATGAAGTTTGTTTGCTTTTGGGCTGCAGAAGGTCCCCAAAGAGCTAAAACTGTAAACTCAGCAGCTCAAAGCTCTGAAATATCAGGCTTTCAGCAGCCGATGCAGGAAAAAAAAGGAGAAAATAGACCAGCCGCTCAAACCTCTAACTCAATTTGGCTGTAGATGGCGCCATCTACTGGCCAAAAATAGGTTATTTATAGTAAAAAATACAAAACGTGTAAGCACAAATATTTTACTTTAAAATTAATTAAAAAACGATTTTACAATAAACACTGGTTTCTGACCATGTTTTTGTTTGAAAGTCACTTGGTAGTGAAGGGGTTAATGAGTGAAATAAGTATTTGATCCCCTATCAATCAGCAAGATTTCTGGCTTCCAGAAATCTCAGCTCCTTACCTGTATAAAAGACACCTGGGAGCCCGAAATCTCGCTGATCTTTTCCCTCGCTGTAAAAATAAGATGACTTGTAGAAGTCATTATAGGTTTCTTTTTATTTGAAGTGATGGCTTGAGATATTGGGAGTGTCAGCTGATCATATGGAGCGACGGGAGACATAATAAGGATCATTGGGTATGGATTAGTCAAGAAATAGGATGGTGTACAAATATATATATATATATATATATATATTTTTTGTAGGATTTCCAGGGTGGATACATGTACGAAATAAAAAGAAACAAAAACAAAACATTAATTTAAGGATAGTAATCAAGCTTAGAAATGTTGAAATTGTGAGCTAACGGAGCTCCTTGTTTTATTTACTTTTTCTAGACTTTGTATAACGTTTCTCTATATAAAAACCCAGCTGAGGATGCGAAATGAACCCGGTACAGATACTGATCTCTGCCGTCCCTTTTGGGCATGAAAGGGTTACTAGCAACCCTCCTGGGTCCTTATAATGTTTGAACTGGGATCACCGGCTGGTGGACTAGCAGTGCGTGCTGGATCAAATAACACGGACACAGGGAATGAAAGTAGGAGACGTGCGGATGGATTAAATATTTACTTTTCCTGCTACATTTTGCGATCCCTCTTGTGTTGGACACGGCAAATGATCCGTTCTGTTAACAATAATGAGCTATGAGGAATTAACCCTTTTATTGGCACAGTAACCCTATTCTATATATTCCGCAGGTGTAACGTCTCTTTCCTAGGTACCGGCAAATATTTACAGAGAAGTGAATGGAACCAGAATGGGTTTCGTCGAATACATACAAAATTCACAGAGATAGGAATTAAAAAAAAAACTAGACAGTCAAAATGTATCGTTGTTTAAACAATTCTGCCTGTTTTGAAGTCGTATTTGCAGTCGTATTTCTGATGCCCAATCAAATCTCTGGTGAAGGAAAATGAAGAATCTTTTTTTTTTATTTTATTTATTTTACATTTCAGACTTATGGTTTCTGAACTCATGCTTCTCTCCTAGATATTGTTTCACAGGACGTGGGCCGCGAGATGTGGCCTGCATAGCCATATAATACAATGGTGTGGATAATTAAGGAATAATGCTCTTTATGAGGGTAAGGCGTGCTTCTAGCTACCCAGGGGTACCTGGGCAATGTCAAGTACCACCAAATTTCACCTTTGGTCTCTCGCTCCTGTATCTCTTTCTGCTCCATCAACGTTCCATCAATGCCTGGTGGAAACCGTTTATCTTTGCTCGATCTCTTTCTGAGTTTATGTGACCTGGATGGTGAGGGGACCTCACCCTGGCCATCAAAATGATACGTGTGCTGTCTGTTTCTTGCTAAAGAATATTTTTCCATAAATATTCCTACAGGTGTGTGACCAATCTGATCCCCAGCGGACAGATGCCATGGAATGAGGTGGTTTAAGCCATGCAAAGTGGGGGAACAGGGGTTCTTTATGTCCCCACTTGCATGTGTACAGGGTGGGTCTGGTTGCATGTGGGCAGTAACGGGTCACCTACAGATTGCATGTGAAACGATTTCCATGCAAGAGGTTTTTTTTGTGTAGAGTGCTTTGAGTTTGACTTTCTCTATGTCTTTCTTTCTCTCTCTTTTTTTTTTTTTCCCTAATGCCTCTTTAGATGTCAATGATATTCCAGGTGAGTTTGTGAAATTCCCAGAGGACAGAGTTGCTTTATTAATGAGATATAATGTTAGAGATTAATGCTCTTCCAGCCAAAGGGTTCGCCTTGTACACAATTTAGTCCATTTTCCTAAAGCTGGGTACGAAAACGAAAGACTTTCGTCACTTTATTGAGGGTGGTCTATAAAGTCATCATTAATAGAAACAAGGATCAGGAGCAATCGCCATGGAAACATCGGAGTGTTGATTTGGTTCCATGGAGATTGCACCAATATTAGATAACTGCTCCAGCGCTTTTATAAAACCTTATGCCGATCATGTCAGGGGGTTGATTATCATCGTTTTGGTTAGAGGATGGTCCATATTCATGGTAAATGTGCCTGAATAATCCCACCCTTTGTTTAACACCTTCCAGGCAGTCCTGTAGCAGGGGCAGTGGTGAAGGTAAAATGCAGCCCTAGACAGTGTCCTCCATTGTTTCCAATTTCCACTTATGATTAAACAACAGCTTTTCGGCATGTTTGGGAAAGCTGGGTAGCAGGGTGTGTGATCCATACTTGTGTGTTAAGTATGTGTAGGTACAATGCTCTCTGAGGGTATTGTCCATACCGTGTGGTAATCCCTTCTTTCTCCGTTTTTCTGTCTCTCTCCTTTCTTCCAAGGCCTGGCCCACCTGATGGTTGATGACCAAGGTATGCCGTTCTCCCATCCCACTTACCATTCTGTGTTTCTCTCTTATCAGTCATTCATTTTTTGGGGACTTCCTCTACCCAGGCTAGTTAGTATCATGGATAATATTACCCGTAGCAAAGTTTTATGGCCATTTTCAGAATCAGAAGGATGGAGCTTTACTTATTCAATCTCAAATGAGCATACACCTTCACTCATAGATGGGTCCCGGTGTTACTGCGAGCGTACATCTGATACTTTGATCTGCCAGTGGTTTAAGTCAATGTGAACCGAAAACCAGCGGAGATCGCTGTGCAGTGGAAATACTGGCACGTGGGCCCTGGCGCAGGAATATGCCAGGGGCCTTACTGACATCTGTGCTCTTAGACCTAGTGCTCAATAATTCCTTCCAAGTGCAATACCGTTGCCCAACTATCTTCCATGTTTAATTTCTTTGCCCAGTTAGTTTCCTTTCTGTGTGTAATACCACTGCCCAATTAGCTTCCATGTGGAATGTTGTTGCCCAATTAAATTCCATGCACGTGTAATGGCCAGTTAGCTTCCATGTGTAATACCTTTACCCAGTTAGCTTCCATGTGTAATACCGCTACCCAATTAGCTTCCATGTGTAATACCGCTACCCAATTAGCTTTCATGTGTAATACCGCTGCCCGTTAGCTTCCTTGTGTAATACCGCTGCCCAATTAGCTTCCATGAGTAATACTGCTGCCCAATTAGCTTCCATGTGTAATATCATTGCCCAATTAGCTTCCATGAGTAATACTGCTGCCCAATTAGCTTCCATGAGTAATACCGCTGCCCAATTAGCTTCCATGAGTAATACCGCTGCCCAATTAGCTTCCATGAGTAATACCGCTGCCCAATTAGCTTCCATGAGTAATACCGCTGCCCAATTAGCTTCCATGAGTAATACCGCTGCCCAATTAGCTTCCATGAGTAATACCGCTGCCCAATTAGCTTCCATGAGTAATACCACTGCCCTGTTAGCTTCCTTGTGTAATACCGCTGCCCAATTAGCTTCTATGTGTAATACCGCTGCCCAATAAGCTTCTATGTGTAATACCGCTGCCCAATAAGCTTCTATGTGTAATACCGCTGCCCAATTAGCTTCCTTGTGTAATACCGCTGCCCAATTAGCTTCTATGTGTAATACCGCTGCCCAATAAGCTTCCTTGTGTAATACCGCTGCCCAATTAGCTTCCTTGTGTAATACCGCTGCCCAATTAGCTTCTATGTGTAATACCGCTGCCCAATAAGCTTCTATGTGTAATACCGCTGCCCAATTAGCTTCCTTGTGTAATACCGCTGCCCAATTAGCTTCTATGTGTAATACCGCTGCCCAATTAGCTTCTATGTGTAATACCGCTGCCCAATTAGCTTCTATGTGTAATACCGCTGCCCAATAAGCTTCTATGTGTAATACCGCTGCCCAATTAGCTTCCTTGTGTAATACCGCTGCCCAATTAGCTTCTATGTGTAATACCGCTACCCAATTAGCTTCTATGTGTAATACCGCTGCCCAATAAGCTTCTATGTGTAATACCGCTGCCCAATAAGCTTCTATGTGTAATACCGCTGCCCAATTAGCTTCCTTGTGTAATACCGCTGCCCAATTAGCTTCTATGTGTAATACCGCTGCCCAATTAGCTTCCTTGTGTAATACCGCTGCCCAATAAGCTTCTATGTGTAATACCGCTGCCCAATTAGCTTCCTTGTGTAATACCGCTGCCCAATTAGCTTCTATGTGTAATACCGCTGCCCAATAAGCTTCTATGTGTAATACCGCTGCCCAATTAGCTTCCTTGTGTAATACCGCTGCCCAATTAGCTTCCTTGTGTAATACCGCTGCCCAATTAGCTTCCTTGTGTAATACCGCTGCCCAATTGGCTTCTATGTGTAATACCGCTGCCAAATTGGCTTCCTTGTGTAATACTGCTGCCCAATTAGCTTCCTTGTGTAATACCGCTGCCCAATTAGCTTCCTTGTGTAATACCGCTGCCCAATTAGCTTCTATGTGTAATACCGCTGCCCAATTAGCTTCTATGTGTAATGCCGCTGCCCAATTAGCTTCCATGAGTAATGCCGCTGCCCAATTAGCTTCTATGTGTAATACTGCTACCCAATTAGCTTCCTTGTGTAATACCGCTGCCCAATTAGCTTCCATGAGTAATACCGCTGCCCGGTTAGTTTCCATGAGTAATACCGCTGCCCAATTAGCCAATTCGCTAGTTTGATCTAACATCATGCTCAGTATTAATGGGTACCCTGTATAGAAAGACTAGTGAATATATAAATCTACACTATGGCGTATTTAATGCACTCCCGTTGAAGGGCTTCTGTTTAATTCGGTTCCACAGTTGATATTAGATGATGTCCCCATAGGAGAATCTATAACATTACTTTTATTTCATACTGGGTATGAAATGCTTTACACTATACGGAGACTGGTGGTTATGAATGCCATGCCATGTCATATATTTATTCCTGCCAGGGCAACTGGATGGCATTAACTCATTGGCATTCTATGCTACACACTATCAATAGGGTTAGAGGATACAGATCCAATCTTGTATGTGGTTTTAAGCACTCCCCGCCTACAATAATTAGGGGGTTAATAATTAGGTTATGTTAAAAAGACTTTCTGACGTCCTCACTTCCAATGCACATTATATGAGGCTTGTAATCCATTATGCCTGGCATAAATTGACTCGCACAAGCTGTGCTCCTGCTGAACAGTGGAGTCTACATTGCCACATTAAGCCATATGTTTCGAGCTTGTATAAAACCACGTTTACACTGATAATCATGAGGAATGTGTTAAGGTCACATCTTCTGCCAATACCCACACAAATCAATTCAGCAGATTTTTTTATTGAGGCACCGCGTGCCCCAAGATAGGCATTCCAGCTTGCGTTTCATGTGTATGCTCCCGACCACATTGTTTTTCATCTCTGTAACCCATCATCGTATAATCATTTCAGACTCGGACTGGTGTTTTGGCTGTGATTTTAAGAAGTGATCAGAGAGACTTGGAAGGGTCAAATTTTCTATTTCTTCTTACCCCCATCACCTATTTCTGCCATTTCAGGGAGATGTCAGCTTCAGCGTGCCCTCCGTTCATTGCCAGGTCTGCCTTATTGACTAGTCACATTTCTGTTCTTTCTGCAGATGGACAGCAACTAAAATATTTTACCCTGCCCTATGTATAATTAATTTGTTGATGGAGGGAAATCCGTTCTACAATCTTACGGCTTTAGTTAACTGGTCGCCCCTTCTATGGCAAACGAGTGATATATATATATATACTCTAGCCCAGCATATTGTTTACAGGTTGAGTATCCCTTATCCAAAATTCTTGGCACCCGTAGCGGTTTGGATTTAACAATAACATATCTTGGATGGGACACAAGTGTAAGCAGGGAATATTTATGTCTTGTGTACACCTTATACATATAGCCAGATGGCAATTTCCTAATCTTGCCCCATTTAATAATTTTGTTCGTCACGTGAAGACAGGTGTAGAATTTCCCACTTTTGGTGTCATGTCAGTGCTCAAAATAGTTTTGGATTGTGGAACATTTCAGGATTCAGGATAATGGTACTCAACCTATATACTATAGGTCAGAGCAACCAGAAGATGGTAGGGCTGCCATCAAAAATCATGGGGCCCCTTAATAAACCACTGGTCAGGGCCCCCTTCTGTCAGCTGACCACTTCAATAAGCTAATATTAATTTTATATAACAAATTATATAACATTTTACCTTTGTTTTGCAAACCCTATTTTGCTGGGAATGGGCTAAATCCCTGGTGGTCCAGCAATGGGGATAAAAAGTGTTCCCTGGTGCAGATCGTTCTAATCGATCCCTCCGTTATGAGCCAGAGTGCTCTGACCGGCCCCTAGATGATGCGGCCCACTGGGAAAATTGCTGGATGACCAGTCCTGGGTGACATGGAGGGACCCATACCTATTTGGCACTTAGGGTTTGGCAAGGGATCAACTGGGCCCCTGAACATGTCATGGGCTGTCACCCCCTGATGGCTGCCCTGTCTGCATATTGTCAAATGAAGTCAGGGAGGCCGGGGTTACTGGCCACATAGATTTTCCCTAAAATGCATCCGTTATGATTTAGTTTATTTACATCACACGTTAGTTCAGTGCCAGCTTCATGGGGTAACGAGATGTAGAATCCTTCCTCCGGGTCTCAAGTGCCCTTCTCTTGCGACTTGCTGTGAATTGGTTTGCCGTTTGCCGTGCTCCATCTTGCATGCCCCGTGTGCCGTGTCCCATGCTCTCGTTTGCCGTGTTCTCATCATCAACACGCGTTTTCCCATTTGGCATTTTTTGTAAGCATGTCACAAAAAAAAGGGCCAACCCTGACAATGGTATTCTCTCTCTAAACACATTCTTCCCGCTGTCCCGGATTCCCACCTGGCCGTGTCTTGCAGGTAGAAGCAAAGGTAGATAACACCACTTCTATTACATGTGTTTATTTTATTGTATGTACGCAAGCTGTGTGCAGACTTTGTTTGCGTGTCCGCATATGTTATGTAGGGGTCTTTTTTAAATGCCTTTCTGCCAAGTAATTATTTCTTTGTCCCTTCTTCAACATGTGGATAAAATGCCGACCTGTATACATTCATAAGTGTTGTTTTACAGATGCACAAATAGTTTGTTTCATCGTTGGTTTTCTCTCCACGCTATGATGTTACGTCATACATACAGCCATGGTTGGGTCAGGCACTCCACTTCCTTCAACAAATAGGTTTATTTATCTATACAAAGCAACGTTTAGGCTTACAGCAAATCTTTCCAAAGCCGTGAGAAAGACTTAATATAAGCTGAAACATTGATTCGATTGTCCAAATAAGTCTGTCTATTGAAGGAAGTGGAATGCCCGACCCATCCATTGTTGCATGTATTAGTAGGGATTGGCCCGGGTTGTGTTGGCACCTTCCTGATTTTTGCATTTCGCAAGTGTAATTCTTTCTTGTGGACATAATGTTAAGTAATGCCAGGGGTTACCATAGGGAAATTATGGGATGCTTCTAGGAAGGTGTTCTTGGATAATTTGTGAGATAGAAAGGATTATAGGCAGACTTCTAGTGAGTGAAAATTGGGTTATGGGATAATTTTGCAGTCTTGGGTAGGTCACAGCATTTTTAGGAGAGTTGGGGTTATAGTGAGGTTATGGGGAGGTTTATAAGTAGGGTAAAATGTATTAACAGTGGGTGCTATAAGTGCCATCATAAGAAATAGTAGTTGCTTGGAATGTCACAATCCAATAACTAGGATTGAGATTGAGATTGGGATCCGATCGCAACATTTTTGGGCATTGGGTATAGGCTTTTCTGAGCTGATAGGTCTCTGACTTTGGGATCCGATCAGCCAGCCACCCCCCCCCCTGGAGTCTTCACTCACAACTGGCATCCTCTCCCCAATGTATGTTTTTTTTTCCCCATACATTTTAGGCGATTTTACTCACCTTTTGTCCAGCAGCTGTTCCTCCTTTTCGGCTCAGGTACCCCTGAATCCCGAAGTCCCTGAAGCTTTGTAATGCAACTTCGTAGAGTAGGAGCTGCGAATTGCGCACCGATATGGGACTTGCGCACTCTACATACGCGAGTTCTGTAGCGCCTGTGCAGAACGTTTAATCGTATTTGTGCGCATGCGTAAGCCCGATCCATCAGCTGCCTACTCTCTGAGACCGCACGCTGCCGCAAAGTGGCCTCAGGGACAGCGATGTCGGCACGCTCTCTGCGGGCTGACGTCACAAGTGACTGATCTTGTGACCAGCAGCCAGGAGACTCAAAAACTCCAGCTGCTGGTGACAAAAGGCACAGTGGAGGAAACTCCTCTGCTTCACCCCACGATTTCACAAGATCGGTGTGGGGAGGAGGCACGGGTGGTCCTCCCAACCTGACCACTTTAAATCTATAAAGTGGTCAGGATGAGTAGAGTGTCCCTTTAAGGCCATACGGTTACGGTAAGTAATGGTGGGAGTTTAACCCCTTACGGACCAATAACGGACATGTTACGTTATAAATGCATCGTCTTTAAAGACCCTTGGTCCTTAAGGGGTTAAGGAGGGTTATATAGTAATTAAAACTGGGATGCACGGCGATATTATTGTGAATAACAGTGTGGATAACACAAGATATTAATTGAACAATAGGAATATTCTAGGGATTGTTATATGAAGTATCCGTGAGTGTTATGTAGAGTTATAGGGAAAGTTACAGGGGAGTTAATGAGCAGTAAGTAGGGGTTTAGGGCAGTTTTTAGGGTGTGTGTAAGGTTATATGGAGTATTAGTAAAGGTTATAGTAGAGACATTATAGCAAGAGCTTTAACAGTGCTGTCTGTTCTATAAAATAACAATAGGTGATATGCAATAAATCAATGCTGTGCAATAGGAGGTGCGATAAGGAGGGGTTGCATGGTTTACTATGTTACCGTTTGAGGAATTTGAATGCATTGTTCTATTTGAAAGCATAATTAAAAATCCTAAGGAAAAAAAGAAAACGTTTTATTTTTGTATCCCGTTATGTATTGTCCCGATGCTGGTATGTATTCCTTTTAAGTGTAATGAATTGTTTAACCTGTGGGATATGAATCTGACACTTCGTATTGATTCTGCTATTTGATGCAGTTACAGTCGAAATTAACATTTTTCATTCCAGCAGGTCGGGAAATTAACATCACAGTAATGCCTTAAAATACCGCTTCACGTTGTGCGTTTTTAATCGTGACAAACAGAACGGGTGTTTTACTTGATCTGTTGTAGTCTGTTATGCGTGTTGTTTGCGATTGCAGCAAAAGCCATTGTTTAATTGAAAAAAAGCACAAAAAAAATAATTTAAACCCCTGAGGATGTAATGTCATTTCTTGCCCGTACATCAAACTACAACATGGCCATGTAGCGAAGATGACATCATCCGTCCTTCCTGCTCTGACATATTTTAATTTACAATAGTGGCTATTAAGCATTGTTCGAGAATGTGTGGTTGACGTCAGCCGTCACTGATTGGTGTCTGACAAATCTGGAGGAGACTTCATGCTGAATCATCCTTGGCCTTTGAGTCGCTTTACTTAAAGGGATGTTCTTTCTAGTGCTTTTTAAACGTTCACTAAATCAATATCATTTTTATTATTATTATTATTATACGTTATTCATAGAGCTCCAGCAGAGTCTGCAGTGCTGCACAAGGCAAGTGGACTTTACATTTGAACAACACACGAGGTCATTCAAAAAGAGCCGGTGCTACAAATGCCGTTGAAAATCGCCAGTATTGTTGCACCGACAAACACCCCCATTTCTCAAAACTGCAATCCAAAGAGCGACCGGAAACGCCGCGCTGTGAAACGTCTTCTCTTGCTCTTTTGATTCTAGTGTCGTGCAATGCCGGCGTTTGTCAACAATGCAATACTGGCGATTTTCGACAGTGTTTGCAACACTGGAACGCAATGTTGCTTTCTGAATAACCCCTATAACAGAATAGTTAGTTACAAGCATTTATAAAGCGCCAACAAGTTCAGTGGTGCTGTACAAAGGGAGAGATAGAATAACAAATATACATACACGTTACACACACAAAACATTAGGAACCGTAGGAGAGAGGACCCTGCTGGAGAGTTTACAATCTAAGAGATTAGAGAATATGGTAGGGCTGGGGGGGGGCGTGTACCCGAGGGAACTTGCAGTCTGGACGGGAACTGGACACATAAATCAATTCTGTGTGTGTAAAACAAATATTTTACTCATTTACAGCAATAATTTTTTCCTACCTTTCAGTGAATTATTTTTAGAGAAGAGTCCGCAGACTTCTCCCTCCTGACTTAAATGCTTGAGATTCATTTAACCCCTTAAGTACCAAAGGTCTTTAAAGACAATGCATTTCTAACGTAACAGTTACTTCATTGGCCCTTAAGGGGATTGTCACAAATATAAAGAGGGGGTCAAAAGCTATATTCAGATGTCAATTGCGGTCCTGCTTTCAGTTGTAAACTCATACGGCCCTCTGCATCGCTTGTCTGTGCCTACATTTGATTGTTTGTAATTTTGTTTAATTTCCCTTTCTTTCTTGTAAAGCGCTTTGGAAACTGATGTTGCTCTATAGATGATGCTATTAATAAAATTATAATAATAATAATGACAGGGCTCAAAATTTCCACTCGCCTACTCACATTTGGCGAGTGGAAATGAAGTTAGGGCGAGTGGAAATGCACACACAGGCAGCACAATAATTAATTTTGTGCTGTGTATTCCGGCGGTGTCACCATGCAGCCCTCCTTCCCCAAGTTGCACGTTGGCAGGGATCAGCTGCCTAACCTGACCCAGCTTGTCTGTCACTGGCAGGGGGTGGAGAGGAGCTTCCCTGCCTCCATGCTTTGCTCACACTGGGGGTCTGGTGGTGACTGGGTATACATGTATCTGGGGTCTGATGTCTGGGTATGAATGTTATTTTTGTAACTTTATTCTAAATAAAACCTTTAACAGTGTAATTACATAAGATAATTTAAGGGGGTGTGTTTAGGGGCAGAGTTAAGGGCTGGGTAGGGGTTAGGTGGAGCAACTGGTGGGGAGTAACTCTTATGGCCTAATTAGTAGCTTGGGATTTGAAATTTTGAGCCCTGATAATGATACATTCTAATGTCTAAATGACGAGTATTACTTGGATATTGTATGATGCAGAGCTACCTAATAGTTACAACCACCCTTAAAATCCATCAGCTAGTCGACCCCCCCCCCTCTCCCTGGGAGGATACAGCTGACCTACTCCCTTATTGGCTGAGCGCTGTTGTTGTAGCTTTCACATGTTAATTTTTCACACTTGCATTAATATGCAGTCTTAGGCCAGGGTCAGGCGAGTGCACTATGTGCGCCCGTACTGACGTGCCTCCCGGCATCCATCGCGGCGTTGTTCTTTTTTTTTTTTCCATCACGGCGTTGTGACGCTTCGACGGGGCCAGCCACACGCTGTAGCGTGCGCTGTACAGCGGACGCGCTGAAAGCCTCTCCGTCGAAGCTCTATGACTCGTGTTTCGATGGGGCTGCAAAGCGCGATCCTCCATAGGAGGATCAAGCCCTGCAGCGCTGAGCACACTACTGCGCTCAGCGTGGTGGCCAGACGGGCGTCAGAGAGGAAGGAACGTCCTCTCTCACGGACGTTTCTTCTGCTCTGCAAAACGCTCGTCTGACCCCGGCCTCGGGGTTATTCCAAAAGAGCTGGTGTTTGCCAAAGTTGCAAAGCAGGAGAAGCCTCACAGTATAGCTTCTCCTGCAGCTGTTTGATTTTTTTTCTTTTTTTTGAAACACAGTTGCTTATCGAATAACTTCCTGAATTTAATACATATTGATATTATTTTATTAGTTGGGGAAAAAATAAATGAATAAAACACAGGTGACAGACTCTGAAATCTCGGAGAATATGGGCATTTTTTTCTGATTGAATTGTAGTGTGCAAACGAAAAATTGGTATGTGTTACTCGGCTACTGGGTTATTCACTAATCATTGGCTTGTTGATAAGACAATAGAAAATGTAAGTTCCGCTTCGGAAGCAAAGCTCACTTTGAACTAAAATCGTGCAATTCCTTTGTCTGTAGCTACAGTTTTTTTTTTCTTCTTACGTTAATAAATGCAAACTCTGGCAAAACAGCAGAACGTTTTGTAGCTACTTGGGATCTACTGTTTGGGCATGCTTGAAGCTTACGCCCAGATACTGTGCTAGACTGCAAGCTCCTTGGTCAAGGTCAGTGCTGCGGCGTTGTCATGTGTGAGCGCACACGGCTGGGGTGTGGAGCAGGTGCTCACGATGTGTGCGCTCTCTGGCACCTCACAGACACACACGCCCTCAGGCAGCTAAACACTTATGTTTCCAGATCAGCACAATATTTGTAGTAAACTGATTTACATAAGGATCTGACTGTGGCAATTTGCTTGCAAATGAGTCCGCTTTGGGTATACACAGACTAAGCGGGGAGCCGCGTAACAGCTCAACTACGCCTTAACCGCTGGAGTGCTGGAGAGCGAGCTGGCCATGACAGGCAGGACTTACGGATGCCAGCTCGCCGCTAGAAAAGAGCTGCCTTTCAGGATGGACACTTAGCCTTTTAACCATTTGATTGCCAGAACGCTGATGAAGTCCAAAGGCGGACCAGCCAAGTAGCAAACCATCAGCTGCTTTAGAACTACAATTCCCATTATGCTTTCCAAGATTTACACACACCACTGCATTCTTCTTATACGTCTTCATACTTTTCTTTTTTTAAAAAAATAATAATACATTTTTTTTTGAGGTTTGATCAATCCCCATTCTTGCCACGTAAGAGACATCAAATCCAGATTTTTAAGAGACACAGCACGTCGGGACTCCCTTAGCACATTTCATTAGGGTACGCACACAGAGACGTTTGTTAGTTTCAGACTGGCACTTGGAAACTTCATCAGAAAATTCTAATTTTTGGATAACAGTGGGTGATTTTTTTTTTAAAAAAAAATCTTTATTCATAATTGCAATTGTGTTTTAAGAAAGCAGTTCAGTCAAAAAGGTTGTAGAAAACTTTTTTTCGTAGAACCTAGTGATATAAAGTGTTATATGTCATTCATAAGAAAACAAAACCATAAAATACAAACGTAAAACATAGCAATGAACTATAATAATGGTAAAAAGGGAGGTTAGTAGGAGAGATAAACTCCGATAACATCCTTAAGGGGTTGTTCAGAGATAACCAATCTGGCCTCGAAATGTCACCGAACAGGGAATTTCCCTGAACGGTGACATTTCGGGGCCATTCGGCTACTCAGAGAGCAGTCAGATTGCCAAATTTTGGCGAACTGCCAGCAAGTTCGGTGCCTGTTCAACGGCAGTGAAATCCCGATAGAGAAGCAATGGTTAATCTATTCAAAGAACACCGAACTGCAGGGAAAAGTTGCCGAAATGCCCTGCTATTCAGTGTTTTCATTCGGCAGGTTTATTTAGGCGAATCCCATAGGCTTCAATGTAAAAATATTCCCGTTTTAAGTCAATATCTAATAAACTGTTTACTCTAATCTGCAGTAAAAAGTCTCTTTTTTTTTTTTAGGATCTTTTTTTACAGACACAGACCGTTTTTATTATTCATTGGATCTTATATGTAAATTCCAGACATTTTCGTTTAGTAGTTTTTTTGCAAACAGCGTTTCAATTTTGACACCTTCAATCATATTGTTATTTTGAATTAATTTTTTTTACCCCGTTCGTCTGCTTTTTCCGACGCTTGTGGCTTGGTTTTTGTGGCTGTTCCAGTGGGTTTGCGGCGGGTTTTCCCTGCACTCCGGGGACCCTGCGGTGAATGCTGAATTCACGGTAGGGTGGGGAACTTTGATTCCCTGAAGTGCAGGGAAGTGCGGGGAACGACAGAGAGCACCGACATGTTGGCGACATTTCGGTGCTCTCTGAATAACCCCCATAGTCTGGGAAGAAAATAAAAGGAGGATACGAACAAGAAAGAAAAAGGTCTGTGTGCCAACTCCATACCTCTCATCATTGGGTGTTCAATCATTTAGACACCTGGGACTGGGTCTCTGGATTCTTAGAAGCCAGAGAGACATATAAGGTATCAATGGAAAGGACAGATCACTGCGTTTCCTGTGATACCAAACATGACCTGGTTTATGCAAAGATAAAATAACAAATAGAAAAAAAGTTCCAGAAAAATATTTTTAATTTTATTTAACGCAGCACTTTTCGATTTGTTGTTGTTATTATTATTCTTTAGTTCGGTAGCACCAGCAGATTCAGTATCAATGTAGAAGACAAGCACTGATACTTTTAGAACAATGTGAACGACTCTTGAGTTAAAGGGATACAAAATAGAGTTCCCTTTTTTTGCCCTTAAATAATTGGGCAGAGGCTGCTGACAGCCTCTGCCTAATATATATTATTTATTTTAGTTGATTTTAATCACATGTTCTCCCTCGCTGCACACAGTTGCTTCTCTTCAACTTGGGGACTTCTGTACCTGGATGTCCGTGAAGGTTTACTAGGCAATTTGCATTCCTACGCAGCGTAGGAACCAAAAATTGCACCGCTATGGGACTTGTGCACTTTCTGTACGCAAGTTCCGAAGCGCCTGTGCAGAACGATGGATCAGAACTGCATGCATGCCCAGTTCCGATCTATCGACTGCGTCTCTTAGACAACTTGCTATCATGGGTAGTCTCAGAGGGTGACGCTGGCGTGCTGGCTTCACTATTGACCAATCTGGTGACTGGCAGCCAGGAAATTGAAAATCATGACTGCTGGGGATGATGGGTGGGATAGAGGGAACTCTTCCGCTTTACCCAGCATTTCTCCACATCGGGGGGGGGGGAGAAGAAAGGGGACACTCCTTACATCCTGTCCATTTTAAAACACTAAAGTGGTCAGGATGATGTAACGCTGGCGACACCAGACTAACGGTATGGCAAGGCTCTAGATCAGGTAAAAGCCCCTATAAGCAGAGATACCACTCTTGGCAGAAATAACAGGAGTGCACAGCACAGAATAATCAAGAGACCTCTGTACAACACTGGAAAAGCAGCCCTAACTCTGACAGGCCGGTCTTTAGAATAGCCAGATCTATACTAGAGAAAAAGAAACTAGAAGCTGTGCAGAGTCATGAAACATACAGATACCAGGGTATACTGGAAACTATACATATAGTACTGACAAGGAGCATCCAATAGAAACGTCAAGAAGAAAAGCCAGAAGTCAATAACCAGAACGTGTACCTTATACAGTAGCCAGGGATTCAGAACCGGGAGAGAAGTCAGCCAGGCAAAAGGATCAAAACCAGGTAATCAGCATATACACATAAACAGAAAACCAAAACACAGCAAGGGAGAAACACTATGAATTAAATATACAGGAAAATATACATAAACCAGGAACACAGGAATAACGGAGGAAACAGCAGACAGGGGAACCAAAAGAAATAAACTGAACAAGAAAATACAGGCTAGGACCAGGAGAACAGCAGGGAGCTGAGAACGCAGCAGACTGGATACAGGCAGACTGGATCAAAATGATAGAGCAATGGGATATGGGCCCATTGCTTTAAATAGGCAGGGGGATCAGGACAATGATCAGCAAGTGAGCAGACAGACACAAGCAATTAACCCATGGGCTGCGACCCAGGAAAAGCAACAAAGGAACACATGGGAAAAAACAGGTATACATGAATACAGAGGGCAGGGAGACGGGCTGGAGCGACACAACGTGACAGATGATAAGTGTTTTTTGTTTGTTTGTTTTTTGAGAAATAATTTTACCAGGAAGGATACATTGAGATTTCTCTCGTTTTCAAGTGTGTCCTGGGTTCTTAAAATACAGCGGGATAGGACTACCCTGTTCCTAAGGGACCTAACGATCTACATGGGAATTGGAGACAGAAGGGCGGGAGGTGTGTGGCCAGTGGTGCAGTAAGTAGATGCAGGTTGGATTATGTAGGTGACGAAGGTCTGTGTTATGATGTTTGCAGGATTTTCTGAATCAGTTTTGGAGATATTCCTGCCGCAACATGTAGATCCGATTTTCTGCTCATTCATCTCACTGTGATGTTTGAACAATGTATCTCTTGACTACGTCTGCGTGTTTTTATGCACTGAGGTGCTGCCATGTGATTGGCTGCTTGGATATTTGCAGTAACAAGCAGGTGTAATACTCTACAATGACTTTGCTGAGGCTGGATGAATAGAAGATTGTTTAACCTGACAGGAGCTGTCTATGGTCCTGAAATCTGTCAGGACATGTCTTTGTTATGCATTGTGAATAGTTAGGCGCTATTTCAAGCACCAGCAGTGGTGACTTTAGTCATCAGGTTCTTGAATTTAAAAAGAGATGCAGTGGGGAGGGGGATATATGAGTATGAACTTCAGGGTACAAATGAAACTATAGCGGTTATTCAGAGAGAGCCCATCTGGACCCGAAATGGCACCGAACAGGGAATTTCCCTATACAGTGACATTTCGGGTCATTCTGCTATTTATAGAGCAGGCAGTTTGTCAAATTTTGGCGAACTGCCAGCAAGTATGGTGCCTGTTCGACGGCAGTGAAATCCCCCTTAGAGAAGCTATGGTTAATCTATTCAGAAAATACCGAACAGCAGTGAAAAGTTGCCAAAGTGCCCTGCTGTTCAGTTGTTTCATTCGGTAGGTTAAGGCTAAGGTCAGACGAAAGCAGTTTTAACGTGCGTTTAGCCGCACGAAATCACGGCCGTGCTAGCAGCAAATGACGTCCAATGCCGGGGAACATACGACGAACGGCCGCACGAAAGTTCGTCCGCGCAACGCAAGTGGCAAACGAATGCATTTTTTCGAGAACGTCAAACCGCTACTACTGACGTACAGAGTGCGCTGCGGCCGCATAGCGGCGTGTTTGCGAGACCTCAGACGCTGCACACGTCCGGCCAACATAACGTCCAGACGCAGAAAGGATTTTATTGATGATCCGTACAAAATCACGTACGAAAATGCGCATCGTATGACCGCTATCGCGTATTCCGTGAAAAAATACGTCCATTCGTTCGAACGCACTTTTTCACGGACAACATGAAAAATGCGTTCGTCTGACCCTAGCCTTATTCAGGCGAACCCCATAGGTTTCAATGTTAAAAATATTCCAGTTTTTATACAATATCTATTAAACCGTTTATTATTTTAATCTGCAGCAAAAAAGTCTCTTATCTTTAGGATCTTTTAGGCATTTTTTTCAGGATTTTTTTTTCCTTTTTTAATAGCGTTTTTTTCTTTTTTCTGTAACAGAACTTTTTATTATCATTCATTGCATCTTCTATGTAAATTCCAGACATTTTCGTTCTGTAGTTTTTTTGCAAACAGCGTTTCAATTTTGACACTTTTAGGCTATGGTCAGATGAGCGCATTTTGTACGGACTGTGCGTCCGTGCAGTACGGACGTACTTTCTGACTGACGACAAGGTAGTGGCCTCACAGTCCGTTTTTTTCACTGACGTATTTTTTGACGGATGTAGCAGGGAAAATAAATTACAATGAAAAAACATTCTGTCCGTCAAAAATGCTGGACGTATAAATGCAGTCTGTTTGACCACGTTCCATCACTCACACACAAAGCTATGTGGACGTTGCAGACGTGGCGCACTCCGCACGTCCGTTCTAGCAGTATTATGTTCTTGCCTAACCTGCGTCCGTTTGCAGCGTCCGTCAGCCCCCGCACTTCTGTGCGCACGTACTTCGTGTGTGGGGCTCCATTTAACACAATTGTATGCTATCACGGACGTACTTATGTGCGGCAACACGGGTGTTAACACTGCGCTCGTCTGACCCCAGCCTCAATCGTATTGCTTTTTTGGTTATTTTAACCCCGTTCGTCAGCTTGTCGGCTTTTTTCAGCAGCTGGTCTACGCTGTGATCAGCGGCTTGTTGACTTTTTCCGACATGTTCGGTGTGTTCTTTGCGGCGGTTCCGGTGGGTTTTCGGCAGGATTGCAACGGGTTTTCCCTGCACTCCAGAGACCCTGCGGCGATTGCTGAATTCACCGCAGGGTGGGGAACTTTGATTCCCCGAAGTGCGGGGAACGAGAGATCACCGAAATGTCGGCGACATTTCGGTCCTCTCTGAATAACCCCAATAGTGTTCCCATAAGTAAACAAAAAGGATTGTAATTTTTTTATTATCCGATGAATCGGACAACTAATCGATTTCCATGAAAATAATCGTTAGTGGCAGCCCTAGATGTGTGCTTTTAAGATTGGAAGTCCAGGAGGCAGCGTATAGGCATGTGTTTCCAGTATAATACAGTATCAGAAGTCTCTAAGGTTTAGTTGCAGGTGTGTTGCTTCAAGATACAAATAATCAGAAGTCCAGGAGTTAATTCTAGTCTGAGGTTTAAGAGTTTTTGTCGGTTTGATGCTTTAGGACAGTGTTTCCCAACTGTGGTCCTTAAGTCCCCCTAACAGGTCAGGTTTGCAGATATCTGAAGCACAGCACAGGTGATATGATTTGCTGCTCAGGGATTGCAGGATTCAGTCTGCTTTTCCCCAAGGTGATCTGCAAAATCTGGCCTGTTAGGGGGACTTGAGGACCGCGGTTGGGAACCACTGCTTTGGGAGATAGTCAGTGAGACTGGTGACGAGCACCTTTACTTATTATGGTTTTAATGCTGATAAAACAGAATTTTAAAGGGGTTCTATAGGTGAGCAGAGCAGACAGACGTTAGGAGGGTTTCTATGGTTGGGGGGGGGGGTTTAAGATACTGAGGTTAGGGTAGTTGTAAAGTTGCTTAAGAAGAATCCCCTTCAATGCTCTTTGACAGGTATTCCTCCTGGAGCTTGTTTAACCTTTTCAAGGTAGCATTCAGTAAAATGTAGGGGTCGTTAGGAGGAGGATCTCTCGAGCCATGTCTTTCTCACCATCCTAGATACTGTGTGTGTGTGTGTTAATGTCAGACTATTATACAATAACTGTTCCAAAGCATCCCGGGGAGCGGGCAGATACCAGCCTCTGTGTACACGCTAATCCTGCTTAATGGAAATTGCAAAATGCCTTTCCTCCTCCCACCCCTTATCCCCATCAGATGGAATCTGATAAATGAGACATTTTGGCTAATAATTAATCTTTCAATGCTCACATTTATTTCCATGCGGAATTGTGCGTTTGATATGTGAGATCAGAAAATTAAATGGCTGGGTTAACCCTTTATAGTTCTGCCTTTTGTAAGATGTTTTTTTATTTTGCTTGTATGTTAGACTAGTAGACATACACTGTAGATCAGCGTTTCCCAAACCCGTCCTCAGGACCCGCTGACGGGCAGGTTTGCAGGATATCTGAAGCACAGCACAGGTGATATGATTTGCTGCTCAGTGATTGCAGGATTCGGTCTGCATTTCCCCAAAGTGATCCTTAAAATCTGCCCTGTTAGAGGGTCCTGGGGACAGATTTGAGAAACACTGCTCTATGTCAATGGGAGTCTATGAATACAGATGTATACCTGTGTGGAATGTCATTTGTACATTGACATTCCAGATAAATTCCTGCATGTGAGACCCCTGTTTGAAGGGGGAGCATGGGCAACTGCCTATTTTCCCTTATTATAGAACCGCCTCTGCCTATATGCACATCATCAACCCTCAACGAACAAACGGTTCCTTCACTTTTTAAAGGGGTTATTCAGAGAGCACCGAAATGTCACATTTCTGTACTTTCTCTTTCCCCTCACTTCAGGGAATCAAATTCCCCGACCCTGCGGTGAATTCAGCATTCACCCAGGGTCCCCAAAGTGCAGGGAAAAGCCACTGCAAAACCGCCGATTTAATTTAAAAAAAAAGACCAAAAAAACTGCTGCATAACCGCCAAAAGTATTTGATCCGATAAGCCACCGCAAACCCGCCGACCGCGTCCGGAAAAAGTCGATGATCCGCCAAACACAGCGCCAACCAGTTGCCAGAAAAAGCAGACAAGCTTACGAACGGGTTAAAAAAACAAACAAAAAAGAAACGATTGAAAGTTTAAAATTTGAAACTCTGTTTGCAGAAAAATACTGAACGAAAATATCTGGAATTACCATATAAGGTCCTATGAATAATAATAAAAAGGTCTGTTACAGAAAAAAAGAGAACGTTATTTAAAAGATTCGTAAAAAAATATTTTGGCGAAAAAATCCAGAAAAATGCCTAAAAAAATAAACCGTTTAATAGATATTGAATAAAACAGGAATATTTTTAACATGATAAACCTATGGGATTTACCTGATTTAAACCTGCCGACTGAAACCACTGAACATCAGGGCATTTCACTGACATTTCTCTGCTGTTCGGTGTCTCTGAATAGATTAACCATTGCTTCTCTATGGGAGATTTCACTGCCGTCGAACAGGCACCATATTTGCTGGCAATTCGCCAAAAGTTGGCGAATTGCATGCTTTCCGAATGGCCACGAAATGGCACCATACGGGGAAATTCATTGTCCGGTGTAATTTCGGGGCCAGTTTGGCTCTCTCTGAATAACTCTGATAGTGTGGTGCAAAACGATGCTCGTTTTCTTTTTAGAGTCACTTTTAGGTTGTCCTTGAGTGTTAGGGTTACTCCATCGTTGACCGAACGTTTTGGCTTACCCTAACCCTAAGGCTAGGGTCAGATGAAAGCATTTTTCCCTGCGAACGTGAAAAAGTGCTTCCGAACACATTGACGTATTTTATCACGGAATGCGCAAAAACAGTCAGACGACGCGCATTTTCGGGCGTGATTTTGTACGGATCGTCAATAAAACTCTTTTTGCGTCTGGACGTTATGTAGGCTGGACATTAGCAGCGTCTGACATCTCCTAATCACGCAAACACGCCGCTATGCCGCAGCTGCGCACTCAGTACGTCAGTACTAGCGGTTCAGCGTTCTCAGAAAAATGCGTTCAAATTCCACTTGCGTTGCACGGCCGGACTTTTGTGCGGCCGTACATCGTATATTGGCCGTCATTGCCGTCATCTGCTGCTAGTGCGGCCGTAATTATGTGCGCCAGAACGCACGTTAAAAGTGCGCTGGTCTGACCCCAGCCTTAAAGTAACCGTAAAAGAAGCACCAATACTAAAACTAACTTAAATATCAACCTTAACCTTAAGATTAGAACGAGCATTTTTTTTGCACTGTTCAAGTGTCAGAAAAGTGATGCAGGTATAGTGCTAACTTGAACCGACAAAACGAGTGCATAGTTGTTTTTGCATCAAATGAAAGTTTTTTTTCGTCTAAAGGAGCGCAACTTTTTTGGTGCGTCATTTTTAACTGCGTCCACCAGGTGGCGAGTTTCTCATAGGATGCTTATGGTTACTAGAGAGTACCATGATGAAGCCCTAGTGGTCAGAATTGCATGACCTCCAGAGTACAACCCAATAGGAGTCCTCAATAGTAAAAAAAATAGGAAGATCTGATATAAATTGGGTGTTATGATATGGACACATACATGACACATACAGGGTTATTCAAAGAGATCCGAATGGCTCCCGAAAGGGAACCGAACACTGAAATTCAGCGTACGGTTACCTTTCCTGGCCATTCGGCTATCCAGAGAGCAGGCAATTCGCCAAATCCTGGCGAAAGGTTCCCGAAATGCCCTGTCATTCGGTGGTTTAATTCGGCAGGTTTATTCAGGCGAATCCCATAGGCTTCAATGTTAAAAATATTACTGTTTTAATACAATATCTAACAAATCGTTGATTATAATATTCTGCAGTAAAGAGTCTCTTTAAAGATTTTTTTTAGGATATTTTAAGCATTTTTCTGGATTTTTTTTTCTTCAAATTTCCATTTTTTTTACTTATTTTTTCTGTAGCAGCCCTTTCTATTATCATTCATTGGACCTCATATGTAAATTTCAGACATTTTCGTTCAGTAGTTTCTTTGCAAACGGCGTTTCACTTTTCAAACATTCAAGCGTACTGTTTGTTTAATTTATTCACTGCATTCGTCTGCGGTGTCGGCTTTTTCCGGCGGCTTCGCTGCGTGTGATCGGCTCCTGCTCGGGTTTTTCTGGCGTTTTCGGCGGGTTAATCCAGATGTTTTTGCGGGTTTCGGTGTGCGTTCGCCCTCGTTTTGCGGTGAGGTTTTGGCGGGTTTGTGGCGACTTTTCCCTGCATTTCGGCGGCCCTGTGGTGCTTGCTGAATACACCGCAGGGTGGCTGAAATGGGATCGCCAAATCGCACTGAATTGAAGAGAACGAAAAGTCAAGTCACCGAACGTGCGGTGACTTTTCGATTCTCTTTGAATAACCCTGATAGCATCAGATATGTTCCTCCTCGCTCACGCTATCAAAAAAAGTGTTTTCTTCTGTCTTCTATGATTTATACGGCTGCGTAGTTTAAGAATAAAGTGCTGAGATATATATTTTACGACTAACCCCGCAAGATGCTGCATCAGTGAAATATCGATCTGTCCTGCAAGAGAAAAAAAACAACATATGTAAAGGCAGAATCAAAAACAGAAACAAAGTGTAGTGATGTTTATCTAGTTAGACGGTATTATGAATGTGGCAGGTGAAGTCTTTATTAGTGTCATTTGCCCTTTTTTGAGTAACACTGGCCACTGGCTAGAAACAGTTGGTGGATTTTTTTTTTTTTAGCCAATAGTATTGTGGTGGCCATGAATTATAGGATTGCCTGATCTGACACGGCCGTTGCCGGAAGTCTTGTTCTTGGAATTCGTGCTAAACTCAGATGAATTTATATCAAAGAGTCATTTTGATAACTTGGTAGCCAGGTACAGTTTTGTCAATAGGGTTCCTTAGAATTATCTATCCGTAGAAAGATTATTTTGTAATTTGCTACTCGTCCAAAGGGATGTAACCAGATCTTACATAATTATTAATAGAAAATGTAGAAAACGTATATCTGAACGATAATAAAGCAAAAGCAAAGACAGAGTAATAAGGCCACACAATAGGCACCGATATACTGTATACAAATGCCTACTCGTATATTACAGCTGAATAAATCCCAAACAGGATCCACCCTCCGAAGTATTGATAAAATTGTAGAAGTTGGATAGTCAGCGATGGTATATGTTAAAAAAAAAAAAAGAGCAAATAATCGTGCAGAATACCAAACAATAGATCTAAAAGCATCATATAAAACCTGCTGACCAATTCGTCCGGATGGACAAGAAAGCGATATCCTGTCCCAGCAGAGGTCGCCAACGCGTTTCATCAATATTTTGACTTCTTCAGGAGAAATAATTGTTATACACATATACTGTACATATGTTTTATATATCAGGTACATGTTTTATATACGTACTATTTCTCCTGAAGAGGTTGAAATATTGACGAAACGCGTTGAGCTGATACTGCGGCCATCCTCTGGGACCGGATATCACTTTCTTGTCCATTCAGACGGGTCGGTCAGTAGGTTTTTTGTGATGTGCCTATTTATATGCTGCTTTTTGTGAGTGCAATAAATACTTGTTCTTTTAGCTCTATTGTTTGATAGACTGCACTATTATTTGGACCTCTCTTTTTTTTTTTTTTTTTTTTTTAAATTCTTTATTTAGAGAATTATACATAACAAGAAATTCACGAAATCAAACGTAGAAAAAGACAGCCGTCTAGGGCTGGCCAAACTAACTACGGTCAGCCAGTCAGATAATGTAAGATGCAAGTAGTAACAGGTCAATAAGGGAATAATAAAAACAAAAAACAAAAAGCAAGAAGTCCCAACCTCAGTGAAGGAGGAAAACACAAAAGAAACACATAAGCATGTAGGACTATCAACGTAAATGCCATAAATTGTCCTGATAAATTATACTCAGAGCTTATCTATAGACCAGTAACACGTAAACAGAGAAGAAAAAGCTGGGGGGGGAAAACAATATCGCTCAGGTCTCAGTCTGGCTGAAGTTCCGGAGGGTCCGGCGAGATGCCCGCCGCTTCAAGGTCGGACCAGGCGGTTTCAGGATCAGTGATGGTGTAGGGGACATTATTATGTGTCACCACCAATGCTCCCGCCAAGCCCCACCGATAACGGATCCCCCTCCGACGAAGAACCGCAGTCACAGGACGGAACCGCCTGCGAGCAAGCAGAGTCTGGAATGGAAGATCGTGATACAAAGCCAACGTGGAGCCCTCAAATTTCACTGGATCTCTTGCGCCAGGAGCAGACATAAGCTTGACCTTAAATGCTACGTCACGAAAGGCCACCACGACATCACGGGGTGTCCCCTTCGAAAGCGCCGCAGGTTTCCGAACCCTGAACACCGATCCGATCACATCTGGCTTGTCAGGAGGGAGTCCCGCCATCCGAAAGGCCAAACGAGACACATAAGCTGGGAGTTCATCCGACGACACAGAGTCCGGGATGCCTCTGACCCTGACGTTAAGACGGCGGTGTCTTGTTTCCAGCATCTCCACAGAGCGGGACAAAAGCTCGACCTGGGATCTTAGACCAGCGACCTGTCCCAACAGGTGAGTATGTTCCGATAGCACTGTAGAAGTCGTCGCCTGCACTGCTGTCACCTGCGCACGGATTGTTGCAACCTCCTCCCGAACCGCCGCCACTTCAGGTTTCCACACCCCCCGGATCTCCCGGAGTTCATCCAGGATCCTCCGAAGGTCTCTTTTCGTAAGAGGAAGATCATCATCCTCCTCCTGCCGACTTTCCTCAGGCTGTGTCATGCGGGTTTCGAGTGAGGTCGCTCTCGTTTGTTGCGGTTGGGCACCCGGTCTCAAAACGTCCTGTCGTAATGAAGCCACACTACTGCTGGCTGAAAGCTGGTGTTCCTCAGCCGAATCCCCGTCAGAGAGGCCACCTGCAGTAAGTGAGGCACTCAAAGACGCCGTCAGCGCTGCTTTTCGTTTCTTTTGCGCCCTTTTTTTTGCTGCTGCAGATAGTGGTTGGGAGTCTGGTGTCCGAGATTGTGGGGAGATCCAGGTCATCGCAGAGCTACCACCCGAGTGCCAGGGGTCCTCTTCATCTTCTGAAAAGTCATAGCCCGGGGGGAGGGAGGAGGAGATCGCATCTCCCTTCGAAGTGGACCCACCTCTCATGGAGTCCCGAATGTCCCTCTGTCTGGACCCCAGCTTCTGTGAGCGACCGGTGGGCATGTCACCAAAAGCGCAGGCACAAAGAAGAAGAGCGGTAAAAGGTCTCAGAAATCTCCTTCCAGGCTTCTAAAATGGCCGCTAGTACTAGGCCCCGATTGTGCTGCGGGGGTTAATCCACTCCGGAGCGTCAATTTCAGGGGTAAGGCAAACTCACCAAGTCCCCCAGTGCCCCCAGAGACCGTAGAGCGTTTCTCAAGTGCGAGCAAGCGGCGGAAATAACTTTAAAAACCGTGTTTATCACGGAGCTCCTTCAACATGCAGCCGCTCGCTTCCTCAGCTAGCTCCGCCCCCCCTGGACCTCTCTTTTTATCTATATCTATCATCGCTGACTATCCAACGTCTTTGATTTTATCAATACTTCAGAGGGTGGATGTAACGGGGGGGAGTAGCGCCCACTAGAGAGTAGCGAAGTTGAGATCCTTAAGGACTGATAAATCTGCTTGACGTTTAAACACTGCTTGGTAGATTCAGACTTATACACATGAGGTAGGGAGGATGAGCAAACCACTGAGTTGCTACTAAGCACTAAAGGTTTCGAGACCGATAGACCACTTAGAGCACGTTCAGAAACACAAAGATACGTCAGACAGTTGGTGAATTGCGCGGACTGCAGGGCAGTCAGGAAAGATGCCGCTTTAACGTTTTCTGATAAATGGGAGCAGGTCAGCTGTACCTTATGATAGACCCTGTTGTGTATGTGTTGCCGCTGACTATCGTTGGTATAGTATCGAGTATATTTGGCGGTGAAAGCACACTGAACATGAGCCACATATAAACAGTACCTTTCAATCGCATTTCCTATATACATGTGTGGCAAGAAAACATGAGCCCTGGGTTGGGTATAGGAGCCTAATGAGGCCACAGACGATACCCACAACTTAGAAGGGACAACACCCCAGTAACATGTACACAGCCCAGCAGCAAACATGGGTTAAACCACCAACGCACCCACCAACGCACCACACAGGCGATCGTAATCGAGCAGCAATTAGAATGGTCAAAAAGCAGGAACAGGGATCGTATCCAGAAATAGGTTGGCAACAAAAAATCAATACACAGAGTAAGTTAGCGATGCGGGAACAGAACTCCACGGCAGGGCGACGAGGCAACTCCTCGCACCCTGTTTTAAACCAGGCGGCTCCTCGTGACCATGCTAAGCCCCGTCCCCTCGGACGCCGCTCGGCCATTCCCCAGTGCTGGCAGTCAGCCAGCTCTTGGCACAGGACCTTGCCCAGACCCCCAAGGCTGAGGATATGACAGTGGATCCCATATGGGATGATGTGCGTTTTATTCATCTGTAATATGTGAGTGGCCATTTGTATATATTGGTGCTTATTGTGTGGCACTATTACCCTATAATTATTTATAGCACAGATATTACAGCATAAAAAATTCAGACAGGTAGGATATCACATACATAATAGTGGCCTCCCTGGCTGGCTCCTTAAACCGCATACTTCATGGTCACTGCTGGGCATTGCTGCTGTTGACTTCTAATAGGCCGGCTCCTCTGATCTCACCTGACATCGACAACTCTGGACTTCAGATTGCTGAGCCATTACTGTGCCAATGCTATTACCAACATGTCGGCACCCTATAAGTGAGTACGACGGGTGCACTTTAATGGGTAGTAATATTGCGGGAATATTGGGAGTGTCACGGCTGGTCAGGGGCTGGGGCGCCTGGCAGCAGATTCCTCGCTGCTCGCTGGCCAGGCGCCGAATGATGAACGCTACCGGGTGCGCTCACGTGGGACGCCGAGGGGCGGGGCCTGGCATTATGACGCGGACCCGCCGGGTTTAAAGCCCAGTCTCACTACCATGCCGGTGCCCTGACGTGGTATTCACTTCCCGCAGAGCTCTTGTGTATTTTGGCGATTTCTGTATCTAACCTTGCTTCTGACAAACGAACCCTCCTGTGTATGACCCTTGGCATTGGCAAACGAACCCTCCTGTGTATGACCCTTGGCATTGGCAAACGAACCCTCCTGTGTATGACCCTTGGCATTGGCAAACGAACCCTCCTGTGTATGACCCCTGGCATTGGCAAACAAACCATTCTGTGTATAACCCCTGGTATTGGCATTTACTCTGCTCTTGGTTCTGCCCTTAACGTTGGTACCGAGGTCAGTCTATGTGGCACCCTAAGCACACATCAGATTTCCTCTGCTATAACTAAGGTCCTAGGGAGAACGTATACTCTGGTCTGTACCCCTGTCTGGTGTTTCCCTTTGTTTATCTATTACCTGGTTAATTGTCTATCTAGTTTTGCCGACCATTCAAGGATCGGAAGGGTAGAGAGCGATCCACATAAAGGGATCACTATCTTGGTAGTCAGAAGGATTCGTGACAATACCCTATTCTGTACCTCTGTCTGGTGTTACCTCTTGTCTATCTATTGTCTGGTTAAGTGTCTTTCTAGTTTTGCCGACCATTCAAGGATCGGAAGGGTAGAGAGCGGTCTGCGTAAAGGGACCACTATTTTGGTAATCAGAGGGATCCGTGACAGGGAGTTACGAACAGGACTCTCCACCAAACTGTTACAATAGAAAGTTGGTGACAATGAAGGTGCTAAAGGCACCAGGAGTCCAGTGAATTTCACTTTTTTTATAAAGCATCATCCCAATAACCCCCAAATCCTACCCATACCATTACCGCTCCACACAATCAAAGTTGTCCCCACCAAATAACTTTTATCCCTTGAGTATCCTCTAAATTATATTCCCGTTACACCCGTAAACCAGAACCCAAGCATTTTATGGGCCCTATTCCCTAGTGAACGGTGAATGTAGCATTTGTATATGTAAGCGTTAACGTCAGGATAAGTGACTTTAACGCATGCCCCCATAGTACCTTCCTAACGCTAAACCCTGTAGAAATACGTTAGTGCATCGGTGATTGCGCTAGCTTCTGCAAGCTTACTGTGCTTTGCGCATCCTATACTTAACATGGGAAGCGCAATCACTAAACAGATTTTTACCGTCACTCAGAAGCTGGTGCTAACGGGTTTTGCTTTTGCAGAATCATTTAGCACCCTGTAAACCCCCCCCGCCGAATAAATCAGATATTCACCTCTAATCCCGCGGTGAAAGCAGTGTCTCGATCCGCTCATTCAGGCCGCCGGTAGCAAAGTGAGACTGGGGACAAATAGACCCCAGTCTCACTCCACGATCACGGCACTGCACGATCTCGCGAGAGGGAGATCGTGCAGGGTTCGCGGCCCGGCAGTGGAACCCTCAATTGAGTCCTATGGACTCCATGAAGTAATACTCACGGTGGCGGCGGCGTGGATGCGCTACCAAGAGTATCAACGAGGGTTGCGCTGCGTTACGGGGCAGGCTGCTGAATTAGCGACTGCCCCGGAATATGGTGCTAAGTGGAAACCTGCAGGCACAGGTTTTCCCAGCTAGCATCCCCATTTTAGCGCCAAGTAGAGAATAGGGCTTAATGTGAGGTATTGTTTCAAGTTGACCTTAAAAATCCAACATTTTTATCAATTGAAACAAAATGCTTATTGTCTGCCTAGTTACACATTGTTAATGGTATACACCCTGCAGCCGTCAGGATACTGCAGACTCTGCTTTCTGCTCCTTATCTTCCTTCTTCGCAGTAGATTGTGGATATTCTGCTGGTCTGTAGAGTTGTGAGTGCATTGATACTAGATTACAGAGTTAAGACAGGGACACAGAAATTTTCGCTGTTAACCACACATTCAGCACTTTTGTTTTAGATAAAAGGTAAAAAAAAATTGGCAAATTTTTATTTGACAGATTTAAAGAGAATCACGACGCGGCTTCGTATCTAGGAGTATCTATTACAGCAATAACAAGTGACATAGAGAAGCATGTTTATTTGCATATATATATATATATCAGAATAGCATAGGAAAGTAGTTTTTTTTCCTTCTCTATACACTTACGGTTCAGTGAGTAGTCATGACTGAGGCAGCACCACTACCCGTCTCCTCCAACTGAACATGTGTCGAGCAACCGGAGAAATAGGCAGCCTGAAACCCTTGCAATGCTGGTGTGAACATTATGCACACTTGGGGCCATATTACGTTCTTCATGCAAAAACGGGGACACTGAGGAGAAAAACCTGTGCCTGCATGTTTCTCCTTAGCGTCCCCGTTTTAGCGTGATATTACGGTGCAGGCGCTAATCCACCAGCCTGCACCGTAACACGGCGCTAAGCCTCGGGATGCTCGTGGCAGCACTAAGCGCCGCCATGAGCATCCCCTCCATGGAGTCCATAGGACTCCATTGAGGCTTACGCTGCCAGTCACATGACCTGCAGGATCTCACCTTGCGAGATCCAGCAGGTCGGCGGAGTGATTTGCAAAGAGAGACCGGGGGACTTTTTTCCCCCAGTTTCTCTCGGCTCCCAGCGGCAAGAAGAAGCGGATCGAGTCTCCGTTCTCGTCGTTCTCGATGAGAGGTGTTTTATGGTAGTTTTTTCAGCTGGTGTTGATGGATTCTGCAGAAGTGGAATCTGTTAGCACCAGGTCCTAGCTGTGGGTAACTTTTTAGTTAACCGCAGAGGGACCTAGTTAGCATTAGGACTTTGTAATCCTAACGTTAATTACCTCGTTGCACCCCCCATGATAAGCATAGGGAGCGCAAAGTACAGTAAGCTCGTGCAGAAAAGCGCAAGATCCGAATCGCTAACGAGTTTTCTAACCTGTTCGGATTGTAATATGGTGCGCCCGTGCTAGGGCAGCGAGAGCTAACGTTAACGCTCACACAGCTGAGCGCTAACGTTCGCAGAAACAATGTAATATGGCCCTTGGGAGGCCACCTGGCTAATGTTCTTAGGTTTCTGGCCTCCATAGTGTGACCACTTGCTAGTAGGGTTGCCAGTAGAGAAGTGCATTTGTTTCGGAAAAATTCGGAATCTGGAACCAAATTTGATAATTCGTATTCGGAACTACTTCCAAATAAAGAAACGATACGATACGAATTTGAAATGAAACGGTATATAACAAATTTATTTAATTTTACACTGTGTCATCATCATAAAAGAAAAATTTTAAAAACTGATGTAAACTATTGAGTTTGAAATGAACTATCGAATTGATCTTAACTTAAAATACAAGTAATAGACTCAGCAAAGAACTTTATGAAACAAATTAATTTTGTTTCACTGTTTAATTTGACTCAAATACTAAATCTGTGACAAAGCTTAAAATTTAACCCTAGCTTTTCTTTTAACAGCAAAATTTGATTAATTGGGGTTTTATCTAGTGATCCGAAATTCGAATTGATATCAATCGAACTGATATATGAAATTCAAATCGATTCAAAATTTCAAATCGATCTGAAACGAAATGAAATACAAAACGAAATTCGTTACAAAATTCCGAAAATGAAATGATTTAAAAACGTAACAAAACTAAACGAAACAAATTTTTCAGCCATGCACATCCCTGGTTGCCAGATCGGCCATGTTTTCCTGGACATACATTACTATTTCATGCAGAGAGAAGCACAGGGAAAAGTGCTGCCCTGCAACATGTATAATCCATATGCTACAGGAAGGAAATCAAGACAGGTCAACTGGGATTCCCTGTTGATCGCTTATCTGCAGCGTATGGATTCTACATGCTGCAGGGTGGCATTTTTCATGCACTGCCCATCAACATGAATAAGTTATGTGTGTCCAGGAAAATATGGCCGATCTGGAAAACCTACTTACTAGTAATATTGTGTGGCACCTGGCTGTCTGGGTGCCCTGATCCGGACTAGTGTGTATGGCATTACTTGGCCCCCTGGCTCCAAACATTGTGTAGGTTGTGGCCTCTTGGCTGTCCTGACACCTAGCTTATTGCATGGTGTGGTCTGAAAGCCCCCTCCATTGTGCAGTGAAGGATCACTCGACGTGAAGTGGCTGCCTGTACATTGCATTACACTCTGTTAAATGCCTCCCAGCGGTGAAGGAGTTAAGGGCTCCCTCGGGATTGGGCAGGTGCATCGACATGAAAGCTAATACAGTGTGTAAAAACAATCAGCGGCAAACGCACTTCCCAGATGGCTGCTTGCCCTGTGACCTCCTTTTAATAAGCTACTCAGGGCTAATTATTGCTCCCTTTCAGGCAGGGGTAATTTACTCCTCCTTTTCTATATTTTAAAGACGCAGCACGCTGCAATTTTTCTTCCCCGTTCTTCCCGATTCCGCTCGCCAGACTTGGCTGTCAGGAAAGGTCATTTAATTTGACACCAATAATAATGCTAAACAGTTGGAACAATGCTGGGCGTGTGGCGAGGAAGCGAGCAAACTTGGCTGGACGGCTCGGCGTTGCAGGGATGGTTCAGTGCAGCCAGTTGGGTTAGATTGTGGCGCCTTTAAACCTGTGTTAGTGTTGAGATCTTTTTACCAAATTCGCATATTGGTGCACCAACATATTTTTCTTTCTCTTCTACACAAACTCTTTCGATTGTAAGCTCTCGAGCCGGGTCCTCTGTGTAATGTGTATGTATATTTGCTGCTGTACAGCGCTACAGATCTTGTTGGCGCTTTATAAATTTATAAATGCTTTCAACTGTCAGGGTTATTCAAAGAGATCCGAATGGCTGCCGAAAGGTAACCGAACGCTGAAAATCAGCATTCGGTTATCTTTCTTAGCCATTCGGCTATTCAGAGAGCAGGCAATTCGCCAAATGTTGGCGAATTGCCTGCACATACGGTGCCTGTTCGAGGGCAGTGAAATCCCCATAGCTTCGGCTATTCAGAGAACAAAAACCAGCAGTGAAAAGTTGCCGAATTGCCCTGCCATTCGGTGGCTTCATACGGCAGGTTTATTCAGGCGAATCCCATAGGCTTCAATGTTAAAAATATTCCCGTTTTAATTCAATATCTTCTAAACCGTTGATTATAATATTCTGCAGTAAAAAGTCTCTTTTATTTATAGATTTTTTTTTTAGGATCTTTTAAGCATTTTTCGGTATTTATTTTTTAAATGCTTTTTCTTTTTTCTGTAACGCCCCTTTTTATTAGCATTCATTGGATCTCATATGTAAATTTCAGACATTTTCGCTCAGTAATTTGTTTGCAAACAGCAAAACATTCAAACGAACGTGTTTTTTTTTTCTTTTCACTCCATTCGTCTACGGTGTTGGGTTTTTCCAGCGGCTGTGATCGGCGGCTGCTCGGGTTTCTCCATCGTATTCGGCGGGGATAATCCAGATGTTTTTGCGGGTTTTTGGCGTGGATTCGCCGGATTTTGCGGGAAGTGTTCGGCAGGTTTTCGGCGGCTTTTCCCTGCACTACGAAGGCCCTGTGGTGCTTGCTGAATACACCGCAGGATCGCCGAAGTGGTATCGCCAAATCGCGCCGAATTGAAGAGAACGAAAAGTCACCGAACGTGCAGTGACTTTTCGATTCTTTTTGAATAACCCTGTGTATGTGCAGAGCCCATCCCCTCCCCAAAAATAATTATTTTTCATGCGTCTCCACCTAGCACTGGCTTAGCGTTGACTTGTATGACGTGTGATACATAATAATACTAATGATATTATTAACTGTAATGATACAGCCGGTGTTGTGTTAAGGGGTTTGTGGAAAAAAATAATAAAGTATCTGTTATTGACAGTAATATATATCTATATCGTAAATATAATTATTTATCTGTGGGTAAAGCAGTTCTTTGAATTGCTGGTATGTGTAAATGTTTTCTACAATTATAAACTTTATTATATATATATGTAATTATATATATGCTGACAGATTGTAAGTCTTCAAACATTAAGATCTCCAGAGATCAGTTTTGAATAATATGAATCGTGTTGCTACAATAAAAGTGTAGTGTGCTTTTAAACGGCTCATTTGCATATTGTATCCGCAAGAAAATATTTATTGCAAAATGAAAATCTAATTGTTAGCATATTAGATGTAAGTGGTGGCCCCGGAATGCGATTTTTAAAGAAATTGTGTAAAAGATAAAAGGGTGTCACAGAAATAAAACTCGCTAAAGATTTTCCTGCCATGTATAGGAGTGTGTGATAGAGATTCACAGCAATATGGGGCGTGTCTGAGCACATGTGAGAAATATGCACCAATAAAACTCAAAATAGTGTGCAGTGTTTAAGAGTGAATCGCGGAACTCAACAGAAATAATACTCCTAGTAATAACGTGCCTGATTATTAAATGAGAGTACGATGGAGATCCACAGCAGTAAACCTAACAGCAACATGCAGTGTGTACGAGCGGATCACAGAGCTCCACAGCAATAAAAGTCACAGTAATGTGCGACTGGTGTGCGTTGTGTATGAGTGTACCACAGAGATCCACAGCAATAAAACTCACCCTCATACACACTCCTATTACTTTATCACAGAGCTCAACATTAATAACATTCGCAGTGTTTGCATTGAATGTGAGTGTATCACAAAGCTCGACATTAATAAACCTTGCAGTAATGCACGCTATGTATGAATGTATCACAGAGCTCCACAGCAATAAAACTCACACTTATACACACCACACATTACTGAGTCTTATTGCTGTGTAGCTCTGTGATACACTCATACACACTACATATTATTGTATCACAGAGCTCCTCAGCAATAAGACTCACAGTAATGTGTGGTGTGTATCACATAGCTCCACAGCTATAAAACTCACAGCAATATGTGGTGTGTATGATCGTATCACAAAGCTTGACATTAATAAAACTCACAGTAATGCTGTGTATGAATGTATCACAGATCTCCACAGCAATAAAACTCACACTCATACACACTGCACATTACTGTATCACAGAGCTCCACAGCAATGAGACTCACAGTAATGTGTGGTGTGTATCACATAGCTCTACAGCTATACAACTCACAGTAATGTGCAGTATGCATGAATGTATCATAGAGCTCCTCAGCAATAAAACTCACAGCAATATGTGGGGTGTATGAGTGTATCACAAAGCTCAACATTAATAAAACTTGCAGTAATGCGCGCTGTGTATGAATAACACAGAGCTCCACAGAAATTTCACAGTAATATGTGCTGTGTATCACAGAGCTCCACAGCAATAAAACTCACAGTAATGTGCAGTGTGTATCAGCATATTGCAGAGCTCCTCCACAGCAATAAAACTCACAGTAACGTGCATTGTATATGAGTGTATCACAGATTTCCGTGGCAGTGTGTTGAGTTCTAGTATTGTGGAGCTCTGTGCAGTTTACACAACCAGCTCTGCATAGCAGTTCCTGATTGTGCCCCCCCTGTCATATTGCCGATAAATGACCAGAGACCGTTATCTATGTGATTTATTTTTCTCTCTGACTTATTTTCACTTTTGTCTCATTTGTATGTGGCTCTCTGTCTGTTCTCCCCTCCCTCTCTCTCTGTCTCTTCCTCCCATTTATCTTCCATTTCTCTCTCCTTATCTCCAGCTTCCAGTCTGCTGGTTATTTAATGGAATTTTAACTCTTTCTTCCCCAGGGATAAGGTGCTTTCATTGTGCTGATTACATGTCTAGCATCTTATGAAAAGCCTATTAAAATGGGGGATGGAGAAAAACCGTTGTTTCAATGGCCCCCCCAATTGTAGATATTTTCCCAAACAGTCCTATTCTGTAGATTTCTGATACAGATATGGATACTGTTTCGATATATGGATACCATTTTACTGGAATGCATGTAACCCCTACATTTCTGAGTATTATCTTGCTCTGTGACCCCTGGCCTCCTCCCGTCATGCTTGTGAGGGAGTTAAGGCAGATACTTCAGTGATTATCTGGTGTACAACCAAATCTTCTACCTAGACGGCATTTAGGCAAGGTTTTTAAAACAAGTAACAAAACTTACCAATGCATAGTCTATTGCACTATGAATGTGCATCAATGTTGCAATCATTCGCTGAACTGGGGTTTTTGAGAAACGTATTGCATTGTTGAGGGTAAGATGGCAAATTTGGGGGAAAAATTACAATTATGTTTACTATTTCCACCTAAAATGTGCATGGTCTTGAGATTTGCATACAAGTTGTTTTAACAGAGCTAAAAATGAAGTAATTGTGAGGTTTATTGCTCTGGGGCTTTGTGATAAACTCGTACACACTGCACATTACTGTGAGTTTTATTAATGTGGAGCTCTGTGATATGCTCATACAAACCGCACATTGCTGTGAGTTTTATTACTGTGGAGCTCTGTGATACGCTCATACACACATTACAGTGAGTTTTATTGCCACGGAGCTCTGTAATATGCTCATACAAACCGCACATTGCTGTGAGTTTTATTGCCGTGGAGCTCTGTGATGCGCTGCGCTCATACACCCCGCACATTACCGCGAGTTTTATTGTTGCGAAACTCTGTGATACGCTCATACAGACTGCATATTACCGTGAGTTTTAGTGCTGTGGACCTCTGATATACTCATACACACATTACTGTGAGTTTCATTGCCGTGGAGCTCTGTGATATGCTCATACACACTGCACATTACTGCGAGTTTTATTCCCCATGGAGCTCTGTGATACGCTCATACACACTGCACAGTACTGTGAGTTTCATTGCTGTCGAGCTCTGTGATACGCTCATACACACTGCACATTACTGCGAGTTTTATTGCTGTGGAACTCTTTGATGCGCATATACAGACTGCACGTTACTGTGAGTTTTGTTGCCCTGGAGCTCTGATACGCTCATACACACTGCACATTACTGTTTAGTTTATTGACATGGAGCCTTTTTGATACAGTTATACACCCCATACATTATAGTGTTAATGTTGTAGAGCACAGTGACACTCTCATAGACATAGAACATTGCTTTGAGTTTTATTCCTGTGGTGTTCAATGACACACATACACACAGTACAGTACTGCAAGGCCGTTTTATTGCTTTGGAGCTCTGTGATACACTGATACACCACACATTACCAGTAGTTTTATTGTTGTGACACCTTCTTGCATACTACTAATTACTATGAGCTTTACAGCTGTGGAACTCTGTGGTTATTCATAGTGTTATATTGCTGTGGAGCTCTGTGATACCCAGAAGCTTAGCATTACTGTGAGGTTTATTGTTAGTGCTCTGTGTGAAGCGGGGAATCACAATGGGAAAATGTTCTTATGATGAATACCAGTGTGTAGTTCCCACAGAGTGTGAGAAGCCAATCTGGCATAGCATATGTAATGGGGCTGAGAAAATATGCCACGAAAGGCTGGCACTTTTTGAGTGAAGCTGGTAAAGGGTGCACAATGCAGGAATGGCTCTTTGTGTGAAATTGTACATTTTCATCATAGTTATAGTGTAAGACTGTCACAATGTTTGATCTATGGGACTAGCAAATTGTGTGAAACGAAAGGTAGAAAGAGTGTGTAATGCCAACTTGGCAATGTAATTGTGGTTGGCACTTTTTATGTAATCCCACCTGGCACGGTTCAAAATGCATTGCTGGCACAGTGAGTGTAATAGAAAGCTGACAGAGTGTCTAATGCAAGGCTGAGAGATTGTGTATAATGCTAATAATGCTAGCCTGCCACAATACTTACTGGAAGGCTGGCAGAGTGCTTGTCATGCAAGGCTGGTGCATTGTATAGAACGTGAGAGCTGGCACATGATTGCATACTGTTGAGAACTAGGGGATAATGTGTGATGCAAGGTTTGACCACTTGTTTATAATGTGAGGCTGGCACAGATTATCAGGGTTATTCAAAGAGATCCGAATTGCTGGAGAAAGGTAACCAAACAGTGAAATTCAGCGTACGGTTACCTTTCCTGGCCATTCGGCTATTCAGAGAGCAGGCAGTTCGCCAAATGTTGGCGAATTGCCTGCACCATACGGTGCCTGTTCGGTGCCTGTTCGAGGGCAGTGAAATCCCCATAGCTTCGGCTATTCAGAGAATAAAAACCAGTAGTGAAAAGTTGCCGAATTGCTCTGCTGTTCAGTGGTTTTATTTGACAGGTTTATTCAGGCGAATCCCATAGGCTTCAATGTTAAAAATATTCCTGTTTTAATCCAATATCTAATAAACCGTTTTTTATAATATTCAGCAGTAAAAAGTCTATTTCTAGATTTTTTTTAGGATCTTTTAGGCATTTTTCGGGATTTTTTTGCGAAACATTTTCTTTTTTTTTTTTAAATCGTTTTTTTTCTTTTCTATAACCGCCCTTTTTATTATCATTCATTGGATTTTATATGTAAATTTCAGACATTTTCCTTCTGTAGCTTCTTTTGCGTTTCACTTTTCAAACATTCAAGCAAACTGTTCTTGTTTTTTTTTCACTCCATTCGTCTGGGGTGTCAGGTTTTTCCGGCGGCTGCTCAGCGCTCTGATCGGCTCCTGCTTGGGTTTCTCCGGCGTGTTCGGCGCGGTTAATCCAGATGTTTTTGCAGGTTTCGGTGTGCATTCGTCGGGTTTTGTGGTGAGTTTTAGGCGCGTTTGCGGCGACTTTTCCCTGCATTACAACGGCACTGTGGTGCTTGCTGAATACACCGCAGGGTCGCCGAAATGGGATCAGCAAAACGAACCGAATTGAAGAGAACGAAAAGTCAAAGAACATGCGGTGACTTTTCGATTCTCTTTGAATAACCCTGTATGTAAAGTATAGCTGGCACATTGTACCTAATGCCAAGCAAACACAGCTTACGTAGTGCTCGGCTGTGGAAAAGCATACATGTTTGGTTGGGAAAAGAATAATACATTTTATATACAGTATCTCACAGAAAGGCGTACACCCATCTCATTTTTGTAAATATTTCATATCTTTTCATGTGACAACACTGAAGAAATGTCACTTTGCTACAATGTAAAGTAGTGAGTGTACAACTTGTATAACAGTGTAAATTTACTGTCCCCACAAAATAACTCAACACGCAGCCATTCAGGGCCAGATTAAGATCTCTATGGGCCTGGAGCTGAATATTTTGGTGGCTTTTTTTGGAATTTAGTGAAATGAAAACATATTTTAGGTTATTTAATAGAGCAGATACAGATATATCTAACCAGGCAGATACTGTGTGAGGAAATTTCCATTCAGATTTCGTAGGTGTGTAGGTTTAGGTTTTTGATGTAACAATGGATTGTGTCATCACCTCCACACTTGTTGGTGACATGAGAAATGTGATGGTTAGTTAATGCAGCATCATTGTTCACTTTATAATTGAAAAGTGAAAAATATTGCTGCTAGAAGATAAAAGAAAGAACTATTTATAATTTTTCTTAAATAAAACCTGGTCACATTTAGTATCATTGGAAAGACCACACTCTGTTCTTTCCAATGATACCTCACATGACCATGTAGCTGCTACGGAACTGAAGATACAGGGGTCCAAATGCAGACATAGTTATCCTTTTTCTGGGCTTATTCTGCGGCATGGGCTCCATCAGCCCCTATGTTAATCCGGCCATGCAGCCATTAATGTCTAAGGCTGGGGTCAGGCGAACGCAGTGCGAATATGCGTTGAGTCGCATTTTATTACGGCTGTAGTTGCAGCAAATGACGGCCAATGACGGCCAATATACGAAGTACGGCCGCACGAAAGTTTGGTCGCGTAAAGCAAGCGGCAAAGGAACGCATTTTTTTCGAGAAAGTGGAACCGCTAGTACTGACGCACATAGTGCGCTGCGTCGGCATAGCGGCGTGTGTGCGTGATTAGGAGACGTCAGACGCTGCACATGTCTGGCCTACATCACGTCCATTTGTTTTTTATAGCTCCGTCAAAAAATACGTCCGACATTGCGCATCGTATGACCACTATCGCTTCTTCTGTGAAAAAATGCGTTCGGACGCATCAACGCACTGTGACATTAGATGTGAAAAATGCGTTCGTCTGACCCTAGCCTAAACTGCTGGCAACAATGGTGAGTACACCCCTAAGTGAAAATGTCCAAATTGGGCCCAAAGTGTCAATATTTTGTGTAGCCACCATTATTTTCCAGCACTGCCTTAACCCTCTTGGTCATGGAGTTCACCAGAGCTTCACAGGTTGCCATTGGAGTCCTCTTCCACTCCTCCATGATGACATCACGATGCTGGTGAATGTTAGAGATCTTGTGCTTCTTCACCTTCCATTTGAGGATGCCCCACAGATGCTCAATAGGGTTTAGGTCTGGAGAAATGCTTGGCCAGTCCATCACCTTTACCTTCAGCTTCTTTAGTAAGGCAGTGGACGTCTTGGAGGGGTGTTTGGGGTCGTTATTATGTTGAAATGCTGCCCTGCGGCCCAGTCTTTATTTACATCCAGGTTTTGGCCCCTTCGGCTCCAAGCATGATAAAGGCCCCTGTAGGAGCCGAAACATTGTGCTGAATGAAAGCAGCTTCTCATTTTCTTGGAACCATTGTGTGACCGGCTCTTCAGTTCTGTATTGCTGTGTACAATCCAGGGCTAGCATGTTATGTATAGTGTGAGCTTGACATGGTGTGTACCATGCAGGGTTGGCACAGAGTATGTGTTGGGCAATACAAGGGTGGCTCATTATGTTTTACGCAGGACTGACACATTGTATACAAAACACGGTTGTCACTCTGTACATAATGCACAGACTGCACTTTGTGTACAGTGCGAGGGTGCTACACTGCATAACGCTTGGCTGACACAGTGTATATAATGCACAGCTGTCACTGTATACAACGCTTGGTTGGCAACTTTTGTATAATGTGATACTGGAGCTTTGTGGATAATTCACTTGACACTTTGTATGTAATGATTTGGTTGTCACATTGTATATTTTGAGGCATGTTTGTTATAATGCACAGCTGGCACATTGTGCATAATGTGAGACTGGCACAGAGTACAAAATGCATGGGTGGCACAGAATATATAAAATCACAAATGGCACAAGTGTGTATAATGCAATTCATGTCACAGAGTGACAGCTGGCATGTAGCGTTTAATGTGAGACTGGCACAGTGTACAGTGTGTATAATGCAGGTACAGTGTGTATAATGTGAGGCTGTTGTGTATAATTTTTGTAAAGATATACTTCAGAAGTAGACACTCACAAGTCGGAGTAGATTTCAATGATAATATATATATGGTTTATTCGCAACAATGCATTGGGTCATTCAATACAGCCAAATGACAATGGGCGTAGTTTTGCACAAGCTTTTTATACATCTTTCATAACATGGAAGTCTATCTAGGGCAAATGCCCAAATGTGACGTACATACCCAAAAACCTGCGTTCAATCAATTCTTGCCATATAACCTTATTTTTGCTGATGTTTGACATGCTTGGCGTATAATCCTCTTTCTCATGACACAGAAACATGTTTCACATTGCGCAACCTGGCAATGACCCTTCTTCGCATACTTTATCTCACTAGGGTCAACAACCTCTTGGATGATGTCATCAACTCATGAAGATAAATAAATGATTCTCGGAAAACCCAATTTAGACTGTACAAATATAAAAAATTCCCCTTATTCTCCTTTTGGTCCTATTAAGAAATAACCGTGACCGCCTTGAGGTCCATTGTTCCCAGAATCCTTAGCTATTGTAGTGGTTAATGTTAGGGTTGCACCGATACCGATACTAGTATCGGTATTGGGGCCGATACTGGGTACTGCAGGAGTACTTGGTACTCGTGCAGTACCCCCCGATATTTTTACCGATACCGGAAGCCGGCACTGAGCCGGCTTGCCGGCATCCGAGGGGCTGCGGTGGCTGTCCGAATGCTCTATCGGCATTCGGACAGCCGCCCCTGGAGCTGCTCACACAATACTTACCTTCCTGGGCGCCGCCGAGAATGTCTCCGCGCGTGCGCTCGTTGGAAGGACCCCAGCCGCGACCACGTGGGACCATGTGATCACGGCTGGGGTCCTTCCAACGAGCGCGCGGGCGCGGAAACTTTCCCGGCGGCGCCCAGGAAGGTAAGTATGAACACAGTGAGCAGCTGCAGGGCCTGTCCGAATGCGGACAGGCCCTGTAGCTGCTCTCCGCGACGATACTTACCTTCCTGGGCGACGCTGGGAAAGTTTCCCCGCGAGCGCTCGTTGGAAGGACCCCAGCCGCGATCACATGGTCCCACGTGGTCGCGGCTGGGGTCCTTCCAACGAGCGCACGCGCGGAGACATTCCCGGCGGCGCCCAGGAAGGTAAGTATCGTCGCGGGGGGGCATATCCATGTGTGAGCTGGGGGCATATCCATGTGTGAGCTGGGGGGCATATCCATAAGCTGGGGGGCAATATCCATGTGTGAGCTGGGGGCATATCCATGTGTGACCTGGGGGGCAAATCTATGTGTGAGCTGGGGCAAATCTATGTGTGAGCTGGGGCAGTATCCATGTGTGAGCTGGGGCAATATCCATGAGCTGGGGGGCATATCCATGTGTGAGCTGGGGCAAATCCATGTGTGAGCTGGGGCAAATCCATGTGTGAGCTGGGGCAAATCCATGAGCTGGGGCATATCCATGTGTGAGCTGGGGCATATCCATGTGTGAGCTGGGGCATATCCATGTGTGAGCTGGGGGCATATCCATGAGCTGGGGGCATATCCATGAGCTGGGGGATATATACATGTGAGCTGGGGGCATTTTTATATGGTTTGTTCTTATTGGAAAGCGTCACATGACATTAAAGAAAAGTATCGGTACTCGATATTAGTGAGTACTTTTAAAAAGTATCGGTACTCGTACTCGGTCTTAAAAAAGTGGTATCGGTGCATCCCTAGTTAATGTGTAACACACATAAACGGGGATAGCCGTATTTATCGACGTGTGAGGAGAATATGATATGGGAACAAAATCATTGGTTTTCATCTTCTCTTACGCTGATTAACACTTTCAGAGTAAATGTACGACAATGTTAAATGACTTGCGTAATGCTTATGCTTAAGGTATACAGTTGTGTTCAAAATTATTCAACCCCCACTGAAATTGAGTGTTTTGGCCAGTTTGACATTGATTTTGATCATTCAGTCATCTTGCTTACAATTAAATCAAAGAGGCACGTGTAGGTCAGACAAATATAACATAACATTTATAATGAAATAACCACAAATGTCTTTTCTGTGCTCACATCATTATCAGTTTTATTCAACCCCCAAGTGACATTCAATCTTAGTACTTAGTACAACATCCTTTTACAGTTATAACAGCTTTTAAACGTGAAGCATAGCTTGACACAAGTGTCTTGCAGCGATCTACGGGTATCTTCGCCCATTCGTCATGGGCAAAAGCCTCCCGTTCAGTCACATTCTTAGGCTTGCGCACTGCAACTGCTTTCTTTAAGTCCCACCAGAGGTTCTCAATCGGATTTAAGTCAGGTGACTGCGATGGCCACTCCAAAATGTTCCAGCCTTTACTCTGCAACCATGCTCTAGTGGACTTGGAGGTATGCTTGGGATCATTGTCCTGTTGAAAGGTCCAACGTCTCCCAAGCCTCAGGTTTGTGACGGACTGCATCACATTGTCATCCAATATCTCCTGGTACTGAAGAGAATTCATGGTACCTTGCACACGCTGAAGCTTCCCTGTACCTGCAGAAGCAAAACCGCCCCAAAGCATCATTGACCCCCCGCCATGCTTCACAGTAGGCAAGGTGTTCTTTTCTTCATAGGCCTTGTTCTTCCTCCTCCAAACATAGCGTTGATCCATGGGCCCAAACAGTTCTAATTTTGTTTCATCAGTCCACAGAACACTATCCCAAAACTTCTGTGGTTTGTCCACATGACTTTTGGCATACTGCAGTCGACTCTTCTTATTCTTTGGAGACAGCAAGGGGGTGCGCCTGGGAGTTCTGGCATGGAGGCCTTCATTACGCAGTGTGCGCCGTATTGTCTGAGCTGAAACTTCAGTACCCACATCTGACAAATCTTTTCTCAGTTCCTCAGCAGTCACACGGGGACTTTTCTCCACTCTACGCTTCAGGTAGCGCACAGCAGTTGAAGTCAGCATCTTCTTTCTGCCACGACCAGGTAGCGTTTCAACAGTGTCCTTTGCCTTGAATTTGCGAATGATGCTTCCTATGGTCTCTCTTGGTATGTTTAACATCTTTGCAATCTTCTTATAGCCATTGCCCTTCCTGTGAAGAGTAATCACCTCTTCTCTTGTCTTCCTGGACCATTCTCTTGACTTCACCATGTTTGTAACCACACCAGTAAATGTCTAGAAGGAGCTGAGTATCACAGTCATTTTAAAGCTGCCTAATTGGTGCTTATTATGCTTTATTGCTGCTCCGTGACATCCACAGGTGTTTTCAATACCTGATTGAAAACACTTGAATGAACCTCTGTTCTTCAGAGTGGTTGTCTTTAAGGGGTTGAATAATTGTGTCAATGAAGAATGCACAAAAGAAACATTTACTACTGTATTACAAAACCAATTGATGTCATTTTAGTTGCATATGGTTCTTTAAAACGTCCTTGTAGGATTTCATTCTGAATACAATTACAAATGTACACTAAATTCCATAAAACCCTTTACAGCATTGGGGGTTGAATAATTTTGAACACAACTGTATGTAGACGCAAATACAGTTATTAGCTTTATGTTTAACATATATTTCGTAACAGATACATTTATCTACATGTATCAGGATATACGTTGTGATATGTGTTACTAATGTCTTTTTCATCTTATCATTTTACATGAGGCTGGCACAGAGTACATAATGCTTGGCTGGCACGTTGTCTATATTAGGTTGGCACATTGTGTATAAACTGAGGCAGGCACAGAGTAAATAATGCATGACTGTCACAGTCTATATAATGCAGGGCCGGCACCTTGTGTATAATATGAGGCTGGCACGTTGTGTATAATGAATGACTGTCATGTGTATAAAACGAGGCTGATAAAGAGTACTTAATGCATGGCCTGGCACCTTGTGTATAATACATGGCTGGCACATTGGCTAAATTATTAGGCTGGCACAGAGTATATAATGCATGGCTGGCACATTGTGTATAAACTGAGGCAGGCATGGAGTAAATAAGGCATGGCTGGTATCATGTATCTAATGCATTGCTGGTGCGTTGTCAATATTAGTAGGCTGGCACATTGTATATAATGCACGGCTGGCACGTTGTGTATAACATGAGGCTGGCACGTTGTGTATAATATGAGACTGGCACATTGTATATAATGCATGGCTTTCATGTTGTGTAGAAAATGAGGCCAGTAAAGAGTACTTAATGCATGGCTGGCACCTTGTGTATAATGCATGACTGGCGCGTTGTCTATGTTATTAGGCTGGCACCTTGTGTATAATGTGGGACTGGCACAGAGTGTATAGTAGGTGGCACACAATGCAGAGAGTATGAAATGCAAGGCCAAGGCTTGGGATACAATGTGAGACCTGACACCGTGTGTCTAATATAAGGTTGGCACATTGCGTATAATGGAAAGCTGGCACAGGCGCTTCCAGGAAGGAGGCCGGAGATTGTAGGACAATCACAAGGTCCTGGCTGACAAAGCGGTGATTGATGCCTGAGGAGAGACTGTGCAGTGAGATGGGCAGACATGTTACAGGCAATTAGAATCCAGACAGGTTCTCTGAAACATTAACCCCATCGCCACCGCTACCCAGGCACCATTCCTAGACACACACAGACAGCAACGCTCTATTCATCCTCTGAAAGCTTTTTACTCATTTCTCACAGAGATCACTCCAATATATGAATGACCTTTGAAGTGCGTCAGGCGAGTAATGGGCCAGACGTTGGCTATGTGAAGTGCAAGCAGGAGGAAATTTCGAATATATTGTTTTTTTGATCCTTAATCATGGAATAACCACCTCAGACGTTTCTTCCTATACTGCTAGTTGCCACTTTGTTTTGCCAGCTGTGTACATTTCATTGCCCAGAAGGCTGGAAGATTCAGGTCCTCGTATAAGAACACAATGACCTAAACCTTGCAGTTACTGTAAAACCTATAGCGCGATTCATTTGTATCCAGTGGCAGCATATGAAGTCTCCATGCTGCTGGGACAGCTTTCTAATTTGGCCTTTCCCTACAAATATCTGTGAGCAAATATACCCCCCTCCTTGGCGTTTTCTCAAGACAACAGAGAAGGCCTTAACCCTTTCCCGGCAGGAGACCGATGGGCCTTTGACTCCAGATATCACGTGATTAAAAGGACAATGTTATCTGTTAGCGCCAGTGAAACGGGCCCTGGGGGCACTCTGTGCAGGATGATAAGGAACCCTGACTTCTCTGTGTCAATATTCATGCAGTTCATTTACATATAATAAACATGCCTCTGATGCAAATTAGATTATTTACATATGGATTCAACAGCCAGGAACACTGGCCTAGGCTTTAACCCACATAGGCAGAGCCCAGCTAAATGTAAACCGACAGCTCCGCTCATAGATTAGATCTAGTGCTAGATTCCAAGCCTGGTTTAAATGTAACTAGCGCTGGTAAATTTACCAATCCCACGCATGTTAACCCTTTCACTGCCGAGGACGTGTGGAGAACGTCCTCATTGACTCCTAAGGAAAGATAGGGGTGGAGATAAGTGTTCGTTTAAACCCCAATATCTCCCAACTGTTTTCAGCTAGCAGGGTCATATTTGGTATCCTTAGAAAGGCCAGAGCATGGCCTTTCCAATGATATCAAACATGACCATGTTTAAAGTAAAAAAAAAAATAACAATAATATTACAAAAAAGAAAAATGAGGTTTTTATTAAGCCGTGAAATGGCTCAGCAGTGAAGGGGTAAATGGCTCTTGGAAGTTAACACCAGGTTTGGATTCTAGCCCATGGTATGCTGGCACCGCAAGCCTAGGTTTGTAGGCATATATTGTCCGACATAGATTAACACAGTAAACTTTGAAACAATCTAATAGGTGTTTTCTAGCAGATTGCTGCGCTATCTGGCCAGGTTTGCAGCGGCTTTTTCTAAAATGCATGTGATCCGCCTTGGCCTGTAGACAAGCAGGCTAGTGCGCACTGGCCTTTTCCTCCCTATTTGAGGCTGTATTCCGACCAAGCTACTGTATCGGCAGCTTGAGTTGAAATACATGTGAATAGCTAGGGTAACTATATGGGTCATGTTTAAAGGGACATATATTGCCGTTTCATGCGGAAGGCAGCACAGTACCGGCTGGGTGGAGTAGAGGTAACATCACTGCTTTATAAGTGTGAAGACCCAGGTTCGATCCTGGCCAGAGCACCTCTCCAGTAAGTGTCCTTGGGCAAGACACCTAACGGTACATACTCGCCTACCATACAATATCAGCTGTGGAGTCGAGTGGTAACATCTCTACCCTTCGTCCGTGGAGAAGCAAGTCAAATACCATTCAGCACATCCCTCCAATATACAGGTGAAACTCGAAAAATTAGAATATCGTGCAAAAGTTAATTTATTTCAGTAATGCAACTTTAAAGGGTGAAACTAATATATGAGACTCATTACATGCAAAGCAAGATAGATTCTTTTCAAGCCGTGATTTGTCATAGTTGTGATGATTATGGTTACAGCTCATGAAAACTCCGAATCCACAATCTCAGAAAATTAGAATATTGCATGCAATCAATAAAACAAGGATTGTACATAGAACAATATGGGACCTCTGAAAAGTATACACTGCAGATGTACTCCGTACTTGGTTTGGGCCCCTTTTGCAGCAATTACTGCCTCAATGTGGCGCGGTATGGAAGCTATCAGACTGTGGCACTGCTGAGGTGTTATGGAAGACCAGGATGCTTCAATAGCGGCCTTCAGCTCTTCTGCATTGTTCGGTCTCATGTCTCATCTTTCTCTTGGCAATGCCCCATAGATTCTCTATGGGGTTCAGGTCAGGCGAGTTTGCTGGCCAATCAAGCACAGTAATCCCACGGTCATTGAACCAGGTTTTGGTGCTTTTGGCAGTGTGTTCAGGTGCCAAGTCCTGCTGGAAATAAAGTCAGCATCCCCATAAAGCTCATCTGCGGAAGGAAGCATGAAGTGCTCCAAAATCTCCTGGTAGATGGCAGCGTTGACCCTGGACTTAATGAAACACAGTGGACCAACACCAGCAGATGACATGGCTCCCCAAATCAACACAGACTGTGGAAACTTCACACTGGACTTCAAGCATCTTGCAGTGTGTGCCTCTCCATTCTTCCTCCATACTCTGGGTCCTTGGTTTCCAAATGAGATGCAAAAGTTGCTCTCATCAGAAAAGAGGACTTTGGAGCCGCTGAGCAACAGACCAGGTCACGACATTTGAAGCCCATGTCCAGGATCCGTCTGTGTGTAGTGGCTCTTGATGCACTGACTCCAGCCTCAGTCCACTCCAGGCTGCGGTCATCCCTGCTGCTTGTGCACCTTTTTCTTCCACACTTTTCCCTTCCACATAACTTTCTATTAATATGCTTTGATACAGCACTTTGGGAACATCCATCTTCTTTTGCAATTACCTCTTGAGGCTTTCCCTCCTTATGGAGGGTGTCAAAGATGGTTTTCTGCACAACTGTCAGGGCAACAGTCTTTCCCATGACGGTGATTCCTACTGAACCAGACTGAGAGACCATTTAACCCCTTCCCGACCGCTGACGTACCCTGTACGTCCTGTGTTCGGGTCTCCCTTAGACCCGATGACGTACAGGGTACGTCAGCGGCGCCAAATCCCCCTCCCGCCCGATACTCACCTCCCTCGTCGGATCCCACGTCGATCTGACAGGGAGGAAGCCTGCCCATGTGATTTACATGGGCAGGCGAGGCTGATGACGTCGCCGACGCTGCGTGGTGATGTCATCAGAAGGTGCCCACATGTGTTTCAATGGAGGGGAGGGGGGGGCTCCTTCGGAGCCCTCTATCTCCCCAACCATTGAAGCTAGGGAGATGCCGTTTGCACCGCTGGAGAGGGGAGAGCCTCCCCTTTCCAGCGGTGTATGGCATTAACCATTTCGCCGCCGGATCACGTTGCGGCGCCAATTGGCGCCAAAACGTGATTCAAACCTGGAGGGGGGCTGACATCTTGGATGTCAGCCTAGCCTCCAGGTCCCCCCCACCCACTGACAACCTCACCATATGTGTGAGGATGTCAGTTGGCCAGTTAACCCTCTAGCTGCCATGTAGAGATAAGGGGATCCTAAGGATCCCTTTATCTCCCAATCCATGGCAGCTAGATGGTCATATTTGCCATCATTAGAAAGGCCTGATTATGGCCTTTCAAATGATACCAAACATGACCAGTTTGGTTTTAAAAAAAAATGTAAAAAAAAATTAAATAAAAAAAAATAATAAAAAAATTAAATAAATTAAAATTTTTTTTTTTTTTTAAAGTTTTTTTTGTCTGGGGGGAGTTTAATTAAATAGGACCTAGGCTGTCATCTAAAAATAATTAGCACAAAATGGTCAGAATGAGCGCAGTGCACATAGGTGAACTGGCTCAGCAGTGAAAGGGTTAAAAGGTAAAAACATGTAAAAATTGGGTATTTATATTCTCGGGATAAAATTTGGAAACTATTTAGCCGGGGTCTTTATTGGTGGTTATAGCTTTAGGGGATTAAATTACGAAAAAGTGTGTTTTTACCATTTTTTTCATCATATTTCATATTTTTTTTATATTAAATTATTGGATATGATGGAAATAATGGTATTTCTAGAAAGTCCATTTAATGGCGGGAAAAAGGGTGTATAATATGTGTGGATTGAATAAACGAGTAAGAGGAAAATTTGATCTAAACACGAGCAGCGCAGAAACGTAAAAACAGCAGCGGTCACTAAAGGACGGATTTGTGTAAAACCGCCCGGTCACTAAGGGGTTAAAGGCTCAGGAACCCTTTGCAGGTGTTATGACTTAATTAGCTGATTTAGAGTGGGACACTTTGAGCCTAGAATATTGCACCTTTTCACAATATTCTAATTTTCTGAGATTGTGGATTTGGGGTTTTCATGAGCTGTAAGTCATAATCATCACAATTATGACAAATCACGGCTTGAACTATTAGTTTCACCTTTTAAGTTGTATTACTGAAATAAATGAAATGTTGCACGATGTTCTAATTTTTCGAGTTTCACCTGTAACTGTGGAGAAGCAAGTCTCGACTTTACGAGTAGCAGGTTCAACCTAACCACCAGATCGTTGGTCATCCCTACAATCATGGTAAGACAACTTGATCCCACTCAGAAGACACCACCAGCGAGTGTCCTTGGGCAAGAAACCTAATGATATAGATGTGCCTACCTCTCAAAAATACTTGTACATCTCATAGATTGTAAATTCCCTGGGAAACAGGGAACCCCTGAATCAGATCATCAGCCATGTGTGGTATTCTAATGTATCAACACCTTGTATACTGATCTTGTAAAGCGCTGGGGAATTTCTGACGCTGTATAAATAAAGGAAAATAATAACAGGGAAAATTGCAGCCCTGCAACATGTATAATTCATACTTGGCAGGAAGGAAATCAAGGCAGATCAGCTGGGATTACTTTTTTATTTCTTCCTTGCAGCATATGGATTCTACATGCTGCGGGGCGATATTTTTCATGCACTGCCCGTCAGTATCAATAAATTATAGGAGTCCCTTTAAACATGGTCATCCTAATAATAGTAGTGTTGCTGCATGCCACTGCTGTTATGTCTAGACTTGTGCACCGATTTTTTTTTCGGTTCGATTCGGTTCGATTTTTCGGATTTTTAAACTTTTCGATTCGGTTCGTTTCGACCAATTTCGGATTCGATTCGGTTCGGCTCGTTTTTCGGGTACATTTTTTTTTCGGAATATCGACCATTTTTCGTATTTTCGTGTCACTGTGCTCGGTTTTTGTATCGACTTTTCGTGATTTCGTAAATTTTCGTTTTTCGGAATTGTACATTTTTCGGAATATCGACCATTTTTCGTATTTTTCGTGTCACTTTTCTCGTTTCTTTGTATCGACTTTTCGTTTTTTCGGAAAATTTTCGTTTTCCGAAAATTTTCGTTTTTCAGAAAATTTTCGTTTTTCGGAACGTCTGTTCTCCTCGTTTGACACATTTCAAGTCCATTCGAAAAATCCGAAAATATTTCGTTTCGGCTCGGAAAACGTTTCGGATCTGACATTTTCGGATCTAAAAATTTTCGGAAATTCGGCCGCATCCGAAAACACGAATCAGAAAATTTCGTGAAAATTCCGAAATTCCGAAACCCGAAACGCACATCCCTAGTTATGTCACGATATGGTGTACAGGGGTGAGTGAGGGTGTAAGCGCAGTATGCAGTGACAGAACAGGCAGAGACACTTAAACAGAGTCTCTGTTGGGGGTTTATGGTGATAAACACAGAAATAGTGGCAATGAAAGAACCCCCTGGACCTTCAGGAAGGGGGACATGACTGATGGCCTGGGCCTGTAGGTTAAGGAAAGATCTGGAAGGGTTTAGAATCCCTGGGGCCCCTCAGGAGGGGGGGGGGCTGGTTGGAAGCATGGGCCTGTCAGTCAAGGAAAGCTACGGCGTTATTGGTGGAGTGTTTGCAACAGTGTTGCTTACCTGGGCTATATATGCTGGTGATGGGTGCAGGGTTCTTCCTCTTGTTCCTGCCAACGTGAGAAGTGCATCAAGGTGAGACCCGCCCACCCACCCTTGGATTTCATCAAGTCGTGTCACAGCTGAAGGTTGGCGGTTTCCCTGGACAGCAGTGCTTAATGGAGGTTTTGAGCCGCCATCGGTGAGGCCTGGGGGAGACGGACCTCGCTTGCGGGGATGAGCTCAATGGTTTGGTAATGCCTATTGCATGGAGCGATAGGGCAGTTTGAGTAAGCACTGCAAGGGATGGTTATATATATGGTTTAATAAAGCTGTGGCCCACGCACATTCCAACTGACATATACGTGTTTGTGTTTTATTCAGGTTATTGGGGTATGGGTTGGGAAGGGGTTATTGGGGTATGGGTTGGGAAGGTCTCAGGCTTAATCAGTCATGGCAGAGCTGGTATCTGGGAAGAATTTGGGGAACAACACAGGAAAAGGGATGACTGTAGGAAGAGGCAGGGAGGAATAAAGACAGAGGACAACACACCAAGAACTCACAAGAGGCATGAGACAGGAAGAGGGCTGACTGAATGTACACAAGAGGCAAGGCACGCTGGAGTGTACAGGAGGCCTGGAGGGTATACTGGAGACTCTTATGGCTGGTAGGTAGGATCACTGATGGCTGAGGTCAAGGCGGGTTGCAAGGCATGGTGGGTACCAAGGACAGTTCATGGCAGGTACCAAGGACAGTTCATGGCAGAGGCTTGGGGATCAGGATTCTGGAGAAACCTACACCAAGTGTAGACAGTGCGGAAGCACTGCACCTTGGGAGCTCCACCCTTGTGAAGGGGAGCACATGGCTCGTTAGTGGGAGCACCTTTGGTTGTCTGCAGGAGAGCCAAAACAATCACATGACCTGGCTCGGGACTCACAGGGCATAGCAGGAAATGGTCTGCCAGGGTATTCAGGGAGGAACAGCACCAGCTTGCGCCTTCCTGCGGCGGTGTGTGCCATAACATGTTATAAGAGGGGCTGCAACAGCCAGGAGTAGCATCCCAGTTCATGTATAAAACATAACAAGAGAAAAAAAATGTCATCTGCGCTCGTTTCTATATATTTCCATGTACAACAAAACAATATCAGGAGGTTTTAGTTTGTTTTAATGGCTGTATATTATGCTGTAACACCAGTTCTTCATTTTTGCTGCTGTTCCTTTTTCCATGTTTTTGTTTTCAACCCCAAATGGGAAGTGCTTGGTGCGTGTATAAATAAAACCCACCATCTTTCTGCCTCTCCTTAGCTGAAAAGCAGCAGGAGGGGCATGTAGTTGCTCAGAAGAGCAGCTTCTGGTACATTGGTTAGGACTCGCTCTACAAAGAGGTGCCTTGACGGGGCGAGCGAGCTTACGTTCCAGTGGCCATTAAAACAAACTAAAACCTCCTGATAGTGTTTTGTTGTACATGGAAATATATAGAAACGAGCGCAGATGACATCTTTTTTCTCTTGTTATGTTTTATAACATGTTATAAGCTGCCTTTAGTCCATAGGACTCTATAGAGCCAGGGTGACCCTGTTCGATCCCTGTCGCGCATGGACTCTGGAAGAACACAGGGAACAGTTTTTTGAATACAAAGAGATATAGTGTGGCGGAGTGCGCCGCTGTTTGCACAATGTATCTCAGGTAAGGTTGGAACTTTTTTTACTGGGTTTAACCCTTTTGCTGCTGAGCCATTTCACCCCTGTGTGCTGAGCTCATTTTGACCTTCCTGTGCTCATCATGTTTAAACGTGTTTCGAAGTCATGTTGTATTAGGCCCGCATCAGACGAGCGCACTTTTTGCGTCCGTCTGACCGCACTGTTTGCTGTCCGTTGTAGCTTTTCAAAGGAGTCAATAGAGAACAACACACGAAGCACGTGCGCACTTTTTCACGCGCGCACAACGCATGTTACAAGGGACGCCAAAATGGCATCAATGTGAAACCGCTAAACAGACGTAGAGAAACAACTGCATACAGTTTTTTCTTTTTCTCAACATCAGTCAAAATTGACTGATACAATGTAACCACAATCTCATCAGTTAAAAAGTACGTCCGTTACTGTGCGCAGTCGGTGTGCTAATCTGACCCCAGCCTTATAAGACCCAGACAAATTATATGTACAGTTGTGTTCAAAATTATTCAACCCCCACTGAAATTGAGTGTTTTGGCCAGTTTGACATTGATTTTGATCATTCAGTCATCTTGCTTACAATTAAATCAAAGAGGCACGTGTAGGTCAGACAAATATAACATAACATTTATAATGAAATAACCACAAATGTCTTTTCTGTGCTCACATCATTATCAGTTTTATTCAACCCCCAAGTGACATTCAATCTTAGTACTTAGTACAACATCCTTTTACAGTTATAAGTACTAACAGCTTTTAAACGTGAAGCATAGCTTGACACAAGTGTCTTGCAGCGATCTACGGGTATCTTTGCCCATTCGTCATGGGCAAAAGCCTCCAGTTCAGTCACATTCTTAGGCTTGCGCACTGCAACTGCTTTCTTTAAGTCCCACCAGAGGTTCTCAATCGGATTAAGTCAGGTGACTGCGATGGCCACTCCAAAATGTTCCAGCCTTTAATCTGCAACCATGCTCTAGTGGACTGGAGGTATGCTTGGGATCATTGTCCTGTTGAAAGGTCCAACGTCTCCCAAGCCTCAGGTTTGTGACGGACTGCATCACATTGTCATCCAATATCTCCTGGTACTGAAGAGAATTCATGGTACCTTGCACACGCTGAAGCTTCCCTGTACCTGCAGAAGCAAAACAGCCCCAAAGCATGATTGACCCCCCGCCATGCTTCACAGTAGGCAAGGTGTTCTTTTCTTCATAGGCCTTGTTCTTCCTCCTCCAAACATAGCGTTGATCCATGGGCCCAAACAGTTCTAATTTTGTTTCATCAGTCCACAGAACACTATCCCAAAACTTCTGTGGTTTGTCCACATGACTTTTGGCATACTGCAGTCGACTCTTCTTATTCTTTGGAGACAGCAAGGGGGTGCGCTGGGAGTTCTGGCATGGAGGCCTTCATTACGCAGTGTGCGCCGTATTGTCTGAGCTGAAACTTCAGTACCCACATCTGACAAATCTTTTCTCAGCTCCTCAGCAGTCACACGGGGACTTTTCTCCACTCTACGCTTCAGGTAGCGCACAGCAGTCGAAGTCAGCATCTTCTTTCTGCCACGACCAGGTAGCGTTTCAACAGTGCCCTTTGCCTTGAATTTGCGAATGATGCTTCCTATGGTCTCTCTTGGTATGTTTAACATCTTTGCAAGCTTCTTATAGCCATTGCCCTTCCTGTGAAGAGTAATCACCTCTTCTCTTGTCTTCCTGGACCATTCTCTTGACTTCACCGTGTTTGTAAGCACACCAGTAAATGTCTAGAAGGAGCTGAGTATCAGTCATTTTAAAGCTGCCTAATTGGTGCTTATTATGCTTTATTGCTGCTCCGTGACATCCACAGGTGTTTTCAATACCTGATTGAAAACACTTGAATGAACCTCTGTTCTTCAGAGTGGTAGTCTTTAAGGGGTTGAATAATTGTGTCAATGAAGAATTCACAAAAGAAACATTTACTACTGTATTACAAAACCAATTGATGTCATTTTAGTTGCATATGGTTCTTTAAAAAGTCCTTGTAGGATTTCATTCTGAATACAATTACAAATGTACACTAAATTCCCTAAAACCCTTTACAGCATTGGGGGTTGAATAATTTTGAACACAACTGTATCTATTTTCAGCAGACTCTGCAGATTCAAAATATATCATTATTATGTGTCTACGACACGTCCCATCAGAATGCTAGAACAAAAAATGTAAAAGAAATGTAGATTTCTATTCAGATTTCAGTCATTTACATTGTGTAATATAATTGTTTCTCATTTTGTCATCCAAACCTTTGTTTAATATATTCTATAGGGTACTCTGGTTAAAAAAATAAACAAATGGGAACCTGTTAATGCAAAAAAAACAACATTTTTGGCTTGTATTTCGGCGCATTGTTTTTTATGAAAGATATGACTATGTACAAAACACTGAACATCCTCGCGACTTGTGAAATGAGAAGGTGAGTAACAGCAGTGGTATTGCTCATTTTATATGTGACAAATGGACAATGCCATTGCTTTGGAACAAAATTAAAATATTTTTTTTTTTCATTTATGTTTGTGTTTTTTTTTGCTTTTTTTTTTTACATGACATTTTACATGTCCATGGTAGGTATCATTAGAAAGGCCAAACTCTGACATGTCCAATGACACTTATCAAGTTTGGTGTAAATAATGAAAATACAGGGGTCCAAAGTACCCTCGCTCTCCTGACAGCGGTGAAGCAGCTTGTGTTTTAGGCTAGGGTCAGACTAACGCATTTTTCACGTTGTCCGTGAAAAAGTGCGTTCGAACGAATGGACGTATTTTTTCACGGAATACGCGATAGCGGTCATACGATGCGCAGTTTCATCCGTGATTTTGTACGGATCATCAATAAAACACTTTTTGGGTCTGGACGTTATGTTGGCCGGACATTAGCAGCGTCTGACGTCTCCTAATCACACACACACGCCGCTAGCGGACGCAGCGCACTCTGTACGTCAGTACTAGTGGTTTCACGTTCTCGAAAAAATGCGTTTGTTTGCCGCTTGCGTTGCGCGGCCGCACTTTTGTGCGACCGTACTTCGTATATTGGCCGTCATTGCCCGGCATCTGCTGCTAGCACGTCCGTGATTATGTGCGGCTGCACGCGCGTTCGCACTGCCTCAGTCTGACCCTAGCCTTAGATGGACCAATGTGTAATAACGCTTTGCGCCATCTCATCCACATTTGGTCCCGGTGTGGGAAATGAGTAGGTGAGTTAGTGCAGTGGCATTGTTTGCTTTACAAGTAAAAGCACATAATGCTACAGTCTTAGACCAGAGAAAAAAAAGTAAATTTTGCGGTTTAATTTTTTTTTCTTTTTCCATTTTTACACATTATATGGTTATATTTACAAATGTTGGAAAGGCCAGACTCTGACCTTTCCAATGACTCCTTACTTGACCTTGTGCATGTAAAAATCAGAGACACGGGCTTCCAAAGGGCCCTCTTCGACCCTCGCAGCAGTGCGCCGGTTTGTTTAGGTTTTCGATCAACCAATGCATAATAACGCATTGTGCCATCGCCTTCAAACTTGCTGGCATCATGGGAAATGAGAAGGTGAGTTAGTGCGTCATCAGGGTTCATGTTAAATTGAAACATGAACGAAGGTGCTGCATTAGAAGGAATTTTTTTTTTTTAATTATTTTTACAAATGTCCGTTTACCTGTTATGGTTCAGAAGATACAGGGGTCCAAATGACATGGTTTCACCTCCTCTCAATGCTCCTTTGAATTTCTGCTTACCATATTCTAGATTGACCCTTGATTGTCTGACTACCCTTATGATTATTGACCCCTAGGCTTCCTTTCTGACTACCTGCTCTGGCATACGACTTTTGGTTTGTTCTGACACTCTACCTTGGCCATAAGACCCTCTAGCATATGGCTGACACACTACCCTGGCGACACAATCCTTGGCTTTCTGGTGACTTACTCTGTTATTAACCTCTGCAGGTTAACTCTGTGTCTGGCTCAAGAGCATCCTGGCCTCAGGCTCACGAGCACCCTTTCTATTAAGTGTGTGTGTGTGTGTATACCCATAAGCTTACTCCTGTTTCTGGTAATGGGTAGTTGTGCCGACCATCTCAAGGATCAGAAGTGTTGGAGAGCTGTTCTGCGTACAGGGACTAGTATATTGGTTATCCAGGAGGAACGTGACAGGTTCCCTTTCTGACATCATCGCGCCTATGCGTGTGTTGTTCTTCATTGACTCCTTTAAAAAGCTATGACGGACAGCAAACAGTGCGGTCAGACTGACGCAATAAGTGTGATTGTGGGACTGCAGCCTAGGGCTGGGGTCAGATGAGCGCACTGATTGCGCACAGTAACGGATGCACTTTGTAATGGATGAGATTGTGGTTACATTGTATCAGTTAGTTTTGACTGTTGTTGAGAAATTATTTTAAAAAAAGCTGTATGCAGGGGTTACTCTATGTTCGTGTAGCTTTTTCACGTCGATGGCATTTTGGCTTAGTGTATTGTACTCTATTGTCTCCTTTGAAAAGTTATAATGGACAGCAAACCGTGCAGTCAGACGGACACGAAAAAGTGCACTCGTTTGACGCTAGCCTTAGGCTGGGGTCAGACGAACGCAGTCATCATGTCCATGTTACCGCACAGTTTAACGTCCGCATATAGCGGCCTGTGTGCGTGATGGCACAACGTCAGACGCAGCGCATTTGCGACGTCACCACGTTGACAAAATTTAATTTTAATTAATTTTGTTTCCCATAATTCCCTTTTTTTTTTTCTACATCCGTCAAAAAAAACGGACCGTGTGGTGTCTACAGTATCTTCCGTCAGTACGTCCGTCCGTTATGCACACACGCAGAGTGCGTTTGTCTGACATTAGCCTTAGACCTCTCATGCCTCAGCCCTGGGAACCTGCTATGACCAGTCTGGCTTTCCATTCTCTGCCTGTCTGTATCACTCAAGGGTTAATTCCTGTCCTGATCTGGTGTGTGGGGCTCTCTCATTTTGTGTTCCCTGCCCTTTACTTGTGAGGAGATGTGAGCCACCTCTCCCTGAGTCTGTCTATTCCCAACATTCCTCTGTACTGTTATTGCTATTCTAAGTGTTCCTTATTTCATCTGCCTGCGTTATATCAAGACCTTTTGCGAAGAGCTCCTGGTTCCAGGCCTGTGGATCTTGTCAGCAGTGGACACTGCCTAGCCCACTATCCCTGGCATATCCAGACTACACCAGTGGCTATCTGTGTTCAAGGTACCTTTTGTGAAGAGCTCCTGGTTCCTACTTGGGGAGCACTACCTATCTGGTACAGCAGAAGAGACTACATTTGTGAAGAAGGACTTGTCTATTTGTTTTCAGTATTCTGCAAGTGTATATAAGACTGTTGCTGTGTGCTTACCTTGAGAATACACCTAATATACTTATACTGCTTCCTGTGTCTGCCTGATTTGCTCTCCCCCAGCGTCTGGTAAAATGACTCCATCCTGGCGCGAGCCTGACAAGACCGCACTTGTTTCGATCAGAATTCTAAAGGTTCCATCAGGACGGCAAGGCTTAAGAGATAACTTAATAGAAAGATGGTACTTGTTATTTTTTGGGTTTTTTTTCTTCAAATTTCCATCTTAAATCTCAAATATAAAATATTATTAACATTGTATACTTTACTTTTTATGACTATGATCGTTATATCGTTCTAAACATTCTCTGGGCTTTTGTCCTCTGGGAACAAGTGACTACATTTCCATTTGTTTTAACAAATCCCGTGAGAAGCTGAGGGAAATAAGTGACTGTGAAAACACTAATCTGGGGATCTTTAGGTTTCCTTAAACAGCCCACAGAGATGATTATATGACTGGATGGCGTAAGGAAAGTGTCAAAATACTGATTTTGTGCTGGGATGGTTTATGAAACGCAACTCAGAAGAATCCATTCCTACTCAAGCCGGGGCATTAGCATCCAGTTTGCCAGTATCCCCAGGTGCACATCTGGTCCTAAACGTCAAGTGGGTCAATGAAATGACAGATTTTATTACTTACTTATCGAAAGACACCGTTCCTCATGAGAACAAAACCGGCTTAAACAGTGAATACTTGGGAATGAACTTGGAATAGTTATAAACTTCAAACTAGGCAACGATGCCCAATGTGAAACAGCAGTCGCCAAGGCCAGCAAGGTATTGTCATGCATAAAAAGGGGAATTCATTCTCGGGATGAAAACATAAGGAGTTATTCCGAGAGCCGATCTGGCCCCGAAATGTCACCGAACAGGGAATTTCACCGTACGGTGACATTTGGGGCCATTCAGCTATTCAGAGAGCAGGCAGTTTGCTAAATTTTTGGCGAGTTTCCAGCAAGTACGGTGCCAGTTCGACGGCAGTGAAATCCCCCATAGAGAAGCAATGGTTAATCTATTCACAGACACCGAACAGCAGAGAAAAGTTGCCGAAATGCCCTGCTGTTCAGTGTTTTCATTCGGCAGGTTTATTCAGACGAATCCCATAGGCTTCAATGTTAAAAGTATCCCCATTTTTATGCAATATCTAATAAACCGTTTACTATTGTAATCTGCAGTAAAAAAGTCTCCTTATTGATTATTTTTTTTCCCGGATCTTTTAGTCATTTTTGGGATTTTTTTCAGCAAATTTATTATTTTTAAAGCGGATTTTTTTTTCTGTAACAGTCACTTTTATTATCATTCATAGGATCTTATGTGTAAATTCCAGGCATTTTCGTTCAGTAGTTGTTTTGCAAGCAGCGTTTCAGTTTTGACACTTTCAAGCATATTGTTCTTTTGTTGTTGTTTTTTTTTTTTTTTTACCCCGTTCGTCTGCTTGTTGGCTTTTTCCGGCAGCTGGTCTGCTCTGTGTTCGGCGGCTCATAGGTTTTTTCTGACATGTTCGGCGTGTTTTTTGCGGCAATTCCGGCGGGTTTGCGGCAGATTTTCCCTGCACTCGGGGACCCTGCGGTGAATGATGAATTCACGCAGGGTGGGGAACTTTGATACCCCGAAATGCAGGGAAGTGCGGGGAACGAGAGAGCACTGAAATGTCGCCATTTGGGTACCCTGTGAATAACCCCCCATAATTTTGCCTTTTTATAAATAAATGGTAGGAGCGCACCTTGAATATGCCGTGCAATTTTTGGCATCTGTTTTAACTGGATTTTGCATTGTAATACAGTTGAAAAGCACTCATTAGCATATGGAAACCAGTTTAAAGCAAGGTTGTTGTGCCTGTTAAGAAACAAGATCCACGGTCTTATCTCTCTCCAGTCACCTTGGAGAGAGATAAAACTTTCTGCAAATAGCAGCTCCCATCCTCACTGTAACAAAAAGTTCAAACACATTACTGTTGCAGTACAACATCCAGGGAGAGGGCAGAATACAGAGAGAGCTCTGGGTCGCTCACTGGTGTACAGGGAAACGATTCAGGGGGTTATAAAGACTTAAAATCCCTGTACACAATACAGCCACATATATGGAGAAGCCTCTTAAAAGGGGGCCATTAGTATAGAAAAGACTGAGAAAGCAATTGATGCCTCTTATATGGGGACACTTGGGAGCCTCAGTAATGTGTGGAGCAGGGCATAGGAGGGAGTAATGCACAGAGAAAAGAGTGCGGTAGTTTCTGACGCCTCAGTAGGATGGCATGAGATGCAATGCATGAAGATCGGGGGAGGAGAGGCTGTTCTGTGTAGTCTGCCTGGGATGGGTCAGTGAGTGTCGGCACATGGATTTTCTATAAGGAGACGCTCACTATAAAGGAGTTAATGTGTCTGGAGTGGATATAGTGCCTTTGGCGGGGGGCAGCTCCTCTGTCTCTTGCCCCGCACACTGTATTATGGATGTGTCGCAGTGCATTAGGTGAGTGGCGGTGACGGCAACGGGCGGAGGCCTGCAGGCGGCGCGGAACAGCTCCCTCCACTGCAGGCCGTGACAGGAGACGTGGGGAGCCATGTCACGGGGTAGAGGCCATGCTGCGTCATGCTGTAAAATCACGTCCCGGGGTCTTATTGTTAGTCCTGGCATGTCAATGCACATTTGCTAGATACGGAGTCGTCCTCCTGAGCTGGGACCACACATGGTAAGGGAGTATCGGGCAGCACTGCCCCTTTACTATGGCACACTAGCTCTTGCTGCCCCTTACAGACACGCACGCGCTGTCCTTTACTGTTATGCAAACTGGCAGTATCACGCTGTGCTTTATTAACCTCTATCACAGTTAATAGAGTCATTGCTAGGGTTTTATTGCTTTGCGGCTCTGTTATACACCCAAACCCCCCCAAATATGTGAAGTAGCCCCTTAAAAAGAGGGACAGTATGAGAAAAAAGGGCTTGACAAAGACCAGTTGTGGTCGAAACGTTGCCTTTCTTGATGTTGGATTAAATCCATTTGAAATTATTTTTGTGGATTTTGGAGTTCTTTCTATTTTTCTGAGAAAAAAGAGTGGCTGAGCTTACTGGCAGGCACCAATTTCATGCTTTGCTCACACACGTATGCAGATGTGTGTGTATATTATATTTCAAGAAAAAATAGAACTGACAACCTTAGCTGTGTTACTGCATTTGTCAATCAACCATTGCATCATTGGCGTGTGCACAGGGTGTGCCCAGGCATACGCACAGGGTGTGCCTGGTGTGCCCGGGCACACCCTAATGTTGGGTGAATGCCTTTGACCCCCTGCGTAGATATTTTGGATGTTCCTTATCTGTTTCATAATAAATTACATGAATATTGACTGTATCGCTGCATAAACATGGGTTATGCCGAACTAAAATTAACTGTTCTGTACAAAATTCTCCAAGGATAGAAGTGTAATTACTAAATATTTCAGAGGTGCACACCCTAATGAAAAATGACTGTGTACGCCTTTGCATTGCATACTGTATCCTATATACTTGTGCACATATTTTTTTTCCAGCTGTATATTTAGCATACATTAACGCACTTCTTGCACTTTTATTGATTTCGTTGTCACTAGGATATTTTGTTACACTAGCACGCCGCATGCATTCTAAATCACTCCCACACACCTTACACTACATATGCTGCTCTGCGCTCTGCAGGGCAGCCATCAGAAATGTTGGGGCCCCTTACTTAACCTCACGATGGGGCCCCCCCAGCACTCCCTCAACCTCTAACAGTTTTTCTCCCCCTTCAAAAAAAAAGGACATAACATAGCACCACAGGAATAAAACTCCCAGTAATGTGCAGTGTGTATGAACGTATCACAGAATCCACAGCAATAAATCTCACAGTAACGGGCTAGATATGATGGCCTTTGGGTCTGGGCCTGGTTCCTGGGTCTGGTTTGGGCCTTGGGGCCTTGGGGTCTGGGCCTTGGGGTCTCTGCTCTGGGCCTTGTGGTCTGGGCTGGGCCTGGTCCCTGGGCCTGGTCCCTGGGCCTGGGGTCTGGTCGGGGCTCTGGTCCCTGGGTCTGGGCCTTGCGGTCTGGTCCCTGGGTCTGGGCCTTGCAGTCTGGTCCCTGGGTCTGGGCCTTGGGGTCTGGTCCCTGGGTCTGGGCCTTGGGGTCTGGTCCCTGGGTCTGGGCCTTGGGGTCTGGTCCCTGGGGCTGGGCCTTGGGGCCTGGTCCCTGGGGTCTGGGCCCTGGGTCTAGGCTGGGCCTGGTCCCTGGGTCTGGCCTGGGGTCTGGGCCCTGGGTCTGGGCCTTGGGGTCTGGGCCCTGGGTCTGGGCCTTGGGGCCTGGTCCCTGGCGTCTGGGCCCTGGGTCTAGGCTGGGCCTGGGGTCTGGGCCCTGGGTCTAGGCTGGGCCTGGTCCCTGGGGTCTGGACCCTGGGTCTAAGCTGGGCCTGGTCCCTGGGGTCTGGACCCTGGGTCTGGGCCTTTGGGTCTTGGGGTCTGGGCCTTGGGGTCTGGACTGGGCCTTGGGGCCTGGGCCCTGGGTCTAGCCTGGGTCTAGGCTGGGCCTGGGTCTTGGGGTCTGGGCCCTGGGCCTTGGCCCTGGGTCTTGGGGTCTGGGCCTTGGGGTCTAGGCTGGGCCCTGGCTCACCACTCTGCTATCTTCCTTCCTTCAGCTCTTCTTTTCTTCAATCTTCTTGTCTTTAGCCCGGGCCCTCCGTCTCAGGCGCGCAGCTTCACTGAGTGGAGGGGGCGGAGCCAAAGCAACGTGCTTGGGAGGCCCCCACACGCTGCTTGGCCCCGCCCAGCCAGCCAGTGAAGCTGCCAGGAGCCGGAGGAGACACAGTGTCTCCTCCGGCTCCTGCAGCAGAGACACAGCTCCGGATTCGGACTCATCGAGTCCAATACCGGAGCTGTAAAATGGCGACGCCGCTGCCGACGGGAGCCCCAGACCCCCCCGGGCCCCTTACGGCAGCATGGGGCGTATGCCCTGATGGCGGCCCTGGCGCTCTGCTTTCTGTATGTAAGATTACTTTTGCTATCAAATACAGTTCTTTACACGCGCGCACGGCTTTGTTCACGAGGATATAATCTGATCACATGAGGCCTGTTCAATACCTCAGCCGCTGCAAGTGCTAAGTTAGCAACTTGCATTGAACGCCGTTCAACCGCTCAGCGCTCAGCAGTGCTAACCTAGCACTTGCAGCGACCCGAGGAGATGCTTCGTGTGACGTATTAAAGATGGCCGCCGCATGAAGCCAGTAACAATGCCCTACAGCAAGATGGCCGCCGCCTCGAAGCAAGTAATAATTCCCTACAGCAATGTTAATTTTGAGGTTTTTGTTCACCAAAGCACAAAATATTTATTTATTATTTCCCCCTGCACATAGACATATATTACAGTTCAATTTATATATTGTTTCAGAAGTAAACATAACGTTTATTCATTAAAAACTATAATTTGTGGTGTGTGCGTACAAAACGGAATTGTGTTGACTGCTTTTCTTTATTATATTTTGTCCGAGTGATCCGAAAAACAATCTGAATTTTTCATTAAGAAATTGTCGGCCATTTTTGATTCAAAATTCGCATCCAAAGGGTTCAACGACACTGCTGCAGCAAACTGAATTGCTGCGCTGCAGCAATTCAGCAGCTGCTGAGGTATTGAACAGGCCTCAGCACACATTCCTCTGTCTGCTCCTCACCCCGCCGCCTCCTCTCCTCTTTTCCTGGTGTCTTTCTTTCTCCTTTTAAAGCTGGTGTAATCCTGCGTAAAACCCACTACTCCATCAAGCGGATTCCTGGCTTTCTTATCCGAATATATTGGTTTATTGAATTCTTTACGTCATGCCGTAATGTGAGATTAACCCTCTGTCTGCTGACGCATTATCCATTTCTTTAATATCTGTCTTTAATCTATCGGTTCCTTGCAAGATAACCGAATTTAGTTGATACATTATACATGCCTTTTCTGAAGCAGCTTGGTGTTATTCGAATGATCACGTGCCTTTTTTTTTTTATCTGGGCATCATAATTTTAAAAAATGCACCATAAGGCTAGGGTCAGACTAACGCATTTTTCACGTTGTCCGTGAAAAAGTGCGTTCGAACGAATGGACGTATTTTTTCGCGGAATACGCCATAGCAGTCATACGATGCGCATTTTCATCTGTGATTTTGTGCGCATCATCAATAAAACACTTTTTGCGTCTGGACGTTATGTTGGCCGGACATTAGCAGCGTCTGACGTCTCCTAATCATGCACACACGCCTCTAGCGGACGCAGCGCACTCTGTACGTCAGTACTAGCGGTATCCCGTTCTCGAAAAAATGCTTTGTTTGCCGCTTGCGTTGCGCGGACGAACTTTTGTGCGGCCATACTTCGTATATTGCCTGTCATTGGCCGTCATTTGCTGCTACTACGGCTGTGATAAAGTGCAGCTGCACGCGCGTTCGCACTACGTTCGTCTGACCCCAGCCTAACCAGTTATATGCAGTTTTCGGTTCTCGCTTCATCCGATGCATCCCTGAACGTGGGTTTCTTGTTAATGTGACCCAGAAAACACAGACTGCTTGATTTAACTAAACCGAAAAACACACGGGGACAGACAGGCAGACACTTGGACAGATCGAAAAGCTGATAGTCTGTCAGACTTACAAATTTTCAAATGGACAGACAGGAGACATAAGGGGTTATTCAGAGAGGTCTGACATGTCACCGAAACGTAACCGGACACTGGAATTCTGTCTCCTGTGACATTTTGCGGCCATTCGGCTATTCAGAGAGCAGACAGTTCGCCAAATTTTGGCGAATTGCCAGCACGTACGGTGCCTGTTCGAAGGGCAGTGAAATCCCCCATAGAGGAGCAATACTTCTATCTATTCAGAGAACACCGAACAGCAGTGAAAAGTTGCCGAAAGGCCCTGCTGTTCGCTGGTTTCATTCAGCATGTTTTTCAGGCGAATCCCATACAGGGTTATTTAGAGAGCGGTGAAAAAGCAGGTGAATGACTGGAGAATGAAAAATTCTAGGTCAAAATAGCCGACTTGGAAAGTGAGATAAAAGGGAGAATTTTTCTGGTTTCGCTATTTTGACCTACAGGGTAATTCAAAGAGATCTGACTGGCTGGAGAAAGGGAACCAAACACTGAAACCAAATGCTATCCAGAGAGCAGGCAATACGCCAAATCCTGGCGAATTGCCTGCACATACGGTGCCTGTTCGGTGCCTGTTCGAGGGCAGTGAAATCCCCATGAAAAAGCACTGCTTTGTCTATTCAGAGAACACAAACCAGCAGTGAAAGGTTCCCGAAATGCCCTGCCATTCGGTGGATTAATTCAGCAAGTTTATTCAGGAGAATCCCATAGACTTCAATGTTAAAAATATTCCCGTTTTAATTCAATATCTAATAAACCGTTCATTATAAAATTCTGCAGTAAAGAGTCTCTTTACCTATAGATTTTTTTTGGATATTTTCCTTTTTTTTTTTTTTTTTCTAAAAAGTGTTTTTTTTTTTTTTGGGGGTTTTTTAAGTTTACTTTTTTCTGTAACAGCCCTTTTTATTATCATTCATTGAATCTTATGTGTAAATTTCAGACATTTTCGCTCAGTAGTTTCTTTGCAAACAGCGTTTCACTTTTCAATCATTCATGCAAACTGTTTTTCTAATTTATTCACTTCACTCGTCTGCGTGTCGGCTTTTTCCGGCGGCTTCGCTGCGTGTGATCAGCTCCTGCTAGGGTTTTTCCGGCTTTTTCGGAGGGGTTAATCCAGATGTTTTTGCAGGTTTCAGCGTGCATTCGCCGTTTTTTTGCGTTGACTTTTCGTCGGGTTTGCGGCAGCTTTTCCCTGCGCTTCGATGGCCCTGTGGTGCTTGCTGAATACACCGCAGGGTCGCCGAAATGGAATCGCCGAATCGGCCCGAATTGAAGAGAACGAAAAGTCACCGAACGTGCGGTGACTTTTCGATTCTCTTCGGAAAATTCTAGCAGGGTTATTCATTCTTCAGTCATTCTCATTTTCACCGCTCTCTGAATAACCCTGATAGGCTTCAATGTTAAAAATATTTCCATTTATATTCAATATTTAATAAGTCGTTTATTATTTTATTCTGCTCTAAAAAGTCTCTTTATTTTTAAATTTTTTTTAGGATCTTTTAGGTGTTTTTTGAGAAAAAAATTCTGCAATGTTTTTTCCTTTTTTTTTTTTTTATCGTTTTTTCCATTTTTCCTTAACAGACCTTTTTATTATCATTCATAGGATCTTATATGTAAATTCCAGGCATTTTTCGTTCAGTAGTATTTTTGCAAACAACGTTTCAATTTTGACACTTTCAAGTGAACTGTTTTCAGTGAGTGTTCGGTGAGTGTTCGGCGGGTTGGCGACGTGTTTTCCCAGCACTTCGGGGACCTTGCAGTTGAACTTGAATACACCGCAGAGTCTGCGAATGAGAATTGCCGAATCGCCCCGAAGTACCGGAAACGAAAGGGCACCAAAATGTCAGTGACATTTCGGTGCTCTCTGCATAACCCACATAATAGAGGGGCTATTCAGAAAAAGGTGAAAACCTTGAGAATGACTGGATAATTGAAAATTCTAGGTCAAATTAGTCAAACCAGAATAATTCTCCCATTTATCTCACTTTTCAAAATTGGCTATTTGGTCTAGATTGTTCATTCTCCTGCCAATTCTCAAGGTTTTCACCTCTCTCTGAATAGCCCTGATAGTGTCAACCAGAAAGCTGACCATGTTTGTCCAGGTTAAAACCGTACCAGCTGATTTTTGCTACTTTTTTCTTGTACACAGTTTTGTCCTGCGTTTGAGACTTAACCTCTAGTCCAGGGCTTGTCAAACTCGTGACCCCGCAGATGTTTCTGAACTACAGCTCCCATGATTCCCGGGACATCTATTGCATTGAAATAATTCTGGGAATTGCAGACATCAACATCTAGCCGTGCTAGTCTGTCCTCCTCCCATTCAGACCGTCTGTCCAGCACTCGGTGCCATTTATTGTGGTATGTCGCTGGTCTGGTTAACACCTGGGGACGCGTTCCCTCCTGGCAGACCGAGAGCTGGCAGTATTAATGTAATTAGCCTGGGAGGCAGGCCCTGCGACGCTCGGTTACCCTCTATGTCAGCTCAGATGGGCATTATTCTCTCCTCCACAATAACAGACACATTTCCCTGATACATTGTCAGTCTGAAAATTAGATGCTGCACAAATATGTTTATATCTACAGAATAATTACAGCGACGCACACTCACACAGTATTTATTTATAAGCAAAGGATCAGTAAACGTACGTACGGAAACATATTTGAAAGCAAATAGTATGGTCTTATTTAGTTTTGTTTCTGAGCTTTATTCTCCCTATTTAGGCTAGGGTCAGACGAACGCATTTTTCGCATCGTCCGTAAAAAGTGCGTCCGAACGCATTGACGTATTTTTTCACGGAAGACGCGATAGCGGTCATACGATGCGTATTTTCGTGCGTGATTTTTGACGGAGCTATTAAAAACAAATGGACGTGATGTTGGCCGGACATTAGCAGCGTCTGACGTCTCCTAATCATGCACACACACCGCTATGCCGACGCAGCGCACTCTGTGCGTCAGTACTAGCGGTTCTACGTTCTCGAAAAAATGCGTTCGTTTGCCGCTTGCGTTGCGCAGCGCAACTTTCGTGCGGCCGTACTTTGTATATTTGCCGTCATTGGACATCATTTGCTGCTACCACGGCCATGATAAAGTGCGGCTGCACGCGCGTTCGCACTGCGTTCATCGGACCCCAGCCTTCTAGTGCTGTCCTTGCATGTTTAGAAGCAGTTGTAAACGCTGCACTCCACTGCACGGCATGTGAAGTGATACAATGGAATTCTCTACATTCAAGAACCATATAAGATTTACAGGGTTATTCAGAGAGCGGGGAAAAGCAGGAGAATGACTGGAGAATGGAAAATTCTAGGTCAAAATAGCCGATTTGGAAAGTGAGATGAAAGGGAGAATTTTTCTGGTTTGGCTATTTTGACCTAGAATTTTTCCATTCTCCAGTCATTCTCCTGCTTTTCACCGCTCTCTGAATAACCCTGTTACAGATAGTTTAATTTCATGTCCTTTTGCACTATAGGGTTCCAACTTAAATGGATAAATTAATATAAATGTCTGTCTGACTATATAGTCCAGATCACTCCTGCACTCCCAGACTCGCGTAGAAATTCATTGCCTGGTGCTCGGCAAGTGTTCACTACAGGAAGGTTCACTACAGGTAAGGCCAGCACACAAAGGCATTGAGTAACTTTATTGCATTACATTATAAAATCTAGGTGACGTTTCAACTACCACATGGAGTTTTCACCAGGACAAATCAAAGGTCCGTGTGGGAGCTGAATTTCCAACTAGGGGCCTATTCCATAGTTGAAGGTAAAATGGAGAGATAAGGAAGAAAATATGAACATGCACCATCTCCATTTTATTGTACATATTCCAGGATAGGCGCTTTGATACATATATATATATATATATATATATATATATATTACATAAATAAGTTCCTGCTCTCTAAAAAACAGTCAGGGTTATTCAAAGAGAATTGAAAAGTCACAGCACGTTCGGTGACTTTTCTTTCTCCTCAATTCAGTGAGGTTTGGCGATCCCATTTCGGCGACCCTGCGGTGTATTCAGCAAGCACCACAGGGCCGTTGTAGTGCAAGGAAAAGTCGCCGCAAACCCGCCAAACACTCACAACAAAACCTGACGAATGCACACCGAAACCCGCAAAAACATCTGGATTAACCCCGCCGAACACGCCGGAGAAACCCAAGCAGGAGCCGATCAGAGCGTGAAGCAGCCGCCGGAAAAACCCCACATCGCAGACTAATGGAGGAAAAAAAAACAGTCTGCTTGAATGTTTGAAAAGTGAAACACTGTTTGCAAAGAAACTACAGAACGAAAATGTCTGGAATTTACATATAAGATCCAATGAATGATAATAAAAAGGGCTGTTACAGAAAAAAGAAAAAACCTTTAAAAAAAAAAAAGGAAAAATGTTTTTGCAAAAAAATTCCAAAAAATGCTTAACAGATCCTAAAAAAAATCTATAAATAAAGAGACTCTTTAGTACATCAGAATAAGACAATAAACGGTTTATTAGATATTGATTTAAAACGGGAATATTTTTAACATTGAAGCCTATGGGCTTCTAATAAAAAGGGCTGTTACAGAAAAAGTAAAAACGCTTTAAAAAAAAATGCCTAAAAGATCCTAAAAAAAATCTATAAATAGACATTTTACTGCAGATTAAAATAATAAACGGTTTATTAGATATTGGATTAAAACGGGAATATTTTTAAGATTGAAGCCTATGGGATTCGCCTGAATAAACCTGTCGAATGAAACCGCCGAACGGCAGGGCAATTCGGCATCGATCCAAAAAAAAAGCCGACGACCGACCGAACAGGGTGCCAACCAGCTGCCAGAAAAAGCTGACAAGCCGCCGAACAGGGTAAAAAAACCCCTGTAACTTTTAAAAGGCATTTACAAAAAACTACTGCATGAAAATGCCTGGGAATAATATATAAGGTCCTATGAATAATAATAAAAAGGTCTGTTACAGAATAAAAAAAAATCAGGGGGGGGAGAGATTCTGCTGAAAAAACCTCAATCCTGCAAAATTAATGGACTTTTTGCTGCAAATGAAAAGAATAAACGGTTATAAACAGGGAATTTTTTTTACATTGAAACCTATGGGATTCGTCTGATTTTAAACCTGAATGAAACCACATAAAATCAGGTCATTTCACTGACATTTCACTGCTGTTCGGTGTTCTCTGAGTAGATTAACCATTATTTCTCTAGTTGGACTTCACTGCCATCTAATTGCACTGTATTTTGCTGCCACACTGTCGGCTTTTTGAATAGCCGAATGGGCAAGAAATTGCACCGTACGGGGATAGTCACTGTCCGGTGCAATTCAGTGGCCAGATCGGCTCTGTTTGATTAACCCTGTTTATCTGCTTGTTGAATAGACCTCCGTTTTACGGCTTCATTCTCTAACCAATGCTCTTTCAATGAAAAAGCCAGATCCAAACAATGAAAAGGGTGGTTTTACATCAGCAAACTCCAAGGATTAGATATGGCAAAATTACATTGAATTCTCTATTTATGAACTTCCACCATGGTTTCCCCAGTTCTTTCCACCATAGTGTTTCCGGAAGTCGTCTTCCATAGTTCTCAGCATACAGGGTTATTCAGAGAGATCCGAAAAGTCACAGCACGTTCGGTGACCTTTCGTTCCCTGCACTTTGGGGCGATTCGGCTATTCTAATTCGCTGACCCTGCGGTGTATTCAGCAGGGCCACCGTAGTGCAGGGAAAAGCCGCAGAACACTTGCCGAACGCTCACCGTAAACCAACAGAAACCGCCGCAAAACCCCACCGAACACACTGGAAAAACCAGACGAGCCGCCGATGACGTCAGTCTGGAGTTAACCCCAAGCTGCCATTGGAACCCCCTATCTCTCAATCCGTGGCAGCTAGGAGTTAGGAGTTTGGTATTGTTGGATCGGCCAGAGCATGGCCTTTCCAACCATACCAAATTTTTTAATAAAAAAATAAAAAAAAATATTTAAAAATAAATTTAAAAAAATAAGTTTTATGTTTTGTTTTGTTAACGCAGCAATATTGTTCCCATTTCAATTATAATGTGAACAATGATGCTGCACTAACGATTTTTAAAAATTGTTGCGTTGCGTTTGTTAAAAATAGTGTAATTTTCCCCCCAAAAAATGTAACGAGACCCATTTCTGATTTTTTTAACAAGCGCAACGGATAGAAAATATAACCGCAAAGGCTCGCATGTTAAAATGTGAAAAAAAAACACTTTACACTTTGTAAATTATTGAAAATTCAACTTTTACTACATGTTTTCTTATAATATACAGGCAGGACATGACGTATACATATAATAATGATATATTATGAATCTGCCGAGTCTACCGGAAAGAACGATATATAATATGTCTGGGTCATATAATAAAACGTGGCTTCAAAACGCGTTTAAACATGATGAGCGAAACCGGTAAAAATTAGCTCAACACACAGGCATGAAATGCCTCAGCAGTGAAAGGGTTAAACCATTTATTCTTTTCATTTTAAGCAAAAAGTCTTTATATTTATTTTCAAATCATCTTTTTGCATTTTTTTTTTGCCAACATTTTTGATTCTCGATTTTATTTACTTTTTAATAAAGCCGTTTTTGCGTTTTTTTCTTCTTCAGTATGTTAAAGCCCTTTTCAGCACCAGGGACAGCAGCCAGAGTTTCTATCAATCCAGTGGTGTTCAGCGTCAGTTTTTTATTTCTTTTCTCAGTCCGGCTGTGTTTAGCGGGTCTGGCCGTCTGTCGATCTGGGTTATCCGTAGTCGCTTGCAGTGGACGACCCAGAACATTCAAAAAAGTTGTCCGTAGTTGGATGACCAAGTCAGTCGTCCGACTACGGACCAAGTGGACAGCCAGCCTGACCGTCCACTGGGTCCGTATTCGGATGACTGACTTGGCCATCTGAATACGGACAACTTTTTTGAATGTTCTGGGTCGTCCACTGCAAGCGACTGCGGTAGATCTCCAGCTTGGCTATTTTGGCTTACTATTGGCAATTCCTTGCAGTTCTCCACCAATTCACCACGTACTGATTAAGCTATTTAGTGTTAATAATAATTATTCAACATCTTCTTAACTGGTAATTAAATTGTACATTCCTCCTTCTTGCATATTCGCTCCATTTTTTAATAATCAGTTCCCTTTACGTTCTCCATTCCTGCATATTCTTTCAATGGTTTAACATACAGGGTTATTTAGAGAAAGGTGAAAACCAGGAGAACTGGCAGGAGAAGAGAACAATCTAGACCAAATAGCCGACTTGGAAAGTGAGATAAATGGGAGAATTTTTCTGGTTTGGCTATTTTGACCTAGAATTTTCACTTCTCCAGTCATTCTCCTGAGGTTCCCCTTTCTTTGAATATACGTGACACTCTTTTCCTAAATTCGTTCTGTTTTCTGTATATTTCCTATTTTTCATTTCTTTCCATTGCATTGAATCCTGTACATTCCGTTTGCTTTACTGAATAACCCTGAATATATTCTTCACCTCTCCTGAGTTGATATTAAACATAATTTCTGTTCATGTACATCGAGCTCTGTTCCTTAACCCTTTCTCTTTTTGTGTCCTGAATTTCTCTCTTATTTTTGCTGAAATGTGAGATTTCCCCAAACTATACATTGTTTTGTTCTGTCACTTTAAGAAATGTCATTTGCTCTCGCATTGCTCATCTAAAATGTGCAACATTTTAGTGAGCTCAAAATGTATTGTTCCTCTCTTGACTATTTGTTTTCTCTTTATCTATGTTCATATTCCTCTCCATCCTTGGTCATGTCCATATCTCCATCATTATATGTGTTTTAAGTCTGGTTTTATCTGCAGGACTATCATGGATTAATTTCTTATGAGTGTTTTTAGTTGCTCCTGTTCTTATCTCTTTTCCTGTCCCAGTTTCTGGGATTGTCTTTTCATTATATGTTTCATTAGTCCAATGTCATTCCTTATCTTCATTCCTGTGCTTATCGCTTTCCTTAGTCTTTTTCTTTTGTCTTTCTTTATCTCTGCCATTAGCCATTATCACCATGGGTTGTTTCCTTTTTCCACATCATGTTATCCATGCTACTGTCTGTAGACCTATCCTTATCTCTTCCCCTATCTCGGCATCTGTCCTTGGTCCTATCCTTATCTCTGTCCCCACCCCACTCTCTCTATTACTGGTTCATGTCCTCATCTGTTAGTATTCCAACACCCATCCTCACCCCGGTTTGTAACTTGACCTTGGTCCAGTTCTTTACTCAATTCTTATGCAGTTACTGGTCAATGGTTCCATCCCTTTAGTTTCTCTGCATCGATCTTTGGAATCCTATCCTTGGCTCTGTCAGGCTCGAGCCAGGATGGAACCATGGCAGGGTCTTATGGTAGGTTATATTTCCCAAGCGCTGGGGTGAGCTTGACAAGCAGACACAGGAGACTTGAATGCAGATAATAAATGTATATTGAATACACAGCACACTGACAGTCTTTGCATATAGGAAGTCCAATATAAACAGACAAAAATAATGCCAAGCAGAGGATGGTGGGCTATGCAGTCAGAAGCTGGAGAATCCACTTGGGTAGCAATACCTTGATTGAAGGTCTTAAGCAGCAGACACAGGATGGATGTCTGGCAGCCAAGAAAGTGTCTAGGCCCCAGAGGATAATGGGCCACGTAGTCAGGAAGCTGCAGACTCCACAGGAATAGCACCAATGACCAGGTAATGGTGATTCTCAGGTTAGGTGGATAACTTGAACCCAGGCAGATCTCCAGTCCCACTGGATAGTGGACTACGCAGTATATAGTCCAGCAACAGGATCCACGGATGCTTGAACCACAGGAATACAACAGAAAAGGGATAAAGGGGTAATACTGACAGACAGGAGGAGGCAGCTCACAGAACCTAACATGTACGGGGAAGTGAACAAAATGACAGAGCGAAGATGGAAGGGAGTGTCCAGCTTTTATGCACACCCACACAGGATCTGGTACAGGTATTAACCCTAGAGTGGAATGCAGACATGGAGTAAATAGTAACATTGTGGTTACAAGCAGGCTCCATGTCACAAGGACCTAATCCTTGCACGTAATTGCCTCCCTTTGGTGATGACTACACAATTCCCTCTCCTAAAGCTTCTGTTTCCTTTGCCGTACCCCATGCTCTGTACTAATTCCAATGCCTTACTCCTTTTCTCTGCTCTATATCCTTGCATCCTGCCCCAGCCATGTGCATTGTCCATGGTCAAAATGTAAGGGTTAAGAACAGTTGACAGCCATTAATTAAGAGGCAAGGCAGCTCTGTTCTTTTATTGCCGGTTTTGTATGTGACAAGCTTTTAGCTGTGTGAAAGTGCTAAATCTCCGTGTGAAATGGTCCATCCCAGGAGGATAGGGTCGCTCTCGTCATTCTGTTCTATGGACAGGGGATGAGGCATCTTCTAGTCATTTTGGGAGGGTTTTCTCTGTCTAACTTATACTATTTAATTTGCATTCCTGACCAGCATATACTCTGACCTATAACTTCACATCAAAGCTTATGGGACTCTCAGAGAATTCTGTATGGAAGTGCATTCTGTACAAGGTCCCTTAATTTTTGGATCCAGTCAGCAGTCACTGCCTCAGGTTTATTTGTTTAGCTGTTTATCTTGTAGTGCACTTTTCACCTTTATCCACAGTTCACTCCCATCCTCCCCTCTTCTGTCCCACCTGCCCACCCCAAGCCCCTACCCTAATTTTCAGGGTTATTCAAAGAGATCCGAATTGTGGCCGAAAGGTAACTGAACAGTGAAATTCAGCGTAGGCTTACCTTTCCTGGCCATTCGGCTGAGAAAGTTTGCCAAAATGCCTTGCCATTCGGCGGTTTCATTCGACAGGTTTATTTAGGAGAATCCCATAGGCTTCAATGTTAAAAATATTGCTGTTTTAATCCAATCTCTAATAAACCATTTATTATTTTATTCTGCAGTAAAAAGTCTCTTTATTTTTAGATATTTTCTTTAGGCATTTTTCTGGATTTTTTTGCGAATTGTAAAAAAAATTATTTTTTTCTTTTTTCTGTAACAGCCTTTTTATTATCATTCATTGGATCTTGTATATAAATTTCAGACTTTCGCTCAGAAGTTTCTTTGCAAACAGCATCTCACTTTTCAAACATTCAAGCAAACTGTTTTGCTAATTTATTCAATTCACTTGTCTGCGACTGTTTTTTTTTTTCCACTCCATTCGTCTGCGGTTTCAGGTTATTGCGGTGTCTGCTCTGCGCTGTGATTGGCTCCTGCTCGGGTTTCTCCGTCGTGTTCGGCGGGGTTAATCCAGATGTTTTTGCGGTTTCGGTGTGCATTCGCCTGGTTTTGCGGTGAGTGTTCGGCAGGTTTGCGGCAGCTTTTCCCTGCACTACGACAGCCCTGTGGTGCTTGCTGAATACACCGCAGGGTCGCCGAAATGGGATCGCCAAATCAAGCCGAATTGAAGAGAATGAAAAGTCACCGAACATGCGTGCTTCACCCTGTATATAAGCTCCCTTTCCAGCTGCTTCACTTCTTTCTCGGTTTAACCTTATCATGCCCAAGCTCTTGGTCTATCATTATGCAGTGTCTGCTATACTCTCTCTGGTAATTATCTCCACACTCCCCGTGCTCCCTTTTGTTTCACTTGCCTTAGTCCCTTAACCCTTTCGCTGCTGAGGCATTTCACGCCTGTGTGCTGAGCTCATTTTTACCGGTTTCGCTCATCATATTTAACCGGGTTTAGAAGCCTTATTTTATTATATGACCCAGACATATTATATATCGTTCTTTCCGGCAGACTCGGCAGATTCATAATATATCATTATTATATGTATACGTCATGTCCTGTCTGTATATTATAACAAAAAATGCAACAAAATTAGAGTTTTCAATAATTTACAATGTGCAAAGTGTTTTTCACATTTTAACATGCGAGCATTTGCGGTTAAATTTTCTATGGGTTGTGTTTGTTAAAAAAATTAGAAATGGGGACTTGTTACATTTTGTTTGGGGGAAAATTACGCAATCTTTAACAAACGCACCCCATACAAAAATCGTTAGCGCAGCATCATTGTTCACATTATAATTGAAATGGGAACAATATTGCTGCATCAACAAAACAAACAAAAAACTTGTTTAGTTTTTTCATAATTTTTTTAAAATATTTTTTTATTTTGATTTTTTATATTAACTTTTACATGGTCATATTTGGTATCATTGGAAAGGCCATGCTCTGGCCGATCCAACGATATCCAGCACTAACTCCTAGCTGCCACGGATTGGGAGATAGGGGGTTCCAATGGCAGCTAGGGGTTAACTCCAGAACTGACGTCATCGGGCTATGCACAATGAAGCCAGTCGTCAGAGGGAGAACTATGAAGCTTGGCTGACATCCAGGGCTGTGCCCTTCCAAATGGTGCCTGCCTTTTTACCGCTGCTCTGGTCAATCGGGAGGGAGAGAGGTCCAAAGGACCTCCCTTCCTTCCCTTTCAGGCACCTTCCCCGCACTCATGGGGGGGGGACTGAAATAGATGTCATAGAGGTTAGCCCGCACCGGGGGGGCGCAGCAATCGGCTGAAATCCCGCTCAGCGCGTCCAAAGCACAGGAGAACCACTTTGCTGGACGCACTTTAACCCCTAGCTGCCACGGATCGGCAGATAGGGGGTTCATTGGAACCCCCTATCTCCACCATTGGTGGCAACTAGGGGTTAACTCCAGGACTGACATCATCGCGCTATGCACGATGACGCCAGTCATCAGGGGGAGTTCCCGGAAGCTTGGCTGACATCCAAGATGTCGGGCAGCTCCGGGAGAGGATCACGATTCGGCGCTTTTGGCGCCGAATCATGATGCGACACACCAAGGGGTTAAAGCCAGGCACCGTTTGGAAGGGCAGGCTGTGCCCTTCCAAACCGTGCCTGGCTTTGATCGCTGGCCCCCGGCGATCGGGAGGGAGAGAGGTCCGAAGGACCTCCCCCTCCCTTTCAGGCACCTCCTCCACACTCGCGGGGGGGGAGCCTGAAATAGATGCCATCACGCCAGCGCAATGACCTCTATCTTCCCCCTCGGGGTCCCGGAGTGCCAGGCTGACATCCAAGATGAGGGCCAGCAATCGGCCGGAATCCTGGCCAATTGCTGCCTCCTGTGCTAGGACGCGCTCATCGTCCATAGCAAAGTAGGTGCACTTGGTAGGACGCGCTGAGCGCATCCTTAGCAGCCAAGTGGTTAAATTGTAAGCTCACGTAATGTCTGGCTGAGCACGTCTATAAATTGGTGCATTAGCAGGACAATTATCCTACGGGCAGGGCCGTCTGTTTCTTTATGTTCTATTATTTATTATGTCACCTGTTCATGCTTCCCCGTTGTAAAGCGCTATGGAATCTGTTGGCGCTGTATAAGTACTTGTAACTGTACCCTTCAGTAACAGGAAAATGTGATTTCTGTAATAATTGGTAAAATTGGCACAGTACACAATTTTAACCACTAGGTGATGCACTGTGATACAAGAAAAGCAGTGATACAACAATAGAAACATAGAATATGTCGGCAGATAAGAACCTTTCGGCCCATCTAGTCTGCCCAATTACATGGATACTTTCCCTGGATTTATCTTGTATTTAGGATAGCCTTATGCCTATCCCATGCCTGCTTAAATTCAGTTACTGGTTTAGCCTCTACCACTTCTACTCGAAGGCTGTTTCATGTATCCACCACCCTCTCAGTGAAATAAAACTTCCTGATGATTACTTTTAAACCTTTGCCCCTCTAATCTACCAGGGTTATTCAAAGAGAATCGAAAAGTCACCGTACGTTCGGTGACTTTTCGTTCGCTTCAATTCGGCTCAATTCGGCAACCCTGTGGTGTATTCAGCAAGCACCACAGGGTCCCCGAAGTGCAAGGCGAACCCGCCGCAAACCCGACGAACACTCACCGCCAACCCGCCGAACACTCACTGCAAAACCTGCCGAACACTCATTAAAACACGCAAAACAGCTGGATTAACCCCCCCGAACATGCCGGAGGAAGCCGAGCAGCTGCCGATCACAGCGCAGAGCAGCCGCAGGAAAAACCCGACACCGCAGACGAATGGAGTGAAAAAAATAAATAAATACGCTTGAATGTTTGAAAAGTGAAACGCTGTTTGCAAAGAAACTACTGAGCGAAAATGTCTGAAATTTACATATAAGATCCAATGAATGATAATAAAAAGGGCTGTTACAGAAAAAAGAAGAAACGATTTAAAAAAAACAGGAAAAAATTTTTAGCTGCAAAATGCCTAAAAAATCCTAAAAAATCTGTAAATAAAGAGACTTTTTACTGCAGAATATTATAATTAATGGTTTATTAGATATTGAATTAAAACGGGAATATTTTTAACATTGAAGCCTATGGGATTCGCCTGAATAAACCTGTCGCATGAAGCCACCGAATGGCAGGGCAATTCGGCAACCTTTCTTTGCTGTTTTGTGTTCTCTGAATAGACGAAGCATTGCTTCTCTATGGGGCTTCACTGCCCTCAAACAGGCACCGAACAGGAAAGAAGAAAGATATATATATATATCTCATACAGCGTAGGTGCCTATTTATAAACCAGATTACTATAGTGTTATAAAGTAGTTAAATTATAACTAATAAGTAGTGAGATGCTGCCCAAGGGGAGATTTGGATTTGGAGATTTTTTGGACAATAGTGCACCTAAATATACCGACTGAGGAAGGCTGTTAATGCCGAAACGCATCTCGGTAACGCATCTGTCCATTCTTTAATATGCAATTGATTTTTTAATTAATTAATTTTTTAATACATAATAAATTTTACATGGTTTATATTCTATTGACTACTCTCCTTGGATATATACTTGCCACCGCTTGAAAGCTCCTGATATCTGGCCCTCAGACGGTTGGGAAGAGGTTCTGGGTATCCATCATAGTGTACCTGATGCTGTATTGAGTGAGCCTGTGTGGAAGAGGCTCCATATCTGGTGAGTTCAATACATTATTACCTCTTTTTATCATAATACGGTAATATACTATGGGAGCGCTGTCTATTATCTTATTGTAGCCATCGCAACCAGAGTTGAAGATTTAAGAAAGGATACGCCACCCTCTATATGGCTGGAAGCTCCTAAACCTAGAGCCAGGGATTTTTTTGGGCTCTTATAAATGTGAGTTTCCATATTCCTACGAGTGATTTATTCGCCATATTTAATTGGGATTTTCTGCACGATTATTTCTTCATTTTTTCTCTCCCCTCGAATCTTTTTTTTTTTTTTTCTTCTTCTTTCTGGCTATCCTCTCCATTATTGAGAGACGGCAAGAGATACACAGACCAAGAAAGGAGGACTATATTTCTATTCAAATTTTTTTTTTTTTTTTTATTTTAAAAGAAAGTCAGCAGTACGATCAGCTAGGTAAAATAAATGAAAGCAATAACACAGGATCAACATACAGGTATGCAGCAAGTGATAAAACAATATTCAAATAGGAAAGTGGGCGGGGGGACATACCAAAAAGTGCTCCAGGGGGGAAAAAGAAAAAAGGAAAAAAAAAATAAAATGGGGGGGGGTGGCAAATGCCATGAATGTGACTTTCCTGGCTCTCTCCTAAAGTAGGAGGCCATGGAAATGTGCAGGTCACAAGGCCGGGGTACTCGGGGGCCAGGTATGGTGGGCAGAGCCATGGTGGCCACCACAATGGCACACCCAGAGTTGCCCCAAACGCCAAAAGAAAAAGTAATAAAATAAAATAAAAGTAAAAAAAAAAAAAAGAGAGAGAGAGAGAAAGGGGGGGGAGGGGAGTCTGCAGCACAAGATGGCGTGTAAAAACAAGGGGAAAGGGATGAAAAACGGGGGGGTTGGAGTCATCAAGGTGATATGCTCATCTAGGAGACAAATCAAAAACACTGTGCTAAATAACAAACAAATCTGTATGAAAAATGAAAGTAAGTCAACTTGTAACCAGCATAAGTCATCATGGAAAATAAAAAACAAAAAGTCAGCTTGTAACCAGCATAAGTCATCATGGAAAATAAAAAACAATTTACTCTACTGGAGCGAGAGTGGGGAGAAAAGGAATCAGCCAGAGTCAAAAAAGGGGAACGGAGCCATCACATCTCGAACATCAGGTGGTCTATCGGAGCCCTCAGGCGCCCCGGCGCAAAAATGGCGAAAATGAAGGTAGTCTCCAAGGAGGTCATAGACGGCACCTGCAGCGGTTCGGGTAAGCACAGCTCGCAGTATCTCCCCTGCGGTCGGCAGCTCCGGCTTTTCTGCACTCGTAAGTTCCGACGCGGTCTCCTCCGGGCCCAAGTCCACAGCAGCAGTGGGTGTTGTAGCTTCGGCGAGTGCCGCCCGAAACCGCAGTCCGCAGATGGGTGGCTGACCTGATTCGACGGCGTTAGCCGGCCGCGGTACCTCATCCAGGGACCGCGCACCTGGTTTCAGGTCCACTGACCCCCGGCAGCTCCGCAACGCAGCCATCATCCGCCGCCAAACACCTTTGGTAAGTGGACCGTCTTCGCCTTCCTCCTCCAAAATCGACAAGCAGGCTTCCAGGCCCAAAGTCATGGCTCCCTCATCTCCAATATAAGAGGGGGATCCGTCCTCTCGCCTCCCCGCAGGTCCATCCGCCACCCCCGGAGGGCAATCATCCAGGACATCCAGAAGACGTGGGCCCACCATCTCCCCAGCCCCCGACAAGAACCCAGTCCAGGGTGTAGCGTTCAGACCCGCAAGACCAGCAGGCTTCCAAATCTGGTGAGTAGGCCGCAAGATCAGGAGGACTATATTTGTGCATCGCTTGAACATAAAGAGAAGTAAATTTTAAGGAATTTTTCCCACTGGTATTCATACTGTTGTATTGGATATCATTGGATTTGCACATTTGGACACTGTCGCACTTTATAGACTCTTTATACCCATCGCACTGCTGGAATTTTATATATTGTTGCACTTTACTGTGTTCTATGGCACATTGCGCTTTTATATGTGTACATTGATTGAATATTTGTCACCTTAAAGGAACACTCCAACAAAAAAATCACCCCCCGTTTTTTTTTCCTAACCTATCCCTATTCCCTTAATAAAACCTTCTTTTTTTTTTCTTTTCTTGTAACTGCAATACTTACCTTAAAATCCTCTGGTTTCCAGCGGCGTTTTTTTTGTTATATACTCACCTCCCTCCTCTTCCGCTCCCGTCCTTCTTCTTGCTGCGTCTTGGCTTCTGGTTTACGTGAGAAGCGCGCATGCGCGCCTCTCACGTAAGCCAGCCAATCGGCAGGCTTCCTCCCGGCTCCCTCTGAGGATTAGTGTTGCGCGCAAGAGGATGCGCGCAACACTAACCGAAGAGGGAGCCGCCAGCTTCTGCGGGGAGTAGGAGACGTCATCGCGCTGAAAGCGCGATGACGTCTCCTACTCGGCAAAAGTCGGCAGAAGCGGGAAATATGATTCCCGCTCTGCTGACTGACAGCTGGGAGGGCGGAGTAAAGTTCTCCGCCTCTCTCAGCTGTTTTCAGCATTTTCAGCTGATCGGCTGAGCGGAGGGAGGGGGGACAAAGGGCGGCATACTCCGGGCATCATGACCACCTAAAATAGCTTAGGTGGTCATGTTGCTTAGAGTATCCCTTTAAGATTGAAGCACTTTAAGACTGAAGCACTTTATGTTTGATATACCTCTTTGTTGAAGTCTACCTTTAAATCTATTTTTGATGCGCTACAAAGGTTCTATGTGCAGGCAATTCGCCAACATTTGGCGAACTGCCTGCTCTCTGAATAGCCAAATGGCCAAGAAAGGTAACCGTACGCTGAATTTCACTGTTCGGTTACCTTTCGGCCACAATTCGGATCTCTTTGAGTAACCCTGATAGTATCCCCTTTTGTCCTTTGGGTCCTGAGCCCTATGAGGCATCAGAACCTGGTGAATCCGGAGAGGAGATCCAGCCTGAGGGTCCTGGGAGTCAGCAGCCTTCTTATTTAAAGAGACATTCATTTGGTCCTGTTGATAGAAAAGGATTTTGTTCCTGTGGAATTTATCAGTAAGCTGGTTCGGGTTGGCGGAAATGTTCCTAGAGGGCAGAGGGTTGCCATGAAATACCCTGCAAGCGAGAGCCCCTCAGAGACAGGTCAGGGGCTCTGTACTTCGTAAGTACCCCCTAGGGGATAGACAGGGGCCTGTACCGTCGCGTACTGCGCAATCGTCTCTCTCTTTTTATATACACTCTAAAGGACGCCGAAAGTGGTCCATCCAATTCGTCCTTTATGGGTGGCTTGGTACGAACAGGACCTTAAGAGTCAATTCAGGAAGAAATCCACCACCTGAATCCACTGGATACCTCGCAACTATCTCTGAAAGACTTAGACAACACGCACTATCCAAGTTTTATTAGTATCATTCTTTGCAGTATATATTCTATATGCATTTATTACTGACGGCATAGACCCTTCACACGTGAATTTAAAAGCTCACCTGTAATCCTGATGTCCATTTTGCCATTTTTACCTGCTGGACAGTAACTTGTGGTTGAGTGCATTATTGTAAACATTTCTGCATAGAAGTCAACTAATTCTAGAGAATATAGATATATAAAAGTACCGATCGTTTATTCTTCTAAACACGAGGAAAAATATTTAAAATTAAGATTTTCACTCGTTGGATCGCTATTCACGTGCAGGTTTATCACTATCATTTTTTTCCACAAAAGTTGGCAAATACACTGAAAAATCACATACTCTGTGCGCCTAAAGGGGATACTTTCTTCAACTATCTCTTGTGTTTTTGGGTGTCTAACATACGGGCTGCGTGGAGAAAATCCTATTTTATTCATACACTGTATCGCCATTAGTCCCTACACTGTCACTATAAATATCTAATAAACCGTTGATTATAATATTCTGCAGTAAAAAGTTTCTTTATTTATAAGATTTTTTTTTAGTATCTTTTAGGCATTTTCGGGATTTGTTTAAAAAAAAAAACGGAATTCTCTTTTTCGCAAATCGTTTTTTCTTTTTTCTGTAACAGCCCTTTTTATTATCATTCCCTGGACCTCATATGTAAATTTCACCCATTTTCATTCAGTAGTTTCTTTGCAAACAGCGTTTCACTTTTCAAACATTCAAGCGAACTGTTTTTTTTTTTTTTCCACTCCATTCGTCTGCAGTGTCGGGTTTTTCCGGCGGCTGCTCTGCGCTCTGATCGGCTCCTGCTCGGGTTTCTCCGGCGTGTTCGGCAGGGTTAATCCAGATGTTTTTGCCGGTTTCGGTGTGCATTCGCCTGGGTTTGCGGTGAGTGTTCGGCAGGTTTGCGGCAGCTTTTCCCTGCACTATGACGGCCCTGTGGTGCTTGCTGAATACACCGCAGGGTCGCCGAAATGGGATCGCCAAATCGCACCGAATTGAAGAGAACGAAAAGACACTGAACGTGCGGTGACTTTTCGATTCTCTTTGAATAACCCAGTTTGTTTCCTATTAAACATACTCCCTTCCTCTACCTTGTTGATTCCCTTTACATATTTAAATGTTTATCTTGTCTTTCTTTCAAGTTATACATTTTAGTTTCCTGGTAACTTTTCTCCTTCAAGCCATACACTATTTTAGTAGCCCTGCTCTGAACGCTCTCTAAGGTATCTATATATTTTTGGTTTACACAAATATTTAACTACAGACTGAAAACAAATATAGGAGCTCGCCCTGTACCTTGAGTGATAGGATGTTACCACATCCTTGATCTGTTCCTGTTGAATAAAAGAGGAATTCTGCAAAGTGAAATAGATTTTTTTTGTTAAATGCAGTGTGTGTGTATTAGGGATGTGCATGGGTGAAAAATTAGTTTTGTTTCGTTACGTTTTTAAATAATTTCGTTATCGGAATTTCGTAACTAATTTCGTTTCGTTTTTTGTTTCATTTCGGATTGATTTGTATCGTATCGGATTCGTATCGAATTAGATAGTTGATATCCATTTGATCATTTCAAATTCGATAATTGATATCCAATAGTTGATATCCATTTGATAGTTCATTTCAAATTCGATAGTTGATATCAATTATTCAAATTTTTCTTTTATGACGATGACACGGTGTAAAAGAAATAAATTTGTTATATACCACTTCGTATTTGTATCGATTCGTTATTCGGAAGCACTTCTGAATACGAATTATCAAATTTCGTTCCGAATTTTTCCAAAACGTGTACGTGTGTGTACGTGTGTGTACGTTTGTAAAAACAGTCCAGCTTCTCAGCACTCACGCTCTGTAGATTCTGTTGAAGAATGCCGTGGTGCCAAATCCTCAAGGGTATAGTATATCAATCAAGCAAGGCGCACTCACGGACTTAAAAAAATAAAACAAAAAATATTTATTGGGAAATCATTAAAAGAAACCTGTGTATATATATATATATATATAACAAAATATTTTCATCCTGGAAGTCTGAGCCCAGATTCATCTATTGCTTGGTGTAAACTTTACAGTTTACATATTAAGCCCCTTTATAGTGTAGGAAATCTTCCAAAAATTATTTGAATAGCCCAGTCTAGGACCAGAACTCCAGCAACTATACGCAACATCCTACACTATAAGGGTTATTCAAAGAGCATCGAACTTGCCCGGAATTGCACCAAATGGTAAATTTCAGCTAAATGCAATTTTGTGGCAGCGGCTATTCAGAAAGCTGTCAATTCAACAAATACTGGCTAATTGACAGCGAAATACGGTGCAGTTTGCTACAATTTGTCGTCCCATAGAGAAGTAATGGTTAATCTATTCAGACAACGCACGCAAGTGTCAGTGAAATGTCCAGATTTTCAGTGGTTCTAGTGCGACCAGTTTAAACATCTCATAGGATTCAATGTAAAAAAAATTGTTTTTAGTTATTTTTTTTTATTTTTTTTAAGTTTCAATAAAAAGCCTATTTATTTTTATTTATTCTTTTTAGAATTTTTGGGTATTTTTTTTTTTTTTTGGGTGAACTTTTTGATTCCCATTTCTTTTCAATAACATTTTTTTATAGGACCTTTTTTATCCCACCCATTTTCATGCATTTTTATTGTTTTAAACACTTTTTAAAAAAATAGAGTTCTTTTTTTTTGTTTGTTTATGTCCTGTACTTCGGCGGGCTGAAGTTTACCTGAAAATTCTTTGCTCTTTGAATAACTCTTCATAAGTTTCCATCTTTGACCATATTAAATCATGGACAGTTTAGAAATTACCTTATATTCCTTTGATTAATAACCCCGGGTTGGAAGAGATTTCCCATAAGCGATTGAGGACTTGTACCTCCTGCATCATCCAGTTGACGTCAACCTGTAAGGAGAAAAGATGGATGTACTTTCAGCAAATCCTCTGCAAACCTTTTCTTGGTTATTAACGTTGGGTCAAATGAAACTTGCAACACCACAGGGTCCCTGGAGTGCAGGGAAAACCCGCCGCAAACCCGCCAAAGACCCACTGAAAACCCGCCGTCAGTGACATTTCAGTGCACTCTTTTTAGTCTATAAACTAAACGTTGCCCTGCTCCTAGAAGGGTCTACCGTAGATGCTAGAGTATAGCACGACCCGAATATAACACGATGGATAGAGATTTATTATGGAAATGCGAGAATATTCAAGACTCGAATATAACGCGAGGAACAAAATTTTACTGTACCGGTAAACAATTAAAATCCTTCCAGGTTCTCTTAACATAGTCAGGCTACTGCTCAGGCCAGGGTGCTCTGCTCTAGAATGATTGCAATTGTTACTAAGTATGAAGCCGCTGGCCATCGTCTACTTTACTAGCGATTAGATGGCTGGTGGAGGCGGGCGAGGTGAATGATTGGCTTAAACAGAGCGTGCCCTCTGGCCTTGATGGATCCGACCTCTCCCGAATCCGGGAGTTCCTGAAGTGTTTGCAAGCATCATGGAGCCCGCATTCACTTCAGCGAGACTACCGGAACTACCGGGAGACTTGAGAACCCTGAGCAAGGCAATTTTTTTTTTATACAAGTGATGCAGATGTCTCGAATATAACACGACCCCTCCAATTTTATGGTAAATTTTTGTCACCAAAATCTAGCGGTATACTCGAGTATCTACAGTAGGTATCTTCTAATGTTTCTTTAAGGTTCAGTTTTGACATAGATTCGTCGCGTCCCGTTTTGAGAAAATGTTCGGTGATGAGGGAGTCCTGCCCTTTTTTGTTTCAGGACACACTTGATGCATTCCCAATGCTGTTTTCAGTCTCTTGCCGGTCTCCTTGGTTATACGCTGGATTAAATTATACAACAGTGGATTTCATGTAGTGAATTAAATTGATGCAGTGACAATTTTAGATCTTTATGTATCCCGCGCTGCAGCGGTCGAAGCTCCTGCTGAGTCCAGTCCGCGTCTCTGATATCCATAATGGCTTAGGCCACTTCAAGATCCTAAGCGTTCATGGAGATGGAAAAATAAAATATTAAAAATAAATTAACACAGATAAAATAAAGCTTAAGCTAATCGTATTATATATTTTTTTTCGACACAAAGTCAAATTGGGAACCGAACAAGACCATAATACCCAATGTTTTTTTTTAAAGCGCTCTTCTGCAGGCAAATTCCTTGCAAAATTCTATCAGGGTTATTCAAAGAGAATCGGAAAGTCACTGCACGTTCGGTGACTTTCTGTTCTCTTTCATTCGGTGCGATTTGCCGATCCCATTTCGGCGACCCAGCGGTGTATTCAGCAAGCACCACAGGGCTGTCGTAGTGCAGGGAAAAGTCGCCGCAAACCCGACGAACACTCACCGCAAAACCCAGCGAAGGCACACCGAAACCTGCAAAAACATCTGGATTAACCCTGCCGAACACGACAGAGAAACCCGAGCAGGAGCCGATCACAGCGCAGACCAGCCGCCGGAAAAAAACCCGACACCGCAGACGAATGGAGTGGAAAAAAAACCAAACAGTTTGCTTGAATGTTTGAAAAGTGAAACGCTGTTTGCAAAGAAACTACTGAGCGAAAATGTCTGAAATTTACATATAAGATCCAATGAATGATAATAAAGAGGGCTGTTACAGAAAAAAGAAAAAACGATTTAAAAAACAAACGAAAAAAAAATTTGCAAAAGAATCCCAAAAAATGCCTAAAAGATCCTAAAAAAATCTGTAAATAAAGAGACTCTTTACTGCAGAATTTTATAATGAACGGTTTATTAGATATTGAATTAAAACGGGTATATTTTTAACATTGAAGCCTATGGGATTCGCCTAAATAAACCTGTCGATTGAAACCACCGAACGGCAGGGCATTTCGGCAACCTTTCACTGCTGGTTTTTGTTCTCTGAATAGACGAAGCAGTGCTTCTCTATGGGAATTTCACTGCCCTCGGACAGGCACCGAACAGGCACCGTATGTGCAGGCAATTCGCCAACATTTGGCGAATTGCCTGCTCTCTGAATAGCCGAATGGCCAAGAAAGGTAAGCGTACGCTGAATTTCACTGTTCGGTTACCTTTCGGCCACAATTCGGATCTCTTTGAATAACCCTGTGTATATTTTTTGCTGATTTGACTGGTTGTAGAAATTGGTAATCTGGGGTCAGACATCCTGTCTGGTGAGACAACTGCTAATTAAATCAAAATTGTATTTGGCAGAGTGTGTTAGGGGTAGCAGTCCAGTGATTTTAGGAGTGTTTCAGGGTATAGCACTTAGAGGTTTAGTGGCTGAGTATATGTTTAGGGCTATTTGAGAATTTAAAGCTATGTTATCATCCTTCCATTCCCCAGCTTCAGAAATTATGAGGTTTCCAGGGCAACTTGGCTATTTACAGGGAGCGGTAATTGGCCTGAATTAAGTCGCAGTCCTGGTGTTTTGTAGACGTGCAGGGATATGCAACCTGTACAGTGAAAGCAGGACGGCGACTCTCCATATAGACCAATCAGAGCATTGAGTTCATTTCAGAAATGTTACAGACTGGCATCGGCAAGGTACATACAGACCGAAGGGGAGGAGGACAAGCGTGCACCTAAGCAAACACTGTGTACACTCACAGCACCGCACATTCAGGGCATGGTGCTCTGAAATCCAGACACACATGCAGTCTTTAAAGGAACACTTGTGTAACCCCATAGTGATCGGACGGTTTTACAAAAGTCCGTCGGAAAGTGCCCGTTGCTGTTTATTACGTTTCTACGCGCTTTGTGTTTAGATCAAATTTTCCTCTTTCTCGTGTATGCAACCCCAGTGGCGTAGCGTGGGTTGTCAGCGCCCGGGGCCAGCCAAGAATTGTGCGCCCCCCCCAACCTGTGGACACGTTATCATGCCCCGATTCCCTTCCACCATTAGGACATTGAACCCCTTAACTGTGATACAATGTAATGTGCAGAGTGTATGAGCGTACCACAGTGCTCCACAGCAATAAAACCCACAGTAATGTGCAGCTCACACATGGATATATATATTGCCCCCAGCAGCTCAAACATGAATATATTTGCCCCAATGCCCCCAGTACCTCAAACATGAATATATTTGCCCCAGTAGCTCAAACATGAATATATTTGCCCCAGTACCTCAAACACCAATATATTTGCCCCCAGTAGCTCACACATGAATATATTTGCCCCAGTAGCTCACACATGGATATATTTGCCCCAGTAGCTCACACATGAATATTTGCCCCAGTAGCTCACATATGAATATTTGCCCCAGTAGCTCACACATGAATATTTGCCCCAGTAGCTCACATATGAATATTTGCCCCAGTAGCTCACACATGAATATTTGCCCCAGTAGCTAACACATGAATATTTGCCCCAGTAGCTCACATATGAATATTTGCCCCAGTTGCTCACACATGAATATTTGCCCCAGTAGCTCACACATGAATATTTGCCCCAGTAACTCACACATGAATATTTGCCCCAGTAGCTCACACATGAATATTTGCCCCAGTAGCTCACACATGAATATTTGCCCCAGTAGCTCACATATGAATATTTGCCCCAGTAGCTCACATATGAATATTTGCCCCAGTAGCTCACACATGAATATTTGCCCCAGTTGCTCACACATGAATATTTGCCCCAGTAGCTCACATATGAATATTTGCCCCAGTAGCTCACACATGAATATTTGCCCCAGTAGCTCACACATGAATATTTGCCCCAGTAGCTCACACATGAATATTGCCCCAGTAGCTCACATATGAATATTTGCCCCAGTAGCTCACACATGAATATTTGCCCCAGTAGCTCACATATGAATATTTGCCCCAGTAGCTCACACATGAATATTTGCCCCAGTAGCTCACACATGAATATTTGCCCCAGTAGCTCACATATGAATATTTGCCCCAGTAGCTCACACATGAATATTTGCCCCAGTAGCTCACAAATGAATATTTGCCCCAGTAGCTCACACATGATTATTTGCCCCAGTAGCTCACAAATGAATATTTGCCCCAGTAGCTCACACATGAATATTTGCCCCAGTAGCTCACAAATGAATATTTGCCCCAGTAGCTCACACATGAATATTTGCCCCAGTAGCTCACACATGAATATTTGCCCCAGTAGCTCACATATGAATATTTGCCCCAGTAGCTCACACATGAATATTTGCCCCAGTAGCTCACATATGAATATTTGCCCCAGTAGCTCACACATGAATATTTGCCCCAGTAGCTCACACATGAATATTTGCCCCAGTAGCTCACATATGAATATTTGCCCCAGTAGCTCACACATGAATATTTGCCCCAGTAGCTCACAAATGAATATTTGCCCCAGTAGCTCACACATGATTATTTGCCCCAGTAGCTCACACATGAATATTTGCCCCAGTAGCTCACACATGGATATATTTGCCCCCTCTCCCCCCCCACTCACCGGCTCTGAGGCATCATAGCCGGCCCCCGCTGGCTTCCCGGCCTTTGATGGTCATCGTGCTCTTCTTGGGCAGCCAGCGGCGCACTCTGTAAATGCCGCGGTGGCGCCTGCAGCCCAGTCTAAGCACGTTGCACTGGCGCCGCCCCTCACGTGACACGTCACGTGAGGGGGCGGTGCAGGCGCCATCGCGGCGTTTCCAGAGTGTGCCGCTGGCTGCCTGTGTGCACTGACCGCACAGGGCAGGGAAACCGGCGGCGGGGGCCCACTATGGCACCCCTGGCGCCCCCAAAAAAACTGCGCCCGGGGCCACCGCCCCCCCAGCCCCCCCCCCACGCTACGCCACTGTGCAACCCACACATATTATATACCGTTTTCCCCGCCATTAAATGGACTTTATAAAGATGCTATTATCTTTTTACCATCTTGAGGCATTAGAAGGGGAGTATGAAATGTTTTGACACTGGAGCCATTAGCTTCATAATGAACAACAACAGAATTTGTCATTGGCACTAATTCCATTACTCAACTTTTTTTGTATTTTTGTTATTTTCTTGACAAAATTTTTGATTTCCATTTTTTTTTAAAAAAAGCCTTTTTTTCCCCCCTGTAGATAGGCGGTCTGTCTCTCGATCTTCCTGGGTCGTCCATACTCTCTTGCAGCGGATGACCCAGGTCGTACGACTAAGTTGTCCGTAGTCTAAGGTCCAAGTTGGTCGGCCGGTTACGGAGCCAATGGTCGGCTAGCCTTAAGTACCATCCTATGAGATGGTGTTGACGCTATGTCTCGGTGGAGTGATATACTCTCCAATTCTGGATGCTTGTAAAACTTGATCCAGCAGCGCCAACTGTGTTTTCCAAACACTTTATTAATTGTACTCTTTTTTTCTAACTACGAGTTTGATTACTCGATCTCTAACGTCTGTACATTGCTTCCTCCGTCACAGCTTTTCTTCACATTTGCAACGTGAACCAATGATCTTTATCCAGAGTGAATCTTGAATCCAGAAATTTCTGCCTGTGATGTTTGTTAATTGTTTTTGCCTTAAGGATGTTTTCTTAACCATCGACTGTAATGAATTTACGATAGAGGAGATGAGAATATATACTGTATGTATATATATATATATATATTCTCTATTTATTTTCAAGCTGCATATTGAATTGGGAAAGAGTGTTTTGCCAGGGATTGAGACGGTACAGTTAATGGCTCATATATATAATTCCGGCGTATTCGGGGTATTCCGGCGGTGCCACCATGTAGCCCTCCTTCCCCAGGCTGCACAGTGGCAGGGATCAGCTGCCTAACCTGACCCAGCTCGTCTCTGTCACTGGCAAGGAGATAGAGAGGAGATTCCCTGCCTCCTCGCTCTGCTCACACTGGGGTCTGATGACTGGATATACATGTATCTGGGGTCTGATGTCTAGGTATTAATGTTATTTTTGTAACTTTATTCTAAATAAAACCTTTAACAGTGTAATTTCATAAGATAATTTAAGGGGGTGTGTTTAGGGGCAGAGTTAAGGGCTGGGTAGGGATTAGGTGGAGCAACTGGTGGCGAGTAACTCTTATGGCATGGTTAGTAGTTTAGGACTTGAAATTTTGAGCCCTGCTGTATATAATATACAGTGGCAAGAAAAAGTATGTGAACCCTTTGGGATTACGTGGAGTTTTGCATGAATTGGTCATAAAATGTGCTCTTATCTTCATCTAAGTCACAACAATTTGAAAAACACAGTCTGCTTAAAATAATACAACACAATCATTATATGTTTTCATGTTTTTATTGAAAAGAACATGTAAACATTCACAGTGCAGGGTGGAAAAAGTATGTGAACCTTTGGACTTAATAACTGGTTGACCCTCCTTTGGCAGCAATAACCTCAACCAAACGTTTCCTGTAGTTGCAGATCAGACCTGCACAACGATCTGGAGTAATTTTGGACCACTCCTCTTCACAAAACTGTTTCAGTGTAGCAATATTCTTGGGATGTCTGGTGTGAATCGCTTTCTTAAGGTCATGCCACAGCATTTCAATCGGGTTGAGGTCAGGACTCTGACTGGGTCACTCCAGAAGGCGTATTTTGTTTTGTTGAAGCCATTCTTTTGTTGAATTACTTGTATGCTTTCGGTCATTCTCCTGTTGCATCACCCATCCTCTGCGGAGCTTCAGTTGGCGGACAGATGGTCTTACGTTTTCCTGCAAAATGTCTTGATAAACTCTGGAATTCATTTTTCCATCAATGACAACAATCCGTCCAGGCCCTGAGGCAGCAAAGCAGCCCCAAACCATGATGCTCCCTCCGCCATGTTTTACAGTGGGGATGAAGTTTTGATGTTGGTGTACTGTGCCTTTTTTTCTCCACACATACAGGGTTATCCAAAGAGATTCGAAAAGTCACCGCACGTTCGGTGACTTTTCGTTCTCTTCAATTCGGTTCCTTTTGCCGATTGCATTTCGGTGACCCTGCGGTGTATTCAGCAAGCACCACAGGGTCCCCGAATTGCAGGGAAAAGCTGCCGCAAACCTGACGAAAACTAACCGAATGCACGCTGAAAACAAGCAAAAACATCTGGATTAACCTTCGAAGAAGCCGAACAGGAGCCGAACAGGAGCCGAATCAAACAGAGCCGAAGCAGCTGTGACGTAGAGGAGGCAGTGAATAAATTAGAAAAACCATTTGTATGAATCTGGGAAAAAGAAACGCTGTTTGCAAAGAAACTACTGAGCGAAAATGTCTGAAATTTTCACAGGAGGTCCAGGGAATGATAATAAAGAGGGCTGTTACAAAAAAAATAAGTAAACTGAAAAAAAAAAAAAAATCGGATTTTTAAAAAAAAAAATCAGAAAAATGCTTAAAGTATCCTAAAAAATCTATAAATAAAGAGACTTTTTGCTGCAGAATTTTATAATGAATGGTTTATTAGATATTGAATTAAAACGTGAATATTTTTAACATTGAAGCCTATGGGATTCTCCTGAATTAATTTGCCGAATTAAACCACCGAATGGCAGGGCATTAGGGGAACCTTTCACTGCTGGTTTGTGTTCTCTGAATAGCCGAAGCAGTGCTTTTTCATGGGGATTTCACTGCCCTCGAACAGGGACCGAACAGGCACCGTATGTTCAGGCAATTCGCCAGGATTTGGCGAATTGCCTGCTTTCTGGATAGCCGAATGGTCAGGAAAGGTAACCGAACACTGATTTTCAGCGTTCGGTTACCTTTCTCAAGCAATTCGAATCTCTTTGGATAACCCTGATAGTGTTGTGTGTTTTTTCCAAACAACTCAATTTTGGTTTCATCTGTCCACAGAATATTTTGCCAGTAGTGCTGTGGAACATCCAGGTGCTCTTTTGCAAACTTCAAACGTGCTGCAATATTCTTTTTGGACAGCAATGGCTTCCTCCGTGGTGTCCTCCCATGTACTACATTCAGGTTTAATGTTTTCCTTATTGTAGATGGGGCAACAAAAATGTTAGCATGTGCTAATTTCTGTAAGTCTTTAGCTGACACTCTAGGATTCTTCTTTACCTCATTAAGCATTCTGCGCTGTGCTCTTGCAGTCATCTTTACAGGACGACCACGCCACAGTGCTGAACTTTCTTCATTTGTAGACAGTCTGTCTTACCGTGGACACATGAACATCAAGGCTTTTGGAGATACTTTTGTAACCCTTTCCAGCTTCATACAAGTCAACAATTCTTGATCGTAGGTCTTCTGAGAGCTCTTTTCTGCGAGGCATGGTTCACATCAGGCAGTGCTTCTTGAAACCAGTAAACCCAAAACTAGTGTGTGTTTTTAAAGGGCAGGACAGCTTTCAGCAACACATCCAATAATATCACACTGATTGGACTCAAGGTTGGCTCACTACTGGCTCCAATTAGCTCTTGGAGAAGTCATTAGGCTAGGGGTTCACATACTTTTTCCAGCCTGCACTGTGAATGTTTACATGCTCTGTTCAATAAAAACATGAAAACATATAATGTTTGTGTTGTATTATTTTAAGCAGACTGTGTTTTTCAAATTGTTGTGACTTAGATGAAGATCAGAGCACATTTTATGACCACTTCATGCAAAACTCAACGTAATCCCCAAGGGTTCACATACTTTTTCTTGCCACTGTATGTGTACGCGCGCACACACACACACTGTACACGCACACATACACACACAGTACATGCACACAGAATGGATAGCTAATGCCCAACATAAACATACATAAAGTTGAGTTGTAGTTATGACCTCCCATCAATATATAATGTACATACTGTGCGAAGAACAGGGTCAAATATATACATCCTAGTATAGAGAAGGTGGTGATTCAAGCCACACACACGCGCAGCAAGGACAGTCAAGGTCTCACATAGATAGATATGTGTCTACGCACGGCATGGGCAGCCAAGGCCTCACATATACACACAGAATGGACAGTTAGTGCCTCACATACATATACACATAACTTTCAGCTTGATATATATGTATTCATATATGTATGTTGTTTGGTTTATGGATTATTATAGTCCAGGGATGCATTCTGATTCTTCTTTTTTTTTTTTAATCTTGCCAAATAACCGCGTCTCTCCGCGTATTTAGCCCATTTTGCTCGGTGAGTGTTTAATAACTGTAGCAATGACTATACTTTTCACTATACAGAGGAGATTTCCAAAGACCTTTAAATGACAGAGTCGCTATGCTTTGGTCCTGAGCGGTTCCATACACCTCTCTGCTGGCTCCAGATTAGCGGCACGCAGGGAGAGAGTCTGCACCAAGAGATTATCTCAACCACGACTGCATGAAATGGGGGGGGGGGATTTAGTACAGGTTTATTCTCCAATGTCCACGGGGTGGAAATTCTGCCCCCCCTCCCGCTTCACCAACGCAGCCTTTCAAAAGGAGATAAAATCTTCTGAAATAAATACCTTCCCGAGCAAGAAGGGAAGGATCGGGGGGGGGGGGGGGCATTCAGTTCTTGCATTTTCTAGAGGTAAACAAGTGAACACAAGGTGATATTATGATCTGAACGCGCAGGAACCTTTACAGAGACTGCGACAACATGTATCAGACAACCCGACATCCCGTCCCTAGATAATTCACGATGCGAGCGTCACAAAGCGCGCAGAGACATCATTACAAACCATGCAATATATATAATAATTCTCGCAGAGATGGAACGATACAAAACACTTTTTCTGTGGCTAAACATCCCCGGCAATCTAATGTTGTTTTATCTCTGTTGCTGACTGTGAAAAGATGTCTGAAATGTTTTACCTAACACCATCCACAAAAGGATTAGTTAGATGATATTCTACACCAAGCACGAACAATAAAGCTCGGTGTCGTTTATTTATTTCCCCCTAAAAGGGAATGTACAAAACATGGAAGTAATAGAAACAATTACAGCAGCATAAAGGACCAGATATACAGATTTTCTCTTCCTACCATACCGTTAATTTAACGGCTCGCGGGGGCGGAGCTAGCAGCAGCAGCAGGCAGCCGTGTTTCAGAGGAGATCCGCATTGAGCCAGCGTTTTACCGCCTTTTTCCTCCTCCTACACGGCGTCTTGCAGTGCTCGGTTGCCCCGGAGTGGTCTGGGGATTGCCGTGCTCCTTACCGGCTATCGAACCGGGTGTTCCGAGGTGCTCTGCAGCATTTTTCCCGGACTTGGGCCTAGTGACGGCGGCCATTTTTGAAGCCTCGTGCCAGCAACGAACGGACCCTCTGTGCCTGCGGTGACTGCAGCGACATGCCAAACAGCTGGACGGCGAAGGGGAGCTCCCGCCAGCGGGATATTAGGGACACGCTGACAGGTGGGTCTGTTACTGGAAGGGGGAAGGTGATTGTGCCTCTCCCTCCAAATTATGGATCGTCTGGGGAAGACGACGGTTCCTGGCCAAGCGGAGACGGAGCGGGGATGATGTGGCTCTCCCCTCAGAACCTGTCGCAAGACTTGCGCCCACTCTCCGCGGCGGCGAAGAAGCGGGCGCAGAAAAAGCGTAAGGCCGCGCTGGCGGTGTCCTCTCAGGCCCTGACTGGCGAGGACTCAGCCGACGAATCTCAACTTTCTACCACCAACAGCGGGGCCCCGCATAGAAACCCTGGCCCGGAACTGGTGCCTCAGGCGACAGTGACTGTGCCGAAAGTAGCCCCCCTGGCGACGAGTACCGCTGACTCCGCGTCAAGAGGAGAAGATGAACATCTTCCTGCCACAAAAGGCGACTTCTACAGAATTTTAAATGAGCTGCGAGAGATACAGGAAATCTGGAAACCAGAAGTGGCTGCGGTCCGCAAGGAGGTCGCTGCGGTACAGGTTCAGGTGGTGGAGGTCCAAGCGACTACCTCCGCGATGAAGCTGGAACAGACTTGTCTCTCGGACCAGGTTGTCGCACTTCAGTCGCAGATGGAGGTTCTGACCCACTCCGTGGAAACATTAGAATCTCGACACAGACGCCGTAACATACGGGTCAGGGGCGTCCCAGATTCGGTTTCAGCTGAGGAACTGTTGCCCTATGTCACTCGTTTGGCCCTCCAGGTCGTTGGGCTCCCATTGGATACGCCAGATGTCGTTGGCTCTGTATTTCGGGTCCGGAGACCTGCATCGTCCCTAACGGGAGCACCGAGGGATGTTGTGGTAGCTTTTCGCGATGTGGCTTTTAAGGTGAAGATTATGACTACCCCTGGCGCACGAGATCCGGTGCAATTCGAGGGATCTACCCTGGCACTTTACCACGACCTACCGTTTCAGACCTTGATGGCACGACGCCGTTTTAGAGAGGTGACGTCTACCCTGCGCAGGAAAGGAATTCGCTACCGGTGGGGCCCGGCGGGCACTTTGGTGGTTACGCACGCTAATGTACCTTATACAATTACGGACCCTGCTACAGCTTGGACTGACCTTGCGACGGCCGGTATTCCCCTGGACCCTCCGGAGATACAGCCGGGATGAAGATTATCCTACCCCTCCATATGCTTTTTGTTAGGCAGAAAGAGGCAAAGCAATTTATAAGAGCTTCCAAAGCACACGCAGAAGAGAAAATAGCTCAGTCAGTAAAAAAGGGGGACAAAACATTTTTTAGATACATAAACGAGAAAAGAAAAGTAAAACAAGGATTAGTTAGATTAAAAACAAAGGAAGGAAGGTATGTAGAAGAGGATAAAAGTCTCACTGACTGCCTCAATGAATATTTTTGTTCAGTCTTTGCAGAAGAAAAGGAAGGAAAGGGACCTCAGTTAGGAGGAAACACTAACGAGACAATTACATATCAGTTTACAGAGGAGGAGGTTCTACAGCAGCTGTCTAAAGTAAAGACAAATAAGTCAATGGGGCCTGATGGGATCCACCCTAAATTATTAAAAGAGCTCAGTGATGTAATAGCAAAACCGTTAACAGATTTATTTAACCAATCCTTGCTAACGGGAGTCGTCCCAGAAGACTGGAAATTAGCAAATGTTGTGCCCATTCACAAGAAGGGTAGTAGGGAGGAATCTGGGAACTATAGGCCAGTTAGTCTTACGTCAGTAGTGGGGAAATTAATGGAAACCATGTTAAAGGAAAGGATTGTTGACCATCTAAAAACACATAGATTACAGGATCAGAAACAACATGGGTATACCTCAGGGAGATCATGCCAAACTAATCTTATTTTTGTTACCCAATCAAAAAAATCAATATTAGACACAGGTGGTGCAGTAGACATTGCTTATTTAGATTTCAGTAAGGCTTTTGATACTGTTCCGCATAGAAGGCTTATCAATAAATTGCAATCTTTGAGCTTGGATTCCAATATTGTTGAATGGATTAGGCAGTGGCTGAGTGACAGGCAACAGAGGGTTGTGGTAAATGGAGTTTATTCGGCGCAAGGTCTTGTTACCAGTGGGGTACCTCAGGGGTCAGTACTTGGACCCATTCGATTTAATATTTTTATTAGTGATATTGCAGAAGGTATTAATGGAAAAGTATGTCTTTTTGCTGATGACACAAAGATTTGCAACAGGGTTGACGTTCCTGGAGGGATCAGCCAAATGACAAATGATTTAGGTAAACTAAAAAAATGGTCGGAGCTGTGGCAATTGAGTTTTAACGTGGATAAGTACAAGATAATGCACCTGGGACGTAAAAACCCAAGGGCTGAATATAGAATATTTGATACAGTCCTAACCTCAACATCTGAGGAAAGGGATTTAGGGGTTATTATTGCAGAGGATCTAAAGGTAAGTAGTCAATGTAATAGAGCAGCAGGAAATGCTGGCAGAATGCTTGGTTGTGTAGGAAGAGGTATTAGCAGTAGGAAAAGGGAAGTGCTCATGCCACTGTACAGAACACTGGTGAGACCTCACTTGGAGTACTGTGTGCAGTACTGGAGACCGTATCTCCAGAAGGATATAGACATCTTAGAGAGAGTTCAGAGAAGGGCTACTAAAATGGTGTACGGCTTGAAGGAGAAAAGTTACCAGGAAAGGCTTAATGATCTTAACATGTACAGCTTGGAAAAAAGACGAGACAGAGGAGATATGATAGAAACATTTAAATACGTAAAGGGAATCCACAAGGTAGAGGAAGGGAGTATATTTAAAAGGAAACAAAGTAGCAAAACAAGAGAGACATAGTCTTAGATTAGAGGGGCAAAGGTTTAAAAGTAACATCAGAAAGCATTATTTTACTGAGCGGGTGGTGGATACATGGAACAGTCTTCCAGTAGAAGTGGTAGAGGCTAAAACAGTAATTGAATTTAAGCAGGCATGGTATAGGCATAAGGCTATCCTAAACAAAAGATAAATCCAGGTAAAGTATCCATGTAATTGGGCAGACTAGATGGGCCGAAAGGTTCTTATCTGCCGACATTTTTCTATGTTTCTATGTTATAATTGCTTTTCCGACGAATCCCCCGGACTGTTTTGTTTCTGATTTTGTTTTTTATTTTCAGCTATACGACTTCGGCACGATTTTCTTGATTCACGCATGGTCTATTCTTTAGCCGACCGTTAAATTTGAACGCATTGTTCGTAGCTTAACTTTTCCTCATTCACGCTAGACTTTGCCACCGGACTTTTCGTCTTCGGTTTAACAGGCCATATATGGCCACATTTTCGTTTGATTTCATGATCTTTCTTTGTACTTTTAATCTTTAAATAAAGAATTAAAAAAAAAAAAAATTTAACGGCTCGCGCCACCACCCCAACTTTGTTGCCGTGTCGCTCACGGCTTGGAATTAGAGGCTCCTTTCACTATCAGGGTTATACAAAGAGATCCGACTTGCTGGAGAAAGGTAACCGAATGCTGAAATTCAGCGTACGGTTACCTTTCTTGCCCATTCGGCTATTCAGAGAGCAGGCAATTCGCCAAATCCTGGCGAATTGCCTGCACATACGGTGCCTGTTCGGTGCCTGTTCGAGGGCAGTGAAATCCCCATAGAGAAGCAATGCTTCGGCTATTCAGAGAGCAAAACTCAGCAGTGAAAAGTTGCCGAATTGCCCTGCCATTCAGTGGCTTCATGCGGCAGATTTATTCAGGCGAATCTCATAGGCGTCAATGTTAAAAATATTCCCATTTTAATTCAATATCTAATAAACCGTTCGTTATATTCTGCAGTAAAAAGTCTTTATGTATATTTTTTCTTAGGATCTTTTAGGCATTTTTTGGTATTTTTTTGCAAAATTTTTTTTCCTTTTCTTTTTTTAAATCGTTTCTTTTTTCTGTAACAGCCCTTTTTATTATCATTCCCTGGACCTCATATGTAAATTTCAGAAATTTTTAGCTCAGTAGTTTGTTTGCAAACAGCGTTTCACTTTTCAAACTTTGAAGCAAACTGTTTTTTTTAACCTCTTCACCTCCTTCGTCTGCGGTGTCGGGTTTTTCCGGCGGCTGCTCTGCGCTGTGATTGGCTCGTGCTCGGGTATCTCCGGCATGTTCGGCGGGGTTAATCCAGATGTTTTTGCGGGTTTCGGTGTGCGTCCGCCGGGTTTTGCGGTGAGTGTTCATCGGGTTTGCGGTGGCTTTTCCCTGCACTACGACGGCCCTGTGGTGCTTGCTGAATACACCGCAGGGTCGGCGAAATGGGATCGCCAAATCAAGCCGAATTGAAGAGAAAGAAAAGTCACCGAACGGGCAATGACTTTTCGATTCTCTTTGAATAACCCTGTATATTATTTTATTTAGCAAGGATTTTACCAGGAAGGATACATTGAGATTTCTCTCATTATCAAGTATGTCCTGGGTGGTGAGTGTGTACCGTTAGGTGTCTTGGCCAAGGATACTTACTGGATAGGTGCTCTTGCTGGGATTTGAACCTGTGGCTCGAAGGTCTCCACAGTGATGTTACCTCTACTCCACCCAGCCGGTACTCTCTTTAGGCTTTGTATACATTGTATAGGAACCATTAATAACAGCTCAGCAGGAGAACAGCGAGCTATACCATGGTAGTTCGCTGATCTCAAATTGAGCAGGTAATCTGCAAAAGCGTTTGGGACAAATAGCAGAGATCACACAAGGCTGCACTTGGCTCCATGGACATCTTTCACCTCTTCTTCGATTCAATCCGAGAAGACCTTCTCTGTTCAAATTCTATTCACATGGCCAAATACTTCAACCAACGAGAAGGGCTCCAGGTCTGAAGCTCCTTCGTTGGGTGAATTCAATTTCCTAGCAAGGAATGCTATTGGAGAACATTACTTTAAATAACACAGGCCCAGACGACTTTGTTGCTGATGAAGACCAGGACCTGCAAAGACCACCGTTCACCGGACGGTAAGTATAGGGATTCCTGGATCGGTTTGACTCGAAAAAGCCAATCTCTGATCTTTGAAAAATGTTGCGATCTGGTCCCGATCGTGATTGGATTAGGACATCCCTTCTAGCAACACTATAAAATCTATTAAGAACATTATGACACGTTTGGAGCTGAAAGAGAAGTGCGTTACTGAAGTGCAAGGGGATGAGTTGAAAGGCATCTAATAGGTGTATAATATGATAACTGTTACTACGAGGACTCCTTGTATCCCCCCCTGTCATTAGCGTACCCTAGGATTGCCCAGACACCCATTGTAATGCTCAACAGGTATCTATATACCGCCAAGGGAGCTTGGGTCAAAATCCCATCAACCAGGTTCCTGAATGCCATCTTCTCGACGGCCCAGCTTCTCGACAGCCAAACTTCTCGACGGCCCAACTTCTCGACGGTCCAACTTCTCGCCGACCCAACTTCTTGACAGGACTGTACAAAACACAAGTGGTCATTTATTGACACTTGAAGAAAGTGGGAAAGGGAAAAACTACTTACCATTAAGAACAAAGATCTGTGCCTAGAGCGGTTGCTCCATCTAATCCAGGGGTCAGCACCCTTTGCCCTCCAGATGTGTTGGAACTACATCTACCATGATGCTCAGTCACTCATTACGTTGGCTGAGCCTCATAGCAGATGTAGTTCCAAAACATCTGGAGGACCATGGTTGCTGACCACTGACCTAATTCAAAAGCTATTATTAATGGATACAATTGTTCTACTACATACTACAACATTTATTTGATCCGAGTACAAATGGGATTTCCATAATAGGGTACGTGTGGAATTTCTTCAGTTTTATGAGAAAACTGGGAAAAGCTGGAAAAAAAATTTATCCTCTTTTTGGATGAGCATCATATATTAAAGCGTGAGACACTTTTTTTTCCACTTACATGATCATAACACTATAAATGGTCCTTGTTGATTTTTTTATTTTATTTTATTTTGCCCAGAATTGTCTTTTATAAATAATTTCCAATGTGTCTGGCAACGAATAATTCCTAGCGTGCTTCCTCACCACTTTCAGAACCTCATTACACATTAATACCTCAGCACGAATGTCCATTGAATACATATATCTTAGAGATTTTTGCCAAGCGTTTGTGGGATAGGGTCAGCCGAGGGAAGCAGGTACTGAGGGAAGAACACAATGAGTAGAATAAAGTAAAGATATCACAGTGCCCGGCAGACCAGGCAGGGGAATCCTGCAGGGAGAGTGGTGATGGAAATTGCCTTTGTAGATAATTACTGCCTGTAGGACATTCTCGGTCTGCTTTTTTAAGGCCAGCGGGAATCAGAGCTGTTTCCAGAGCGGCGAGCAAATCTTTAGAACTGCTGTGAATTAAAAGCCGTTTGCCTTTTTTTCCATGTGATTCTGTCATCAGCCTCAGCCAACATCTTCTTTCCTACAGCTCCTATAGCATACACAGCCTCTGTCACCATACAGACCACCCTCCGACCTCGCTGATATACAACACACTCATACCACCCTCATATACAGCACACTCATACCACCCTCCTCACTCATATACAACACACTCATACCACCCTCCTCGCTGATATACAACACACTCATACCACCCTCCTCGCTGATATACAACACTCATACGACCCTCCTCACTCATATACAGCACTCATACCACCCTCCACGCTCATATACAGCACACTCATACCACCCTCCTCGCTGATATACAACACACTCATACCACCCTCCTCGCTCATACAGCACTCATACCACCCTCCTCGCTGATATACAACACACTCATACCACCCTCCTTGCTGATATACAACACACTCATACCACCCTCCTCACTCATATACAACACACTCATACCACCCTCCACGCTCATATACAGCACACTCATACCACCCTCCTCACTCATATACAGCACTTATACCACCCTCCTCACTCATATACAGCACTCATACCCACTGGTGTATTTTGGCCTAGGCCGACTAGGCCCAGGCCTAGGGTGGCACTTTCCAGGGGGCGGCGGCCCACACTGGGTGGCCCCACCCCTAAATTTTTTTTTTTTTTTTTTAACTTTTGTGAAGTATTTTACCAGGAAGGATACATTGAGATTTCACTAATTTACACTTTCAATTTCACTTTCCAGGGGGCAGCAAAAAACCTCACCACTAAGGCTAGGGACAGATGAGCGCATTTTCTGCGGCCACCGTCAAAATGTACGTCGATGCGTGCGCACGCATTTTTCACGGAATACGCTTAAGTGGTCAGACGCCATAGTCGCACAGTCGCAGGTACTCACCAACGCAATTCTAGGGAAATCCGGCTGTTTGAACGTTATGTAGGCCGCACACTAGCAGCGTCTGACGTCTCCTAATCACGCACACATGCTGCATGCGGCCGCAGCGCACTCTGTACGTCTGTAGCAGCGGTTTCACGTTCTGAGAAAAATGCGTTCATTTGCGGGTTGCGTGGTGTCGGCGCACTTTGTACGCACGTACTGCGTATATTGGCCGTCATTGGCCTTATGTGCTGCTACTGTGCCGCCGTGATTTAGTGCGCCTGCACGCGCGTTCCGACTGCCCCACTCTGACCCTAGCCTAAATGGGTTACTCACAGAGCAGCGAAATGACGCCAACTTTTTGTGTGTTCTGTAGTTCCCTGCACTTAGGAGAATAAAATTTCCCCACCCTGCAGTGAATTCACCATTCACCGCAGGGTCCCCAAAGTGCATGGAGTCGGCCACTGAATGCTGCCACCGCAAACCGCGGCCTGCTGTTTTCAAAAGAACTACTGAACGAAAATGTCTGGAATTTACATATAAGATCCTATGATTGATAATAAAAAGTTCTGTTACAGAAAAAAGAAAAACTGCTATTAAAAAAAGGGGGGAGGGATTTTGCCCAAAAAAATCTGAAAAATGACTAAAAGGTACTAAAAAAAATCAATAAGTAAAGACTTTTTAGTGCAGATTAAAATAATAAATGATTTATTAGATATTGCATAAAACCGGGAATATTTTTAACATTGAAACCTATGGGGTTCGCCTGAATAAACCTGCTGATTGAAACCACCGAAAATCAGGGCATTTCACTGCCATTTCTCTGTGTCTCAGTACCACATGACTGGCTGAACCACGTGAAACGCACGCGCGCAGCTGCCCGCCCTTTCGTTAACACAGACTCTATTCTGGACTGAACACCCACTGGGAAGGGAATCAAAGCTACAGTGCACCCTCTGACAGTGGCACCCCACTGCTGACAAGATGGCTCCACAGCATAATTGCTGTGTGCTCATATACACTCGGTTTGCTGGGAGTTTTACTGCAGTGGATTCTGATGCACTCATACACACCGCACATTGCATTGCTGGGAGTTTTATTGCTGTGGATTCTGTGATGCATATTACTGTGAGTTTTATTGCCCTGGAGCTCTGGGATACGCTCATACACACTGCACATTACTGTGAGTTTTATTGCTGTGCAGTTCTGTGATATGCTCATACACACTGCACATTTCTGTGGGTTTTATTGCTGTACAGCTCTGATATGCTCATACACAGTGCCCATTTCTGTGGGTTTTATTGCTGTGCAGCTCTGTGATACGCTCATATGCAGTGCACGTTTCTGTGGATTTTATTGTTCAACCAATTAGAGCGGCTGTGATCCCGTTTACTTGACATGCGTGGCTGTTCTTTGTAAAAATGCTTGAATTTAAACATTTCATAATTTTATTTATCTCAATAGATACATTTGAAATGGAATACAAAATATACAAGTAGGCACTTGGTATCCACTTTTAATATAAAGAGAGGAAAAGGCGGAGCTCTAAGAGGAAAAGGTGGAGCTTAAAGAGGAAGGGTGGGGATTAACCAGGAAGAGGTGTGCCCTTGACAGGAAGGGGTGCGTCAAATTTAAATTAGGGGCTGCACGAGTTTAGTCAGGCCTAGGGCAGCACAAAACCTAAATACACCACTGCTCATACCACCCTCCTCACTCATATACAGCACACTCATACCACCCTCCACGCTCATATACAGCACACTCCTACCACCCTCATATACAGCACACTAATACCAACCTCCACGCTCATATACAATGAACTCATACCACCCTGCTCACTCATGTACAGTGCACTCATACCATCCTCCTCGCTCATATACAATGAACTCCTACCAACCTGCACACTCATACCACTCTGCTCTCTCATATACAGCACACTCATACCACCCACCTCAATCATACCACCCTGATCGCTCATATAAAACACACTCATACCATCCACCGCACTCATATCCAGCACACTCTTACCACTCTGCTCTCTTATACAGCACACTCATACCACTCTGCTCTCTCATATACAGCACACTCATACCACCCTCCACGCTCATAATACAGCACACTCATACTACCCTCTTCTCTCATACAATGAATTCATACCACTCCACTCACTCATACTGCACACTCATACCACTCTGCTCACTCATATGCAGCACACTTCCACCACCCTCTTCATCCATATACATCTCACTCGTACGACTTTCCTCACTCATATACGGCGCACTCATACCATCGCTTCTTTCATATACAGCACTATCTTACCACCTCCCGTCTTACTCATATACAGCGCACTCATACCACCTTCCTCGATACAGTGTGTACACAGACCATCCTCCTCACCCATAAAAATGACACCCCCATCGATTTACATAACTCACACCATCCTTCCCATCCATCTACAGCAAATGCACGCCAGCTGCCCCAGCTCTATGCAGCGCACACAGGCAGCCCCCACTCCACCTATAAAAAGGACACTAAGATCAACCTCCCACCGATATACTGACCAGCCACCCCACCCCTATAAAGCACACACATTCCCCCCCCAAACAAATACAGCACATGAAAACTAGCTCTCCACCGTTATACAGAGCACACACAGACCACCCTCCCCACCCAAATACAGAGCACAGAATTTTAAAAACGAAATATTTTTATTGCCCTTTTAAAACTGATAATTCAGAAGATGCCGTTTCTGTGCTTTTCCCTCAGGATTTCAGAAAATAAGAATGTTTACTGGAAACAATCCATAGTGCCAGATAAAATAGTTCTTTAAAGTGCACTACAAATAATGCAACATATTACTTGGAATGAATCTCAGCAATTTCATGTTCTATGCACTTATATAGAAACAAGCATTTTTGTCCTTTACCATAATTCAGTTATTGAGGAGTTTATTACCCACTTCCCTCCAAAAAACATGTATTCACTTGCTGCCTTTCAGTTTAGCTCAGAGAACATAATTTACCTTCCCATCCCTCCCAACAATCAAGTGGCCATAGAGGGAAACCTACATTGAATGCCGATGGAGGGGGCTTACCACTCACCATAGGGAGTGTGAAAATCCAGATAGGAGGGACCTGTGAGGGATGTGACCTGTCCTCTGCCATCTCATCAGAAACGCTGCTTTTAACCCCTTCACTACCAAGCGATTTTTCCTAAAAAAAAAAAGTTTGTCAAAAAATTTTTTTTTTGTGTAAGATCATTTTTAATTGATTATGCCGTAAGAAATATTTTGGTATTTTCCCTTTGTATTTTTTACTGTAAATAACCTATTTGGGCAATAGATGGCACCATTTACTGCCAAATTGTGTTACAGCTGTAGATTCTTTTTTTTTTCCCTGCATCAGCTGCTGAATGTCCGAATGTCAGCATATTCATCAGCTGATTTTTACAGTTTTAGCACTTTGGGCATTATACCCACAATGGCAAAACCTTTGAAGGCACCTCCTGCAGCCCAGAAGCAGACAAAATTAATTTGCAGCAAATGAATTTCATTTGCTTTTGGGCCGCAGATCTGCAGATTGAAATATCTCTATTGGGGCACCGGACAGTGCCTTTGAAGCCCAAGATATTACAATTTCGGTAGTGAAGGGGTTAATGAAGATTCCTCTCTGGTGTCACCAGAAACAGGTAAAAAAGAAAGGATTACCCTCCTTAAAATGGGACACTTGGGAGAAGTGGACACAAAGCCATTCTGGGGCAAGGTCCAGAGAAAAGCCTTTTTCTAGACTTTACAATTATGAAGGGATGGTCATATTTAATTAAATAAAAAATGTAATTTAAAAGATGAGCAATATATCTTATTTACATCAAGCAAAACATTTTTGAAACTGATCGCTGTGTGTTTTTATGGCTTTACAGCTGTGTTATAAACCCAGACCCCACCCAATATATGAAGGGGTCCCTAAAAAGTGGTATATTATGAAGGAAAGGAGGAAAAGAGGGATTCCATGCCAAGTAAGCTCTGTTCTTTCTAAATGGGGTAACTAGGGGGTATTTAATTCCATATTTAACATAAAAAAACAATAAATAAAATAAACACAATTAAACCTGACAATCCGAATAGACGAAAGATTGAAAATCCGTAAATGGAATACTCGATAGAACGGCAATACGAAAACTCAAACAAAAGACCGAAAATCCGAATTGGCGGAGGAACGAACAGATTAAAAATAATGGATTCATTATATTTCTTTCTGATCCATTAAATTTTTTGGATGTACGTTGTTATGGTCCATCTCTCGCCAATCAGCTTGTTCTTTTTTTTTTTTTTTTTTTTTTTTTTTTTTTTAATTGTTCTATGTGGTTTATTTATTACTGTCATGTCCCATGATTTAGGATTTATTGTACAGTACATATTTCTGTTTTGTGTTGAATCTGCCTTTGCTGCGTACATGCTATATTGATTTCATAGCTATTTTGTCCCTGCTTAGCTTTCTGTATCCAGCTAGTTTCTTTTTTTTTTTTTTTTTTTTTTTTTTTGTCTGTATTTCAAATTTTTTATTTTGCAATAAACAAAAGGTCACAGACTGACCAGTCAGGTGGCCTCACAGGGCCAAATGAGATACTCACAAAGAAAGCACAGAAGACATAAGGGGGGTTCACATAGGAAACTACAGAAAATCAAAAATAGTGGGGGGGGGGTGTAGGAACTCGTCAGGGGGGTCATCCTGCAAAAACAATAGAGGGTGATGGAGTTCGCTGACGGGGCACCAGGGAAACCAACAAAACAACGTAAAAAAAAAAAAAAAAGGGGGGGATAAAAAAAAGGGGGGGGGGTAGTGAGGGACTGCCAAACATATCGTGGCATTCCTGGCTCACCCCAGCAACCGAAAGGGGAACCGAGGGCCATGGAAGGGGCCACGTGGCCAGGAGACCTGGGGCCAAAAGGGTGTACAGAGCCTAGGTGGCCACCCTAGTGGCTCTCCCAGGCTACCTCCTAATGTCCCACAAAAAAAAAAAAAAAAGGGGGGGGGATGGTGAGTCCCAGTGCCCCAACAGGCGAACAACAGGAACCTACAAGCATCAAGGAGGGGGGAGGGCCAGGAATCAAGGTATATCCTCAGGGAGGGACTCATTATGGGGAGAAGGGGGGTATAAGGCAACATTCAGCAGAAAGTCATCCCCAATTGGGGGGTCTCATCGGAAAATAAAAGATATAAGAAGTCTCAGAGTATGGGCAAACAAGAGAAAAGGATATCCTCAGCTGGGGAACAGCTTCTACAGAGTCCACGTCAGTAACCAAACAGGCCTAATAAAATATGTCTCAGCAGGTATGTGAACGCATAGGAACCAGACAGTAAAAACCCCTGAGAGTAAAATCCGCTATAGTCCACAGAGATTGCCAAAAACAGTGCCGAAAACAAAACTGTCCACCGCAGGGAACACTCAGGCGAGGAAATCGAGTCAGCAAGGGGTAATTTCAAGAGGGCTGCAGAGGGCGAACGGGTGGTAAATTCAGCTGGCCAGGGTACAGTCGAGCAGTAGGCAGCGGGTAAGACAGACCCCTTTTCCCTTTTCTCTACTTTTTTTTTTTTTTTTTTTTTTTGTTTTGTTTTCTTTCTTTTTTCTCTTTTTGTCATCAGAAAAGGTAAAAATAGTGTCTCAGAGTGTCTCAATCGGGGGGGGGGGAGAAAAGGACAAATTTATGTCCCCCCTATTCAGCCTGGATCAGAAGTTGCGGGCAAGATACCACGAGGGCCTGGACTGGCAGGTGTTGGAGCCGGTGACAGACCCCACGAGTGGAGCAAACGCCAGGCCTCTTCGGGGGAAGACACCGAGTGTGTCAAGTTATCGTAGTTGATGCAGATGGATCCCGCCACCCCCCATCTGTAACGGACTCCGCCATTCCTCATAAACAACGACACATCTCGAAACCGCCTCCGAGCAACCAGGGTCAAAAGTGGCAAATCATTAAAAAGTGTTATAGATAGGTTCTCAAAAATAATTGAAGCCCGGGCGATAGGGGACGACATCAGACGTCTTTTATCAGACTCCTCCACAGCGACTGCTAATACATCTCGTGGGGCGTCCACCGGAGCCGTGGCAGCCTTCCGCAGGCGAGTAACGGCACGAAAGATGGTAGGCACCTCGGGTGGTAGTCCCATGACCTGAGACGCAATCCTGTTAGCAAAGCCTAGTAAGGCGTCTCCAGGAACCGTCTCCGGGATCCCCCTGATCCGCACATTTTTCCGCCTGTGGCGTGCCTCGGCCGTCTCCACCGCACTAGAGAGAAGCGCCACTTGGGCCTGCAAGGATTCCACCTGTGGTTTGAAAAGGGCCTGTGTAGCCCGAACACTCTCTACCCTTCCCTCCACGGCTGTCAATCTTCCCTGAATAGCCGACAGCTCAACCTTCAGGACAGCAAAGTCCGCACGCCAGACCTCGCGCATCCCTCCAATCATTTCCTCAAACATATGTCGAATGTCTGTCATCGTGAATGGCAGGGTGCTGCCACCAGCGGCAGAATCAGGAAGGAGCGTAGGGGTCATCTCGGTCCTGCCAGAGTCATATGGGGTCTCAGGGAGTTGGGGTGTAGCCACGGATCTCATACCGCCTGATCCGGCCGCCTTCAGCGCCACTCGTCCTGTGTTCCAGGGTTTAGCTGAGGCGGCTTCCCTCAAGGATACACTTTCCTCGTCCGAGGAGCTCCCCGTCGGGGTCAGGTACCTCCGAGTGTCTCCGCGGTGTCGTTGCTGGCCATCACCCAGTGACTCCCGAATGTCACGCTGACGGGGCCCTCCGGCAACAGGGGTCTTTTCCCCGACCTCTTGCCCATGAGTGGACAGGTAGATGGGCGGCGGGAGTGGGCCAGAGGAGAGCAGCGCAGGAAAGGCTCCAACAAGATGGCCGCAGGATGTAAGCCGCGAAAACAGGCCGCACTCCAGAAACTGTCCCAAACGGCTCAAAAAGTCAACACTGCGGGTGTCTTGTGTAAGGGAGCAAGACGGTCAGGGTCTCACTCGTCGGTAAGATCACAGCAGCAATCGTAAAGTCGCTAAAAAGCACAAAAAACTGAGTAGTAGCTCGGGAGCTCCTCAAAGTGCGACCACTCTCGCTGCGAGTCAGCTCCGCCCCCAGCTTGTTCTTTTTGTGTCTGAGTCAGACTACATTCCAGAGAAGGGTGTTGTTTCTTTAACCCCTTCCCGACCGCTGACGTACATAGTAAGTCCTGCGGGGAAATCCCCTTAAACCCTGCGGACGTACTATGTACGTCACGGTCTCCTAACATCCCTCCCTCCCTATACTCACCTCTCTGTCTGGGCTCCTGTGGCGTTCTGGCAGGCCTGGAGTCTGCCTCGCCTTTTGAGGGGGCCCGGCAGTCGCAGTGACATCATCACGGTGAGTGATGACATCATCGCCAGGCACCCCACGGCGCCTGCAGTGAAAAAGGTGGAAGGGGAGGGGGGCTCAAATGAGCCCTCTACCTCCCCAACTTTTCCACCTAGAAACAAACAAATGGTACCGCTAGAAAGAAGAGAGTCTCCCCTTTTCAGCGGTGCCTATCATTAACCCCTTCGTTGCCGAATCGCGATTCAAACCTGGAAGTGGCTGACATCTTGGATGTGAACCAAGCCTCTGGGTCACCTCTCACTCACTGACATCGTCACCATCTGTGTGAGGATGTCAGTGGGTCAGTTAAGGCTGGGGTCAGACTAGCGCATTTTTAACGTTCGTTTAGGCGCACTTAATCACGGCCGCAGTAGCAGCAAATGACGGGCAATGACGGCCAATATACGAAGTACGGCCGCGCAACGCAAGTGGAAAATGAACGCATTTTTTCGAGAACGCAGAACCGCTAGTACTGACGTACAGAGTGCACTGCATCCGCTAACGGCGTGTGTGCGTGATTAGGAGACGTCAGACGCTGCTAATGTCCGGCCAACATAACGTCCAGACACAAAAAGTGTTTTATTGACGATCCGTACAAAATCACGCCCGAAAATGCACATCGTATGACCGTTTTCGCGCATTCCGTGAAAAAATAGGTCAATGCGTTCGGACGCACTTTTTGACGGTCTCTGCGAATAATGCGTTAGTTTGACCCTAGCCTTACACCCTGTCAAATCATTTTGATCCCCGTATCTCCAGATCCTTGGCACCTAGGCCTGATCATGGCCTTCCAATAATACGAAACATGACTAGGTTTATTGTAATAAAAAAAATAATAATAAAGAAAATAATAATAAAAAGTAAATTTTAAAAAATGGGTGTTTTTAAAAAAAAATTGTCTAGGGGGTTTAATAAAATAGGACCTAGGCTGGCATCTAAAAATGATGAGCATAAAATGGTCAGAATGAGCTCAGCGCACTTAACGAATTAAAGCATAATGAAACGAAACCTAAATTTCCAACGTGCCCATGTGTAGCGTTATTCCTGCAGTTCCAGGCTACTCCAATCTGCCACTAACCATAACACAGGAATTCTGTGCAGGCTACAATATCAGCTTATTCTCTATATTGCTCGTCGCTAGCTGCCAAAATTCAATATCTTTACATTTATGCTCGTAAAGGAAGGTTTATACATTCAACAAATGTCTCTGCTCTCCGCTCTCTCATATTTGTTACAAATGGCTACAACCAGGGTAATTGATCATTTTTTCCTGTGGCTTTATCACAGCTATTGCATGTGGCAAAATAGTATTTCATCCTGTCACTGTCTGAAATGCTGAAAGATAAGAAACACCATATAATCTTTAAATAAGAAAATCCAGGGGATACCATCCCGTCCTTTTATTTATCCACCCAGTCGCTCTATAACAGTGAACAAATACTTGAAAAATTAGAACTGTGTATGTTTAAATAATTGTAGTATCCTGATTCCTGAACAAGTAATCTATTCTGTCCTATCGTGCTTTATGTCTGAATAATTTCATATATATATATAAATATAAAAAATAAATAAATAAACATTACAGAACTACCAAGAAGCCCCGCACACTGGTATAGCAAACAAATTCCTTGTTCCTTTGCTGGACCTGACTGCTGGAAGATTCAGGTGCACTCGGAGAATCCTAAAGAATGTAGCAAGATATAATTTAATTTGTTGCATGAATCATCAACGTTTCAGTCCAAGTCGGATCCTGAGGAAAACCCGATTGGGACTGAAACATTGATAATTCATGCAATAATATATATATATATTGCGCCCTATGAATGTCTCAATGTTTAATTCTACTATTCTGATCAGTAAGCTTCTATACCTGACGAAGGGAGGATCCCTCTCGAAAGCTTGTACTTTTAGGCTAGGGTCAGACGAGCGTGATTTCTACGGACTGTACGTCCGTGCACACGGACGTACGTCAGTACGGAAGACACAGTAGTGGCCACACAGTCCGTTTTTTTCACTGACGTATATATTTTGACGGATGTAGGAGGGAAAATAAATTAAAAAGCAAAACCATTTTGTCCGTGAAAAATGCTGGACGTATAAATGCAGTCCGTCTGACCACGTTCCATCACTCACACACAAAGCTATGCGGATGTTGCGGACGCAGCGCACTTTGTGCGGCCGTTCTAGGGGTTGTACGTTCTTGCCTGCCTTGCGTCCGTGGGCCGCGGCCGTTGTGCGTCCGCAGTTCAGTGCGGACGTACTTCATGTGTCAGGCTCCAATGGGCTTCCTGTCACGCTATCACGGACGTACTTTTAGGCGCAATCACGGACGTGAACACTACGCTCGTCTGACCCCAGCCTAAATGTAACGTTAGTCCAATAAAAAAGGTATCACTACAGACTGAAATACTCGTGATTTTTATATATATATATACTCACAGGGTTATTCAAAGAGATCCGAATGGCTGGCGAAAGGTAACTGAACGCTAAAAATCAACGTTCGGTTACCTTTCTTGGCCATTCGGCTATTCAGAGAGAAGGCAGTTCGCCAAATGTTGGCGAATTGCCTGCACGTACGGTGCCTGTTCGGTGCCTGTTCGAGGGCAGTGAAATCCCCATAGAGAAGCAATGCTTCATCTATTCAGAGAATAAAAACCAGCAGTGAAAAGTTGCCGAATTGCCCTGCCATTCGGTGGTTTAATTCGGCAGGTTTATTCAGGCGAATCCCATAGGCTTCAATGTTAAAAATATTCCCGTTTTAATCCAATATCTAATAAACCGTTCATTATAATATTCTGCAGTAAAGAGTCTCTTTATTTATAGATTTTTTTAGGATCTTTTAGGCATTTTTCGGGATTTTTTTTGCAAGCATTTTCTGTCGTTTTTTTTAAATGTTTTTTCTTTTTTCTGTAACCGCCCTTTTTATTATCATTCCCTGGATCTCATATGTAAATTTCAGACATTTTCACTCAGTAGTTTCTTTGCAAACAGCATTTCAGTTTTCAAACATTCAAGCGTATGTTTTTTTTTTTCTTCACTCCAGTCGTCTGCTGTGTCGGGTTTTTACGGCGGCTGCTCTGCGCTCTGATCGGCTCGTGCTCAGGTTTTTCCGGCGTGTTTGGCGAGGTTAATCCAGATGTTTTTGTGGGTTTCGGTGAGCCTTCGCCGGGTTTTGCAGTTAGTTTTCGGCAGGTTTGCGGCGACTTTTCCCTGCATTACGACAGCCCTGTGGTGCTTGCTGAATACACCGCATGGTCGCCGAAATGGGATCGCCAAATCACGCCGAATTGAAGAGAACGAAAAGTCACCGAACGTGCAGTGACTTTTCAATTCTCTTTGAATAACCCTGTCAGGGTTATTCAAAGAGCACCGAAATGTCACCGTTGCTCTCTGATTCGCCTCACTTTGGCAAATATGATTCGCTGACCCTGTGGGGAATTCAGCATTCACCGCAGGGTCCCTGGAGTGCAGCGACTCGGCCGCCGCCAACCCGCTGGATAGCCTCCGCAAACCTGCTGGACGCTGCCACCAACCCACCGGACAGCCACCGCAAACCCGTCGGACAGCTGCCAAACGCACCTGTAAGAAGCCGCCGAGTCACCGAACACAACACTGACCAGCCGCAGAAAAAAGCCGACAAACCCCTGAACGGGTAAAAATAAAAAAACGATTGAAAGTGGCAAATTTGAAACGCTGTTTGCAAAAGAACTACTGGACGAAAATGTCTGGAATTAACATAGAAGATCCAATGAATAATAATAGAAAGGTCTGTTACAGAAAAAAGAAAAAACACTATTTAAAAAATAAAATCGGATTTTTTTTGCTGAAAAAACCCTAAAAAAATTGACTTTTTTCCGCAGATTAAGGCTGGGGTCAGACCAGCGCACTTTTAACGTGCGTTCTGGCGCACATAATTACGGCCGCACTAGCAGCAGATGACGGGCAATGACGGCCAATATACGATGTACGGTCGCACGAAAGTCCGGCCGCGCAACGCAAGTGGAAAACGAACGCATTTTTTCGAGAACGCCGAACCGCTAGTACTGACGTACAGAGTGCGCAGCTGCGGCATAGCGGCATGTGTGCGTGATTAGGAGACGTCAGACACTGCTAATGTCCAGCCTACATAACGTCCAGACGCAAAAAGAGTTTTATTGACGATCTGAAAAAATCACGCATGAAAAATGCGCATCGTATGACCGTTTTCGCGCACTCCGTGAAAAAATACGTCAATTCGTTCGGACGCACTTTTTTACGTTCGCGTGTAAAAATGCTTTCGTTTGACCCTAGCCTACAAGAAAAAATGGTTTAATAGATATTGTATAAGAACGGGAATATTTTGAACATTGAATAGATTAACCATTGCTTCTCTATGGGGACTTTCACTGCAATCGAACAGCACTGTATTTTGCTGGCAATTTGCCAAAATTTGGCGAACTGCCTGCTTTCTGAGTAGCCGAATATCCACAAATTGCACTGCATGGGGGAATTCCCTGTTCGGTGCAATTTTGGAGCTAGATCGCTGTCTGTGAATAAACACTAACAGGGTTATTCAAAGAGAGGTGAAAACCAGGAGAATTGCCGGGAGAATGAACAATCTAGGTCTAGACCAAATACCCGATTTGCCGATAAGTGAGATAAATGGGAGAATTTTTCTGGTTTGGCTATTTTGACCTAGAATTTTCACTACCCCAGTCATTCTCCTGGTTTTCAACTCTCTCTGAATAACCCTGCTAATGCGTTGGCGTTGTTTAGTGGATCCATGTTCTCCATGATCCTGTGCTGCCTTTAACCCCTTCAGTGCTGCACTATTTAAAATCCCTAGTTTATGGGAGTAGTTCATGCAGGCCACTCACTAGCCCTAAAGGGGTTAATATTTATAGATGCACATATTACACAGGTTTTTAGAATAACAGCCTTTATAAACGCAGGTTATTCCTGACATTTTTACTTTTTTTTTCACTCCCTAAAGTGCTGTTATTTGATGTGATTAACCTCCTTTCAGAACGTCTTCCTGGCAGTTAAGAAGACATGCGTTTTAGCCGTGGAAATGGTGTGATGTTTGCCGTGGCCTTTAATAATCTATTTTTTTAATATTTTTATAGATCTGTTTGCTTTTTTCAATACTAAAAAGGGATTATTCACTAATGGCGAATTTGCCACCGAAGTGCACCGAATGGTGAATTTCATTGTACGGTGCAATTTCAGAGCAGTTCGACTATTCACAAAGCTGTCAGTTCTCCAAATACAGGAAAATTGACGGTGACATTTTGAGTCTTTTGGCGATTTTCGGCAGTATTCAACGGCAGCAATCCCATAGGCTTCAATGTTAAAAATATTCCCCTTTTAATCCAATATCTAATAAACCGTTCATTATAAAATTCTGCAGTAAAAAGTCTCTTTATTTATAGATTTTTAGGACCTTTTAGGGCTTTTTTGGGATTTTTTAGCAAACATTTTTGTTCCGTTTTTTTTTTTAAAAGTTATTTCTTTTTTCTGTAACAGCCCTTTTTATTATCATTCATTGGATCTTCTATGTAAATTTCAGACATTTTTGCTCAGTAGTTTCTTTGCAAACAGCGTTTCACTTTTCAAACATTCCAGGAAACTGTTTTCTTTTTTCTTCACCTCTTTCGTCTGCGGTGTCAGGTTTTTCCGGCGGCTGCGCTGCGTGTGATCGGCTCCTGCTCGGGTTTCTCCGGCGTCTTCGGCAGGGTTAATCCAGATGTTTTTGCGGGTTTCGTTGTGCGTTCGCCCTCATTTTGCTGTGAGTTTTCGGCGACTTTTCCCTGCATTACGGCAGCCCTGTGGTGCTTGCTGAATACACCGCAGGGTGGCCGAAATGCAGGGAAAAGTCGCCGAAATCTTTTAATCTGCAGCAAAAAGTCTCTTCATTTATCTTTAGGATGTTTTAGGCATTTTTCAGGATTTTTTTTGTACAAATATTTGTCCTTTTTTTTTTTTTTTAAACGGTGTTTTTTCTTTTTTCTATAACAGCCCTTTTTATTATTATTCACTGGACCTTATATGTTAATTCCAGACATTTTCATCCAGTAGTTTTTTTGCAAACAGTGTTTCAAATGTGAAACTTTCAATGTTTTTTGGGGTTTTTTTTGTTGATTTTTACTCCATTCGTCGGCTTTTTGCAGTGGCTGGTTGGCGCTGTGTTCAGCGAATCGTCGACTTTCTTTCGGACGTGTTCGGCGGGTTTGCTGTGGGTTTTCTGCGGCGTTTCGGATCAATTCGATATTTTAGACGGTATCAGCGGGGGTTTTCTGCGGGATTTCAGCAATTTACCGGTGGATTTTCGGATCCGTTTCCTGCACTTCGGCGACCTTGATTCCGGGGGGAATGGGGGCGCATGCTCTGGGAATAACCCTGCTGGTAGTTGTGTATGTGTGTTTCAGAGATGATAAAATTTGCGAAGTGGACAATGTTCTTAAAAACAAACAAATAAAATAATACAAATATTCAAGTCCATTCCCTTATAGACCACACGAGAGGACCCGTTTTCATGGGATACCGATGAACGCCAAAATCAGTTGCCAATCAGGGATATTCAAAGAGATCCTAATTGTGGCCGGAAGGTAACCGAAAACTGAAATTCAGCGTACGCTTACCTTTCCTGGCCATTCGGCTATTCAGAGAGCAGGCAGTTCGCCAAATGTTGGCGAATTGCCTGCACATACGGTGCCTGTTCAGGCTGGGGTCAGACGAGCGTAGTGTTCACGTCCGTGATTGCGCCTAAAAGTACGTCCGTGATAGCATGAAAGAAACTCCATTGGAGCCTGACACATGAAGTACGTCCGCACTGAACTGCGGACGCATGACGGACGCTGCAAACGGACGCAGGTTAGGCAAGAACGTAATACTGCTAGAACGGACGTGCGGAGTGCGCCACGTCCACAACGTCTGCATAGCTTTGTGTGTGAGTGATGGAGCATGGTCAGACGGACTGCATTTATACGTCCAGCATTTTTGACGGACAGAATGTTTTTTCATTGTAATTTATTTTTCCCTCCTACATCCGTCAAAAAATCCGTCAGTGAAAAAAACGGACTGTGTGACCACTACTGCGTCATCCGTACTGACGATGTCCGTACTGCACGGACGTACAGTCCGTAGAAATCACGCTCGTCTGACCCTAGCCTCAAGGGCAGTGAAATCCCCATAGAGAAGCAATGCTTTGTCTATTCAGAGAACACAAAACAGCAGTGAAAAGTTGCCGAATTGCACTGCCATTCAGTGGTTTCATTCGACAGGTTTAATCAGGAGAATCCCATAGGCTTCAATGTTAAAAATATTCCTGTTTTAATTCAATATCTAATAAACCGTTTATTATAATATTCTGCAGTAAAAACTTTCTTTATTCATGAGATTTTTAGGATCTTTTTAGGCATTGTTTGGGATTTGTTTTGCAAACTTTTTTTTCCGGTTTTGTTTTTTAATCGTTTTTTTCTTTTTACTGTAACAGCCCTTTTTATTATCATTGTCATGCCCCATGATTTAAGATTTATTGCAGAATAATCATTCATTGGATCATATGTAAATTCCAGATATTTTCGCTCAGTAGTTTCTTTGCAAACAGCGTTTCAATTTTCTAACTTTCAAGCGTACTGTTTTTTTTGGGGGGGTTTTTCCACGCTCCATTCGTCTGTGGTGTCGGCTTTTTCCGGCGGCTGCTCTGTGCTCCGATCGGCTCCTGCTCGTGTTTCTCCGGCGTGTGCGGCGGGTTAATCCAAATGTTTTTGCGGGTTTTGGTGTGCGTTCGCCTGGTTTTGCGGTGAGTGGTCAGCAGGTTTGCGGCAGGTTTTCCCTGCACTACGATGGATCTGTGGTATTTGCTGAATACACTGCAGGGTTGCCGAAGTTGGATCGCCAAATCGCACCGAATTGAAGAGCACGAAAAGTCACCGAACGTGCGTTGACTTTTCGATTCTCTTTGAATAACCCTGTATGTGTTAAAATAATACATTTTATAGTGACCTTCCCATTGGTTTTTCCTTGTTTTCTGGATCCTCTCTTCTAAAAAAATGACAATAAACTGTCACACCAAAAAGTACATTTGCTAAACTGTCAGTTTTATAGATAATCAGAAATATTTGGGTATTTTGTCAGGATGGCCGAGCGGTCTAAGGCACCATACTCAAGAGTGTACTCTTACCTAGAGTGGGTGTTCTGGTCTCCAAATGGAAGCGTGGGTTCAAATCCCACTTCTGACAGTAAATTTTCTAGATGGGCCGAAAGGTTCTTATCTGCCGACATTTTTCTATGTTTCTATCAGTAATTGAATTTAAGCAAGCATGGGATAGGCATAAGGCTATCCTAAACAAAAGATAAATCCAGGTAAAGTATCCATGTAATTGGGCAGACTAGATGGGCCGAAAGGTTCTTATCTGCCGACATTTTTCTATGTTTCTATGTTTCTATTTGTTTATCAATAAGAGTCACAATTTTACAAACATACTTTACCTTAATAAAAGCAATATACATATTTTTCTCTGAGTATTGCCCTGGGCGTTTCTTCAGATAATTCCCACCAGGAAAGGGAGAGTGCTGATTATATTTGTACCCATGTATTTAACGCGTGAACGTTATGTCCCTTTTGTTTGTATTAATCAGTATTTAAACCAACATGTTGCTTTCGTATCTCCATGTATAAACATTGTATAGGTTCATGCGCCACCTCACAGGGTGCCATTATTTAGACGGGGAGGTGTCTGCTTCCTTTTGCATGCCATTATGTGTGATTAGGGGTGCAGGGAGAGGCAGACATAGGAGTGGAGCATCTCCCAGCCCTGACTTGTACTGAGCAATCACTCGGGGGTTTCTACGGCAACAGGGACCCAGCAGAGAGATGGCAGCTCGCACTGCGCCGATTTCTTATTGACTCTGGCACTGACAGCACAGATAATAGCCAATAACATCCTATTATGTCGCGAGCAAATGAAAAGGCCGTCACACAGCGTTCTCGCTGCAACATGCATTAGTGACTGTGTCATTCAAAAAGCTCTCTCCTCCTTTGCCTGTTACCTGCTAAACTTATTGGATTTCATGTTCATAGTGCGGGCAAGGCGTGTGCCACCACCAATCACTTATATGTAACCATATCTTGGTACAAAAGCATATCTAAAACTCAACAAAATCTATTTATTTTTAAATTTTTTATTATTCATATTAGTAAGTTTATATTTCTATATTTATAAAGGTTTTTACCAGGAAGGATACATTGAGATTTCTCTCGTTTTCAAGTTCTTCCTGGGTTCAAGAGCATTGCAATGTTACAGTTGTTACAGAAATACAAACTAATAAATGCAAGATATTAAAAACACAAATATATATATTAACAGAAAATAAATATGTAGGAAATAATCATATATATGTGCCTGTATGTATGTGCCTGTATCATGGTACCTTTTAAAAATCAACAAACAAATGTGATGTGATGTGTGTGTGTGTAATATATATATATAGATAGATATAGATATATAGATATATCTATATCTATATATATATATATCTATATATCTATCTATATAAAAAATAATGGTGGATGCACTCGAGAATATAGCAAATATAAACCCAACATATATATATATATATATATACGTGTGTGTATATAAATATATATATATATATACACTATATTGCCAAAAGTATTCGCTCACCCATCCATATGCAAGTCAAGGCAGGTGAGCGAATACGTTTTGGCAATATAGTGTGTATATATATATATATATATACACACATACATATATTTTGTTTGTGAGTAAATATCAGAACTTATAAATATTTCTTACGGTGTTATTCAGAGAAAGGTGAAGACCAGGAGAACTAGCAGGAGAAGAGAACAATCTAGACTAAATAGCTGATTTAGAAAGTGAGATAAATGGGAGAATTTTTTTGGTTTTTGGCTATTTTGGCCTAGAATTTTTTCACTTCTCCAGTCATTTTCCTGAGTTTCACCTTTCTTTGAATAGACCTGTTAGCAAAGGTGGGGATGTGTGTGTTTTATGTGGTTTTTATCATCTATTGTTTTGTTACTACAGACTGAAGCACTGACATGCTTTAGTGGCATTATTTATAATATGACTTTCTTAGTAATGATAATAATAAGACAATAAAATTATCCATGTGAAAATGGCAAAATAAATCCTTTTAAACAAAAATATCTTTATTATTTAATTTATTTAATATATTCCACACTGTGTGAAATTTGATGGTACAATGCAAATATAATTATAATAATAATAATAATATATATTGACCGTATAATTACGAATCACAACAGTCTGAGTATTCATGGCATATTTTCTAGGCTTGTATACTTATCTTCAGATTGTCAATTTGTATGCCTGCCTGCCGTTCAGACAGATGAAAAAAAAATCTATATATATATATATATGTGTGTGTATGTATGTATGGGCAGACATAGAAATAAACAGAGAGATATAGGCAGACCAGTGCAGATATATAGGCGACATACAAATGGACAGACAGATAAATAAGTGAACCGACAGTCAGACAGACATATAAATAGGCAGACCAATGCGGAGAGACAGCCAGACAAATAGAACGACAGACAGACAGATAAATAAGTGAACCGACAGTCAGACAGACATATAAATAGGCAGACCAATGCGGAGAGACAGCCAGACAAATAGAACGACAGACAGACAGATAAATAAATGAACTGACAGACAGACATATAAATTGGCAGACCAGTGCGGAGAGACAGCCAGACAAATAGAACGACAGACAGACCTATAAATAGGCAGACCTGTGCGGAGAGACAGCCAGACAAATAGAACGACAGACAGACAGACAGATAAATAGACTGACGATAGACAAGTGCAGAGAGATAGACCGACATATAGACAGAGTGACAGATGCAAGGAGAGCTAGACAGACCTACAAAGAGACACACACGTTGACAGACAGATGCAGGGAGAGCTAGACCTTTTACAGAATTTTCTCTTCACTATCTCTCGGTCAGAATCAAATTGACTCCTAAATATATCTAATTGACTCCTGAATACTACAAATATGTTAAAAGCCCTTATAGCTTTAATTTCCTCCGAGTTAGCTGCAAAGTCTTCCCAGTAAATCTTTTTTACATCATTTGCTTCTTGGAACACTTGATTCCGTGGTCACTCCCTTTATGCTGCACAACGGCCGATGTTGGAGCGGAACGAAAGGTAAAAGGGAAAAAAAAAATGTAACTTGCATCATCTCTCCTTCTGTTCCCTCTATTAATATTCTGCTCTGAATCTGCTCTTTCTCGCTTTCCCTGCCCGTCCTACCTCTCCCTCCTTCCTTGCCCCATTTCTTCAGGAGCAGGCTATGATTAATATACATAATTGTACCAAATTGTCGTTAACTGCACCAAATCGCTCTCCCAGCTGCTGGCTGCTAGAAGTGCTGACGCTTCTATCTACATCTATAGAAAACACAAGAAAGGCTGTAGTCGCGGCAGGAAGCGGAGCGCGCAGCGTCCGCGCCCCCACCCTGCCAGCACCTTTCATTCTGCAGCTGGAGGTCTGAAAGGGAACGTTTCAATGCAGATTGATCCCCCCCTGTCATTATGATGACATTGCGTTTTCATCTGGATTAACCCCTTCCACCTCCACGTCTATACAGGGGTGCAGTCTGTCCTACTTTCTATTCTTATTCTGTCGATCAACATTGATGACGTTCCAAATATTCAGATGCTCCCACACGTATCATCAGCCGCCCTGATGCATTTTGGTTCCAGATTATCTCCCAAAATGATGAAAAGGATTCACGTAGTGATCCAAAAAATGAATTTTCTTCAAGTACATTTTGGTCTACCTTAGCCGTAGAAGTATGTAGACTTACCACAGTCAAAGGTGTCAGGATAATCCCTTACATTGGACACTGAATTGTCATGGGGGGAGAATAAATGGAAAATCAAGTTACATATAAAAACCCTATGTGGGTCTATTGAATTATTCGTCACTGCAGGTATCTGTTATATTCACTTAAATCAGAATGAAAAGAGCAAAATCATTACTGAGTTCTGTGTTGAAAAACCTATTGTGCTCCCCAGGTAATATTTAATTGTTACGTGTGGATTAGAAACATAATACAATATGCTCTTGAGTGGACATAAACCTAATGGAAGTCCTACTCTTGCTGCTTGGCATTTTTCAATTTAAAGAAATATAAAGATAGCTTGGCTTTGGAGAGTCAGGGATTTCAAGCAGAACAGCTGACGGTTAAGAGGCAAATGAGGAAGCCCCAAATCTGGCGAAACGCGTCTTTACTGTATGCTAGTATTGTTTTTCTAGGTTCAATCCATTGTAATAAGGTTTTGTTTATTATTATTTTTATGTTTTTGCGCATAAAAGATTCCCTTTTTTATATAAATCGTATGAATTGCAACTCAATACCAGCGTGAAAGGAGAGGAGAGGTTGCCCTGGACCCTTCAGCTTGGACGTTCTGGCAGATATCACCGGTATCAATGTGCTTAAGGTAGAGCCAACTGTTAGAGGCTCACCGTCACATGAGTAGTATTTCATCCTATTTATTAATTACATTGATGTCACGGATCCCCCTGATTACTATAGTGTTGGTCCCTATACGCAGGTCTCTCTCTAACCTTCCGATCCTTAGAGTGGTCGGCACGTCTAGACAGACTACTAGGATGGCAGTACAGAGCACATACAAAAAGAGACGTCACGAATCCCTCTACTCTCTGACTAGTAGTCCCTTGAGACAGGACACTCTCTACCCTTCCGATCCTTAGAGTGGTCGGCACGTCTAGACAGATTGCTAGGATGGCAGTACAGAGCACATACAAAATACAAGGGGTGGTCTGATGTGCTTAGGGTGCCACACAGACTGACCTCCGTACCAGAATAGAGGAGTGATACAAATGCCAGGGGTCGAGACACAGAATGGTCGCTTGCGAATGCCAGGGGTCAATACACGGAATGGTTCGTTCGCCAAAGCCAGGGGTCAATACACAGAATAGTCGTTTTGCCAATGCCAGGGGTCGATACACAGAATAGTCGTTTTGCCAATGCCAGGGGTCGATACACAGAATAGTCGTTTTGCCAATGCCAGGGGTCGATACACAGAATAGTCGTTTTGCCAATGCCAGGGGTCGATACACAGAATAATTCTTAGCCAGAAACGCACAAGAGCTCTGCGGGAAGTAACTACCACGTCAGGGCACCTGCATAGTGGAGAAGCTGGGTTTTAAACCCGGCGGGTCCGCGTCATCACGCGAGGCCCCGCCTCCCGGCGTCCCACGTGTGCGGAAGCGACCGGCGCTATTTACTCGGCGCCTGGCCAGCGAGCAGCGAGGACGCTGCTGCCAGGCGCCGCCGGAACGGGGGTACGTGACAGAACCCCCCCTCAACGGGCGGCCACTGGACGACCCCCAGGGGCATGGGGATGAGCCAAATAGAAGGCCTTCACTAACCGAGGGGCATGGACCTCGGCAGCCGGAAGCCAGGAGCGATCCTCAGGACCGTAGCCCACCCAGTCAACCAAGTAGTACAGGCCCCCCTAGACCTCCTGGCGTCCAGAATGGCCTGCACCTCAAACTCCTCTTCGCCCTCCACAGAGACAGGAGGCGGAGGAGCACGGACCCTGGAGTAACGATTACACAACAGTGGCTTCAACAGACTCACGTGGAAAACGTTGTGTATCCTGATATGGGAGGGCAGTGCCAAGGCATAGGAAACCGGGCTGAGTCGCCGCAGTACCTTGTAAGGGCCTATGTATCTGGGGGCTAGTTTCATCGATGGTACTAAGAGCTTAACGTTCCGCGAAGAAAGCCAAACCCTGTCCCCGACTTGATACACAGGTGCTGGTCCCCTACGTCTATCGGCCTTCGTTTTCTGGACAATACTGCTCCTCTCCAGTGCCTGTTTAACCCTCCCCCAGGTCTCAGTCAATGACGCCAAGTGCTCATCCAGAGCAGGAATCGCGGTATCAGGAAATGCAGTGGGAAGCACGGGAGGATCAAATCCGTAAACCGTGAAGAAAGGGGAATGACCACTGGCTTCACTCACGGCACTGTTTAGGGCATACTCGGCCCAAGGTAGCAGGTCTGACCAATTATCCTGTCGTTCAGATATGAAACACCTGAGATACTTCTCAACATTTTGATTGGCCCTTTCTGCTGCTCCGTTCGTTTGGGGGTGATAGGCCGAGGAGAAGGACAGGTCTATTCCCACATTCTTGCAGAACCCCCTCCAGAATCTGGAGACAAACTGGGTCCCCCTATCAGAAACAATCCCAAGAGGGATACCGTGTATGCGGACCACATTGGCGATGAAAATGGGCACCAGCTCGGCTGCTGACGGTAGTTTCCTAAGAGGAACATAGTGACCCATTTTGGAAAAGCGATCTATAATCGTGAGTATAACAGTATTCCCTTTGGACTCGGGTAACTCTACTATAAAATCCATGGCTATCTGCGACCATGGTCGTTCGGGGATAGGCAGGGGCTGGAGTAAACCAATGGGCGCTGTCTTAGGACTCTTATTTCTTGTGCATACCTCGCACACGGCTACGTAATCTTTAATATCCCGGCGCATCGTGGGCCACCATAGCAGTTTTCGGATGCTAGCCACTGTTTTGGTGATCCCCATGTGCCCAGAGGTTTTATTGTCATGGTAAATCTTAAGGACTTCTTCTCTTTCCTTCTCAGGTACAAAGAGCTTCGCGGGAGGCCTCCCCCCCGGAGCCTTATCTTGCACAGTCTGCAATCGGATCATCAGAGGGGACGAGACACTAATCGTGGTAGAGGCTATAATCCTCTCCTGAGGTACAATGGGATGTTGATCCTGAATGTTATGTTCATAGGATTCATACTGTCTAGATAACGCATCTGCTTTAATGTTTCTTGACCCAGGTCTATACGTGAGGACGAAATTAAAACTTGAAAGAAACAAAGACCATCTCGCTTGTCTGGCGTTCAATCGTTTCGCGTCTCCGATGTACGTGAGATTCTTATGATCGGTTATGATAACGATTGGGTCTGTAGATCCCTCTAATAAGTATCTCCACTCTGCCAAGGCTGCAATAACTGCTAACAACTCTCTATTACCGATATCATAGTTTCTCTCGGCCGGAGACAACTTCCGGGAATAGAAACCGCATGGATGCAAAGGTTTATCGGGTGCCGCCTTTGGGACAAGACTGCTCCAAGACCGAGTTCGGAGGCGTCAACCTCGAGTTGGAAGGGCAGAGCTGGATCAGGATGTCGGAGAACAGGGGCAGTCGTGAATGCCTGTTTGAGGGCCTCGAAGGCTTGCCTGGCCTGGGGTGTCCACTTCTGATTTCCCACCCCTTTCTTAGTCATGGCCGTGAGAGGAGCTACCAAGGCCGAAAAGTCTTTAATGAACCTTCGATAATAGTTGGTAAAACCTAGAAACCTCTGGATGGCTTTAAGCCCTTGGGGTAGGGGCCAGTCGAGGATTGCCGACAATTTACCCGGATCCATCTGAAACCCCTCAGGGTTATGATATACCCAAGGAAGTGCACCATCTCTATATCAAATAGGCACTTTTCTAATTTGCAGTATAACCCGGCCTTCAATAGTCTCCTTAACACTTGTTGCACATGGGCGTGATGGGTCTCCTTATCTGGAGAGTATATCAGGATGTCATCGAGATACACTATGACGAATGTTTGCAGAAAATCCCTTAGGGTGTCATTTATGAGATCCTGAAACACAGCTGGCGCGTTACATAACCCAAAGGGCATTACCAGGTATTCGTAATGCCCGCTACGCGTATTAAAAGCCGTCTTCCACTCGTGCCCCTTTTTCACCCTTATCAGATTGTAGGCTCCTCGTAAATCGAGCTTCGTGTATATACGGGCCCCTTTCAGTCGGTCGAACAACTCTGTTATAAGGGGTATGGGATATGCATTTCTTATGGTTATTCTGTTTAAACCTCTATAATCTATGCATGGTCGCAAGTCTCCCTCTTTCTTGGAGACGAAAAAGAAACCAGCTCCTGCTGGGGAGGAGGACCGTCTAATGAATCCACGCTCAAGATTCTCTTTTATATATTCCTCCATAATATCGTTCTCCTTTTGCGACAAGGGGTATACATGTCCTCTGGGAGGCATAGTACCGGGGAGTAACTCTATGGCACAGTCATACGGGCGATGTGGTGGTAAAACCTCAGTCCTGGCCTTCGAAAAAACCTCTTTTAATGCCTGATAACAGTCAGGGACTACTGTGGATAAAGGAGGTGCTGTGGCGATATTAAGGCTACCAATAACAGTGACCCTGCCCATACATTTCGACTGACAACTGGGACCCCAACATTTTATGTCTCTCTGGACCCAATCAATCACCGGGTTATGCTCAGTCAACCATGGAAACCCTAGGACGACGGGGCATGAGGGAGAGTCAATAATCTGGAATCGTATGGTTTCCCGGTGCAAAACTCCTGTTTTCATGCATACCTCTATAGTGTCGTGGGTGATATGGGGACATGACAAGGGTTTCCCGTCTATGGCCTCCACCATTAGAGGTCTTTCTTTGAGAACTAGAGGCATGAGGTTCTTGGAGGCAAACACTCTATCCATAAAGTTACCTGAGGCTCCAGAGTCTAGGAACGCCTCAGTCTCGAGGTGCACCCCCCCCCAGGTTAAGGAGATGGGCACCAGAATCCGGGTTTTTTTTTTTTTCGTTATCAACAAAGGAGGCATAGAGTGAACTGATTACCTGGCTAGTAGGTGTTCTCTGGCCCGGCTTGCCAGTGTCACCCCTGCCACCCCTGGGTCTTTGAGGACATTGAAGACGAAAATGCCCTGCCCCGGCACAGTAAAAACAGAGCCCCCTTTCCCTTCTGTGAGCTCTCTCAGCCTCCGAAATACCTGTTCTACCTATCTGCATGGGTTCCACGACCGATAGATCGGTTCTTTCTGGCTCTGGAGTACCTGACGTACTGGTGTGTCTGGGTACTAAGGGTAAAGGAGGCAAAACCCTTCTGGGTCTGTCTCTAGAATGCCTCCTGTCCCTAATTTGGTCGTCCATGGCAATACAGAAATCAACCAAATGGTCCAGATGTTCGGGCAACTTCAAGGGAGCCAGCTCAAACATCAAAGCCTCGTTCAGGCCTTCGGTAAACGCCAAGGTTAAAACGTCGTTAGGCCAGTGTACCTCAGAAGTCAAGGTCTTAAATTCTATGGCATAGTCAGAGACTCTCCTATTACCTTGCTTAATGTGGAATAAGGACCTGCCTGCATTGGTGGCCCTTCTAGAGGGGTCAAACGTACGTTTTAGTTCAGAGGTAAAGCCCTCATAGTCATATATGATGGGCTTTTTGTTTTCCCACAATGGTGTGGCCCACAGTAACGCTTTATCAGTTAAATGGTTAATTAGGTAGCCTACTTTGGCTTTATCGGATACACAGGACCCCGGATTGTTCTCGAATAGAATCTCCAGTTGGGTCAAAAAACCCCGACACAAGTTAGGCGTACCATCATAGCGTACGGGTGCCTTCATACTGAGCCTACACCCCTCGGGTGAGGCCGAACTGGCCCTAGGCAATACTGGTTCTGGAGGACTTGCAGTACCAGCAGTGGATCGATTCAACAGGGTTTGCAGAGCAAGAGCAATCTGGTCCATCCTGTGGTCCTGCTCTTCTTGTCGGGCTGCAATTCTTGTTAACTGAGAAGAGAGGTCTGCGGGATCCATAGGCCCTGACGTAATGTCACGGATCCCCCTGATTACTATAGTGTTGGTCCCTATACGCAGGTCTCTCTCTAACCTTCCGATCCTTAGAGTGGTCGGCACGTCTAGACAGACTACTAGGATGGCAGTACAGAGCACATACAAAAAGAGACGTCACGAATCCCTCTACTCTCTGACTAGTAGTCCCTTGAGACAGGACACTCTCTACCCTTCCGATCCTTAGAGTGGTCGGCACGTCTAGACAGATTGCTAGGATGGCAGTACAGAGCACATACAAAATACAAGGGGTGGTCTGATGTGCTTAGGGTGCCACACAGACTGACCTCCGTACCAGAATAGAGGAGTGATACAAATGCCAGGGGTCGAGACACAGAATGGTCGCTTGCGAATGCCAGGGGTCAATACACGGAATGGTTCGTTCGCCAAAGCCAGGGGTCAATACACAGAATAGTCGTTTTGCCAATGCCAGGGGTCGATACACAGAATAGTCGTTTTGCCAATGCCAGGGGTCGATACACAGAATAGTCGTTTTGCCAATGCCAGGGGTCGATACACAGAATAGTCGTTTTGCCAATGCCAGGGGTCGATACACAGAATAATTCTTAGCCAGAAACGCACAAGAGCTCTGCGGGAAGTAACTACCACGTCAGGGCACCGGCATAGTGGAGAAGCTGGGTTTTAAACCCGGCGGGTCCGCGTCATCACGCGAGGCCCCGCCTCCCGGCGTCCCACGTGTGCGGAAGCGACCGGCGCTATTTACTCGGCGCCTGGCCAGCGAGCAGCGAGGACGCTGCTGCCAGGCGCCGCCGGAACGGGGGTACGTGACAATTGATTAGAAGATATCGCGCCGTTAGCTGTTTCCTTCATTTTCTGGGTCCACTGAGATCATGGAAGCAGAAGCCGTGTGAGGGATGAGTTCACCTTGGATAAATGACGGATGCTTTTTTGATTTGAGCCTAATCAGTATAAGGCTCCTTTGCACGTGAGTGCGCCATGTGGGACATTTATTTGTGGCTTTCAGTTTTCGCAATTGTTTGCTATTGACTGTATTCTGTGTTTTGGCTTCCATATATTGCATGGAGTGAAGAAGAAATTATGTGTCCTTCAGAGGGAATATGTCATCCCTTAAATGTCACTAACTGTAGGGCTCTAAATAATGCGAGTGATTTTCAGGAGAACCCCTTTTTCCTGGACTGACATTATTGCACTACTATGGTTTTTATGGTTTTTTTTTTCTGGTTTTTTTTGCTTGCCTTGACCACAAGAGAAGAGGAAAATAATATATATATGGGTGCCGGACAAAATCCCTACAGCCAGGTTCCCTAATGCCAACATCCCAACGGCCAACTACCAGACAGAATAAGTGCCGGACATCCCAACTTCCCTACATGGCCAACTTCCAGACATCCATAATCCCTGCGGCTAACCCTAAAACTAACACCCTAACCCTAGGTTTAGGGGGGTTAGGGCTAGGTTTAGGGGGGTTAGGGCTAGGTTTAGGGGGGTTAGGGTTTGGTTTAGGGGGTTAGGGCTAGGTTTAGGGGGGTTAGGGTTATGGCTAGGTTTAGGGGAGTTAGGACTAGATTTAGGGGGGTTAGGGCTAGGTTTAGGGGAGTTAGGACTAGATTTAGGGGGGTTAGGGCTAGGTTTAGGGGTTAGGACTAGGTTTAGGGGGGTTATTGTTATGACTAGGTTTAGGGGAGTTAGGACTAGATTTAGGGGGGGTTAGGACTAGATTTAGGGGGTTAGGGCTAGGTTTAGGGGGTTAGGGCTAGGTTTAGGGGGTTATTATTATTATCATTCTTTATTTATAAAGCGCCAGCATATTCCGCATAGGGGGGTTAGGGCTAAGTTTAGGGGTTAGGGCTAGGTTTAGGGGGGTTAGGGTTATGGCTAGGTTTAGGGGAGTTAGTTATGACTAGATTTAGGGGGTTAGGGCTAGGTTTAGGGGGTTAGGGCTAGGTTTAGGGGGTTAGGGCTAGGTTTGGGGGGTTAAGACTAGATTTAGGGGGGTTAGGGTTAGGGCTAGGGGGGTTAGGCCGTCAGGGAGTTGTCTGTGTAGGGAAGTTGGCCGTGCAGGGAAGTTGGCCGTCAGGGAGTTGTCTGTGTAGGGAAGTTGGCCGTCGGGATTTTGGCATTAGGGAACCTGGTTGTAGGGATTTCGACCCAAACTATATATATATATATATATATAGTATGCTGTTTGTGCTGTGTGTAACACCAATGGATTTTTTATGTTACATGTGGCGGCTAAAGGTTAGAACTGGTGCAATGTGTATTAGTACTGTGACAGTCTATAAGTGTTTCTCAGAGTTCCGCAATAAAATTTGCAGCAATGTGCGGTGTGTATGAGCATATCACAAAGATTCACAGTAATGTGTAGGAGTGTACCGCCCCGCCACAACAATAAAACTCACTGTAATGTGTGCTGTGTGACTATATCACAAAGAGCCACAACAATAAAACTCCCTGTAATGTGTGTTGTGTGACTACCACAAAGAGCCACAACAATAAAACTCACTGTAATGTGTGCTATCACAAAGAGCCACAACAATAAAACTCCCTCCCTGTAATGCGTGCTGTGTGACTATATCACAAAGAGCCACAACAATAAAACTCCCTGTAATGTATGTTGTGTGACTATCACAAAGAGTCACAACAATAAAGCTCAAGTAATGTGTGTTGTGTTACTATATCACAAAGAGCCACAACAATAAAACTCCCTGTAATGCGTGCTGTGTGACTATATCACAAAGAGCCACAACAATAAAACTCACTGTAATGTGTGTTGTGTGACTATATCACAAAGAGCCACAACAATAAAACTCCCTGTAATGCGTGCTGTGTGACTATATCACAAAGAGCCACAACAATAAAACTCACTGTAATGTGTGTTGTGTGACTATATCACAAAGAGCCACAACAATAAAACTCCCTGTAATGCGTGCTGTGACTATATCACAAAGAGCCACAACAATAAAACTCCCTGTAATGCGTGCTGTGTGACTATATCACAAAGAGCCACAACAATAAAACTCACTGTAATGTGTGTTGTGTGACTATATCGCAAAGATTCACAACAATAGAACTCAAAGGGAATTTGCAGTGTGTAGGAGCATATCACAGAGCTGCATAGTAAAAAAACTCACAGTAATGTGCTGTGTGTTTGGGTCTGTCACTGAAATCCACAGAAATAAAACTGATTTTAATATTTGATTTGTATATGTATATCGCAGAGCTCCACAACAGTAAAACTCACAGTAATGTGTGCGGTGCGTGCTTATCTTTATCCTCCTGCTTTTCTAAATTAAAATAACAAATCAGTTTGGTATTTATTATATGTTTTGTTACAATACATTCTAAATCTTTCTTTCTGTCTGGTTCTCCATGAATCTGTTATCTATGTAATAGAAAAGAAATTGTATTGGAAAAATGAAACTAAACATTCTGTTGTTTTCCCCTCTTTTGTCTTTGTTTGTATGTACATTCCCTTTTTAATTCTTCATAATTTCTGTTTTGGTTTCGGAATTCCAGGTTCTTGGGCAGTACGTTTAAGGTGCTATTTATCCACAATTTTATTATACAAGAACCTCGATATTCCATCCCTATCATATCAGCTTTACCATCGGCTTCATGTAAAGGACAATTTATATCTGTAACTGGGAAAGCCCTAGTATACTGTTGTCACGGCCCTCGCCGCAAGATGGCCAAATCCGGTGATCCTTATTGCTGACAACTCCAGCAGCCACCTACCTGCCATGCAGGCCAGGTTTTGCCCCAAGCCTTATGTTACTTCCAGGCTCTTGAAGGTCCTACCTGGGTGTTACTGCTACTCCAAGGAACCCTACTTGATGAGGCCTCCTTAAAAGGGAGTTATGGCCTTCCTTCCACACTTCATCAGTGAAGTTAGAGCGTGTCACCTGTCTGCTGATACCCCTCTTCCTGTTCCATCGCCCTCAAAGATCTTGCCTTTCTTACCATCAAGTACCCTGCTTTGCCCCCTTTGTCTTTATTCATTGTTCAGTGTATCCTTGTGTTCTATCTCTAAGACTACCTCACCCACTATCCTTACCTGTTCTTCTCGTCAGTTCTCTTCTCGTATTGCCCTTTGTCTTTCTCCTATTTAGTTTTGCCAGTGTTATCATCCTTTTTCTGCCTAGGCTCTCTGTCCTGTGTTATCTCTCCATGTCAGCCCTATTCCTGTCCTGCCCATCTACCTACATTAGTTTTAACCTATTGCTTTGCCCTGAAACCTGTCTGGCTCCTGACGCCTGTATTTGCTGCATCTTGGACTCGCACCCGTTAACCCCGTGCACGCTCCCTGACAACTGTACACAGCGAAACCTCATCTTCTATCCAGATGGTTATTTCTTTTCACTGTCGGTCACTCTGGATACACTCACCAGGACAGCCCTTTATTGGATTTAATAATTATTTTGATGAGGTATTTGAATGGTGCTCCAGGCAATATTTTGATTGTTTTTAGGCAGAGATTTTGTGCTGCAATTTCTATTGCAGATGGTTGATTGCTGGTGCGGATGTGGATGGTTTTGGATCTGAAACCCAATGCTTGATTCCAGTGGATATGTATGAAAATGTAGGATTAATCTGGATATATTTTTATTTATTTAATTAAACCCAGTCTCAGATTCAATTAAAAGAAAAGTGAATATCCTTAAAAATTTAAATCAAATTGACAATTGTATCTTCATTAACTGTGACCAGCAGAAAATTGGTGACTAATAAAAATGGAAAAGCGGGGGAGAACAGGAATACAGCATTTGGATATTAATCAAACGCAGACCATAATCTCTATATTATATATTTCAAAGTACAATGTGGGATTTCAGCTTTATTTTTCAATTTAAAGCATAAACCCTGGGAAATTACATAAACTGAGGGTCCTATTACAATGTTCACGCTAAAACGGGTACGCTAAGGAGAAAAACCTGCGGCTTCAGGTTTCTCCTTAGCGTCTCTGTTTTATCGTGATATTACAGTGCAGGCGCTAATCCAGCAGCCTGCACCGTAACACGGCGTTAAGCCTCGGGATGCTCGTGGCAGATGCTGCCGGTCACATGACCCTCTTCAGCTGATGTTCGGTTGCACAAAGAAACAAAGAAACCAATTTTAGAGACTGGCCACTGTCTGGACCTCTTACTAATCAGGGAACCTGGACACTGATTCCTCCTATCCTGGAGTGAAGAAATAGGATGGACCATATCACCAGGTTTCCCCCTGACAATAAGGGACACATGTTATATATGTATCTTGTATTTTACTGTAACAGTCTAGATTGTAAACTATTCAAAGACTGGGGGCCCTATTACATTCGTCGCGCGCAAAAACGCATTAACGCGAGGCGCAAGACCCTTTGCGCTGAACGTCGTATTACGACGTTCGCGCACAAAATGCGCGTTAACGTCTAACGGGATTGACCCTGCGTGAACCCTTTGCAAGCGCAATTTAGTGCGCGCATCCTATACTTAACATTGTGAGCGCAAATGCATTTGTGCGCTGGTGCGCGCATGGTATTATGATCTTAGCGCAAAATTTAACGGACAATGTTTGCGCGCATAATTTTAACGTCTTTGAAAACCTGGTGGTAACGGCAAATTGTAACAACCTGACCGTACCAAACTGCGGATTCACACCGGAGAACGTCGATGCACACGTTTTTTTTTTTTTTACTAGATCCGTCAAAAATGACGGCCACTACCTTGTCTTTCATCAGAACGTACGTCTGTTGTGCGCAGTCAGCACAAAACGACGGACTCGCGTTAAAAAAATTACATTGCGCTCACTGATTTCTGCGCGCAACGGTACTTTGCTTGCATTTTTGCGCGTCGGTTTTACCAGCGCAATTTCCCGACGGAAGAAAAAATGTTCGAAGAACGGAATTCCAGCAGTGATTTCTGTGCAGTAACATTTAATGCTTTATGCAAAAAAACAGCATTTAGCGTGTGTTTTTGCATTAAAATGTAATAGGGCCCTGGAACTCTACACCTCTTTTTTATGTACACACCACGGATTGGTATGAATCAGACTTCCCGTCTAAGGTAAAGCATGTGAGAAAGAGTACCATATACATAGGAGCAGAAGGAAGAATAACTGGCGATTAGTCGGTGATTGCGCTAGCTTCCGCGAGCATACTGTAGTTTGCGCATCCTATACTTAGTATGGGAGCACAATCAGTAATTAGTAATTTGCGTTAAGATAAGTAAGGTATTACAACGTCCTGGCGCTAATTACCGCACAGATGGGCTAAACTAATTTTTAACGCCCCCCTGAAACTGATTTCCCTTTTGCAGATTCATTTAGCACCAGCTAGACCCCCCCCAATAAATCAGATACTCGCCTCTCATCTTGCGGCGAGAACTGCAGCCAGATCTGCTGTTTCTTGCCACCAGGAGCAGAGTGAAACTGTCCCCAATGTCCCTCTGGGATCACTCCACAATCTCACGGGAGCTAGCTATTGCAGGGCTCACAGCCGGCAGCACAACCCTCCATGGAGTCCTATGGACTCCCGGAGGTGATAGTCGCAGCGAGACAGAAGCGCTACCGTGAGTATCCCCAATGGTTCTCAGGGCAAGGTGTCGCGGTAGCGCCTTCCCCGGAATCGAGCACGGAGGGAATGTCCGTGAGACTGGGCGTTCCGTCCACTCGGACGCCCGTGTGGCCAGCTCGCTGCGCTCACGTTAGTGCGCTCAGCCCTACAAAGCGCAAGCCTCCTATGGAGAATCGCGCTTTGTAGTCCCATCAAATGTTCACCGTAGCTTTTGACTGGGAGGGTTTCAGCACGTCAGGTTTAACGTGCGATATACCATTACGCATGTTACACCGTGTGGCCCTCCTCATCGAGCCTTCAGAAAGCTGCGACAGACACAGGGAGGAGAGGTCACACAGACGCACTCAATGCGTAAGATGGAAGGGATGGAGACTTTAGAGGAGTGAGGGTGGAGATAGAAAAAACTGAAATTAACAGGGTTATCCAAAGAGATCCGAATTGCTTGAGAAAGGTAACCGAACGCTGAAAATCAGTGTTCGGTTACCTTTCCTGGCCATTCGGCTATCCAGAGAGCAGGCAATTCACCAAATACTGGCGAATTGCCTGCACATACGGTGCCTGTTCGGTCCCTGTTCGAGGGCAGTGAAATCCCCATAGAGAAGCAATGCTTCGTCTATTCAGAGAACACAAACCAGCAGTGAAAGGTTCCCCTAATTCCCTGCCATTCGGTGGTTTCATTCGGCAAATTTATTCAGGAGAATCCCATAGACTTCAATGTTAAAAATATTCCCCTTTTAATTCAATATCTAATAAACCGTTCATTATAAAATTCTGCAGCAAAAAGTCTCTTTATTTATAGATTTTTTAGGATACTTTAAGCATTTTTCTTTTTTTTTTTTTTTTATTAAAAGTCCGATTTTTTTTTTTGATTTTTTTTCAGTTTACTTATTTTTTTTGTAACAGCCCTCTTTATTATCATTCCCTGGACCTCCTGTGAAAATTTCAGACATTTTCGCTCAGTAGTTTCTTTGCAAACAGCGTTTCTTTTTCCCAGATTCATACAAATGGTTTTTCTAATTTATTCACTGCCTCCTCTACGTCACAGCTGCTTCGGCTCTGTGTGATTCGGCTCCTGTTCGTTTCGGCTCCTGTTCGGCTTTTTTGAAGGTTAATCCAGATGTTTTTGCTTGTTTTCAGCGTGCATTCGGTTAGTTTTCGTCAGGTTTGCGGTAGCTTTTTCCTGCAATTCGGGGACCCTGTGCTGTTTGCTGAATACACCGCAGGGTCACCGAAATGCAATCGGCAAAAGGAACCGAATTGAAGAGAACGAAAAGTCACCGAACGTGCGGTGACTTTTCGAATCTCTTTGGATAACCCTGTAAATATTTTTAGGAGGAGATGGTGAAACATGTCCCTATCTTGCCCATGTCACAATGTCCAGCTGGAGGTGTGAACAACACACAACATATATATATATAAGGATAAAATATTATGATTATTACTGTAACAGTTTCTGTAGATGGCGATGCTAAGTCAAAATGACTTACGGTTGTCAGAAAATCCATTTCTGAGCAGTTCCTGACTTTCTTGGTAATTTTCAGGGTCAGTCCAATTAATTTGAATGGGATCCAATTTATACCTCACCTGCATTCATTTGGAGCTGATACTATCCGTCATCAGTTTATAAAATATTGATTTTTTTTCAACAAGATAACCCCAAACTTGCACAAAATATATTTAATATCTTTAAATTTACAGAATGTGGACCGAATACACCTTTCATTATATCTGAATAAAAGGTTTATATTGAATGTACACATTTTTGCTGATTCCTTCTATTTGTAACAATGTACATACTTTTTCCTGTGCTGTATTCCATAGGCCAGAGATCTCGACTTATAGCAGGCAATGTGGTCACCGCCCTGTGGGATGCTGGGTATTGCGTGTTGAGTGAGAGCAGCTGTCCATGCTGATTTTGGGGACGCTGGTGTTCGGTGAGATAGCAGAAAGCAGCGGACTGCGATATAGATTTCTTCATTGCATCAAGGCACTCAGTGACCCGTAAAATGCTCCAGAGACTTTCAGATCATCACAGAAAATCCATAAAGTAACCCTGCTTATTGTTTTCTCTCTTTAATTACAAGAGAAGTAAAGAGCTTCTAACATAGATCATTATGCCTGATCAAAGAACGCAGGCCACGCAAGGTTATGTCCTTTACACCTGGCTGCAGCACCCGTTTATTACCCTGTAGCACAGCTACCACTAATGTAACCAAACCTAAACGTTTAGTTAGCTGAAATTGTACACGTAGGCAAGATACAAAATATATAGTTGCATGCAATCCTGTAATGTCCCACAGCACTTCATCTTCCACAAGCAGATATAGTTAAATAGAAAAGGAGCTGGTGCCCAGCACTAATATTTATATTAATTTATATTACCTCCTACTTAATGCCCATGGCTAAGAGAGTATAAGGGGTACATGGGACCTATTGCTGTGAGTTTAGTGTAAGGGCACAGGCCCACAGCCTCCTGTCCCCTGCATCTATTAATATCCACCTTCACCATCTGGCAATGTCTGAGCGGGTATGGTGAAAGAGCAGACCCCATAATACCTGCAACAGATCTCTGCACCTCAACTGGGTCACATCTGTTAATGCTGCTCCCCTGCTGGACCCTGTTCTCCCACCAGCAGTCTTTCATGCCTTTCTCCAGCCCTTAGCCCCAAAGCTTAAGACTTAACACTGACAGTGCTGTGATAGCACTCTCCAGAATTGAGGCAGCACCCAGCTCTTGGGGTTAGAAGAGTCAGACAGGAACTGAGCCTTTAATAATATATATATATATGTCAGATGGGACCAAGAGGACAATGGGAAATCCCTCCCTGGCGAATTGCTGCTCAGACCCAGACGCTTTGAGCAACATTCCAACAAAGCATAACAATAGGGCAATAGCAGATACAATAATCTGTCACAGATGTAAACACATTCTAGATAGGGGGAGTTGGAAAGGGCTACAATTACCCAGACACTAATGAAATAAACCATAGTAACAGATAAGCAAAATCAGTAACGATAATATCAATAACAGTATTCATACGTAACACAGACGACACAAACACACAGCCAGTGGCATAGTGAGGGGGGCAGAGGGGGGCACTTGCCCCCTGGCGCCTGACAGGGGGCACCCCCACAAGTAAATATTACCGACCCAGAGGCTCCCTTCCATCTCACACGCACAGTGAGGAAGGAGCAGCCACAGTCATTCAGCTTCCTGGCTGCTGTGTCACGTGATGCAGGGCTCCCAGAAGAGTTAGAGAGCAGCGGGAGTGAGTGCAGCATGCTGCTACTGGTTTGACTCTGCAGATATCTCATCCCACTAATCTACAGGAGAGGTGAGGCCCCCTTACTACTGCCCCCCCTGTCTGGATCCCCGATGCAAACTGGTTTCTCTGCAGCTGACAGGAGATCCCGAGCTAGTGATCTCCTCCTTCTTACACTCAGGGCCTCTGCTTAGAACTGCAAAATGTAAGGGGGTTGGGTCTGCTATGCCCAGACACAGACATAGCCCCCACTGTGAATTCTGGGGGCTCTGCTATGTATATATAATTCTGGGGGCTCTGCTGTGTATGCATAATTCTGGGGGCTATGCTGTGTATATATAATTCTAGGGTCTGCTGGGTATGCATAATTCTGGGGCTCTGCTGTGTATATATAATGCTGTGGTCTGCTGGGTATGCATAATTCTGGGGGCTCTGCTGTGTATATATACTTTATATATATATATATGAGGGCTCGCTGTGTATATAATTCTGGGGCTCAGCTGGGTATGCATAATTCTGGGGGCTCTGCTGTGTATACATAATTCTGGGGGTTTCTGTTTTGGGTACACAATTCTGGGGGCTCTGCTGTGTATATAATTCTGGGGTCTGCTGGGTATGCATAATTCTGGGGGCTCTGCTAGGTATATATAATTCTGGGGGCTCTGCAGTGTATACATAATTCTGTGGGGATCTGTTTGGGTATACATAATTCTGGGTGCTCTGCTGCATATATAATTCTGGGGGCTCTACTAGGTATACATAATTCTGGGGGCTCTGCTGTGTTTATGTAATTCTGGGGTCTGCTGGGTATGCATAATTCTAGGGGCTCTGCTGTGTATATATAATTTTGTGTGTGTGTGCTGGGTATACATAATTCTGGGGGCTCTGTGCTTGGTTATACATGATTCTATGTGTGTGTGTATCTGAGGTGTGGGGGTGTGTGTATATCTGAGGTGTCGGGGTGTGTGTATATCTGAGGTGTGTGGGGGTGTGTTGATATCTGAGGTGTGTGGGGGTTTGTTGTATTTCTGAGGTGTGTGGGAGGTGTATTTCTGAGGTGTGTGGGGGTGTGTTGTATATCTGAGGCAGTGGCGGAAGTACCAGGGTCGCAGCAGTCGCAGCAGTCGCAGTGCGACCGGGCCCTGCCATTCTGCCACTGGAGGGGGGCCCAGCGCCGCCTGCCAGATTCCGGCAATCAGCGCCGGAATCTGGGAGCCGCGCGCTGGCTGTCCCTCTCCCTACGCAAATGGCTGCTGGCTTGCAGCTTGGCCGCTTACGTGGGATGGGAACCACATTACCAGCGCACGAGATCCTCTCGCGAGAACTCTGCACTGGTCAGGTGGTCCCCGGTGAGAGGCCACGCTGCATGCTTCCAGCGGCCGCTCGCAGGAAGAAGAACGCCGGTGGAGGTAAGAGCTGGGGGCGATATATACCCTTGAGAGCTGGGGGCAATATATACCCTTGAGAGCTGGGGGCCCTATGTACCCTTGAGAGCTGGGGGCCCTATGTACCCATGAGAGCTGGGGGCAAAATATACCCATGAGAGCTGGGGGCAAAATATACCCATGAGAGCTGGGGGCCCTATATACCCATGAGAGCTGGGGGCCCTATATACCCATGAGAGCTGGGGGCCCTATATAGCCATGAGAGCTGGGGGCCCTATATACCCAGGAGAGCTGTGGGCCCTATATACCCATGAGAGTTGGGGGTCCTATATACCCATGAGAGCTGGGGGTCCTATATACCCATGAATGCTGGGGGCCCTATATACCCTTGAGTGTTGGGGGCCCTATATACCCAAGAGAGCTGGGGGCCCTATATACCCAAGAAAGCTGGGGGCCCTATATACCCAAGAGAGCTGGGGGCCTATATACCCAAGAGAGCTGGGGGGCCTATATACCCAAGAGAGCTGGGGGCCCTATATACCCATGAGAGCTGGGGGCCCTATATACCCATGAGAGCTGGGGGCCCTATATACCCATGAGAGCTGGGGGCAATATTATACCCATGTGAGCTGGGGTAATATTATATCCATGTGAGCTGGGGCCATATATATCCATGTGAGCTGGGGGGCAAATATATCCATGTGAGCTAGGGGCAATATATATATCCATGTGAGCTGGAGGGCAATATATATCCATGTGAGTTGGGGGGCAAATATACCCATGTGAGCTGGGGGCAAATATACCCAAGAGAGCTGGGGGCCCTATATACCCATGTGAGCTGGGGGCAATATTATATCCATGTGAGCTGGGGGAAATATATACCCATGTGAGCTGGGGGCAAATATATCCATGTGAGCTAGGGGCAATATATATATCCATGTGAGCTGGAGGGCAATTATATCCATGTGAGCTGGGGGCAATATATATCCATGTGAGTTGGGGGGCAAATATACCCATGTGAGCTGGGGGCAAATATAACCCATGTGAGCTGGGGGGCAAATATACCCAAGAGAGCTGGGGCCCTATATACCCAAGAGAGCTGGGGGCCCTATATACCCATGAGAGCTGGGGGCCCTATATACCATGAGAGCTGGGGGCAATATTATATCCATGTGAGCTGGGGGAAATATATACCCATGTGAGCTGGGGGCAAATATATCCATGTGAGCTGGGGGCAATATATATCCATGTGAGTTGGGGGGAAAATATACCCATGTGAGCTGGGGGGCAAATATACCCAAGAGAGCTGGGGCCCTATATACCCAAGAGAGCTGGGTGCCCTATATACCCAAGAGAGCTGGGGGCCCTATATACCCATGAGAGCTGGGGCAATATTATATCCATGTGAGCTGGGGGCAATATTATATCCATGTGAGCTGGGGGCAATATTATACCCATGTGAGCTGGGGGGCAAATATATCCATGTGAGCTAGGGGCAATATATATATCCATGTGAGCTGGAGGGCAATATATAACCAAATGAGCTGGGGGGCAATATATATCCATGTGAGTTGGGGGGCAAATATATTCATGTGAGCTGGGGGGCAAATATACCCATGTGAGCTGGGGGCAATATATATATTCTCGTGAGCTGGGGGCAATATATGTCCACATGAGCTAGGGAGCAATTATATCCATGTGAGCTGGGGCAATACTATCTTTTTTATATCGCAGAAAGAAAAGTAAAAATATAGATTTTTTTTGGCGGGGAGGGGGCCCTTCATGGATTTTTGCACCGAGGCCCTCAGGTTTCTAGTTACGCCACTGATCTGAGGTGTGTGGGGGTGTGTTGTATATCTGAGGTCTGTGTGAGGTGGCCAAGGCATGGCACACATGCACATTGTCTTTTTTTGTGAATGAGAAAGGAGCGCATAAGAGTGTGTGTGTATATATAGAATTTTTTTCAGGCAGTGGAAATATTGGGTGAGTTCCCTCACTTTTTTTCCCCAGGACTTGACCCCTGGGGGGCTAGGGTAGAACTTGCCCCCGGGTGCCTCATGACCTTGCTACGCCTCTGCACCCTGCACCTAAAATTGTAGGTACAGGGTGACTTCAACACAGGAGAGGGCAGGGAAACGATATAAAACATCAAGCCTGCACCTCACAAATGCATCTTTTAGTCAATATATCCCATGTTCAAAGTGACTCTCGTCACAATACCAATGTTGTGACGAAATAAAAACCAGCAGTGTTGCTAGCAAATTGTATAGATATAATGGAGTTTTTTTCCCTCTGAATATGATAGCTTGGAATTTGCTTTTCTAGGGCTGAAACCACTAATCAAGTAATCGACAACTAATCGATAAAGAATAGTTTCATTATCGATTAAAAGGCTGTTGATTAATCCATTTGTGTACATAACAGCACACACTGTTTAGAGTTAGACTGAGTTCAACATTATAACCTCAGATTCTGCTTCGGAGCTGATTGGAGAAGACGCACCGCTGCTTTACTTGGTATGATTTAGTTCTAGGGTTATGTCAGACATAACCAGTTTGGTTTTATTCAGTTTACAACTGCAGAAGTGCTACACAAACCCTGGGATACTGCCACTGGGAATGGGCGCTGTACCGCTGGTGTTTTACCCTTACTTGAAGCCGGAGTCCTGTGCCACCACCCCAACCTGCCTGCAACCCCCTCTTTGGTCTGGAGCTGCCATTCTCTTTCTTTGGTCCGGTCCCTTCCCACAACTCCCTCAAACACTCAGGTCCGGTCTTTTGCCCAAACCCACTCCCTCTTACACTCGGGTAAGTCCCTTCCACCTCCTGACCTGTCTCCCGTTCAGTTTGTTCATTAAACTATTGTAAAGGGACACTCTACAGTAATAAGCTAACGTGGTCAGGATGTGTTAAGTGTCCCCCGTTCTCACCCTGATTTCGTGCTGACATCATCAGGTCTATATGAGTGCTTGTAGCAGCATTTGTTTGTGGAGAAAGCACATGCAGCATCAATCCATCACTGTGACCAGGTGCTTGTGTACATTGTGTGCGAAAAACATGCAGTTTGCATATGTACGTGCGAATTGTATGTACCCTAAGAAAACAGCTTACGGAAAAAATTAGGGGGGAGGCAGGGGTTAATTTTTTTTTTTTTTTACATCTTCCGTTTAAGGGAACAAAAATTTTTTTTTCTTTTATCCGATGAATCAATTAATCGGCCAAGCAATCGATTTACGAAAATAATCGTTAGTTGCAGCCCTTCGCTATTTCACTTTCACCTACTAGAAAGCCATTCACTCATTCAATAGACCACCAGTGTATGATACCATCCATACAGGAGAGTCATCACTCATACATACTTGCAGAGAAAAATATAATTTAAAATAATCAGTACGTAGTCATTCTGAGAAGATAAAAAGACTTAAAAATGAAATGAATAATAAAAAAAAAATTTCCTGTGCATGATCCCATATAAATCTCATGCCTGACTCCAGGAGAGCGTCAGTGATAGTATCCCTGGATTACTGGCTGACCCGCTATTAAGTCAGTGTTTGGTTAAGGCAATGCTATATCAAAATCACTTAACGCCATGGCCTGACAGTCTGCAATCAGAATACCAGCTCGTTTTGAGGCAAATGGGCTATGTTGGAATAGCTCATTCTGCTCTAGGTAGCCTCAACTCGTGAGTCGCAAGCTAAGCTTGCGGCTCAGTTGTAATAGCTGCAGTAGCCTTTACACTACCGGCTGGAGCAGTATGGTCGAACGGCTCCAACTGTCATCTTAACGGCTAGTTTCCAATCAGACCCTGGATCATTTGAGTAAATAAATAATTAAATTTAGAGCTGTATCAAATGTCCATATTAATGGGCTTGACAAATCCAGGAGCCAAGTCACCACTGACCCCTAGAATGTTATATATGGAATCAAAATAGGGACTATCCCTCAAATATAGGGGCACATGGGTGGTATGGAATAGAGGCCATCCACTCTGGTTTATCACCTCTGGACAAAGCTAGGCAGGTCCTGTCTTGCTCGCTCCATCTTTTACAGAGGCACATTTGGCTCATGGACCTAGTAATTAGCTCTCTGCTAGCGGGTCTTGAGACGCCGGAGCAAACATCTTGCTCTCACTGTCTGCGATTAGGCCGTATTTTCTCTTAATTCCCCTATTAGTTCTGTGCCGTAATTGTGATGTTGACGGTAATTAAAGGTATCCATCCTCATTGCTTTCTAAGCAGACAAGACACCCTATACAAAGGCTAGTCTGCTTGTGTTACAAACGGGATAAAATAGAGACTGATTGCTCCGGGATATACACTTTGAAGAAAGTCGGAAAGGGATGGTGAGGATGGTGACACTTTATATCTCACTCGGCTTTATTGCCATTAGCTGTGATGTATCGTTCGGTCACTATGACTGATCTGCCGCTTGGCATGGAGACTGTATCTCTGCACGTCTCGCGTTTTCAGTCTGAATTTCACGCTGCCCGGTCTGATTACTGATGAATTCTCATTTGCGCAGACGTTATGTGGTTTATTTTTATAAGATATGCTTTTTCTGCAGCCACGGGTGTTTGCTGTAGTGTTGCTGTTTGAATATTGTTGTTTTTTGTTTTTTTTAAATCGATCTTTTATAGAGAAATTTTAAATAAATTTGAAGTTTAACAACACCACGTCTTATAATCCGTTCCAATTGTAAACAAGTCTGGCTAGTAACATTATTTTTCTGAATTAACATTATTCATGACGCTAAGATCAGGGAGTGCCTGCCGGGATGGGGGAGCAAGTTGGGATCAAGATATTCAGGGTTATTCAAAGAGAGCCGAATTGGCCCCAAAATTGCACCGAACAATGCAATTTCGTGGCCATTTGGCTATTCAAAAAGCTGGCGATTTGCCAAATATTGGCGGTGAATAACTCAGCTGACATCATAGTAGGAGGGCTCTGTACAAAGAGGAGGGTGGAGACAAAGGGGTGCGTCTCCTAGTTGTCCGCCCTAGTAGGAGGCGAAGGGGGAGCTGCCATTAGATAAGTGGCTTTCCTGGCTTGCCACCGTGTCCCTACAGAAGACAGAGGGCCAGTGGAATAGGCCACGGTGGTGGGACTCTGCCGGGCAATGCAAAAAGTATAGGCAAATCTGAGTCAGCCGTAGAGACCACCCTGAGAGAGATTACATTCAAACATATAGAAAAAAAGAAATATGGAAGCAATGTTAGTGTTGAGGGGTATTCTCTCCATCCAGACCTGTGGCCGTGGTTCCAGATTCTTAAGAGCTAGGAAGTGGGGATGCGGTCGGGGCTTGCACTCCAAGTTTAGTAACCAATAGCCAGGCTTCATCTGGGGTGGTGATAGAGTGATAAACATTGTCGTGGATAATCAGAATAGATCCAGAGACACCCCAACAGTAACAAATACCTTTGACTCTCAAATGAACTGTTACTTCATGGAATCTGTGTCGCGCCACAAGAGTCGGAAACGACAGGTCATTGAAAAGTGACAAGGCTATCTCCTCAAAAATAAAGGTAACGTGCCACAGGTAGGGCCATCAGCCGCGATTTAATAGAGAGCTCCCTAGCTATGGTGATGACATTCGCTGGTGCCAACACAGCCATGTGGATGCGAACATCAGACCCAAACACTGGAGGGCCATCGGGTTGGAAGTGAAGGAGCTGGAGAACCATGCCGAGGAGTAGCAAAAGCCTGCAGTCATTAAAACCACCAAATATCAATACTGTGCTTCACATGGTTTGTAGACCTTCAGACCTGTATTACAAACATGGCGCTAAAACGGGGAAAACCTGCACCTGCAGGTTTCCCCTTAGCGTCCAGGTTTTACCACCATATTACGGGGCAGGTGCTAATTCAGCATCCTGCTCCATAACGCAGCGCTAACCTCCTGGAAACTCGTGGCAGCGCTAACACATCACCACAAGTATCACCTTTTGGAGTCCATAGGACTCCATGGAGGCTTGTGCTGCTGGGCCGCAAACCCTGCACGTTCTCCCTCTTGCGAGACTGGGGACTATTTGTCACCAGTCTCACTCTGCTCCCGGCGTCCAGAAGCGGCAGATCGGGCCACTGTTTTTGCCACGGGATGAGAGGTGAGTATCTGATTTATTGGGGGGGGGGTTTCGGGTGGTTCTAGATGATTCTGCACAAGCGGCATCTGAATAGCACCAGCTTCGAGCTGTCGTTACCACATCAGTGCGGTAATTAGCGTTAGGGGTGGTAATCCTAACACTAATTACTGATTGCGCTCCCCATGTTAGGTATAAGGAGCGCAAAGAACAGTAGGATCGTGGACGCAATCCCTCATGCGCTAACGGATTTTTTAACTTGTTGGCGCTAGGGATGTAATATGGGGGGGGTGGGGCAAAGTCACTTAACCTAGAGATAACCCTCACATATCTGAGCGCTAATGCCAGAATTAAGTGTGTAATCGGGCCCTCATTGTCGCCAGGATGAAATTTAAAATATCTTATTCCTGATGGATCAGTACACTAATCCCAATGGCGAGACCTCTGCTGGAGAAACTTCAGTACTGCATGTGTCCCCCTTTCATCTCTCAAGGACACAGACGGTGCTCCGGTCTCTGCAGACGGAGATGCTAGATGGTTCACTCAGTGATACAGAGTGTCTTTGAATCCATTTACAAGGTGCCACTTTTTTTTTTTTAACTCACAAATCTTCAAACCATTTCTGATCTGCAACGTCTGCTGGCAAGGCAGCAGCGAGAAACCAGCCACAAGTCCCATGGTTTTAAAAAAGGAAAGCCTACCAGATTATTGCATTTTCACATGGGGGATATGTATCAGGCTGCATAATAATATCATACATTTGGCTGCGTCAGCAAAAACAAAAAGCAACAATAGAATTGATGAGGGAACCGGTATATAGGGAGAGAATCGTAATGGCTGCACTCATAGAACATGCATTTTTCATAGTGGCGCTTCTCAGACCAGCGAAAACAAAATAACAATTTCAAAGCACATATAAGCAAATATATCTTTAAATATATTAAAACACTTAAATTAGGAATACACAATCGGATTATAGTTGCAAAACCTGATACTATATTGCATAAGCCTGCCACAACATCGATGTTCTCCACTACTGCTTGTCTTTTCCCTCCTAACCTAATAACTGCTGTTATGAGATTAATCCACTTATTTGGGACACACATCCTACTGGGGATCTCTGCAGTTCAAATTGTAAATAGGTGCTGCAATAAGGCACTGTGACAGGGAGGGGTGCAAAACCAAGGAAGTAGTCAGTCCTCCAAATGCACTCAACCTTCATCATTATTATTATCATCATCCTTTATATAGCGCTGATACATTGGAATACCACACATGGATGATACGGTCTGATTCAGGGAGTCCCTGTTCCCAAGGGAATTTACAATCTATAAGAGGTACAAGTGTTTTGTGAGGTAGGTGCATCCATATCGTTAGTTGTTTTGCCCAAGTACACTCGCTGGTGGTGTCTTCTGAGTGGGATCGAGTCATCTTTCCATGATTGTAGATCAGCGACCTGGTTGTTTGGTTGAAGCCGCTTCTCGTTAAGTCAAGACTCCTCCATAGTTGTATTGGAGGGATGTGGTAAACGGGATTTTGACTTGCTTCTCCAAGTTCGAAGGGTAGAGACGTTACCACTGGACTCCATAGCCGATATTGGGCCACATTACAATCCTCACGTTAAAACGGGGCACTAGAGAGAAAAAACTGCGCCTGCAGTTTTCTCCCTCCCACCCCCGTTTTAATGTGAGATTACAATGCAGGCGCTGCAAGCTGCCTGCATTGTTAGCGGGTGCTACGCCCCGGGATGCCCGTGGCAGCGCTAAGCCCTGCTGCGAGCATTCACTCGATGGAGTCCATAGGACTCCATTGAGTTCCCCTCTGCCGGTCACATGACCCGAGATCCAGCAGGACGGCAAAGTGATCTGCAGGGAGAGACTGGGGGACTTTTTTCCCCCAGTCTCTCCCTCGGTTCCCGGAGACAGAGGAGGCGGACAGAGCCGCGGTCCTCACCGCGGGACAGGATGTGAGCAGGGGCGTCGCTAGGGGGGCTGGGGTGTTTCCCGCACCGGGTGACACCACTCCCTAGGGTGGCATCCTAAAAAAAAAATATATATTTTTTTTTACACAAAAATATTTTACCAACAGGGTTATCCAAAGAGATTCGAAAAGTCACCGCAGTTCGGTGACTTTTCGTTCTCTTCAATTCGGTTCCTTTTGCCGATTGCATTTCGGTGACCCTGCGGTGTATTCAGCAAACACCACAGGGTCCCCGAATTGCAGAGAAAAGCTGCCGAAAACCTGACGAAAACTAACCGAATGCACTATGAAAACAAGCAAAAACATCTGGATTAACCTTTGAAAAAGCCGAACAGGAGCCGAAAAGGAGCCGAATCACACAGAGCCGAAGCAGCTGTGACGTAGAGGAGGCAGTGAATAAATTAGAAAAACCATTTGTATGAATCTGGAAAAAGAAACGCTGTTTGCAAAGAAACTACTGAGCGAAAATGTCTGAAATTTTCACAGGAGGTCCAGGGAATGATAATAAAGAGGCTGTTACAAAAAAAATAAGCAAACTGAAAAAAAAAAAAAAAAAAATCGGACTTTTAATTTTTTTTTAAAAAATTCAGAAAAATGCTTAAAGTATCCTAAAAAATCTATAAATAAAGAGACTTTTTGCTGCAGAATTTTATAATGAACGGTTTATTAGATATTGAATTAAAACGGGAATATTTTTAACATTGAAGCCTATGGGATTCTCCTGAATAAATTTGCCGAATTAAACCACCGAATGGCAGGACATTAGGGGAACCTTTCACTGCTGGTTTGTGTTCTCTGAATAGCCGAAGCAGTGCTTTTTCATGGGGATTTCACTGCCCTCGAACAGGGACCGAACAGGCACCGTATGTGCAGGCAATTCGACAGGATTTGGCGAATTGCCTGCTCTCTGGGTAGCCGAATGGCCAGGAAAGGTAACCGAACCCTGATTTTCAGCGTTCGGTTACCTTTCTCAAGCAATTCGAATCTCTTTGGATAACCCTGCAAGAATGTATGTCCTGGGTAGGCAAGGCCTAGGCTGGCACTTTCCAGGGGGCGGCAAAAAACCCACCACCAAAGTGGATATTCACAGAGCACCGAAATGACACAGACATTTCAGTGTTCTGTTGTTCCCTGCACTTTGGGGAATCAAATTTCCCCTGTGAATTCACCGCAGGGTCCCTGAAGTGCAGGGAATCAGCCACCGAATGCTGCCGCAAACCCGTCGCCTGCTGTTTTAAAAAGAACTACTGAACGAAAATGTCTGGAATTAACATATAAGTTCCTATGAATGATAATAAAAAGGTCTGTTACAGAAAAAAAGAAAAATTGCTATTAGAAAAAAAATGGATTTTTTTTGAAAAATGCCTAAAAGATACTAAAAAAATTAAATCAATAACTAAAGAGATTTTTTACTATGGATTAAAGGAATAAATGGTTTATTTAGATATTGGATAAAAACAGGAATATTTTTAACATTGAATCCTATGGTGTTCGTTTGCCCCGAATAAACCTGTCGAATGAAAACACCGGACATTTCTTTGCTGTTCGGTGTCTCTGAACAGATTAACCATTACTTCTCTATGGGGACTTTCACTGCCTTCGAACAGGCACCGTACATGCTGTCAGTTTGCCAAAATTTTTGTATGAGCGTATCACAGAGCTCCACAACAATAAACCTCACAGTAATCTGCCCCGTGTATGAACATTCAGTGTTATATGGGAGCACTGACTTATGAGTAAAAGTAGTTTTAAAAAAAACGGTAAAACCATAAGTTACCGCACCGGGTGACACCAACCCTAGTGACGCCACTGGAGGTATCTGGATTATTATTTTTTTTTGTCTGGTGCTAACGTATTCTGCACCAGCAGAATCCGTTAGCACCAGGCTGTGGTTAACTTTTTGCTAACCGCAGCTGGGCATTAATCAGTGTTAGGACTTTGTAATCCTAACGCTGGTTAACACTTTGCGCTCCCCATGTTAAGCATAGGGAACGCAAAGTACAGTAACCTCGCGCTGAAAAGCGCAAGATACCAAACACGGGTTACTTAACCCGTTAGCGTTTGGATTGTAATATGCGGTAGCCACCAGGTCTAACGTTAATGTTCACGGAGGTGAGCGTTAACGTTGGCACCAGGATTGTAATGTGGTCCATTGTGTGGTAGGCAAGTATGTATTGTTCATAAGGTTCTTCTGAGACCAATGACATACCAACATACCAAGTTCACTCCACTTTAATATATGGATTTAAAGATTAAAAAAAAATATTTAGGAATAAATTATGAAGATTTGGTTACAAAATATGATTATACATTGCATAAGCCTGCCACAGCAACAATATACCACATCACGACAGGTCCTATTTATGCAAACCTAATGACTGCTCTGATGAGATTAAACCACATACTTGGGACATACAGTACATCCTCTTGGGACTCTCTGCAGTTCAAAGTTATGTGTATATTTTAGTATTTAGACATACTCTTAAAATATAAATAAACTGTTAGCTAGTATGTATCTAATACTTGCCAACATCAATACAGTGTTGGTAAAATTGCTTTGCCTTGTGCTGTGACAAGAAAATGTGCTCCAATCGGCTCTTGTAATGATGGTTAGCAGTCGTTGGGACAGACACAACATCTTTCACGGAAACACCCTCTCTCTCCGACACCAAACACAAAACATGAAACAAATTGATATAGCACACTTTCCTACAGACCCAGAAAGGGTTAACCTATGGGATCCAGGAATTACAGACAGACAGACAGCCCAGCAGCAATGCTGAACAGAAGAAAGAAAAGCTGAACACTCCATGATGTCAAAAATAAAGAGCTGAGTATTAATTACTCAGTATTAATACTTACTCCAATTAATACTTAATATTAATATTAAGGTGCAACGTTTCGGTTTCCACGCTTGAACTGAAACGTCATACCGTACTCCAAAAAAAATCAGCTCCTTATCTTTGGCACTGTGGAGTGTCCAGTTTTCTTTCTTCTGTTCAACCATACACACATCAAGCTTAATTTCTTTCCCTAATCCTGTGTCCTAATATCTCCATCAGTATATGTTCATATCAAGGACATGCCTCTCCTGCCATTAAGCTTTAAAATAATAAAAAAAACTCACCTGCTCTGTGCTCCCCCACCGTCGGCTCCGTCCTCTGCCTCTGCGCACACTGCGCTCATTCTTTTTACAGCCTGCGCAAATTGCATAGCAGTGGTATGCTTCCCCGTTACGCTATTCACATAGGCTGCTCAGAAGGTGTACAGCCGGGTCTGTTCAAAAAGGAACACACGCGAGCTGCCTACTTCCTGAACACTGCTTGCCAGAGGCTTAGAGAGACACTGACCGTGCAATGGAATAGCTTGAACCAATGGGAAAGCTCCCTTCGTCCAAGCCATTCAAAAAACCGCCTGCATCAGAGGCTGGCCTCTTATTGATATGAAGTGGCCCAGGCAGCTCCCTCTAGTGGCGAATACAAAGTATGACAGGCCCAGGCAGCTCGCTCTGCTCCCTCTAGTGGTGGATCCAGAGTATGACAGGCCCAGGAAGCTCCTTTTGCTCCATCTAGTGGCGGATACAGAGTATGACAGGCACAGGCACTGAAAAACAGTTTTTCTATCATGCTTTATTTATTTTTTATAATAAAGTATGTGATATGATGAAAATAATGGTATCTTTGGAAAGTCCATTTAATGGCGAGAAAAATTATATATAATATGCGTGGGTACAGTAAATGAGTAAAAGATAATTTACAGCTTAACACAAACCGCAGAAATTTAATATCTGTGTATATCTGGCTCTGCTACTAGCCAGTGCCTCTCCTGCCACTGACCTCACTGTACGTCCCTGGTTCATATACCAACAGTCTGTTGTATTTATAAGCTAGGGGAGAATAGATCTTTGCCAAATGTAAAAATAAATATATTAAACTAGAATATAAGCAATGCACACCGTCTGGTTATATGGAGCCCGTGGAGCCTCTTATGCAGATTCTTGTGTCCATTAATTTCTCTGTGTTTGCTGCTGCAGCACTATAATAATTAGGCAGGTTCCTCGTACATACTGAGAGCGTAGAGTTTATTAGAAACAGGTTTTTGAAGCTTGAAGGAGCAGACATCAAACTAGCACAGATGTTTGAGAGACCCATATCTTTTTCTTGTACCGGCTGGGTTGAGTAGAGGTAACATTACTGCTCTATAACCGTGGAGACTGTGGAGACCCAGGTTCAAATCCCAGCAAGAGCACCTCTCCATTAAGTGTCCTTGGCAAGACACCTAACGGTACATACTCGCCACCCAGGACATACTTGAAAACGAGAGAAATCTCAATGTATCCTTCCTGGTAAAATACTTTCTCATAAAAAAAAGTTATTTTCAGCTGTCCATGTCCTCCCTCTCTCTTTCCTCTGCATCTTTCTCTTCCTGACTTTCTTGACAACTTTTATGCCTCTCTTTCAGCCTGTCCATTTTTTTTATCTCTCCTGTTTTTATGCTCTTCCACTGTATCTGTGCATTTGTATTTAGGTTTGTATTTTATGCCTACCTTTAAGTCAGTCAATCCATTTATGTCTCTCACCTTTGTCTGTTCTCGCACTCAGGGTTGTTCAGAGAGCACCGAAATGTCACCGATATTTCGATGCTCTCCCGTTCCCCGCAATTCAGAGAGTCCGATTCGCCAGCCCTGTGGTGAATTCATCATTCACTGCAGGGTCCCCGAAGTGAATGAAACAAGCTGCCAAACGCATCTGCAAAATCTCCGAATCGATCGGAAAAACCACTGCGAAAATCGCTGAATCGATCCGAAAAACCGCCAAATGCAACCGCTGAATCGATCCAAAAAAGGCCGACGACCCGCCGAACAGAGCGCGGACTAGCCGCTGGAAAAGGACGACAAGCAAACGAATGGTTAAAAATAAAACTGCAACTTTTAAAAGGTGTTTGCAAAAAAACAACTGCACGAAAATGCCTAGAAATAACATATAACGTCCTATGAATAATAATAAAAAGGTCTGTTACAGAAAAAAAACACCATTTTTTAAGAATCGGAAAGATAAATAACTCTATGAAAAATGCCTAAAAAATAAAAAGACTTTTTGCTGCAAGTGAAAAGAATAAACGGTTGAATAAATATTTGATAAAAACGGGGAATAGTTTTAACATTGAAGCCTATGGGATTCGCCTGAATAAACCTGTCGAATGAAACCAGCGAAAATCAGGGCATGACATTTCGTTGTTGTTTGGTGTGCTCTGAATAGATTAACCATTACTTCTCTATGGGGATTTCACTGCCGTCGAAGAGCACTGTATTTCAATGGCAATTCACCAAAATTTGAACGATGAATTTCCCCGTTCGGTGCAATTTCGAGGCCATTCGGCTCTTTTATTTACCTTTTCAGCTTGTCCATATATTATCAATTTAATATGTGTGATGGTTGGCGCTGATGAAAAAAAAAGAATTCTTGCAATGGGGTGCTGTCAATCTACTCCTCCAGGTAGTCTGCCCAACTACCCAACAAAGACAAATCAAAATATACAGATGGGGTTGGAGGAGGGCGCTCCCGAACTTCAATTGAAGCAAAAAAATAGAAGTCCATATTTTATCTTTGTCTTTTCTATGTGTCTCTTTTTTTATTGTCTTTTTCCCAGCTTTTTTGTCTTTCCACCTTTTTTACATATTCCTCCTGCCTTTCTTTTCATCCAATTCTTCTTTCTGCCAGTCTAGACATCTTAGAGAGAGTTCAGAGAAGGGCTACTAAAATGGTGTACGGCTTGAAGGAGAAAAGTTACCAGGAAAGGCTTAAAGGGATACTCTATGCAACATGACCACCTAAGCTTTTTTAGGTGGTCATGATGCCCGGAGTATCCTGCCCTCTGTCCCCCCTCCCTCCGCTCAGCGGTTCAGCAGAAAATGCTGAAAACAGCTGAGAGAGGCGGAAGAGTTTACTCCGCCCTCCCAGCTGTCAGTCAGCAGAGCGGGAATCATATTTCCCGCTTCTGCCGACTTTTGCCGAGTAGGAGACGTCATCGCGCTTTCAGCGCGATGACGTCTCCTACTCACCGCAGAAGCTGGCGGCTCCCTCTGATTGTTAGTGTTGCGCGCATCCTCTTGCGTGCAACACTAATCCTCAGAGGGAGCTGGGAGGAAGCCTGCCGATTGGCTGGCTTATGTGAGAGGCACGCATGCGCGCTTCTCACGTAAACCAGAAGCCAAGACGCAGCAAGAAGGACGGAAGCGGAAGAGGAGGGAGGTGAGTATAAAAAAAAAAAAGACGCCGCTGGAAAAGAGAGGATTTTAGGGTAAGTATTACAGTTACAAAAAAAAAAAAAAATCTAAAGATTTATTAAGGGAATAGGGATAGGTTAGGATAAAAAAACGGGGGGGGGGTGATTTTTTGAGTAGAGTGTTCCTTTAATGATCTTAACATGTACAGCTTGGAAAAAAGACGAGACAGAGGAGATATGATAGAAACATTTAAATACGTAAAGGGAATCCACAAGGTAGAGGAAGGGAGTATATTTAAAAGGAAACAAAATAGCAAAACAAGAGGACATAGTCTTAGATTAGAGGGGCAAAGGTTTAGAAGTAACATCAGGAAGCATTATTTTACTGAGAGGGTGGTGGATACATGGAACAGTCTTCCAGTAGAAGTGGTAGAGGCCAAAACAGTGATTGAATTTAAGCAGGCATGGGATAGGCATAAGGCTATCCTAAACAAAAGATAAATCCAGGTAAAGTATCCATGTAATTGGGCAGACTAGATGGGCCGAAAGGTTCTTATCTGCCCACATTTTTCTATGTTTCTATGTTTCTATCTTCGTCCATCCGTCTGTCTCTACCCTTCACTCTCTGTGCATTTCTCTCTTGTCATCTGTTTACAGTTGCATTGTATTTCTCTCTCTTTATTCTGTCTCTTAACACGTTGTCTTCTCCCTGCTATTTTACCTTAATGTCTGTATGTATTTGTGTGCCAGTGTCACTTTGCGTGTGTATCTGTCTGTCAATTTCTTCACCTCTCGGGTGTCCTTTTCTACTGTCTTCATGTCTCTGTCTATTTGTCACCGTCCATGTCCCTCTCTCGGTGCCGCCACTGAATTCTTTCCTGCGCTGGATTCTCCTTTGCATTTTCTGCACAGCTTAATGGAAGCACAGCCATGTTCGATTAGCCACATTTAACAGAGCAACAAGTCTTTATTATGCAATAAAACATTCTCTCGATCTCCTGCTCTTACAGGCGTTTTACTAGATGCAGATTGCATGTCAATTACGTTTTCCAGTGCATCATATTAATCAGGGATGCTGCTTTGTGTGCTTTTTTGTAAAATGTATTCTTCTGTTATTCCTATTCAATGAATGTAGATTGCGAGTGTAGCTTTCTGTCGCTCTTTTATTTTATGCAGTTTGTCACAATTACATTATAAAGCCTGTCCTTGATTATGTTTTGGAATGAGTTTTGGTGGCTAGCACGACAGAAAGCTCCATTATGTTAATCCATGCTAGAGATGCCGAGATCAGATTGCAAGCTCTTTGTGCAAATCAATAGTGTTTAATAAAGATAAACACAGTCCATTTTTGATCAGTAACAGAGATTTTTAAAGGTTATTAGCAAAATGTGCAATGTTCATGGTGCAAGGAGAAGCTTTAAAGTCACTATGCATGACATCTCCTTAACATGTGAGCAAGCCGCCAATGGAAAAAGCTGGCAAAGCGGGCCGCACAATACACTATAGCTTGCCACTCACTACAATGTGTCCGGGAAGCTTGTGTAAGTTTTTGTTGCATTGGCTTTTATTGCTCCTGGTTCTTTGTTCTTGACTGTGACGTGGGATCGCTGTAGTCGTTGACAGGCAGAATGTAATGAGTCCACGGCAGAATGTAGTGAGTCCACGAGCATTCATCGATCTTCACACAGAGTTAATCAGGCTGGTCCTGAGATTCCTGGGTATTTTAGAAGATTTGTATTTTGCATTTGAATCTTCAATTGTCTTGCCACCTGGTGTTGATCCCAGTATTGACAATGTCCCATATACTTAATAAAGCTCGGGGGGGGGGGGGGGGGCAGTGACGTCCCTGGTGTCCCATGGTAGGTGTCAAGATCTTGTGGACCTAACTGTGACACTTCAGGAATTTTCATCCTCTCTATTATGTGGAACAGACTAGGACAATCTGTGAAAAGGAAATATTAATAAAATAAACGAGTAACGCCATTCTTACAAGCAATTATACCTGGATGAACTGCAGTGTATACGAGTGAACTGGGCATCGTACCAAGCAAAACTGGTGATTAGAGCGGGGTCCCTCCAGTCTGTCTGCCAGCTTTTTACTCTGTGAGGTTATATAACCTATAAACAAGGTGCTTTATTTTGGAAAATATAACCAGTAAACAAAAATCATTCCTGGATGTACTGGGCAATAAATAAGGTATTTATTTTTACCTGTTAATTGTTCCTGGATAAGCAGTGAATTTGATCAGGGTCTGCCCGCTTAGCTGCAAAATTATATGGATAAACTGGAAATTAGGTCACAATTCAAAAAATTCACACAATCCTATGACATTTTTATTTTGGGCCAGCCCCTTGGATTGGACCAATCTAATGTATTTTTCATGAAATAGCATAAAATAAGAAGTGTGCCTGTGTTAATACCATGCAAGCTATAAATCTATAGTTTAAAGTTTTCTTCTTTCTTTGCTTTAAAATTGGAATTTACTTCAGGATCATTTTTATTATTTATGAGGATCAAATGACTTGAAGATGACGAACCACTATGAATATTGCCAAGATATACTGATATTAAGTGTGAATTATACCTTACAAAGTTCACTCTGCCCATCGTCTCTCGCCTACAATCACACACTATGCCCATTGTCTCTCGACTACAATCACACCCTGCCCATTGTCTGTCGACTACAATCACACTCTGCCCATTGTCTCTCGCGTACAATCACACACTCTGCCCATTGTCTCTTGACTACAATCACACTATGCCCATTGCCTCTCGCCTACAATCACACACTATGCCCATTGTCTCTTGACTACAATCACACCCTGCCCATTGTCTCTTGACTACAATCACACTATGCCCATTGCCTCTCGCCTACAATCACACACTATGCCCATTGTCTCTTGACTACAATCACACCCTGCCCATTGTCTCTCGACTACAATCACACTCTGCCCATTGTCTCTCGACTACAATCACACTCTGCCCATTGTCTCTCGACTACAATCACACTATGCCCATTGCCTCTTACCTACAATCACACACTATGCCCATTGTCTCTTGACTACAATCACACCCTGCCCATTGTCTCTCGACTACAATCACACTCTGCCCATTGTCTCTCGACTACAATCACACACTTTGCCCATTGTCTCTCGCCTACAATCACACACTCTGCCCATCGTCTCTCGCCTACAGTCACACACTCTGCCCATTGCCTCTTGCCTACAATCACACACTCTGCCCATTGTCTCTCTTTTTTTTTATTCGTGCCCATTGTCTCTCGCCTACAATCACACACTTTGCCCATTGTCTCTCGCCTACAATCACACACTCTGCCCATTGTCTCTCGACTACAATCACACACTCTGCCCATTGTCTCTCTTTTTTTTTATTCGTGCCCATTGTCTCTCGCCTACAATCACACACTTTGCCCATTGTCTCTCTTTTTCTTTATTCGTGCCCATTGTCTCTCGCCTACAATCACACACTCTGCCCATTGTCTCTCCTTTTTTTTTATTCGTGCCCATTGCCTCTCGCCTACAATTACACACTCAGCCCATCGCCTCTCGCCTACAGTCACACAATCGGCCCATTTTGACTCAAACCTTCACATTCTCTGCTCAGCTGTTCCTGTACACTATCTGCCCTTTGCATCCTTCAACATGCTCTGTCCTTTGCCACCATGCACACATACACTTGCCCTGTTGTCACCTTTCAACAGTCTGACCATTGACTTGCTTCATTTAGTCTCATGTTGCCTCCCAGCACTTAATGTAGCAAGTGCATCTCTGCAACACTCTGCCCGTTGCCTCCCCACACTCACATGCTCATTGCCTCCCTACACTCACTGTGCCCAATGCCTCCCCTCACCCACTGTGCCCATTGCCTCTACACACTCACTGTTCCCATTGCATCCCCACACTCACTGTGCCCATTGCCTCCCGACAGTCACTGTGCCCAATGCCTCCCCTCACCCACTGTGCCCATTTTCTCTACACACTCACTGTGCCCATTGCCTCCCCACACTCACTGTGCCCATTGCATCTCTATGCAAGCTGTGCCCATGGCCTCTCTGATCGCACTTCCCTGATTGCTTTGCTGTATATGATCTCCCTGTTTTCTCTTCGTACACATTATGTTCATTGTCTCTCTGATCACGCTCTGACTATTGCTTCTCAGCATATGCTCTCCTTGTTGTCCTCCCCACTCCTCTCCCTGTTGCTTGCCTGAAACCATTCTGCCTGTTGCCTTCCCAAACTCATTCTGCCTGTCGCCTTCCTGCAATCATTCTGCCTGTCGCCTTCCTGCAATCATTCTGCCTGTCGTCTTCCCACACTCATTCTTCCTGTTGCCTTCCTGCACTCACTCTTCTTGTTTCTTTCCCGCACTCGCTCTGCATGTTGCTTTCCCGCACCTGCTCTGCATGTTGGTTTACCGCACTCGCTCTGAATGTTGTTTTCCCGCACTCGCTCTGCATGTTGCTTTCCCGCACCTGCTCTGCATGTTGCTTTCCCGCACCTGCTCTGCATGTTGCTTTCCCGCACTCGCTCTGAATGTTGTTTTCCCGCACTCGCTCTGCATGTTGGTTTACCGCACTCGTTCTGAATGATGCTTTCCCGCACTCGCTCAGCATGTTGCTTTCCCGCACTCGCTCAGCATGTTGCTTTCCCGCACTCGCTCAGCATGTTGCTTTCCCGCACTCGCTCAGCATGTTGCTTTCCCGCACTTGCTCTTCCTGTTGTCTTCCCGCACTCGCTCTACGTGTTGTCTTCCCACACTCGCTCTACATGTTTTCTTCCTGCACTCACTCTTCCTGTTGCTTTCCTGCACTCACTCTTCCTGTTGTCTTCCCACGCTCGCTCTGCATGTTGCCTTCCTGTACTTGGTGTGCATGTTGCTTTCCTGCACTCTCTCTTCCTGTTGTCTTCCCCGCTCGCTCTGCATGTTGCTTTCCTGTACTCGCACTTCCTGTTGTCTTCCCACGCTCGCTCTGCATGTTGCCTTCCTGTACTTGGTGTGCATGTTGCTTTCCTGTACTCGCACTTCCTGTTGTCTTCCCACGCTCGCTCTGCATGTTGCCTTCCTGTACTTGGTGTGCATGTTGCTTTCCTGCACTCGCTCTTCCTGTTGTCTTCCCCGCTCGCTCTGCATGTTGCTTTCCTGCACTCGCACTTCCTGTTGTGCCCATGGCCTCTCTGATCGCACTTCCCTGATTGCTTTGCTGTATATGATCTCCCTGTTTTCTCTTCGTACACATTATGTTCATTGTCTCTCTGATCACGCTCTGACTATTGCTTCTCAGCATATGCTCTCCTTGTTGTCCTCCCCACTCCTCTCCCTGTTGCTTGCCTGAAACCATTCTGCCTGTTGCCTTCCCAAACTCATTCTGCCTGTCGCCTTCCTGCAATCATTCTGCCTGTCGCCTTCCTGCAATCATTCTGCCTGTCGTCTTCCCACACTCATTCTTCCTGTTGCCTTCCTGCACTCACTCTTCTTGTTTCTTTCCCGCACTCGCTCTGCATGTTGTTTTCCCGCACTCGCTCTGCATGTTGCTTTCCCGCACCTGCTCTGCATGTTGGTTTACCGCACTCGCTCTGAATGTTGTTTTCCCGCACCCGCTCTGCATGTTGCTTTCCCGCACCTGCTCTGCATGTTGCTTTCCCGCACCTGCTCTGCATGTTGCTTTCCCGCACTCGCTCTGAATGTTGTTTTCCCGCACTCGCTCTGCATGTTGGTTTACCGCACTCGTTCTGAATGTTGCTTTCCCGCACTCGCTCAGCATGTTGCTTTCCCGCACTCGCTCAGCATGTTGCTTTCCCGCACTTGCTCTTCCTGTTGCCTTCCTGTACTCGGTCTGCATGCTTCTTTCCTGCACTCGCTCTTCCTGTTGTCTTCCCGCACTCGCTCTGCATGTTGCCTTCCCACACTCGCTCTACATGTTTTCTTCCTGCACTCACTCTTCCTGTTGCTTTCCTGCACTCACTCTTCCTGTTGTCTTCCCACGCTCGCTCTGCATGTTGCCTTCCTGTACTTGGTGTGCATGTTGCTTTCCTGCACTCTCTCTTCCTGTTGTCTTCCCCGCTCGCTCTGCATGTTGCTTTCCTGTACTCGCACTTCCTGTTGTCTTCCCACGCTCGCTCTGCATGTTGCTTTCCTGTACTCGCACTTCCTGTTGTCTTCCCACGCTCGCTCTGCATGTTGCCTTCCTGTACTTGGTGTGCATGTTGCTTTCCTGCACTCGCTCTTCCTGTTGTCTTCCCCGCTCGCTCTGCATGTTGCTTTCCTGTACTCGCACTTCCTGTTGTCTTCCCACGCTCGCTCTGCATGTTGCCTTCCTGTACTTGGTGTGCATGTTGCTTTCCTGCACTCGCTCTTCCTGTTGTCTTCCCCGCTCGCTCTGCATGTTGCTTTCCTGCACTCGCACTTCCTGTTGTCTTCCCACGCTCGCTCTGCATGTTGCCTTCCAGTACTTGGTGTGCATGTTGCTTTCCTGCACTCGTTCTTCCTGTTGTCTTCCCCGCTCGCTCTTCCTGTTGCCTTCCTGTACTCGGTCTGCTTGTTGCCTCCCATCGATGCTCTGCTTGTCTCTTCCCTGCTCTCACTCTACCTGTTGCCAGCCCCCACATGGTGTGCCACTGCCTTCCTTCAATGCTCTGCTTTTTTCCTCTCCGCACTCAATCTGCCCATTGCCTCCCCGCACTTAATCTGCCCATTGCCTCCCCGCACTCAATCTGTCCATTGCCTCTCCGCACTCAATCTGCCCATTGCCTCCCCGCACTCAATCTGCCCATTGCCTCCCCGCACTCAATCTGCCCATTGCCTCCCCGCACTCAATCTGCCCATTGCCTCCCCGCACTCAATCTCCCCATTGCCTCCCCGCACTCAATCTGCCCATTGCCTCCCCGCACTTGCTTTTGCCGTTGCTTTGCTGCTCAGTATGTCGCTCGGCTCCCCCCGGGCCAGTTGACTGTATGCTGATAGGAGCAGGGGCCAGCGGTGTGAAGTGTTAGATTTCCTGAGCGTTTCCCCGTGGGACACTTGATGTAATCTCACACTGTAACAGGCAGAGAACAAGTCATGGCTCTCGGGAGTCTGTTAGCAAACAATCTACATGCAGGTTACATGGACGGGGCTGTCAGTGCACAGAGGAAATAACTCTCGCCAGAGGGAGGAAAAGAACATTAACACATCAGCTTTTGTGCACCTGCTCTCTGAACGACACCGTGCGATTGAGTTAGGGCTCAAACACAACAAGACACAGGCTGTGATAAAGTGTCTATGCTCCCACATCAGCATGGTGGGGTGTGAGCTGGCATGGGTGAGGGTGGGTTTGTGAGAGAAATTAAGGCGCGTTTCACCCTGGCGTCAGAGCCTTTAGCCTTTTTTGCAGGGGCACACTGCGGGGTTAATCTTCTGACTCTCCTAGGGGTTAAGACGTGAGGCCATTTTTCGATTTCATTCGATGATATGTAGTCACCTTGTGCAAGGTCACTTCTATGAATCAGCAGCTCGGGAAATCTACCACTTTCATAATTTACCTATTTCCCGGGGCATTACCTACATTTCCCTTTCCATTTTCAAATGTCTGGAGACGTTAAAAACGTGTAAATGTACACTTACAATTTTATTAAAGAAAAAAAAATCCTTATTTTTGTACATTTTTGTATATTTGTTGCCTGCTATATAGTAACGGTGTTATTCATGTTTCCTGGACTCCAGCATGAGTAGACATGCACATTGCAGTCATCATTGCATTCGGTGTTACTAGATCACACGCTGATATTGTGATTTAGCCCCTATTTAATGCAGATTTTCTTTGTACTAGGGCTTGACTTTTTGTTTTTTATGCATTTTTATATGATTTGTTTGAAAAATGTGGTTTTCCAATGTGAACTAGTGGTGTGCATTCATTTCGTAACGAATCTCCATTACGTTTGAAAATTCATTAATTGGTATTTAGGAAGTACTTCCGAAATAACGAATTGGTTCCATCTGAATTGAAACGAAAATGAAACAAAACAGTATAGAACGAAATAATATCGTTATACTGTTTGACAAGAGAACCACTGATTGATTGAATGAATGAATGATTTTTTTTTTATTTTAGTGATTCGAATCGATTTCGTATCGATCCCAAATTACAAATGGAATTCTGAAAACGAATCCGTTTCGTTTTACTGTTTTTAGTGATTCGAATCGATTTCATATCGATCCCAAATTACAAATGAAATTATGAAAACAAATCCGTTTCGTTTTACTGTTTCGCAAGCACCCAGTCCCTGTCAGTTGGCTGTGGTTGGCTGTTGTATTCAGCACCACAGGTCAATAGACAGGTCAATATTTAACCCTAGCTTGCCTTTTAACCCTCGTGTTTAACCCTAATGTAACAGTAATTGAGCAAGATTTGATTTATTGTTTGTTTTTTTGTGTTCCAAATCGATTTCGAGTCGATCCCAAATTACTGAACAAAATTACAAAACGAATCAGTACTCAAACAAATCCGGTTTCAGACGAAATTATTTTAAGACAAAACTAAACAAATTTTTCAGCTGTAATGTGAACACACTCGGGGGCGCTTCTTGGTTCTATTTTTGTTGTCCTAATCCAAACTAGGACTACAATTTAATACAATAACATGTTGTACCATGATATTTAACAAGCCTTGGAGGCACTATATGTCTTGTACACCTCCATTTTTCACAGCATATGGCTGCATAGTCATGTAGGTTGAGAAAGGACTGTAGTCTACCAAGATTAACCTTTAACTCCTTGGAAAACCGATGTATCTTGGTGGTGGAAATCATCTTAGCAGGTTGAACCTGTGTCTTGATCTTCTCATAAAATGAACGGGTGTTCTTCATGAATATTGTCCATCGGTAGCAAGCGTTGGTTTTTCTCAATGAGGAATTTGGTAAGGGACAGATTCAACATACTTTGACAATTGACACTCATGCTATTTTTCTTATGTTTTCCTGCAGCGAGGGAAGAGAACGTGGCCACGTTTCGTGGATCAGAGTACTTATGCTATGACTTGTCCCAGAACCCAATCCAGAGCAGCAGCGATGAAATCACATTGTCCTTCAAGACTCGGCAGAGGAACGGCCTTATCCTGCACACGGGGAAGTCTGCCGATTACGTCAACCTGGCCCTGAAAGGAGGAGCTGTCTCTCTAGTTATCAACTTGGGCTCTGGTGCCTTCGAGGCCATCGTGGAACCAACCAACGATAAATTCAATGACAACGAATGGCATGATGTCAAGGTTACCCGAAACCTACGCCAGGTAAGGCGTTTGGGCACTCTGTCCTTGGGAATTGGAATGAAGATGAAACAGTGGGAACAGGTAGAGAAATGACAGCCTTTACGGTTATTGGAGTGGTGACAGGGTGTCAATAAAAATGGTCGCACATTAAGTAGAAGTCTAATAAGGAACACAGGCCATATTTATGTAGCTACTTTACAACTCATTTTACATGTTCTACACAACCATTAGATACATGAGGTGCGTTTATGTACAAGCTCCGCTGTCCTACCAGGTTTTGAAAATCCCAATTTTATACTCTGCAAAAGTTACTTTTATTTTTTAATGAGATTATGATATGTGACATCTAGAAAACGAACTATATTTAAGGAGAAAAGGAGACATGCAGGTTTACCGAAATATGTGTGTACTAAAACGACAATTATAATGTAGTGGTTTACACGTAGCTCGGTATACAGGTTCGGATTAAATCTGTGCTCTGTCTAGTATGGGATTATTTCATGGCGTTACAGAACACACGTTAACAGTGTAGCGGTCCCATGCATATTTATTTATGGGAATACTTACATGGGGCTGTAAGAAATTCCATGTTCATGTTATTATGTAGTACACATGCACAATTAATTTAAAGGCTGTAGATATTTTTCTTACAATGTTCTTCTATATACTGTTACTGGATACATGATATCATTGGGTACAGAACTATCTTGGTGCGCGTACCAGGTACGTGTATATGTAATTGAAGATGCTCGTGGACGTGACCACAAGGTAGTAATACACATGCTTACAGGGCCTATATTTATGTATTTACTGGTCCATTTACATGGGTACAGAGTCACATTGTTACATGTAGATACATACACGTTTAGAACATGCTGGGTATTGATGCTTGTTATTTGTTGGGGAACAGTATGTTTTAACAGGCTACATGTACAGACACAAGTATTTGGGATTTACAGGAGTTTCTTTTAACAGGTTGTAAATGCACACCTTTGAAATAGAATGGTATTACAGGGTTTACATCTACATGTAACAGCATGTTGGTAAATGACGGGGGAGACTTTAGGTTTGGCCAAATAAAAAATACAATTTCCCCCCCTGCCCCACTTGCCAGCCCTCCCCTGGTAGGTCGTAGTAGTGCAATGCAGGTACATCTCTTTAGAAGATAAAATTAATATTACTGAGCACGAGGTACATATTATTGCAGGGTATACCGTGTTGTCATAGGGACACTGGATGTTGATGTTCCTGGCAATGCAGACCATGATCCCTAATTGGCCTGGGCTAATCCTATCATGTATCTATAACAATATTTAATTGTATGCTATTTTATACAATTCTCACATCTCCTCTGGAACCACAATGAGTATGAGAAGACTATAGACACAAATTATGGGGAAATTCAGGAGTCCTGCATCTAAAGTAGCAATCATGAATGCCTATGTAGAAACGCCATGACTTTACCATTCACGGAGGATAGGACAGGTCTTACTGGATGTTCCCTCCACGAGGCTTCTCTTTGTTCGCTGTCGACGTGTATCTCTGTGTTTTGGTGACTCATGTGAGGAATACCCAGCACGATGAATTTGCTACGTAAGTATGGCGTGTGTCGGGAGCAGTGACGGCAGCCTGGATGAGTCATGTAATGAGAATGTTGAAAATAACCATAATTGCGGGATAGAGCAGTCTCTTTACAGCATGTATGTATATGTGTGTGTATGGAGGAAAGCGTAACTCCAGGGGAAATATCGAGGTGACATTAATCGAGGTGGGGTGGTTATTTATGCGAAGGATGAATTTTACTTCTGTTAGAGCAGCTAAGCCCAACTCATTCATGTAATGTTTCATTGCTACTAACCGGAACCTTTCCAACTGTACTAACACCCTCTTAATGGATCACTTTTTGTTTTTATTGTTTCTTTAATTTTTTCGTTTTGGATTTGACAATCCTTCTGTTCACAGTTATTCAATTTCCTTTTTTCCCCACTTTTCCGCAAAGCTCTCTGGCATTGGACACGCTATGGTAAACAAACTACATTGTCTGGTAGATATCATTCTTATTTGTCTAAATAATACTCTGGATTTGCGGTGTGTCTTTCTTTTTCTTCCACCTATCCCTTTTCTCCTTCGCCACACTTTTTGTTTTGCTCAGAAGGCCTATTCTTCAGAGACTGATTTCATTGCCTTCTCTTGTCATCTTAGAGCAATTTTTGTTTGAGTGTTTTTATATGTATACCTCTAATATATACGTACATCTAAATGTACGTATATTGTATACATATGTAGCTCCTGTCCACAGACCCAACCATTGCCATGCATTTTATTTACGGTCATCAAATCGCATCATCTCAAAGGACTCACCCCTTTCCCCCAACACTTGTTGGTCAAGACCCATGGCTTATAGTCTGCTCTCAGACTGGGCACAATGAGGCCTTACATATTCAGTCTCGTACTCTCTCTTCTGGAAGGGGCCCAATAAATATTAAGGGAGTGTCTCCCTAACTTCCAGCTGCCCTTGCAGTGTCTGTCCATGCCACACTCTGCATGGCGTCAGTCTTCACTTCTGCTGGAAGGCTTGAGCGCTGATGAAGGTTGGGGCTCATTCTGCGTGTTATATTGCTTTTTTAATTCTCCACAAAGCTACTCAAAGACATTTTGGATTAATGGAGGAAATTATATTGCTAGTATTGTCAGCAATATATATATAGTAGTCCTGGATTGTGTATCTTGCACCTTGGTACTTGTGACACCTACTACAGAATATGCATTAATGGAAAGATTGAGTGACAATTACAAGTCACTAAAATGAGTCTATTATTTGATACCGGCATATCTAAGCTATGGATTGTACTGAGTATAGCATTATCAAGCAAGTGTTTTATGCAACAGACTAACTAGAGGTGTGCATTAGTTTCGTAACGAATTGAGATTCGTTACGAAATTCGTTAATTCGTACTTCCAAAATAGCAAATTGATTTCATCCGATTTGAAACGAAAACGAAACAAAACGGTATATAACGAATTTGATTTGTTATATTGTTTCACAAGAGAACCGTTGATTAAATGAATCCTGAGCAGGATTTGATTCATTGGAGTTTTATTTAGTGATCCGAAATTCGAATCAATATCAAATATCGACTCTACCCAACTTACGTTACATACAAGTCAGTACTAAAGCAAACGACATTATGAAATTATTCAGATTAGTTGGACTATTTCACAAAGCACCCTGTCCCTGTAAATTGGCCAGTGGTGCTGAATCTGTTGTCAGCACCACAGGCCAATGGACAAGTCAATATTTAACCCTAGCTTGGCTTTTAACAACAAAATTTGATTCATTGGGGCTTTATTTAGTGATACGAAAATATCGAATTGATTGTTTTTTTTTTTAGTGATCCGAGATACCAAACGAAATAACGAAAATGAAACAAATCAAAACATAACGAAATTCAAAAAAAATTCCGATTTTTTTTTTTTTTATTTTTTTTATTTTGAAACTGAACGAAACTAATTTTTCAGCTGTGCACACCTCTACTCGTAACCTGAATAAATTTGCACGCGTTCCTATTTTTCACAGGAGTCACACTAAATATTACACAACCAGTTAAAAATCATGAACATAGCACTGATGTCTGCTAGACTTCAGAAATAGTGGGTTTGAATTGTATCCTTTCCCGCGATAAGTGGAATTTAAGATGTTATTCAAGATGTCTGCCCATTTGACTCCACCTCTCTCAATGACCCAGCCAATCAGCACTCCAGGCTTCTTTCTTCCATCTCATTCATTTCACTCTCTTAACAGACTAACCTCCCAATCACTCACCCTCATATCACTCACTGGGTTTAGTCCATGAAAACTTGGAGATGTACCACAGGGTGAGGTGGGGAGAAAGGTCTCTTTTGGGACATGTGTGTTTTCGGATGCTTCCTTTCTTCTCTCTTATCTTGGGTTGTTGGGCTATGAAGATGGAGACTGAAGGGGACTTGAGACACAACCACCTTTGATTTGTTAGGGCACGGCAAGAATTAATTTCTGTTTTATAATAATATACCTTTTGAGTTCTTGAAGGCTCTATGCCTTTCTCCAGAAGTAAAAGATCAAAGTCTCCACTCCATTTTCATAGCGTATATACCTATGGTGTATGGACAGTGTGCAGAGGTTTAAAAAGGTGTTTCTTTTCTTGTTCGTTTTTATGGTGGTGGGACCTATATACCCTTTCATTTCTAGAGGTGACAGAAACCCATGCTGATCTGGCTATCGGTGCATTGTTGGTTCTTCTGGCATTCCTCTGAAACTTTCCTGCAACAGAAGAATTCAATGTGCACCTGATTCTCAAGTGTGAATCTTTGAACCTGTCCGCTGAACACTAAGCTAATGTAGGCTCCAGGAGGAGAAGAGAATGGATTTTGTCAGCACTGGTTGTGTTTTCTCGATTGATGCTCTTAGGTTACATTTCTGGTGTGGTCACATAGCTGAGGCACCCTCATGCTTGTTCTCCAATATAGATACCATAGGTAAACCTTGATGGGCAGTGGCAGTTCTACTTAGCACCCTATTGAGCCAGTGAGTTGAGAGGTGGAGAGAGATATGGGTCAGGAAAATGACAAAAGAAGATGAACAAAATAAGTATGGGGCAGATGAGAGGACATTGGCTAAAGATTTAAGGATGTGAGGGAAGGGGCTAAAGGGAGATGGGGAAAGATCCATCAAGATGTTGGAGAATAAGAGAAATATCATATGGAATGAGGGTGATGGAGATGGTAAAAAGTGTCAAGGGGGGGGTCCAAAGGAGATGAGGTACAGACATAGGAAGGGGCGGATAATAGGAGAAACATATGGGGATGTAACAGGCGAGGACCATGGGATGGAAAAGCACAGGGATGAGCGCTATGGAGGAAAAGACATTTAACTGGAGATAAGGGAGCAACCTGGATGGGAAGATGTAGAGAGACAAAACATGCAAGTAAAAAATGCAAACACACATAGCAGGACTCGTGTACCAGAACCAGATGGCATTCTGACCACCACGGTAGCACTGCACACCATGGAGCCTTTGGCTACCACTTTCACTAGCTTCTTCAAATTGTAAGTTGTAGAAGCACCGTGGGGTGATGCACTCTTGTGCTAAGCAGACCTTAGTGAGCACAATACAGAGTTACTCATTTCCATTGCTGGCAGATTTCATCGGCTTCCCTTGAGCTGTTTGTCTCCAAATCATTGCGGTGAACCTGCCTTAATGAAACCCAGAGTCGATCGCATGGGTTTCCATCAGTTTGTATTAATGGATAATCATTTTAGGAGTACGACACAGTATTAAATGCTGCCACGTTCTACTGACTGCCCAGGTGCAAAAAAGGCTTTGTGTTCTGGGGTCTATCCCTCAAGGCAGAAGTAAAACTAACGCATTTTAAGTGCAGCAATGAGTATATCTGCACACGGCAAGTACTTTGAGGCTTCTTGTAGCCATACTCTCCAACAGTCTGAGACCGCCAGGGATGGTGCCCGTTGCCCATAATAGTGTCACATGTTGTTGATCCATCACACAGCAATGGTTATTCAAAATTTGTGTGTCGCTGGTAGTGTATGGAAATAACAAAATAGTACAAATTAGTGAGTTCTTCATCAAGGAAATGTTACGCAACTCTAAATACTATGAACTGTTCCATTGTCCATCATTTCAGTGGCTAATTACAAGAAAGGTATCTCGGTCAGTCCATACTATACCATTCAGGTAGTCCATCTAGTCTCAGACGGGATTTCCATACTGGAAACAGACGCTGCAAAGACGCTAGATATTCACGCTGTTTTTTTTTTATAAACCCTGTCGGAAGGGGCCAGAGAGTTTAATCTGCTCCCCATTCCCCCACACAAGCAGTACTTTTGGCAATGTTTGATGTTCCTTGTCTCCCCATAAGGTGACCATCTCGGTTGATGGCATTCTGACCACTACGGGTTACACCCAGGAAGATTACACCATGCTGGGGTCAGATGACTTCTTCTATGTAGGCGGGAGTCCAAGTACAGCGGATCTCCCAGGATCGCCTGTTAGCAACAACTTCATGGGTTGTTTGAAGGAGGTGAGTGAAAGACTTTGACAGATGAAATGAAAAACAATGTGACAGAACATGCAAATATGAAATGTTGCCCGTGGGCGTCATTTGAAGGTTTTGACCTTATTTTTTTCTAATTTTGAATTTTTTTAAGTTTAATCTAAACATATACTGGGCCCTATTCCATTCTTGACGGTAACATGGAGACGGTAAGCAGGATAATGTGCACCTGCAGATTTTCCCCTTGCCGCCTCTGTTAGCACCTCCTTGTAATAGGACGTTATCTCCGCACTTTGTCCCAGGAACGCACCTTGCCCCTTACCTACCTAAACCCGCAGTAGTGCTTTCGCGAGTATCAGCTCCTGGAGTTCATAGGACAGTTAAAGGTAACCAAAAACAACCATATAGTAATCCATTGTGGGTCCCCAATAATACACAATTTATTAAGGGTGTAAATAATCCCATAAATACACATGCTAAAAAAAACATAGATTGGAGTGTATTGCATGTGGAGAGAATATAACACAGCGTGTAACCATAGGTGGAGACTCTTAGAAACCAATATAATGGTGCTGAAATTCATACAAAGCAGAAATAGTTTGTTTTCCAGAGTCTCACTCTGGAAAAAGCCTGCCACGCAGGCGAAACGCGTTGAGTGTGTCTTGATATTATGTTTTTAACTGTTTGGGGTGCCTTCAAATCCCCTGTCTTTTTCTGGTTGTTTTTTGTGGTTCCCCTTCGGGAATAATGAGTCTATGCACAAGATGGCGTGCTTAATCTGATACTTTGATGTATATTTTTGGTGTGGTATCATCAATTGGTGTTGAGATATTTTTTTTTTTTCTTATGGTTCCCTCTCCTATATATGGTCATATAGTGTAATTACTGGATGGTGTGTGTATGCCAAGTTCATCTGACACATATGCAATTATAATGTCCTTGCAGTAGGGGGAGAGCTAATATTATTGACTTTTGATTGATATAGCCACATGAGCAGTTTTTTTAAAACTATTTCCGCTTTGTATGAATTTCAGCACCATTATATTGGTTTCTAAGAGTCTCCACCTATCGCTACAAGCTGTATTATATTCTCACCACATACAATATACTCCAATCTATGTTTTTTAGCATGTGTACTTATGGGTTTTATTATTTACACCCTTAATAAATTGTGCATTATTGGGGACCCACACCCCTCTATTAGCAATCCATGCAAATTTTGTATTGGATTACTATATGGTTGTTTTTGGTTTCTTGTATTTAGGAGGGTTAGGCCCTTAGGGAGTGTGGGTTTGGCACCATCGAGTGGTCCCAGGTGGGATCACTGTTGTGCCAGAAGAATACAAGTGGCTACACGACTTTGCCGGCAGGTTACCGTTGGTATTCAAATGAGAGTGCTGGTCTCTTTAACCAAACACAAACGTGCTGGAAAAGATACCGTTAATGCTGTGATCCTCCTGGGTTCCCATATCCATGCAGTAAGAGTTAGCTCCACAAGTCTAGGTAGGCACAGCTGCCTGGCGTATGAACACAGGGGCTATTTGAACAAGCTTTCTGTGGGTGGCGTCATGTCGCTGTTTATCCTGTGCCAATTGAGGAATATCCAAAATGGTGGTCAAGTGGAACCAATTCTGCCTTCAGGCACCAGCTCTGCCCATGCCTATGAGCTATGTACTACTGGCACTAGTACAGGAAAAACTTCAGTAACAAGAAAAAGTGCTGCATACTTTACTCCAATCAGGAGGAGCTACTCAACTCTAGCAGCCAACGCCAGAACCTGTAGAAAGAGATGTGAATATAACACTGGAAAAAAAACCAAAGTGCCTTGTATTTAGAAAACCTAGCAAATAAATAGTACTCGCTTCTTATTACTCCCTATATTTAACATGTGCAACCGGACAGTGCTACAATATATAAGCTTATTTTAAGGAGATCTGAAGTAAGCAGCACTGGGCCAACACTCAAGATGCCCAAAGTAAGGTCTCCTGTCAATTTAACCGCAAAGACAAACCTCCCCATTTGGGCAAACAAGAAATCGTGGCCAGGGCGAGCAGCAAATATGACTGGGTGACTGCTAGGAAAAATACTAAACAACAAGAAAAAGTGTTGCATACCTTCAGGAGGAGCTACTAACTCCAGCAGCCATCCCTGGAAGAAGGAAAAACGTCAGTAATCTTGTGAAAAGTATGTAGCCATCTTAGAAACAGGGTTTGCCATATTGTCCATGTTTTCCTGGACACCTATTACGGATTCATGCAAAGGGTGATCTCAGGATTGGTGCTGCCCTGCAACATGTATAAATTATATAGGGCTGGAGGGAAATCATTTACCTCTTCTAATCAAGAACTCTGATTCCTTGCCTACAGCATGACGTCTACCTACTGCAGGGCATCAGTTTACATGCACTGCCCATCGGCATGAATAAATTCTAGGTGTCCAGGAAAACATGGCCCATCTGGCAACCCTACTTGGGAACCCAAAACGATTGCAATGCCTTGCAGTAGTTACGGAGCTTCACAATAACTTTATTTTGCTTGGAATAGTGTCGTCTGTGGAGCATTTATTTACTTTTATCCATTATTATTATTATTCATATTATAACAGTTCGATTATCTTGATATACAAACAATTTAGCCTATATATATATATATATATATATCAGGGCTCAAAATTTCAAGTCCCAAGCTACTAACCAGCCCATAAGAGTTACTCGCCACCAGTTGCTCCACCTAACCCCTATCCAGCCCTTAACTCTGCCCCTAAACACACCCCTTTAAATTATCTTATGAAATTACACTGTTAATGGTTTTATTTAGAATAAAGTTACAAAAATAACACTAATACCCAGACATCAGACCCCAGATACATGTATACCCAGACATCAGACCTCAGTGTGAGCAAAGTGAGGAGGCAGGGAAGCTACTCTCCACCCCCTGCCAGTGACCTAGACGAGCTTGGTCAGGTTATTATTATTTATTAAGCGCCAACACATTCCGCAGCACTGTACAAGGTGCAATGGGTAAAGACAGGACAATGCTACAATACATACAGGAGACAGGTCAGTTTTCCTGCCAGCAGATACATGAGGATATGAGGGCCCTATTCCCGTGGGAATTTAAAATCTAGATGGTGAGGGGATTAGAAACAGGGGGGGCTGCAGTGATGAGTTAATGCAGGGAGAGGTGAGGACTGTTTTTGGGTCGGTTGGATGTCTTGTTACGGAGTCGGGTGGTAGGCTTCCCTAAATAGAAGGGTCTTTAGGGAGCGTTTATATGAAGCCATATTTGGGGACAGTCTGATATTGTGAGGAAGCGCGTTCCATAGGGTCGGCGCCGCACGACAAAAGTCCTGTAATCTGGCATGTGAAGAGGTAATGATGCCAGGCGCAGGTCATTGTTGGATCGTAGGGGACGGGCTGGGGTGTATTTGGTGATAAGGGAGGACAGGTAGTGAGGGGCGGCGTTAGTGAGGGTTTTGTAGGTCAGGGTGAGTAGTTAGAATTTGATTCTGCTGTGGATGGGGAGCCAGTGCAGGGATTCACAGAGAGGAGACAAAGCGATGGGTGAGATGGATAAGCCGGGCTGATGTGTATAGGATGGACTGCAGGGGGGAGAGGCGGGAGATAGGAAGGTCAGTCAGGAGGTTGTTGCAGTAGTCCAGGCGGGAGATAACAAGCGAGTGGATAAGTTGTTTGGCGGTGTTAGCAGTCAGAAATGGACAAATTTTGGCAATGTTATGGAGGTGATTGCGGCAAGATGAGAGTGATTGGATGTAGGGGCTGTAGGAAAGACTGGAGTCAAGTGTCACTCCAAGGCAAGGGACTTGTGCAGAAGGAAGGATAGTGATAACGTCAACAATTATGGAGAAGTCAGAAATTGGAGTAGAGTTAGAGGGGGGAATAAGAAGGAGCTCGGTCTTGGACATGTTGATCTTCAGGTAGTGAGCGGCCATCCGTAGGTAGTAAGAGGGATCAGCAAGTTAGGCAGCTGATCCCTGCCACCGTGTAGCCTGGGGAAGGGGTGGGCTGCACGGTGGCACCGCCGAAATACGCAGCAATAAATTTATTATGCTGCCTGCGTGTGCCCTCACTTAAATTCCACTCGCCAAATGTGAGTAGGCGAGTGGAAATTTTGAGGCCTGTATATATATTTAAAAGGCCCGTGCCGTGTTCTTCATGACTGGGTGTTCCTTTAGGCTTGGGTCAGACGAGCGCATTATGAGCACCCGTACTGGTGTGCCTCTCGGCGTCCGCCGCAGCATTGTGACGCTACGACGGGGCCGGCCACACGCTGTAGCATGCAAACATATTGTGCGCGCTACAAGCGGATGTGCTGAAAGCTCCCCCATCGAAACACTAGACGCGCGTTCCACAGGACTGCAAATAGTGATCCTCCATAGGCAGATCGAACCAAGCAGCGCTGAGCGCACGAACTGCGCTCAGCGAGGTGGCCAGACGAGCGTCGGAATGGAAGGAATGTCCACTCACGAACGTTCCTTCCGTTCTGAAAAACGCTTGTCTGACCCCCGCCTCAAGCTTTATTATCAGTAGGTGAAGGGGAAAACATTCACTCAACTCGTCCACTGGTTTTTGCCACAATACTACACATCCGATTTTAATCATTTGAGTGCAGCGTAAGAGAGCCAGAATTTGGCGGAGAATTAGAGAGATGCCCATGAACGTTAGGGACAGAGGCGCAAACATGCGGATCCAGCGAGCATATGATTAATAGCTTTACATGTCATAACGTTATATTACCCCGTGCCTTGACTAGCATGCACGTCTGCCTGCAGCAGCTATTTAAAGCTGCTTTAATTCTGCTAATTGCTATACATTGATTTGGATTGCTGGCACCTGCAGGGATCGGAATAATGTGTATTTTATGTTCTCCCGGTTTATTACTCTTTCTGTCTTTATCCTGTTTATTCCCGTCTGTTTCTGTTTGCCATTTCCCAACAAGTTCCCTCCCTGCACATTTAACCCTATCATCACCCAGGGTTGTAATCGTTTAAAGGTTTGTTTTTCTGAATAACTATGTAGCTGTGGCGGATCGAGATAAATATTGGAAAACGAAAGCAAAAATAGTGCATAATAATAGAAAAGTAGAGGGTTTCGTGTCTTCCTGTAGCCGTAAAAACTGAATAAAACATTTTCTTTAATATGTTCCCACCCGTAATCTTCTTACTGTATTACAGAAGGCCAAGCGCAAGCCGAGTTACTTCAGCTCCGCTATAGCTTGGTCATTTTCGCCCTCTGACTTTCTCTTTTCTTCATAAAGACTATTTATCTATATCGTAAAAAATAACAACAATAACCCAAACGAAAAGCACGGTAAAGGAATGGAATCCGGTGGCTTAGGACAGTGTCAGACGAGCGCACTAGGTGCGACCGTACTGACGTGGCTTCCGGCGTCACAACACTGCGACGGGGCCGGTCACACGTTGTGCGTGCATGAATTGCGTGCGCAACAGCAGCCGTGCTGCGTCCGCACAGCAGGCCTCTCCGTCAAAGCACTAGGATGCGCGTTGACGGAGCTGCAAAGCACGTCCTCTATAGGAGGATCGAGCATTGCAGCGCTGAGTGCACTAGCGGTGCTCAGCGAGGCGGCCAGACGGGCGTCGAGTGGAAGGAACGTCTACTCTCACGGACGTTCCTTCCGCTCTTCAAAACGCTCGACTGACACTGGCCTTAATCTTTCCTTTAAAATTGATTTGTGTCACGGTTCCCGAATCCCGGATCCCACCACGCAGTCCTTAAAGCCCAACACTCCACAGAGCCCAAAAGCTACCAACAGGGTAGCCGTAGAAGAATCCCTAACTGTCTAGTCCTTAGAATTGGCCAGGTATACTAGCTAGACAGAAAGGGTTAATCAAAGACAATGTCGTAATACGAAACCAGGTCAGCAACACAGGGGTAGTCAGACGAGCCAGAATCAGGAATACAGAGTATAGAATAGTCAAATGGAATAGCCGGGTCGATATCAGTACAGAAGCGTAGCACAAGAAAATAGTCTAGGGCAACGGAAGGCAGAATAGTCAGTAAACAAGCAGAGGTCAATAACAGGTTAAATCACGAGAGAATTCAGGTACAAGGAGCTCAGGTATGGATAACCACGATCTGGCACTGCTTAGAAGGAACTGTGGGTTTTTAAAGACTTTCACCAGACCCCGCCCCCCTCTCAAGCCACGTTTCATGCAGCCACCTCCCTGCCGATCTCTATTTAAACCGGGTGTTGGTCAGCGAGCAGCATCAGACATGCTGACTTCAAGCACACTGGAGAGGCTGGAAGCCCCCAACGTTAAATTTGACACCTATATTATTATATTAATGCTATGTTTGTTTTCCCCATTTTCCGTATGTGTGTGTGTGTGTGTATTCTATGTACAGTATAATCACAGAGCTGATCTGCGTTTATTCGATTTGATACTGGAAAGAAGAAAGGCTCAATTGACCTTGAAACTTTCAAGGGCTTATGATTCAGAACATTACAAGAGCGAGGTTTTAGACAATATCCACTGAATTTCTTTCGCAAAAAGGTCAGGCCAAATTTTCAATACATTCAATCGGTGGTTCCCAACCCCGGTCCTCAAGTACCCATAACAGGACAGATTATAAGGATCACCTTGGGGAAATTCAGACTGAATCCTGCAATCACTGAGCAGCAAATCATATCCCCTGTGCTGTGCTTCACATATCCTGCAAACCTGGCCTGTTAGAGGCACTAGAGGGGTTCTTGGGAACCAATGCGTTAATATTAAATTCTGAAATACATTGGAGAAAATTCTTATCCTGCTATGCAACCAGCCACGTCAGCTACTCACCGAATAAACTCAGGGTGACTTTGGGAATAATGTGCAGTGCAGGGTGCGGAATCGAGTCTATGCATCCTAATATCTTGTGTACCGTGTTCATTTAGGCCGGGGTCAGACGAGCGTTTTTACGAGCGGAAGGTACGTCCGTGAGAGTGTACGTTCCTTCTACTCGCCGCCAGTCTGCAGTGCGCTCCTACGGAGGATCACGCTTTGCAGCCCCGTCAATGCGCGTCCTAGCGCATCGACGGGGAGGCTTTGATAACAGACGCTTGGTGTGTGCGCGCACAAGCATTCTCAGGCCAGGCGCCAGTAAGCACGTCAGTACAGGTGCACTTAGTGCGCTCGTCTGACGCGGCCCTCAGAGGTGAGTTGGTGGAGAATTCCAAATTTTTGGGCCAAAATCACATATTTCTTCTTTTTAAAAAAAATTTCCAACTGTGACGATACTTTTTCAGGTAGAATTTTTTTAAATAAAATACGCAATATTCCCTCGCCGTTAATTTACATGTTATTTGAATCACGACCCATTTTGTTTTTTGTCAGTTGGAAATAATGTTTGTGAGCAATAAAAAATATCAAAGACCCTATACATTTTTCTCTTCTGCTCCTGATTGGAGACTTTATAACCCCCCTCCCCCTATATACTTCCAATGGTGAAGTGGGACAAACAAGGGTTATTCAATCTGTGAGAGAGGGCGTTGATAGGGATCTCTCATCCTACACTCGTTGTCATGGGAAAGAAGGCTGTACCCCATTTCATGACAAATCTACACAGTGGTTTGAAATAATATACATTATATCAGATGGTAGCAATTCTAGCAGAGATGGCCAGGAGTGATGGTGCTGCATCAATGCCACCTAGTGGAGGGAAGTGTTTTAGCACTTGTGTACATAGGGAAAAATAAAATGTAATTATCTAATGCTGCTGGATGTCATATCTCTGTGAGAAAGCGTTTCAGGTTCTCCGAAATGATCAGATGGTTCTGATTGATAAGACTTAGGTGGAAACTTTTGATACAATTATAATTTTTATTCTTTTTTATATGTATGTGCATATGTTGCAAACTCAGCTGTAAGTCGTTTCTTTTTAGTTCCTGTCTTTTTTTTTTTTGTATTCTAGCAACTGACTTGTTTTGTTCACTCGTTAGGTTGTGTATAAAAACAATGATATCCGCCTGGAGCTCTCTCGTTTGGCCCGTATCGGAGATACCAAAATGAAGATCTACGGAGACGTTGTATTCAAATGTGAGAATGTAGCTACCCTCGACCCTATCAGCTTTGAGAGCCCTGAAGCCTACATCAGTCTTCCCAAGTGGAACACGAAACGGATGGGTTCCATCTCCTTTGATTTCCGCACCACTGAACCCAATGGCCTCATCCTCTTTACCCATGGGAAGCCTCAAGACAGGAAGGATATCAAGAGCCAGAAAAATACGAAAGTTGACTTTTTCGCAGTAGAGCTATTGGACGGAAATCTCTATCTTCTACTGGACATGGGCTCTGGGACTATCAAGGTGAAAGCTACCAGCAAGAAGGCAAATGATGGAGAATGGTGCCATGTTGACATACAAAGAGATGGCAGATCAGGTAGGTGCAGTTGTATGGCTTGTTTTTAGAATACAAATTTTTCATGACTCCCCACCACCAGCACCACTTCACCCGTCATGAATCAGTCCTATTAATATACCAACTGAAACGATACATTTCACAGATTGTGGAATGTTAAAACATTTACAATCCTGGAAATCATAGATAATTGAGACAGTTGGGAACACCCAAAGTCATGTCTCAGACAGGAGATGACCATGGATGCCAGCATCAGTTTAGTAAACCCACAGTGTGTTGAGAGATAAAAGCCAAGTGACAGCCTCTATTGTAATCATACTTTTTTTTTTATTGCATGGGAGGACAAGTCAATTCGCCGTGGATGCTGCGAGGTACCAGTGGATTATCACCTTGCTTTGTACTTATACACCAAAACCTGCATGGCCTGAACAGAAAAAACTAAATTCCCAAGCTTCTAGGCCAAGGGCCGGCAACCTTGACCCACGATTTCCCTGTAGCCTCTGCAAACCTAATGAGTGGCTAAGCATGATTGGAGATGCAGTTCTAAAACATCTGGGGGGCCAAGGTTGCCGATCCCTGATCTAGGCCAATGTGGTTATTTGTAATTCTTAAAAGCCTTGTAAAAATGAATGGATAAAATGTTTATTGCACCATTACAGATAGTGGCTAATCCAGGCACCACAATCCACTTAATGCTCATTGTAACAGTAACTGGAGGGGTTTCTGGTTTCCAGCTTGAGGACCAGAGCCCAACCTGTTCCAGTATCTGACCCTTGTCCCAAGTAAAGCAGATCCAGTAGTTTTCCTTCTCCACAACCATCAGCCAGAACTCAAGGGAGTGTGGTGTAACTCTTAGCATCCCTCTCCAAATACCAGACGCAACTTAGTGCAGGGAAGAATAATGATCTTTAATTTGAAATGGAAAACTGTTTAAATGAGTAACAGGGAGGGGGAGGTAAAATGACACAATCAGCAGAATACATTGTCTACAGGAGGGGGATGAGAATCACTTCAGGATTGACAGAAATTTAATGTGCTAATCCTGCCTAGTTTAAACTAATTATCAAAATCAACTCATTTGCGTCGATCCGCCGAACTTCAATGGGCTGGATATGTCCTCTGTAGCATTGCAAAGGAGCATCTGCCCTGCCGGTAGGTGTTGTTACGGAGTACCAGCATAAAAAGCCCTGTATTTAACATTAACCCTTATCTGCCCGCGGTCTATTAGCGTCGACTTTGGCACATTGGTCCGCGGTCCCTTGGCAGGAGGCCAGCACCCACACTTCAACAGGCAAAGAGGCTGTATATAGTGTGGGCAAGGGCAAATGTGCCATAGAGGGTGAGGGCACAAAGATGGAGGGAGCTTCGGTTACGCTGCTCTTAACTAATTGCTCAATACTATTGGTAATAGAGTTCACTAAAAATGGTTCATACGCTTTGTTTCTACATGTTTATGAACCACATTCTCTGTTATTTCCAGGCTGGCTGAACACTTTAGTAATAAATTTAATTTTCATTGATTTCATTATCAATTCAGTATGTCTGTTCCTCCAGCCTTTCTCTCTCTGGTCATTTTCTTGCTGTTCCAGGGTATCTGTATCCCCCCCCCACCCATAAAGGGAGGCTAATATCTGGAAGTTACTTCCACATTCCTCCATACATTACGTAATGTACATTAAATATACACCAAAAAAGGAATTTTAGATTAATTTGAAAAGGCTATTCACCAGGAGGGTCAACCTGTCTTTTATAGTGACGCCATTTGCGCACAAAAATACACCCAAAACTACCTCTTCCATCCCTCTCTCCTTTAGTGCTTCCTTGTCCCTGAAAGAATTGATGTTTTTAATTTCCTGTATATATACATATATACATATATATGTATTATGATTCAAATATGTACTGTAGTAAAGATATTGTGCTGTGGTTTACCCCCTCCCTTTCATGGCACATGACCCAGGGCTTAGGAATGTTGAAAAAGTGCGCGAAAGTGGAAGACAGGAAAAAGACATATCTGAACCATATATGGTAATAAGTGTTTCTTTGTTAAACTGTGCTGGCCAAATTCTGACGTGGAAATATATCTGTAAACTGATTGGCTGTTTTATCACATTCCTGTTTGGGGCGGAAATGGAACACTGTCTATGACGAATAATTTCATTGCTTGTTTGAAATCTAATAAATTGGTCTGTCTAACAAAGAAAAAGTCAGACTTGATGAAGCTATACATTGTGTGTAGTTGATTTTACAGTCTCCGCTAGCATCAGCGCGCGTCTTTTCTTTATATTTTCTTATTTGAGAAGGAACTTGCTGATGTTTATTGGAATTCCAATTATGGTAATTATAAATAGGAAAACTGATTTTGTTTGTTTAAAGTTATTTTTTAACAGTCCCCACTCTCCATGCCTCCCTATGAATTCATAACGCATGCTTAATGCATCCTTCTGATCTTTCTCCAATCTTGGATTGATCCCGTATTTGCTTATGTCCTCAACATTACCCATGCCCTGCAACCCCTACTGCCTGAACTCCCTAACCCAGGCACCAAAAAGGCTCTATTCCGCAGGTGATGTTAAGATAACTACTGAGCTTGCGGCTCAAGCATAGCATGTCTCTCCTGTAAATTGACATCTCCTATGTTTTTTTTTTATAGACGGCAATAATTTTCCCCTGGGACTAGAAGACTGAGCTATTCCAAGTTAGCTCTTTTTTCTTTCTTAGAGCTGGTATTTCTCAAAGAAATAATAAAGTCATAAAATCTGCAGTTAAGTGATTCTGTATTTGTGAAATCACTTAACACCGTCCAAAATGTATATTGAAAAAATCCCATACTCCCCTCTCATCCCACGGAGGAGAAGGTGGCCCAATCCACTGCTTCCTCTTGTCGGAAGCAGAGGGAGACTTGGAACAAACAGTTCCCAGTATACCTCTTCGATTCATCATCTGTCCTGTGTGATTCCTTGAGCGTGAGCGCGGAGGTGAGATGCATTTGGCTCCATTGGAATCCTATGGACTCCAGGAGCCGACCCCTGCAGCAGCGTGCATCACTGCTGCAAGTATCCTTATGGGGCGAGGCACTAACGAAGCGCTAAAAGGATTATCCTTACGGGGTGAGGCACTAACGAAGCGCTAAAAGGATTATCCTTACGGGACGAGGCACTAACGAAGCGCTAAAAGGGAGATGGTAAGTGTAAAAATCTGAACAAGCAAATTTGCACCAACCACGGAATAGGGCTCCCTATCTCCCCGTGACCTCTCTTAACCTTCAGTCTGGCGTTCAACAATTTTCTGCCATTCCATCCCTGCCCATTTAATGTTTCTGGCTTGACTGAGATAGGTTGAAGCATCTGTTGTGAAAAATTTATTTTAAAAAGGTAAATACCAGACGATAGCGTGAGACGTCGAGTAGTGAGTGACGACACAAACACACAGTGATGGGTATAAAGAATTTATTTTACAAAAAAAAGGATAAACAGAAAGATAAAACATTAAAACATTATTAAACTAAACCCTGGACACTACACAAAGACTCTGCACAGTTAAAGTGATATACAAAGGAATCAACAAGATCAACAGGCATTACCCATCCAGATGCACAGCACATGGCATAGCCATGCTCTCAGGTCCAAGCCAAATCACAAAAGGGGCTGACCCCTTCCTGGAACTCCTGGTTGAATGAAAAGAAGGTTGGAGTCTTGTCTCTCCCCCCCCCCCCACCAGAGTGGCATGCCTCCCACCAACAATGTATACAGCTTTATTCCCAGTGGGAGTCACCATGTGAGGTAACCACTCTAGAGTAGGCTGGCTTAATGATGTCACAGCTAGCCACACAGGGCAAAAAGCCTCACACTGCCCCTAGTGTTCCCTCTTCGGTATAGCAATCAATATATAATTAAATACGATGATTTATGACACGATTCATCCATGATCACTACAAACATGCTAGGGTAGAATAGCCAGCGCTGCGTTCGGCGGTTTAAAAGATCCGATCTGATGTTTTCTGGCAGGGTTGCAGCGGTTTATTCGGATCTTATCTTTTCAACAGTTTTGCGGCGGCTTTTACTTTCGATTCGGCGGTTGTTCAGCGGCTTTTCCCTGCACTTCGGGACCCTGCGGCGAATGCTGAATTCACTGCAGGGTCGGGGAATTTGATTCCCCAAAGTGCGAGGAACACAGACATTCAAGTGGAGCACAGACATTCCAGTGGAATAACCCCTACAGTTAATCACAGCAGCTCCTACAGGAGTCTTTTTCTGTATATTCAATGTTTAACCTCTCTCCTTCTGTGAAACACTTTAATCCAGAGTGTTCTAGGTGTGCCCTTTCTTTGTGACAATCATTAAATTTTAGGGTTCCTGTCTCTTCTTCTGTGAAGCAGAAGACATTAATATGTCCTTTGACATGCTGCGACGCCGCTTGTGGGGTGGGGTATCCTATTCGTCTTATCTCGGTCTTTTCTCCTTTTTTTTTTTATTTTGATCTATAGCGTTCTATTGCTTTCTTCTCTTCGGCAAAGTGATCCGTCTCAATGGTGTTCAGCCTATTATCTTCTAGAAGCATTCTCTCCCTCTATAAACAGCCTGATCAAATACGTTCTTAGGGCACGTGCATCGGAGATGACCCTTGTAGGCTTTAATTAAAGAGAAGAGAAGCCTGTTCCGTCGATTCATAGGTTGTTTCTGGTGCATTAACCTTTATAATAAAAACATACTTGACATTTAAGCTGCTCAGTTTCCTCGCTTTTCAACATTGAGATTGATTAATCTGTGTACATATCCTGGAAACTGTAATATAACCTGCTGAAATGAGGTGTGTCTGGAGGCACATAGCAAGCTGCCCCTCAATTCACAGGGCAGTAACCCCTCGTTTATGATCAGGGGATAAGCATCCCTTGGTTGCACAACTTGTCTTAACGTCTCTGCCAATTACCTATAGACTGCTCCACATTGATATACTCATGGGGTAAGTATCCCTACTTAATGTATCAACCTCTAAAGGGGTTAATCAGAGAGAGACGATCTGGCCCCAAAATTGCAACAGTGAATTTCCTCGTACGGTGCAAATTCAGGGCCATTCGGCTATTCAGAAAGCAGGCAGTTTACCAAATTTTAGATGAATTGCCAGCAAAATACGGTGCCTGTTCGACGGCAGTGAAATCCCCCATAGACACCGAACAGCAGTGAAAAGTTGACGAAATGCCCTGCTGTTCGGTGGTTTCATTCGACAGGTTTATTCAGGAGAATCCCATAGGCTTCAATGTTAAAAAATATTACTGTTTTTACTCAATATCTATTAAACCGTTTATTCTTTTTTTAATCTGCAGCAAAAAGTCTCTATTTTTTTAAAAAATATATATTTAGGATTTTTCTGGATTTTTTTGCTGTTTTTTTTTTTTCTGTAACAGACCTTATTATTATTATTATTATTATTATTATTATTATTCATAGGATCTTATATGTAAATTCCAGACATTTTGTCCAGTAGTTTTTTCACAAACCGCTTTTCAATTTTGACACTTTCAATTGTATTGTTTTTTTTTTGTTTTGTTTTGTTACCCGTCCGGCGGCTTGTCGGCTTTCTTCTGCGGCTGGTCGGCACTGTGTTCGGCAGCTCGTTGGCTGAGTTTGGCGGGTGTGCGGTGGCAGCTGGCAGGTTGGCGTCGGCATTTGGCGGCCGATTCCCTGCACTTCGGTTAATGCTGAATTCACCGCAGGGTGGGCATAATTGATTCCCCAAAGTGCGTGGAACGACAGAGCACTGAAATGTTGACGACATTTCGGTGCTCTGTGAATAACCCCTTTAGTGTTCTTCTTTCGTAAGTCCTGGGTCACGTCTACTGGTGCTCATTAGGCCACGCCTACTAAGGAAATCTGGAATGGTATACATGTACACTTTGTATATCTCCTCTAATCACTGGCGTGCGCAGCCCTTTACATTAGGGTGTGCACCCATAGAACATTTATTAACTGAAACTAAAGTTTAGAAGATTTTGCAAACAACACACATTTTTCATTAAAAATAATGAGCCTGTAACCAGAGATACAGTCAGTTTTAATGTTATTTATCATGAACCAGATAAGGGACATCTAAAATGTCAATGTAGGAGGTGAAAAAGGACCTCGCATTCTTCTTCTTAGGCACACCAGACACACCTACGGGCATAACCAATGTTTATGCAGAGATACAGTCATTATTCATGTAATAGTAATCATGAAACAGATAAGGAACATCCAAAATATCTATGTAGGGGGTCAAATATGAACCCTTCACCCAATATTAGGGTGTGCCTGGGCACACCAGGCACACCCTGTGCGCACGCCTATGCCTCTAATGTATTCCTGTGTTGTATATGTATGCGAGCATCGATTCATGTCTTTGTTTTCTTTCTATACTTTTTCGATATGTTACAGATTTGATAAAAGCACAAAACACTACTTTTTTTCTGTAACATGATGTTATTGAATATGAAAGGCCAGTGACATAAAACCCTCAGACAAAACCTCCCTTTTTATCTGCTGCTTTCTCCTTCTCTTCTTTTCCGACACCAGGCATCCTAGTCTAGAAACAGGGAGAAGGGAGGTCTCTCTCAAGAGGTCATGGTGGCTAGATTGTCCCTTTTAAGCTATGGTTGTTAGTACTACAGGGCAATCTTCTATTATTTTGCAATTTCCAGGCCATTAAATAAAACTGTTGTCTTCAGTCATGACCCAGTAAGAGTATATGATGCAGCCGGTCACAAATTAATCTTGATGGGCAATGTTCTCAGACTTTCTCTTGAGTTTCCAATGCAAGCGAGGTGTGTCTGTGAAGAGTACATAGATTACAGGGTTTGACATAGACCATATGACAAAAAAAGTAGAGCTTTTTTTATATCCCAACATGTATCATTTTGTCTCTATTTGTGAATCTTTGTGACCTTCCCATGGATTTACATATGTATTTATGGGACCCTACAGCATTTCAGAGATGATTATTTACACCTAATAATCTAGCAGACTACTTCCAGTCGTCTGTTTCTCATGCAGAAATACCAATTTGTGACTGTTCTTTTCTGGGTAGGACCTCCTGAGACCTTCCCATCTCCAATCACCATGACAATTAGGCACTATAGTCTCATGACCACTTAATGTTTCTCTATCTTGGCTTCTGGACAGCCTTCCTGAGTCTCAGGTTAGGAAAAAACGGTGCTTTTTTATGGAAAAATAGGTGGGGGCGCCTGGGGAAAAACTGATTATTATAACTATTTTCATGTCCTAATAAACAATAGTTGTAGCTCACTTAAAGGAAGACACTATAAAAGGAACCATAAATACTGTGTTCCTTTAAATGAACTACAACTATTGTTGTAACCCTATGGGGGTTATCCACTAAGTGCCTCTGTTGCAAGAAAAGTCTGTATTGCAGTGCAGTTAGCTGTTTTTTTTTGCAACGCTGCCACTGAGTGGATAATCCCCTAGCATTTGTGAGCTCCACAGCAAAGATACTCACAGTTTTGCTGAGTATGTATGAGCTCCACGGCAATGAAACTCACAGTAATGCGCAGAATGTATGAGCTCCACAGCAATGAAACTCATAGTAATGCGCAGTGTGTATGAGCTCCACAGCAATGAAACTCATAGTAATGCGCAGTGTGTATGAGCTCCACAGCAATGAAACTCATAGTAATGCGCAGTGTATAAGCTCCACAGCAATGAAACTCACAGTATTGCGCAGTGTGTATGAGCTCGACAACAATGAAACTCACAGTAATGCACAGTGTGTATGAGCTCCACAGCAATGAAACTCACAGTAATGCACAGTGTGTATGAGCTCCACAGCAGAGTGTATGAGCTCCACAGTAATGAAACAGTAGTGCGCAGTGTTTATGAGCTCCACAGCAATGAAACAGTATTGCGCAGTGTGTCAATAAAACTCCACTATCCTCAAAGTACTGTTTAAATAATATGGGGAGGACTCCAATGAGAGGGTGTTTGACCTTGAGAACACCCGCACATGGAGGTAACAGCAGGACCAGGTGAATATACCTGTGTTGCCAGAGCTGATATTTTTAAATGCTGTTTTGAAGTGTATTTGGAAGCAGCAGCAGCAGTTTTTTTCATTGTTCTGAGGCCTGCCTGTCACTGAGTCCCTGCAGAGCAATGCAGCCAGGACTTAAATTTCCAGCTTCTCCCCTTCCAGGGTGCACCACACAATGTCTGGAACTGCTGGGGAGGCTGGGGGTAAGGCTGCAGTGTAGACTTCTTTTGGCATGCCCTCCTCTTGACATCATCAGAGGTGGCCAGGCACCAGCAAGGAGGAGGGGACCAGGAGGAGAGTGAGCGCAGGCTTCCGTATCCAGCACCGCGGGGGAGTTTGCTCTCTGACCTGGCAGATACAATGCAGCTCGCTGGGCACCGGCTGCATTTTAGAGGAGGAGCAGCAGGGACACAATGCCAGGCAGATAGTTTAAAAATTTGAATCCTTGTCAAGGAACCAAGGATTCAAATTTTATATGCACCCCCTCCTGGTCTTGCTTTCTTAGGCAGCCACCTGTACCGCCTTACAGTGCCAGCTCCTCTGATCACGCCGCTTGCCTGACAATCCGCAGCTCTGGCAGATGTGTGTAAATATGCAGCACCCCCCTCCCCATGCTGTTCAAGGTTTTAGCGGCTGCAGAAAGAGGGGGGTGCAGCATGTTTACACACATCTGCCAGAGCTGGGGCACTGAAGGAACAGGGGGGAGATTTTATTTAACCAGCCCTCCCTTGTCACTTACTGGGAGAAGGGGGGGGGGTTATCGGTCCCTACATACACTCCTGACAATTGGAAGCGTTCATGAGCAATATGAGCTGCCGAATGCTTCTGATTCTCTGCCTGCCACTGCAGGAGGAGGGAGGAGCATCATGCTCTCTCCTGTTAGTTCGGGCTGGTGGTGAGGTGCCGGTACTGAGTGGTGAGGTGCCAGTACTGAGTACCGGTGAGTACCCCTGAAAAAAAGCCCTGGGAAAAACTAAACTAATACTACATACAACTAGTTTGAGGAAGAGTCAGGTCGAACAAAAAGATCAGCCCTCTGTCACGTAATGTTTCTCGTTGAGACACATATATTCCAGACGTGCCCACGTCTTGTCCCGGCATCAGCTCCTTCCTGTAGCTGGATTCTTGCAGTGGAACACAGATGACAAGATGGCATAATCTGACGCAAAGTTATATTTTACTTTATTTAAATGAAGTAGGTATGGGCATCAAAGGTTAACGGTGAAACCTTTTTATTTTCTTTTGTTAATGTTCCATTTTTTTGTCTGTCTACCTTAAAAAGGAAAAGAAAATAAAGCTGTATCCATTAAACCGTTAAGAAAAATCTACAAAAACTTAATAAATAGCTTATATCAAAATATATTGAGTAAAATGACTGTGCTACGACAATGCCATATTTGTGGTGTGCCATCTTTACCCAACAAATTGCCAGATTACAAACCTCACGCTAAAATGGGAACGGTAATGGGGAAAACCTGCGCCTTCAGGTTTCCCCATAGCATTCCCATTGTAGTGTGAGATTCCAGGGGCAGGCACTACTTCAGAACCATGTGCTACCCTCGGTGATATCACCTCATGGAGTCCATAGGACTCCATGGAGGGTTGCGCTGCAAGGCCGCGAGATTGCGCAACTCTGCGGAGGGAGACTGGACTCTTTGTCCCCAGTCTCCCTCTGCTCCTGCCGGCAAGAAGCAGTGGATCGGGCTACCGTTCTCACCGCAGGATGAGAGGGGAGTATCTGATTTATTGAGGGGGTTTGGCTGGTGCTAAATGATTCTGCAAAAGCGGAATAATTTAGCACCAGCTTTTAGCACACTAAAAATTTGTTTAACCAATCGGTGCAGTAATTAGCACCAGCACTTTGTAATACCTTACTTATCCTAACACTAATCACTGATTGCACTCCCCATGTTAAGAATAGAATGTGCAAAGTACAGTAAGGTACAGTTAGCGTTCAGTATGTAATCTAACCCAAAGTAGGTATCTCTTGGATATATCCGATGGGCAATTACTTTGGTAAAAGTAATACAAAATAAAACAACTTAATTTGGCGACTTAAGGGGTTATTCAGAAAAAGCTGATCTGGCCCCGAAATGTCACCGAACAGGGAATTTCCCCATAATGTGACAAATCGGGGCCATTTGGCTATACAGAAAGCAGGCAGTTCACCAAATTTTGGCGTACTGCCAACAAGTACGGTGCCTGTTCGAAGGCAGTGAAATCCCCCATAGAGAAGCAATGGTTAATCTATTCAGAGACACCGAACAGCAGTGAAAACTTACCCTGCTGTTCAATGGTTTCATTCGTCAGGTTTATTCAGGCGAATCCCATAGGCTTCAATGTTAAACATATCCCCATTTTTATTCAATATCTATTAACCGTTTATTATTTTAATCTGCAGTAAAAAGTCTCTTTATTTATTGAATTTGTAGGAACTTTTAGGCTAGGGTCAGACGAACGCATTTTTCACGTCGTCCGTGAAAAAGTGCGGTCGAACGAACGTACGTATTTTTTCACGGAATACGCGATAGCGGTCATACGATGCGCCTTTTCGTCCGTGATTTTGTACGGATCATCAATAAAACACTTTTTGCGTCTGGACGTTATGTTAGCCGGACATGAGCAGCGTCTGACGTCTCCCAATCACGCACACACGCCGCTATGCGGACGCAGCGCACTCTGTACGTCAGTAGTAGCGGTTTGACGTTCTCGAAAAAATGCGTTCGTTGGCCACATGCGTTGCGCGGATGAACTTTCGTGCGGCCGTTCGTCGTATGTTCCCCGGCATTGGACGTCATTTGCTGCTAGTACGGCCGTGATTTTGTGCGGCTAAACGCACGTTAAAACTGCGCTAGTCTGACCCTAGCCTAAGGCATCTTTTGGGCAAAACAAATTTCTGTTTTTTTTTAAAAAAGCTTTTTTTTTTTCTGTAACAGACTTTTTTATTATCATTCATAGGATCTTATATGTAAATTCCAGACATTTTTTTGTTTCGATTTGGCACTTTCAAGCGTTTTTGTTTTTTTCTCTTTACCCATCCGGCGGCTTGTCGGCGGTGTTTGGCGGCTTTCTGGTGGGTTTGCAGCGGATGTTTGGCGGGTTGGCGGCTGAGGGCAACGGGCTTGCAGTGGCATTTGGTGGCCGATTCCCTGCACTTCAGGGACCCTGCGGTGAATGCTGAATTCACCGCAGGGTGGGGAAACTGGATTCCCCAAAAGTGCAGGGAAGTGTGGGGAACGAGAGAACACCGAAATGTCGGTGATATTTCGGTGCGCTCTGAATAACCCCCTGTGTGAGCTGGTTAGCGCATCACATTGCATCCCTTTCTCATAGACCTGTAAATTGGTTCGGGAGAAAAAGCGATCTTGAATTGTGTGTATTTATTGACACGTTTTAATATTTCCTGGTGATTAGTTGCTGCGCGCAGCAGACTGAAGGATTCTCACTTCATCCTGAAGTGTACTCTTTAAGTGTATGACTTCTAATAGCAGACGCTTGTACAGCTGATGGTGTCTCGACTTGAAATGCTCAGGGCAATCACAGTATCCACATCAATATAAAGCAGACAGCGCACCGCAGAAAACAAACGGAACATCACAAGCTGGATTACAACACGAGGGAACGAAGGCAGCGAATCAATGGCAAAACAGACGTTCTCTCTCCCCGCTGCACATTATGATCTTGGGTAATAAATTTCATTCCTAAATTCGGCTTGCGTTGCGCTCTGTACACACACGGAGGGCTCGAGGACGGGCACTCGATGGAGGGCAGGTGGAAGGTTCGTCTGCGCAACCCTCGTGACCTATATTATGACACACAAGAGCAGAGATGGGAAATCAATCCTCTCTCTGGTCTCAAGTCATGAGGATTACAGACAAACTAAATGAAGATTTAATAATACCAAAAGATAGCGCATCCCATTAAAACAGGCATGCATGAGTCGTTTCGCCGTGACCCCATTAACATTTACAGCACATGAAATGCCGTAACGACCGCATCCACGAGAATGTCTCTAGCTGCATGAAAGCCATACTAGGAGCAGCATCGTTTTATCGAGGAAGAAGTGTTTGTGCCACGGTTTCTATTGCATTTATATTGGGTTACTATAGTAGTATAATATTAATATTATACCGGGGCTTTAAAATTAAGCCTAACCGTGGAGAGAGACTGTGGAGATACAGGTTCGATCCCGGCAAGAGCACCTCTCCAGTAAGTGTCCTTGGGCAAGACACCTAACGGTACATACTCGCCACCCAGGACATACTTGAAAAAGAGAGAAATCTCAATGTATCCTTTCTGGTAAAATCCTTAAAAAAAAAAAAAGCCTTAATAAACCCATTCTGGTAAAAAAAGAAATTTGGTCACCGAAGCCAAATACTTTATTATTTTGTTATTCAGAAAGGACCAAACTTGCCAACGAAGGGCAGCGAACGGTGAATTTCACCATACGGTGCAATTTCGTGGCAGTTCAGCTATTCAGAAAGCTGTCAATTCACACCGCAGATCGCCACAATTCGGCAATCTTCGTCAACAGCGAAATTGGCCCATAGAGAATTAATGGTTAATCTATTCACAGAATGCCAAACTGCACCGAAATGTCAGTGAAATGCCACGATCTTCGGTGATTCCGTTAGGTTTAAACAGGCGAATCCCACAGTATTCAACGTAAACAAATATTTATTTTTTTTCTCATTCAACCGTTTATTCATTTGACTTTCAGCAAAATGTCTTTTTACTTGTTTTTTTGGAGCTCCTTTTTGTATTCTTTACATTCATTAACAGTGTTATTCAAAGAGATTCGAAAAGTCACCGCACGTTCGGTGACTTTTCGTTCTCTTCAATTCGGTTTGTTTTGCCGATCCCATTTCGGTGACCCTGCGGTGTATTCAGCAAGCAGCACAGGGTCCCCGAATTGCAGGGAAAAGCTGCCGCAAACCCGACAAAAACTCACTGCAAAACCCGGCGAATGCACGCCGAAAACCCTCAAAAACATCTGGATTAACCTGCCGAAAACCACAGAAAAACCCGAACAGGAGCCGATCGCAGCCTCCGACACAGCAGAAGAGGCAGTGAATAAATTAACAAAACAGTTTGCTTGAATGTTTGAAGTAAACTTAAAAAAAAAATTAAAAAATTAAGAAAAATGCTTAAAATATCCTAAAAAATCTATAAATAAAGAGACTCTTTACTGCAGAATTTTATAATGAACGGTTTATTAGATATTAAATTAAAACGGGAATATTTGTAACATTGAAGCCTATGGGATTCTCCTGAATAAACTTGCCGAATTAAACCACCGAATGGCAGGGCATTTCGGGAACCTTTCACTGCTGGTTTGTGTTCTCTGAATAGACGAAGCAGTGCATTTTCATGAGGATTTCACTGCCCTCGAACAGGCACCAAACAGGCACCGTATGTGCAGGCAATTCGCCAGGATTTGGCAAATTGCCTGCTCTCTGGATAGCCGAATGGCCAAGAATGGTTACCTTTCTCAAGCAATTCGGATCTCTTTGGATAACCCTGTAAATTTTTGATTTCCAATTTTTTAAAGGCTTTTTCTTTTATTCTGTAACTGACCTTTTTATAAAAAAAAAAATTCAGAACAATTTTTTCTTGAGGAAAGTCCCATAGAGGAACTGAAATGTTGACTTTTGGGTGTGTTTTAATGGATTAAATAAAAGTTACGTTTTTGCTGAACTGACCTGGAGTGCCAGCACATTTAATACATTTTTTACATGGGAGGAAAGTTTCAGGCACCGGGCAAGTAAGACTAGGGTCAGACGAACGCATTTTTCGCATCGTCCGTAAAAAAAGTGCGTCCGAACGCATCAACATATTTTTTCACGGAAGACGCGAAAGCGGTAATACGATGTGCATTTTTGTGCGTTTTTTTTGACGGCGCTATTAAAAACAAATAGACGTGATGTTGGCCGTACATGTGCAGCGTCTGACGTCTCCTAATCATGCCCACACGCCGCTATGCCGACACAGCGCACTCTGTGCGTCAGTACTACCGGTTCTACGTTCTCAAAAAATGCGTTCGTTTCCCACTTGCGTTGCGCGGCCGAACTTTCGTGCAGCCGTACTTTGTATATTGGACGTCATTGGACGTCATTTGCTGCTGCTACGGCCATAATAAAGTGCGGCTGCACGCCGTTCGCGCTGCGTTCATCTGACCCCAGCCTTAGACAACAGAAGCTGGAGTGCTGGATCGCTTGTCATTGTATATATATTGTGATATAGCCGCTGGACACACAAATTAATGTTTCAGGCTTTTGTTTATTGGGCAGCCACAGTACAGGCAGAGTATCAAATAAACAAGAAAATAAATTAAATATAAATCATAAGCCTACTCCTCATGTGGAGTCTAACTGAACATTTTTCTCCTCTCGCTATAACATTGGGCAGCTAAGCCGCTTACCAAAAAAGCAAAACAAAATAAAATGTACTTCCCTTAATACATGGATCTCAAACTCTGGCACCCCCAGATGTTTCTGAACTACACCTCCCATGATTCGCTGGCCATTTATTGCATTGAAAGAATTCTGGGATTTGTAGGCAGTAAACATCTGGGGGGGCCAGAGTTTGAGATCCCTGCTTTCCTAGCTTCAGGGTTTTGTCTCCTCCTCTGCTGCACCCAGCACAATGACTGTTCGCTCGGAGAGAACCACCGTACCTATAAAGGCAGGGCAGACTTAATCAGCAGCCAGCTGAGAATTAACCCTATAGGGGAAAAGAGCTTTCTCCATCTGCCTGCTGACAGAACGGTGGTCTATCAACCTGCCCCTATTCACACTGTCACAATATATATATATATATATATATATATGTTTTAAATTGTGTGACTGCTCCTAGTTCCCAGTAGATAGAGGTTGTTGCTTGGGACTCCTTGGCTCGCCCCTGGCCTGACACGGTGTCCAGTGACTGTTCTACATTAGCCTAATTTTTAAGAAGGGTTTCTGCAAATAAAAAGCATTTAGATATGACTCGGCTTAAACGATGAGTTTGTTAAATGGAATCATTTATAGTAATCGTTGTTTCTAAAGTAATATAAGCTGTTGTGTTCTGTGGGCCATGTCCTGTCCTTGGTCACTATGTTCTCTTTACTTTATGTCTAGCGGGAGATTGATTAAAGCAACATTAAAGCATTGAGCGAGGATAGTAATGGAAAAATAAACCTCTCTTTCTAAACTGTCAGTGATGTAACAGATTGCTCAGTGTGATAATATGTATCGTTTTTTCTTCCAGGCACTATCTCTGTGAACAGCAAGCGCACGCCATTCACTGCCAGTGGTGAGAGTGAAATCCTGGACCTGGAAGGAGATATGTTTCTAGGGGGACTTCCAGAGAACCGCGCGGGCCTCATCCTACCCACCGAGTTATGGACAGCCATGCTGAACTACGGTTACGTAGGCTGCATCCGCGATCTGTTCATTGATGGCCGGAGTAAGAACATCCGAGCGCTGGCCGAGGCGCAGAATGCAGCCGGGGTGAAGTCTTCCTGTTCTCGATTGAGCGGTAAACAGTGCGACAGTTACCCTTGCAAGAACAACGCTGGCTGCAGGGACGGCTGGAACCGCTTTGTATGCGACTGCACTGGCACAGGGCACTGGGGCAGAACCTGTGAGAGGGGTAAGTGCTGCTGCACCCTTCGCACTTTCATCAGTCTTGACATGACCAGGACAGAATAGGCATGACTCAGTAAAGTGTATGACGCAGGAGGTCAAATGATAATATTGATGAGCAATATACACGTACTCGCTCTTAGCCAATATGAAGAGCTTCCTATGCAGGAGAGGTTCCGCAGAGTACATAGGTCTTAGGGTTTCACTTATACCTTATGATGAAACAAGACATATAGACATTTTTTTATATTATTCAGAGTTACTTAGCAGTATGTACTAAGGATACAGAGCATGTAGAAATTTACATCCGTCTATATGGTATGTGCGCATGGAATTTAAAGGGCCACTACCCCAAAAAGAATGAAATGTCCTTTTTGTGTTTATTTGATGTTGCTGATATCTTACATGTGCTTTGTTTTTCTGTTGTATGTTTAGATAAGAAAATATTTTCTCTGTGTCACTGGGTGCATCCATTGTGTGATATTTTGTGTTGTAAACTATCCCCACCCACCCACTCCACAGTATCTTTCCATCACTTGCTCCTCACTGTGTGGCTTTGGCCATAGAATGGAGTCTATGGGTCAACCACTGACTCAAATCATTGTATTGTGTGGGATGTATTCAAAGGACATCACCAGGGGGTAGATTAGAAGTCATTATGCTCCCTGTCTTATCATCAGGTAGGCTTGTCTAAACATTCCCTCCTCCACCCCACTGACAACTACCGTAGAAGATAAACCACAGCAGTAAAGTAAAACGTTTGCACAGATTTTGGTAAATGTTGCAACATGGGAAAAATCCACAAAAATGGAAACGGATAAATAACCTAATTTTATTTTTCCTTTTTACATGCAATTACTTCAAAGAAAAAAAACCAGCAGCATGTGGTTTATAGCGTGTTCTATAAAGTGGTTTTATTTGTAATGCACAAGTAATCTAGTTACATCTAATGTATGTGGTATAGTATCCCTTTATTTTGGCCACAAAATGGAAACAAAAACCTATTTTGTTTTATATAAAGGTAGGAAGTGCACTGGCTTTTTGAGTTTCTTCTGTTTGTAAAATATGGCAGTTTTTACATTTGAAGCCACCCATTAATATATAGATTGAGCACAAGCATATTCACCCGTTGGTATATACCTGGTCACGAAGTAGGTATAAAAACTGACCTATTGCATTCTTTTTCCTCTCGATTCCTCTCTCGTTTGGGGTGCCTCAAGACTCCGTTCTAGATCCTCTACTCTTCTCGATCTATACTGCCTCTTTGGGAAATCTCATTTTATCCTATGGACTCCAATATTATCTCTATGCCGACGACACCCAAATCTACCTTTTCTCTCCCGATCTCTTTACTCCTGTGTTGGACCATGTTACAGCCTGTCTGTCAGCTGTCTCCGACTGGATGACTTCCCGTTTCCTAAAGCTCAACTTCTCTAAATCTGAACTTCTAACCTTCCCTCCCTACAAAACCAATATTCCTGCGCCCATTTCCCTTCAGGTGAATTGTGCCGCCATTACTTCTACGATACAGGCTTGTTGCCTCCGTGTCCTCTTAGACTCTGATCTATCCTTTACTCCTCACATTCAGTCGTTAACCATATCCTGCTACTACCACCTAAAATAACATTGTGCCTGTCTGTCCCTTTCTTCAAGACTCTTCTAAAATGCTCGTCCAAGCTCTTATTATCTCTCGCCTTGATTACTGTAACCCTCTTTTCGCTGGCCTTAAGAGATCCCAGACACTCCCACTGCAGTCTATAATGAATGCCTGTGCCAGGCTCATCCACCACCGCACCTCTCGCACCTCTCGCACCTCTCACTCTTCACCCCTTTGTGAAGCTCTACACTGTCTCCTATAGAATTCACTTCAAAATACTGGTGCTCACGTACAAAGCTCAGTCTCCATAACCACGCTGCTGCTGCCTACATCTCCTCCCTTATCGGCAGGTAAATCCCTTCCACTTCACTCTGCCAATACTCTGAGGTTATCTCCCCTTACCCGCACCTCCAACTCTCACCTTTATGAGTTCACCCGAACTGCCCCCTTTTTGTGGAACTCCCTCCCCCGCAACATTAGACTCTCATTGTCTCTCCAGTCCTTCATGAAGTCTCTGAAAACACATTACTTCAGAGAAGCCTATCGGCATTTCTTGCCTCTACTTGCACCCCACTACTACACATACTCTGCCACTTACCCTCACCTAGTGTGTCACCCCTTTTCTCTTAGATTGTAAGCTCTTGAGCAGGCTCCTCTCTCCTACTGTTCTGTGTTTTTAACTTGTATGTATATTTGTTATTCTGTTTCTCCCTTTGTACAGCGCTATGTAACTTGTTAGAGCGTTATAAATACCAGTAACTGTAACTTTAGAGAGAACGCATGACCATAGTAAATTGCAATGCATAATTTGAGGTATATGTTGGGATATTTTCACACGTGAAAAAAACAGAAGATGCTCCAGATCAAGTGATGAGATGGAGAACCTGCAGGAAACGGGACTGAAAGGATATCACTAGCACAAATACTGTTTTGCTCTATTGGACCATGAAATTAGACCAGACCCCCTTTTCTGTTGTGTTTGCTACAGTAATACATCCCATTCTGATTTTGGTTAATGTTGAAATCAATTCTTTAACCGTAACGGGTGTGTGTAACCACAGAGAACATGTAGGCAAACTCCGAACAAGTTTGGTCTTTGTTAAGGAAGCACTTTGTTTAAACAATTCCTTTATAATTGATGTAATTTGATTACATTTTAAAAATTACATTTATTTTCCCCCCAGAAAATGCTTTGTTAGAATCCTCCTAGAATGATTTTAACAATGGTATCCCCATCCCTTTTAATATTTATTTATAAAGTATCTTTCCAGGAAGGATACAACTGAGATTTCTCTTGTTTTCAGTTATGTCCTGGGTATATATAATATAATTAATGCACCCCATCAGGACATTTCAACCCACAAAAACAGCTTTCACAATAAATCCTATGTATAGGACTCCTGAAACCTATTATTATGCTATTATATAATTTATGCAAATTATCATTCCTCGGAATCTTCAGCTGTTTACCATTTTCGTCTTAGTACATCAACACCATTCTCCTGTTCCTCGTCTTTCAGACTGACAGATCCTTTGCTGTGTTTGTGTTCCATAGTAGCCTTTGTAAAAGAACCCAAAACCAGCTACACTTTCTGTGCAAACGTTTTACTTTACTGCCGTGGTTTATCTTCTACAGTAGTTGTCAGTGGGGTGGAGGAGGGAATGTAATACTGTTGCAAACACAACAGAAAAGCGGGTCTGGTCTAATTTCATGGTGCAATAGAGCAAAACAGTATTGGTGCTAGTGATATCCTTTCAGTCCTGTTTCCTGGAGGTTCTCCATCTCATCACTTGATCTGGAGCATCTTCTGTTTTTCTCACGTGTGAAAATATCCCAACATATACCTCAAATTATGCTCTTGGTTTCTAAATGCTATTTTATGTTAATAATTTTCAGCAAAGACTTAGGGCCCTATTACATTCTTCGCGCAAAAATTCATGCGTTCTGCGTGCGTTTTTGCGTGAAGAATGTAATAGGGCCCTTAGTCCTCTAATTTTTTTCTGTGACTAAAACTAAATAAAAACTAGGTTATATTGACTAAAACTATGACAAAAATTCCATTGATATTTTAGTCAACTAATAAAATCTAAACTAAAATGTTAGGGAGGGGCTATTTGGGAAGATCCAATCAAACCTAATCTCAAGTTAGAGAGAAATGATGAAGTTTCGATATTCCGATAAGACGTTTACTCCAGGAGTATGCAACGAGTTTGGAAATTCTATAGAAATGCTTAAATAATACATAACACACTTTACCCCCTTTACGATGGGTGGGTGTCCCTGTCGGGCTGGTGTTAACGCAGACGAGGCGTACAGGTACGCCTCTCTGCCATGTGCCGCCGCATGCCACTAACTGGCCCGCCCACGCAGCCGACGGGCGGTGCGCGTCATTGGCTGCAGTGGGACGGCCTTCTCTCTGGAGCCAATGATGCGCCACATGCGCCAGTTGCAAGGATGGGCCGAGGCCTACCTGTACGCCCTGCGTCTTCAAGGCCCTCTCGCCGCATGGATGGCATAGTATGTCCTGCGGCTGGAAAGGGTTAAACACATTCGGTTTTTTTTTCTTTTATTATATTAAAGAATTTTTATTTTAAGAATAGGTCACGTATTCCTCAACAAAGAAGGCGACGCAGGGCCAAGATATGGGGTCAGAAAAACTCAGACAATCAAAGAGTCCTCAGAAAATGGCACATAGAATGGGGGGTTGTCGTCGAGAAACGACAGTTGGCGGAGAGGACAAGGACAGTTCAAAAAAGTAAATAAAAATAAAGAAGTTTCAGCCAGTTATCGAAAAGGGAGGGGGAATAACAGCAAGGGGGGAATGGGTTCACAACAAACAATGGAGCAAGTCAGCCGTCTTCAGCAGTATCCAACAAAAATGCAGGATGGGCAGCTCTGCCAGGCACAGGCACCTTTTGAAGGGCTTCGATGGGCCGCTCCCGGGTCACTCTACGCGGTCCGCCGTCAAAGACTCAGGGCAGAACTGCTCACGGCTTCGAGGAGCGGAACTGCACCATCTTCTCAGCCAGTGGGGGGGAATCTTCCATTGCAGGCTCCCAAGAGGGATCCATCTGTGTCGGTCCAACAGAAACTGCCACCTCCTGTGGCTCAGTCTCCAGCCCACCTCCATCATACAGATTCAGGTTCGCCCTCAGGAGCCGAGACTCCAGGAAAAGAACCCCAGCTGGACTGCTTCTGCCGGCACGGCTCCCATCGTCAGCAACAGCAGGCGAACAGGCCTCAGCAGAGCACAAAATCGAAGCAGCCCCGAACACCTCCATTCTCGGGGTCTTCGCCTCTCTGCAGCTTCACAGAGTAGCCATTACTCGGCGCCAGACACCCCTGGTGAGTGGGCCGTCAGCATCCTCCCCCTCTAGCAACCGCAGGCAGGCATCCAGGCCTAAAGTCATGGCCTCTTCACCTCCTGTGGGGGAGGGGATCTGTCCCTCCACCACCCCGCAGGTCTAACCTCCATTCCCTCGAGACAGACATCTGGGTCGGCCTGGAGATGAGGATCCCTCGATCTCCACGGCCCTCAGCATAGGTAGGGTCTGGGGCAAAGCGGTCAGATCAGCAAGGCCGGCAGAAATCCGGAGCCGGGCGGTGGGCTGCAAAATGGCTGCTGTCATCACACTCTAGCCACGAGTTTGCAGCTGTTAGGTAAGTCTCTGGTCCAGGGGGGGACTAAACAAACTCGGACAGCTCGGTACTGATGACCAGCTACAATGGAACCTCTAATTGGAACAAAATGTTGCAGAAAAAGCCATCAGGAGGTCCCTAAAAAGAGAAGACGAGCAGAGCTCGACCAAGACACGTCTGCTCTCTGTAACAGCTGGCCAGGCCCCCCACAACACATTAGATTTTAGTTACTAAATCTACTCTAGATATGGTCGAGTAAAATCTTGTGACATGTAGTCGACTAAAACCAGAACAATTCAGACGACTAAAATATGACTAAAACTAAATGGCATCATAGTCAGAAGACTCTGACTAAAACTAATATAAAATATGCTGTGGAAATTGACCTGGTTTGCGTCGCCATTGAATAAACAGGGAACTGGTTAGTATCCCCTTGGTTTTCAGTAGAAGAGGTCATGCTGTCGCTGCTTCGTCCTCCGTAGAGAAGCACAAACAGTGGATCTTCATTTACGTTGTGATGGTTAGTGCATGCATCATTAGCTTTATGCTGTGTGCAGCACATGTTCTAGAAAGCATCAAATGGTGAGAGCTATATAAAACATAGTAGAGGGGAGAGAAGAAGAGAGTTTGGAATAGGAGACAGATATAGTAGAGAGAGAGAGATGAAGTGAAAAAGGTGATAGAATATAGTAGGTTAGAAGAAGAGGGGCAATGATCAAGAGAATGAGGGTGGAAGAAGTGAAGAGAGGGGGGAATGATGTAATAAGAGATAGGGAGTGATTGCAAGAGGAGATGGTGGACATGAGAGAAGGCAATGGATCATAAGGAAAATAAATGGAGCGAAAATGGCAACCTGTGTTTTTGAAAGCCTTTACTTTCTCTTCCTATGTGGCCACTGGAACCGTGAGGCTTTATTCCTCTCACACAGTCCATTTCCTGCCTCCTCCTGATATTTCCCTGTCTTCTACAGAATATTACCTCATTTTATCATCACAAATTAAATAAAGTCATCGTCTTGTGCAGTGGCGTAACCAGAGTTATGGGCGCCCGGGGCAGAATCCCCCCCTTATTATATAAACATCCACTCTGGTTATAAGCAGGCCCGGACTGGGACAAAATATAGGACCCCCAGAATTATATACACAGGCGCAGGACCCCAGAATTATATACACAGGCGCAGGACCCCAGAATTATATACACAAGCGCAAGACCCCAGAATTATATACACAGAACCCCAGAATTATATACACTGGACCCCAGAATTATATACACAGAACCCCAGAATTATAAACACTGGACCCCAGAATTATATACACAGAACCCCAGAATTATATACACAGGCACTGGACCCCAGAATTATATACACAGAACCCCAGAATTATATACACAGGCACTGGACCCCATAATTATATACACAGAACCCCAGAATTATATACACAGGCACTGGACCCCATAATTATATACACAGAACCCCAGAATTATATACACAGGCACTGGACCCCAGAATTATATACACAGAACCCCATAATTATATACACAGGCACTGGACCCCATAATTATATACACAGAACCCCAGAATTATATACACAGGCACTGGACCCCATAATTATATACACAGAACCCCAGAATTATATACACAGGCACTGGACCCCATAATTATATACACAGAACCCCAGAATTATATACACTGGACCCCATAATTATATACACAGAACCCCAGAATTATATACACTGGACCCCCAGAATTATATACACAGGCACTGGACCCCAGAATTATATACACAGGCACTGGACCCCCAGAATTATATACACAGGACCCCAGAATTATATACACGGGACCCCCAGAATTATATACACAGGCACTGGACCCCAGAATTATATACACAGAACCCCAGAATTATGTACACTGGACCCCAGAATTATATACACAGGCACAAGACTCCCAGAATTATATACACAGGACCCCAGAATTATATACACAGGCACAGGAGGACCCCCAGAAATATATACACAGGCACAGGAGGATCCCCCGAATTATACACAGGCACAGGAGGACCCCCATAATTATATACACAGGCACAGGAGGGCCCCCATAATTATATACACAGGCACAGGAGGGCCCCCATAATTATATACATAGGCACAGGAGGGCCCCCAGAATCACTCACTCACAGGCCTCAGATTCAGATGGGGACCCGCGCGCGCCAGCATGCTCCTCCACGAGGCCCGCCGGCTCCTGAAGGTTTTTTTATGCGCTCTCGCAAGATCGCGTGAGATCTTGCCTGTAGGCAGCATCCACAGCCTTCAGAAGGCCGGCGGCAGTGCGAGGCAGCATGCTGTGCGCTCACTTTGTCGGGCTCGGTCCACGGCGGGAACCTGCGTTCCCGCAGGACTCGACACCCAGGTCTCCGGGCGATGGCAGTGGCATAATAACCGGGGGGCTGCACCCGGGACAACCGCACCGGCCTCCTCCCCGGTTGTTACGCCACTGGTCTTGTGATATAGAAACATAGAAACATAGAAAAATGTCAGCAGATAAGAACCTTTCGGCCCATCTAGTCGCCCAATTACATGGATACTTTACCTGGATTTATCTTTTGTTTAGGATAGCCTTATGCCTATCCCATGCCTGCTTAAATTCAATCACTGTTTTAGCCTCTACCACTTCAACTGGAAGACTGTTCCATGTATCCACCACCCTCTCAGTAAAATAATGCTTTCTGATGTTACTTTTAAACCTTTGCCCCTCTAATCTAAGACTATGTCCTCTTGTTTTGCTATTTTGTTTCCTATTAAATATACTCCCTTCCTCTACCTTGTGGATTCCCTTTACGTATTTAAATGTTTCTATCATATCTCCTCTGTCTCGTCTTTTTTCCAAGCTGTACATGTTAAGATCATTAAGCCTTTCCTGGTAACTTTTCTCCTTCAAGCCGTACACCATTTTAGTAGCCCTTCTCTGAACTCTCTCTAAGATGTCTATATCCTTCTCGAGATACGGTCTCCAGTACTGCACACAGTACTCCAAGTGAGGTCTCACCAGTGCTCTGTACAGTGGCATGAGCACTTCCCTTTTCCTACTGCTAATATCTCTCCCTACACAACCAAGCATTCTGCCAGCATTTCCTGCTGCTCTATTACATTGACTACTTACTAGGGATGTGCGTTTCGGGTTTCGGAATTTCGGAATTTTCATGAAATTTCCCGATTCGTGTTTTAGGATGCGGACGATTTTCTGAAAATTTTTAGATCCGAAAATGGCAGATCCGAAAAGTTTTCCGAGCCGAAACGAAATATTTTCGGAATTTTCGAATGGACTTGAAATGTGTCAAATCGAAATTTATTGCTTTGAAACGAGTGGAAACAGACGTTCCGAAAAAACTAAAATTTCCAAAATCACGAAAGTCGATACAAAAACGAGCAAAGTGACACGAAAATACGAAAAATGGTCGATATTCCGAAAACATGTACAATTCCGAAAAACGAAAATTTCCGAAATCACGAAAAGTCGATACAGAAAACGAGCTAAGTGACACGAAAATACGAAAAATGGTCGATATTCCGAAAAAAAAATGTACACGAAAAACGAGTCGAGCCAAACCGAATCGAAACAGAAATCGGTCGAAACGAGCCGAATCGAAAAGTTTAAACATCCGAAGAATCGAATCGAACCGAAAAAAAATCGGTGCACAAGCCTACTACTTACCTTTAGATCCTCTGAAATAATAACCCCTAAATCCCTTTCCTCAGATGTGGAGGTTAGGACTGTATCAAATATTCTATATTCAGCCCTTGGGTTTTTACGTCCCAGGTGCATTATCTTGCACTTATCCATGTTAAAACTCAATTGCCACAGCTCCGACCATTTTTTTAGTTTACCTAAATCATTTGTCATTTGGCTGATCCCTCCAGGAACGTCAACCCTGTTGCAAATCTTTGTGTCATCAGCAAAAAGACATACTTTTCCATTAATACCTTCTGCAATATCACTAATAAAAATATTAAATAAAAAGGGTCCAAGTACTGACCCCTGAGGTACCCCACTGGTAACAAGACCTTGCGCCGAATAAACTCCATTTACCACAACCCTCTGTTGCCTGTCACTCAGCCACTGCCTAATCCATTCAACAATATTGGAATCCAAGCTCAAAGATTGCAATTTATTGATAAGCCTTCTATGCGGAACAGTATCAAAAGCCTTACTGAAATCTAAATAAGCAATGTCTACTGCACCACCTGTGTCTATTATTTTTGTTACCCAATCAAAAAAATCAATAAGATTAGTTTGGCATGATCTCCCTGAGGTAAACCCATGTTGTTTCTGATCCTGTAATCTATGTGTTTTTAGATGTTCAACAATCCTTTCCTTTAACATGGTTTCCATTAATTTCCCCACTACTGACGTAAGACTAACTGGCCTATAGTTCCCCGATTCCTCCCTACTACCCTTCTTGTAAATGGGCACAACATTTGCTAATTTCCAGTCTTCTGGGACGACTCCCGTTAGCAAGGATTGGTTAAATAAATCTGTTAACGGTTTTGCTATTGCATCACTGAGCTCTTTTAATAATTTAGGGTGGATCCCATCAGGCCCCATTGACTTATTTGTCTTTACTTTAAACAGCTGCTGTAGAACCTCCTCCTCTGTAAACTGATATGTAATTGTCTCGTTAGTGTTTCCTCCTAACTGAGGTCCCTTTCCTTCCTTTTCTTCTGCACAGACTGAACAAAAATATTCATTGAGGCAGTCAGCGAGACTTTTATCCTCTTCTACATACCTTCCTTCCTTTGTTTTTAATCTAACTAATCCTTGTTTTACTTTTCTTTTCTCGTTTATGTATCTAAAAAATGTTTTGTCCTCCTTTTTTACTGACTGAGCTATTTTCTCTTCTGCGTGTGCTTTGGAAGCTCTTATAAATTGCTTTGCCTCTTTCTGCCTAATCTTATAGGTTTGCCTATCTTCTTCACTCTGAGTTGGTTTATAATTATTGAATGCTGTCTTTTTGTTCTTCACTATTTTGGCCACTTCTGCAGAGTACCACAGTGGTTTCTTCCCTTTTTTGTTTTTGCTAACAAGTCGAATGCAATTGCCTGTGGCCTTCAATAATGCTTCCTTTAAATAATCCCATTTCTCCTGGACTCCCTTTAAACTCCTCCAGTCTGATAATGACTCCTTCACACAAAGTCTCATTTTAGAAAAATCAGTTTTTTTAAAGTCTAAAACTTTTGTTTTTGTGTGGTGTGATATCATGTCTGAGCCATTCTACTGCTATCATTGTGAGCAAAGAAAATTGTACAAAATGTTCATTGGATATATTACCCTCATGACTAAGAGCAGGTAAACATTTTTTGGCCCTGTAGCTTCATTGGGAATAGGGAGAGTCAAATGGAAGAATGGTAACTTTGTATGCCAGCTTGACTGATCACAATGATCTTGTATTCATTACATAAAAATATATAAAAGGTTATTCAAAAAGCACCGATGCTTTTTTGTTCGTCGCACTTCGGTGCGATTCCAGTTCGCCAACCCTGCGGTGAACTGCTATTCACCGCAGGGTCCCAAAAGTGCTCCGAACTGCGCCAAACTGCAGAAAAAATGAATGTAAGTCTCCTATTCTTTAAAAGGCATTTAAAACAATAAAAATGCATAAAAATAATTTTAAAAAAGTCCAAGAAAAAATAATAAAAAGGTCTGTTACAGAATAAAAGAAAAAGGCATTAAAAAAAAATGGGAATCAAAAATTTCGCCTAAAAAATAAATAGGCTTTTTTTGCTGAAACTGAAGAGGAAACGGTTAAATAAAAAAATTAATAAAGTACATCATTTTTTTACATTGACTGCTATGGGATTCACCTGTTTAAACCTGTCAAACTGATTCACAGAAAATCGGGGCATTTCACTGACATTGTGGCATTCTGTAACTAGATTATTCATTACTTCTCTATGGGACTATTTCACTGCCGCTTAAGATCACTGAATTGCCATAAATAGACTTTTTGCTGCAAATGAAAAGAATAAACGTTTGAATAAATATTTTTTTTAAAAAACAGGGATTTTTTTTTACATTGAAACCTATGGGATTCGCCTGTTTAAACCTGTTGAATGAAACCACTGAAAATCAGGGCATTTCGCCAACTTTTCAAAGTTGTTCGGCGTTCTCTGATTAGATTAACCGTTACTTCTCTATGCGGAATTTCACTGCTACCAAAGGTCATCATATTTCGCAGGCAATTCCCCAATATTTGGCGAATTTGCCAGCTTTGTGAATAGCTGGCCACAAAATTGCACCGTACTGGGAAATTCACAGTTCGGTGCAATACGGTGGCCAATTCTGTGCTCTCTGAATAACCCCTTTAATGACATTTTAGTCAGAAAACTATGACTAGAACTAAATTAAGCTTTGCGGTCAAAATTAACATTGATAATTTGGCATAATAGCCAGTCGCCTAAGGTCTCACTCAAACAGCCTCCTTGTATAATGGCAGTTATGTGGCATATCCGTGTGTATATATAGCATTCATATTCATATTCCCCAGAAATACATTTCTACATTCATACTCTCCCATCTACCAAGAGGCCAGTTGGAGCTTTCTTTGTTTAAAATTTTGGGTTCTTTTATATTTTTTTCCTAACAATAGAAGGCACATATCTAAACTTTACCTAATCCCTCACAAACTCTAGGGCAGCCTCTGAATGTGAATGCTGGCTTGTCTTGTGCCCACTATTAATTATATTAATCTGTAATAAGTGAAAGAGAACATCGCTACTCGAAGCGCTGGCGGTGTCTGCCATAGTTACCACTAACTAGAGGTGCGCACGACTGGAAAATTAGTTTAGTATTGTTTCAAAGTAATTTTGTTTTCGTAATATCATTTCGTTATCTCGTTTCGTTCGGTATATTGGATCACTAAAAACCCCATTGTAAGTTAAGATCGGTTCGATAGTTGATATCGAGTCGAATTTTAGGATCACTAGGGAAGTTATTCAGAGAGATCCGAAATGTGGCCGAAATGTAACCGGACACTGAATTTCAGCGAACTGGAACATTTTGGGACCATTCGGCTATTCAGAGAGCAGGCAATTCGCCAAATGTTGGCGAATTGCCTGCACGTACTGTGCCTGTAGAGGAGCAATGTTTTGTCTATTCAGAGACACTGAACAGCTGAGGAACGTCAGTGAAGTGCCTTGCCGTTCGGTGGTTTCATTCGTCAGGTTAATTGGACAGACTAGATGGGCCGAAAGGTTCTTATCTGCCAACATTTTCTATGTTTATTCAGGAGAATCCCATAGGCTTCAATGTTAAAAATATTCCAGTTTTAACTGAATATCTAATAAACCGTTGATCATTTTATTCTGCAGTAATAAGTTTCTTTACTTTTAGATTTTATTTTTATTTTTTTCCGTTTTTTTTTTAATAGTTTTTCATTTTTCTGTATCAGACCTTTTTATTATCATTCATTGGATCTTATATGTAAATTCCAGGCATTTTCGTTCAGTAGTTTTTTTGCAAACAACGTTTCAAATTTCAAACTTTCAAGCAAACTGTTTTTTGTTTTTCACCCCATTCGTCTGCCTGTCGTGTTTTTCCAGTGGCTGCTCAGATTTTTTTTTCGGTATGTTCGGCTTGGTTTTTGCGGATTTTCGGTGAGTGTTCGGCGAGTGTTCGGCGGTTTTGCGGTGAGTACTCCCTGCACTACGGGGGCCCGCGGTGCTTGCTTAATACACCGCAGGGTCGGCGATCTAGGAAACGCTGAATCGCCCCGAAGTGCGGGGAATGAAAAGTCACGGTGACTTTTCGGATCTCTCTGAATAACCCTGTAAATAAAACCCCAATTAACCAAATTGTGCTGTTAGAAGGCAAGCTAGGGTTAAATGTTGAGTTGTCCATTGGGCTGCGGTGCTGACAACAGATTCAGCAACACAGGCCAATTTACAGGAACAGGGTGGTTTGTGAAACAATCAAATGAATCTGATTCGTTTCATAATGTCGTTTGCTTTAGTACTTCTTTTTTTTTTTGAGAAAGGATTTTAGCAGGAAGGATACATTGAGATTTCTCTTGTTTTCAAGTATGTCCTGGGTGGCGGGTATGTACCGTTAGGTGTCTTGCCCAAGGACACTTACTGGAGAGGTGCTCTTGCTGGGATCGAACCTGTGTCTCCACAGTCTCTCTCCACGCAGAGCAGTGATGTTACCTCTACTCCACCCAGCCGGGACTTGTATGTATGGTAAGTTAAGATCGATTTGATAGTTGATATCGAATCCAGTTACGGATCACTAAATAAAACTCCATTGAAATAAATCCTGCTTTATCAATGGTTCTCTTGTGAAACAATATAACAAATCAATTTTGTTATATACTGTTTCTTTTTAGTTTCAATTCGGTTGAAATCAATTCGTTATTTCGGAAGTACTTCTGAAATCCGAATTAACGAATTTTCAAGCGACTTGCGATTCGTTACGAAACGTATGCACACCTCTACCATTAACTGCAAATGTCGCTGTGGTCGTAACCGAGGCAAATGTCAGCGTTTCACAAAAGAAAAATTCAAAAAGCGACGGAAGAAGTTCCATTGATGAAGCATTTCCTGTGGTCATATGAATTTCTCCTTTTGAAATGCCGACGTTTGTTGCAGTTGCAGCAAAGGTGATTTTTCACTGTTGCATCCAACTACTGCAAACTTTGGCATTTAATAATGAATAGCTCTTAGTAAATTCAGCATTTGGTTAATTCTTAATATACACCTTAAAAGGTCCTGGCAAATGTATGCCAAAGTTAGGAGCCAGCCTGAAAGCAAAGGATCCAACTAGGCATAATGGATATTTAAGGGTCAGACAAACTTCTCAACAAAGATGTGTGTAAAATAAAATTTTTAGAAGCCAGAGGTAAAATCCCACAAGTCCATACCTACATTAGACATGTGCACAGCACAAAATTTCGTTTTCAACTAATGGTTTAGTCCTAAAATGCAATTTATTTAGTTGCTAAAGAAATTCATTTTCAGTTCTTTAGTATTATTATTATTATTCTTTATTTATAAAGCGCCAGCATATTCCGCAGCGCTGTACAATAAGCACAGTATAGACAGGGTTACAATACATTGAACAACATTTGACAAACAGTACAGGAGGAGATGAGGGCCCTATTCCCGTAGGAACTCACAATCTGGGAGGGTTGGGGTTGGAAACAGGAGGAGAGGACTGTAAGGTGAGAGTGATTGATGGTTGCGTCAGTGAGTTGGGTGGTAGGCTTCCCTAAATAGGAATGTTTTCAGGGAGCGTTTGAAGGAAGAGAAGTTAGGGGAAAGTCTGACAGTACGAGGGAGAGCGTTCCAGAGAGTGGGGGCTGCGCGTGAGAAATCCTGCAGTCTATCATGGGAAGAGGTGATGCGGGGAGAAGCTAGGCGCAGGTCACTGTTTGACCTTAGGGAGCGGGCTGGGGTGTATTTGGTGATTAGTGAGGACAGGTAGTGGGGAGCTGAGTTAGTGAGAGCTTTGTAGGTAAGGATAAGGATTTTGAACTTAATTCTGCAGTGGATGGGGAGCCAGTGAAGGGACTCGCAGAGGGGAGCGGCAGAGACAGAGCGGCGGGTGAGGTGAATTAGCCTGGCGGAGGCGTTCAGGATGGATTGTAGGGGGGAGAGGTGGGACAGAGGGAGGCCAGATAAGAGATTATTGCAATAGTCGAGTCGGGAGATTACCAGGGCGTGTATGAGTTGTTTTGTGGCGACAGCGGTAAGAAATGGCCGAATTCTGTAAATATTACGCAGTTGGTATCGGCAGGAGGAGGAAAGAGACTTGATGTGGGGGATGAAGGAAAGAGCAGAGTCAAGTGTAACTCCAAGACAGCGAACTTGGTTTGATGGGGAGATGGTGATACCCTCCACCGTGATCGAGAAGTCAGGAGGTGGGGCGGCATTAGAGGGAGGAATAAGTAGGAGCTCAGTCTTTGACATGTTGATCTTTAGGTGGTGGGAGGCCATCCAGGAGGAGATGCCAGATAAACAGTCACTGACTTTGGAAAGGACAGGGGGAGAGAGATCAGGGGTAGAGAGGTAGATCTGAGTGTCATCAGCGTAGAGGTGGTAATTAAAGCCAAAGCTGTTGATGATTTTGCCCAGGGAGGAGGTGTAGATGGAAAAGAGCAGAGGACCAAGGACAGAGCCTTGAGGTACACCAACAGATAGAGGCAATGAGGAGGAGGAGTTACCAGCAAAGGACACACAGAAGGACCTGTTGGATAAATAGGAGTCAATCCAAGCAAGTGCAGTGTCACCGAGACCCAGAGAGTTGAGGGTCTGTAGAAGGAGGGGGTGGTCAACAGTGTCAAAAGCAGCCGAGAGGTCAAGCAGGATGAGAATAGAATAGTGGCCGTGTTTTTTAGCAGTTAGGAGGTCGTTGGTGACTTTGGTGAGGGCAGTTTCAGTTGAGTGTAGGGGACGGAAGCCAGATTGCAGGGGGTCAAGCAGGGAATTGGAGGACAGGAAGATGGAGAGGCGGTTGAAGACTAGTTTTTCTAAGAGCTTAGAGGTAAAGGGAAGCAGGGATACAGGACGGTAGTTGGATGGAGAGTTGGGATCTAGGGATGGTTTCTTTAGTAAAGGGGTAACTAGCGCGTGTTTGAAGGCGGATGGAAAGGAGCCAGTGGAGAGAGATAGGTTGAAGATGTGTGTGAGAGCAGGGGTGAGGGAGGAGGAGAGGGGAGGAATTAGATGTGAGGGAATGGGGTCGAGCGGGCACGTGGTGAGATGTGAGGAGGACAATAAGGAATTGACTTCCTCCTCAGTGGTTGGGAGGAAGCGGCAGAGAGTGGCAGATGGGACCTGTGGGAGTGGAGGTGGCAGATAACTATCTTGTGTTGGGATGTTGCTTCTGATAGTTAAAGTTTTACTGAGGAAGTAGTCTGCCAGCTCTTGAGCGCTGAAGGCAGCTGAGGGGGGAGGTGCAGGTGGGTAGAGGAGGGTGTTGAAGGTGGACCAGAGCCGTTTAGGGTTGGAGGACAGTGTAGTATGAAAACTAATTTCATTCAGCCGAAAATCAGTGGATACAATTACTATTGTAGTGACTCCTCAGAGGGCTGAGATCGCAGCTTGTTACAGTATCTCTCACTCTCAGCACAATGTGCCAGGCAAAGCTGTTACAGTAACTGACTGCTGCTCAGAGTTTCAGTAAAACTAGTAAATAATATTTTTATATATAAGCGGTTAGAACATTATTATTTCCTTGTTTTACTGAAACTCTGAGCGCTGTTACAGTCAGTTACTGTAACAGCTGAGCCTGATACATTGTACCGAGAGATAATATAACAAGCAGCCGATCTCAGCGCTCACAGCCACTGGATTTAAAGGGCTAAAAAAAAGGCCCCTCTCTGTATAATGTATACAACATCCACCTGCATTATTTAATGCCCCTCTCTGTATAGAACATCCTACTGCATTGGTATGTGGAGGGTGCAGAACTTCTGAATGCAATGCTTATCCAGCACAGGAGAGGGAACGTTTACTTAAACTTTGTATCTCTGTGGGGGAGACACAGGAATATAAAAGCAGTGGAGAGGGAAAATATTAACGTAAATCGGTCTGAAAGCTCAGAGAAGAGATGACTAGTGCAAATTGATTTTTATAATAAAATAAAGCACTTTAAATCTACTGAAAACATTCAAATAAATCACACTGAAGGCTCATAATGACAGAGTAACGGTGAGAGCTGGATACTAAATGTATCAGACGTAAAAAATCCTTTATAACAAGCAGCACTGGGAGAGGAGAGGGACTTTATATAAAACGTGTATTATAGATGAGGAAAGGGGGATAGTGCTCCTGGATAATATAAAATGTATCAGACCTAAGCCCCTATTATGCAGAGCGGGAGGGGAGATAACACACGTTTTCTAAAGTCCCTCTCTTCTCCCAGCGCTGCTTGTTATAAAGGGGTTTTTACTATCCAGCCCTCCTCTGTCATTAGCTTTCAGTGTGATTTATTTGAATGTTTTCCTTCTCCAGCTGCTTTTATCATCTTGTCTGCCTCATAGACATGCAAGGGTTAAGTAAAGGTTTCCTCTCCTGTGCTGGCTGTCTGTGCTGCGAGTGAGTATTCTGGAGCTCTATCACTGTCAGATTTACGGGTAGGGGTCAGGAAGGATTACGCATACAAACCTTTTCTGTAGCTTTGCGATGTTGCGCTTCATTACTGGTCTCCTTCACTCATCAATGTAATATCACAAAAAGGACTGAAACTAAAATGTAGTGCATTTTATTTTAGTTTCTTTCGTTTTTTGTACTGAGCAGTTTCGTATCTCTTGAGTCATACTAAATTATCCCAAAATTCGGACTAAATCGTTTTAGTACTAAAACGAATGCACATATCTAACCTACAACCTTTCTGGATTTATCGAGCCCTAGCTATAATGTGTCTTACTAATAGTAAATAGTATTCGGCTGCAATCCATATGCTTCGCTTGAATGTGCTAGGTCTCATCTTGCGGTTCCTATTGCTGTCAATGGATGGCGCGGTTGTAGTCTCTTTTCTGCACTCCTTAATACTCTGTAATTACAGATCTTCTTGAGCAGAGGATTTCTTCTAATCTCCTGCTTTGAAAAAGCCTGATTAATAAACCACTTGCTCTGTCGGGAGATGCAAATGCCATTTCTGACGGCACCCTTTCCCAGCCGGGAGTTCCCGTTGTAATTCACAAGTGGAGTTGGAGCTATTGGTGGTCCATTTGACATATCGTGGGTTACTCGGAAATTCACTTATCGTCCAATTTCCCCAGAAAAATGGGATTGTAAGATTAAAGGTGTATTAATCACATGTTTAAATTAATCCCCAGCAAGGATGTGAATGGAATGGCTGTAAATAACTCCCTAACCCCAATGCAGAGCACCACATCCCTGCATTTGCTTCATCATTGTCTTAATTTGAAATACCGCATCCCAATTGTAAAGATTATGCATACATTACATATGTATTTCTCCACAATGTTCACAGGAACTTTACAGTATTTCATAAAATATATTTTGTTGCGTTTATATAGATAGCTAGGATGGCTATCTGTTTTTAAATAGTTGATAAAAGGTCTACTTGTTCAGTGCAACTCAAAACAGCTTCTGAATTATAGTAAGAAAGATTATGAGGAGACCAGTCACTCCAATCCAATGTAGTTTTATTGAAGAATCACAACAACGGTTTTTAGCAATAACATTTCATCTCTTAAGCACTTTTTGTTAAGTCATGGAGTGCTTGGTCTCCTCATCTGTCTTTGTAACATCGAGCTGGCCAATTTGGAGCCCCATGAGCACCCTTCCCTATATGGATATTTACCTGCATTAACTTGCTGTTCGGTCTGTATTCCAGTGTTCTTGTTCCATTGATGCCTTTTGTAACTGAATCCTTGACATTTCCTACAAGTTAAGAGAAGTCCAAGGGTGTCTTGGTGGGTCAGATGGCACAAGGTCAGGAGTATTTGATACCTGAACTTACAGTATATAAGCGTATAGATCTGCTTAGATACCCAAGTAACTTTTATCAAGTCTTCCTTGGTCAAAAAACGTGATTGACACGGACAAGGTGCACTATAACAGCAATATATTTGTGAAGGCATTCTATGTTGTAATTAAAATCAAAAGGCAAATAAATCTGTGGTTAGTATAGGGAACAACATTGGGATCCAAAGAGTTGAGAAATCATGATTGGACACTTTGAACACAGTTTGGCGAACCTTCTTGTTGAGTAAGTTAGTGGCAAGCCTACTTAAAGTGAGGTCGCGCCCTCTTCTGTTATCTAAACTCAGGATCCAAGGGACATTGCACTAAAATACCCACAACCTACAGTTTTAACGGCATCCCAGTAATACAAGGTTTCACACTTTAACATCTCTTTATTCAAGATCCATTTGATTGCTCCATTGATAATTCTCTGTTATCAAGGAGCTGACACAGATTGAAAAACTCACGTTGGGATTTCCAATGGACTAATCCTGGTAAATCCTTGATGTTCATCCTTAGATGATATCCAGTATAGGAACAGTAAAAACGTTTCCTCGAAGAGTAGACTACACTGTGTTACTGTTAGTGAGTGGAGAGTAGGCACAACTGTCCATCAACAACATTTGAAGAAATGGAGGCATCTCTTGTTTCACTTTCAAGATGATATCATGGTGTCCTGGATATGAGTAACAATTCTTACACATGACAAAAAAATTGCAATGTGTGGGCAATGCAAAAGGCTCTCTGGACTTTCTTCTTCTTTAGATACAGTTATGTGATTTCCTCCTCCACACCTTTATGTGATTATCACAGAAAACCTAAATTAACAAGTTCAGGGTGTGAGTAAATCACAGCGATCTAATGAAATCACAACAATATGTGATGCGGGCAACTCAAGAGCAGCCTCGCAATAACCTGTGGTGTATATGAACGTTATAGAGCTCTGCAGCAGAAGGGCTGCAGAAATATTTTTTGAAGAGTTTACTCCAATGGAGGAAGTTTGAGCTCGCGCCATAAAGTATTATCCAATAATATGTGTGCATGGGTATAGGATACAGTTGCAAAGTCAGAAATAAATACTCGGCCAATGTTTTATCGTTACAAGTATATGCATGTTCTTTGGTATCACTTTTAATTAAATCAATGTGATCAAGTATTATAAAACTTCACCTAAGAGTTTCCCAGACGTGCAAAACTTATGGTTATATTCTCTCTCACTCTCTCTCAGAGGCCTCCATCTTGAGCTACGACGGAAGTATGCACATGAAGATTATCATGCCAGTGGTGATGCACACGGAAGCTGAGGATGTCTCTTTTCGCTTCAAGTCACAGCGAGCCTATGGGTTGTTGGTAGCTACTACTTCCAGAGACTCTGCTGACACCTTGAAGTTGGAACTGGACAGCGGAAAGGTTAAACTCACTGTCAACCTAGGTATCGTATTAGTCCTTCCTATGTCTCGGGAGATGGTAGTGTGGGTTTCCTGTCATTGTCTCTCTTTTCAACCCATTTGGCTGCTTTAACGGCATTTCTTTACCTCTGCATGATCTGTAACTCAGCTACAGCCTTAAGATAACCCAAAGGTACATTGTGACTGTAGGGGATTTTATGGCTGTTCCATTTCCCTGCCATTACTCTTGCATAGCTCACTAACGGATGTTGCCTCCTGTAAAAATTCATGCTATTTTGTGTAGAGGTTCCCAGACTGTGTCATAGAGAGACTCAGGCCATGTTGTGTAGAGGTTCCCAGACTGTGCCAAATAGAGTCTCAGGCCATGTTGTGTAGAGGTTCCCAGACTGTGTCATAGAGAGACTCAGGCCATGTTGTGTAGAGGTTCCCAGACTGTGTCATAGAGAGACTCAGGCCATGTTGTGTAGAGGTTCCCAGACTGTGTCATAGAGAGACTCAGGCCATGTTGTGTAGAGGTTCCCAGACTGTATCATAGAGAGACTCAGGCCATGTTGTGTAGAGGTTCCCATACTGTGCCAAATAGAGACTCAGGCCATGTTGTGTAGACGTTGAGATTGCATTTTGCTGATGACGGAGCTTTGGCTGTTATATCACAATTAATCGCTTGGACTCTCAAAGAAAGGGCAGGATTTCCTCATACACAGTCACTTTGTTGATTGGAGACCTTCAGGATTAACGAGTGCTTGAGGTTGAAGGTTGAGGTCATAGGTATACGTTGATATAACAGAGTAAAAGATGAGACAGGAAGCCAGGAGAAACTGCTTGGTGTGATTTAATGTGCACTTACTGCTCGGATCAATTTATTGTGCTTTTTACAAACTTGTTTGTTAAGAAGCAGGCTAATGGTTAATTAATCAATCCAAGCATATGCAGAAGTGTTGGGCATAATTCCCTTTGTGAGATCAAAGCTAGCTGGGCGGACACAGGTTACATAAGAATATTTGATGTAGTTGCACAGACACCGGTGGTTTAGTTTTTTGTTGTTTTGATCGTTGTGTGAAATTATCCTTGGCTCATAGTGCCACATCCTCCGGGGCACAACAGCTGGCATACAGTAATGGAGAGGACTTGGCTTGGACAGGATGGATGAATGTGATAATCTAGAGCTAGTCTATATTCTGTATGAATACGTGGTGCAATCTGTACAGGCTACGTATGTTGTGCTGCATTTGCGTTCAATGGAATACTCTCCATCTGCAACATTCCAGAGCTCCTCAGTATTCCCACTTTTGCATGGGAGGGAAATACATCTTTCCTTAATCTTTTGGTGAGGCACGATCTCTGGCTTGGTATATAGTGATAGTTGGAACCAAATTTTATTTCTGGTGGTTCTGGGCACTCTCCAGAGATGTTTCGGTTGCGAGATGTCCACGATGGACCATTGTTTTGCTGGTATGTAAAGGCTAGGATGCAATGTGTGGGAACTGTGATTTGTAGACGTTCAGACAAACGTACATCAGGACACTGTGTTCTATTCAGGCAGACGTTGTGTTTATGAAATTATATTTTCGTTAAACTATAATTTTACTCGCTTTGGTTTTTCTGTAGCTTCATTCCGTAGAGTACGGCACTGCCCCTTTGGTAAGTTATTGTGACGTGTAGGGGCAATCTTTGCGTTTTCTCAACAATTATGCAGAGGCTGGTACGGCGTTACATACAGCAGTGCTGCGTTTTGTATAGGATGACTGCATTCAGTAGTGATTGGCATTGTAATAAGAAGAGACAGATGGGCAGTTTTGCACAGGCTCTGAGGCCCTGTCTGCCTGGCTAGTGGCCCCCGGATCCGTTGACTAGGTTGAGGTTTGTTATAGTCAGATGCAATACTCATGCCATACTCATTATTTCCACCACCCAAAACAGTCTCTGAAATGTAGTTAACACATGTTTAAGGTTATTTTTTTCTAAGAATACCGCACCACAGTTATAATACACTTTATTATTAAGCGTATACAATGGGATTATAGATGGTACTGAGACTGTGTTGGGTTATTCTTGTTTCCCTGCAATCAGTGCTCAGTGCATCGTGTCGTTGTTTGTGGTGTCTTTGTGCCTCTCTCTTTATTTCTATCTTCGTGTCTTTAAGTTTATTAAACCTGTTCCATCGGACATGTTTCTTCAAAAGATGGCACTCACTACCCTTCAAAGGCCTGAAGCCTGCGGCCCGTACCGCAAACAGCCTTGAGAACATAGCGTGCGGAGCAGCTTGTAGGGGGTGCGTGAAATGCTCTGCTACCGCATTGTGCCACCTTGGAGCACCGCCAGCACAGTTTTCCAACAGTGTTATTGGCCAACACGCCAGGGGAAAATCAGAACATCCAACTTTTAATGCTTGCTTTACACCACCAATACCTACCCACTCATGCCATCTCCACGTGTTTTAACACATGTAAAACCATGAGACCAGAAAGGAAACGTTAGCTGCTCACACGGATAAAGCCAAACGGGTACAGAAATGACCAGGCATACCATCTCCTCAACAACAGCAATTTAACCAGACAGACATCGCATCAGCCTGAACATGGACCTTTCTCAAGCCACTTGCACTTGAGAAAGGCCAATAAGTGGGCTGAAATGTTGCCTGTATGGTCCTGCAGTTGAGCAGTTAGTGCACCTGACTCTCTTTGTCTGTGTTTGGATCTCCACCTTTTAATTCTTTCTCCACGACTTGCTGAGTCCTATTCCTCGGAAACACAGCACTACTGGAAAAAGCATGATAAGGATTTCATATAAACATCTCCTTTTTGAGATTGTCTTTCACTTTCCATATTGTTTCCCCATTATCTTCTTTTTTCCACAATCTCATGACTGGTTCCTGCCATTTTTACCCCACCATTTTCTCCGAGCTTGTGGTCTATTCCCCAGTCATTCCTGGATCCCCTCTACATTCATCTTTCTTTTATTTATTTTGTACACATTTTCCACATCTCCATTTCCTATCATGTGTCGACGTTCCATTTTTACGATTGTTTCAGCTCTAGTTATTTCTTTCTCTGTCTCTCCCCCACCCCCCCCTTATGTTTTTCCACCTTGGCATTCCTCCTCAGGCCTGTTTCTTCATTAATAAGGATGGAAGTTCTGATTTTCTCTCTCCTGAGCCCTTAACTTAGATTATCATTTTTTTCCCCCCATTTTAATTGTGCTGCCAGACTCCTTTTTTTTTTTTTTTAATCCAGCCCCCCCACCTTCGGCTGATCTCACGGGTTCTCTGAGGCTGTTTGCCCCCACTTTTCTGTTGCGGTTGACGACACATAGCAAACCTAACCGCACGAAACAGAGAGCCAGAAAATCCAACCAGGATTATCACATTTTTGCCCATAAATTGCAGAATCCTAGATCGATGTCCTACACTGCAGCAGGTTCCTCTACAGGAGGGTATAATTTAGAGATCGTAACAGGGACATTTACTTAACGCAGTATCTAATACACCAAATACCGAGCATAGCAAATAAATGATGGACACATCCTATGATCCCTTCGCTGCAAGATAGTATGTACCTTTATCCCAGCCTGGAGTTTTTATGACTGTTTTTAGGGCATTTTCAGTCCTCTTCCCAAATACTCTTCCCATTTGGCCATTTGATGCCAATAACCTCAGTTTAAACATGTCTGGGTGGCAGAACCCCAGATAAAATGGGAAGAGATGTGGTTCCCCAGATCGCTCTCATCTTTTGAAGATGATGGTATCATCATGGATCTGTGGGTGGAGATGGAAGATTTATAGTCATTTAAATAGACTTAAACCCCAAGTCCTCTCCCTGTTTAGAGGTGGCTGTGACTTCTGGAGCAATGTGTTCGTGCGGTTAGCTGTTTGTACGTGGCCATTTTATAGAATGAAAAAGACACTTAAAACACTACAGTATATTTGGCAAGACCGTTAGACTTTATCATGAATTCCGCACTCCTTCCACCACGTCACATAGAAAGCTAACATGTGCCGAAACATTGTCTGATCCTTTTATGCCAGGAATTTAAAGGGGACGAAAAAAAAAAAACCTTATGTAGACCATACAAGAGCCCCCCCCCCGCATTAGGTAACTCCCAATATAAAATGGCCACTGTTGTTGCGTGTGTCTGTCCCCGGAAGGGTGGACCTTACTGTTTTTGGATGACTGCAGCTGTAACCTTGAAGGATGCGATTTCATCTTTCATTTATTTTTTCCCATCTAGACTGTATCAGGATAAACTGTAACGCCAGTAAGTTTATACCCTCAAATCTCATTTTTGTTCTTTCACTTTTCTTGTATTAATTGTTAAAGTCGAAGCTACGTTTCTTTGCATTCTCCTGGTGCTCTTTTTTTCTTTTTAAATGTCTAGTTTTCGGAGAAATGCTTCACACTGAGCAGCAGTATCTGGATTCTCTGTCTCAAGCTATAGACTGCACGACTTACGTATTTGAGCTCAGATGCAGCTACACTGACACCCAATGGTAACTGTGCTCAAGGCAGACGTATAACATTGTTGCCTGATGGCCTCAGTTCGGTTGCTTGGACAGAGCAATAATTCAGAGTCACTGCTTCTCACTGTATTAATATTTACGTGTTGCATGCTGATTTTTCACTGTTATTTAATGCTGTGAATTTGAAAGAATTTGTGTATCTCACACGAGAGAACGTAAACCAGTATATTCTATATCAACGCCACTTTCCTTCCCGCTTATGTACCTGATTTTAGGATTTAAATACATGACATTTCTGTCTTTAGGATTAGCTAAGGTGAGGTCTACACAAACACTAGGAACACAATGAAGATGGGGTTAACCCCTAAAACAAGTGTGCGTCCTTTTCTGTTAGCGTTCATTCTGGAATTCCCTAACCAAGGTTTACTATATATTTTTTTTTTCTGCTTAATTTCCTCTTCCGGTGTCGGAGCCATTCAGGTTTTCACACGGGCCTTCTTCTCCAGTCTTCCATAATCAAGGTAAACCCTTGATGGTGGATCATTGGTAAACAGACCCTTTGCTTACACATACACAACCATGGTAGATTGAGGAGGGGGGTCCAAATAGCTGCTGATAGACCCTTCCTGCAAATCTCTGTTTTGTGAATGTACTGTCCAACCCTTAAAATGCAAATGGGGGACCTGATTCCACCACGGAATAGAAGGTAAGTGCCAGTGATTAATTAAAAAAACCTAAACTTCTTGGTTTAAATGCGTCATAATTCTAGGAAACAAATGTGTTTAGAACAAATAAGAACTGTGGCTGCAAAGACATTTTATCTGTGACCCACATTGGAAGTAATGGATGTGGTTAGATGTAAGCAGGGTTCAACCTATTCCTCTCCACTTACCCATGAAATTATATTTATTTTTGTATTTTCTTTGTACAACAGGCAAAGAGGGATGGGGGATATTTTTGCACACACGACAAAAGGTTAATAGGACAGTATAATACTGAAAATAGAAGCATCAGATAAGCACATATTTTACACTGACACACAAATCCATCATTAACACACACAAACCCATCATAGATATCACAGCATATATCAAAAATATTGGGCTACCCAATCTGCCATCTTTTTTAATTTATTTTTCTCCTGCTAGTGCTTATGTCTTTGTTTTGAGAGTCAGGGAATTTAATTTCCCAGCTCTCAGATTGACAGGCTTCTGAATGAAGTTACAGTCTCACAGTTTTATGAAAACGAAGGGGGTAATTCAGAAAGCGCTGTAGTTTACCATTGTTGCAAACAACGTTGTATATCGCCATTGTTGCAATGACTACCGTAGATTCTCAAGTATAGTGTGACCCGAATAGAACGCGATGGATAGAGATTTAATATGGAAATGAGAGAAAACTCAAGACTCGAATATAACGCGAGGAATATAATTTTACTGTGCCAGTAAACAATTAAAATCCTTCCAGGTTCTCTTAACACAGTCAGGCTCCCCCTCAGGCCAGGGTGCTCTGCTCTAGAATGATTGCAGTTGTTACCAAGTATGAAGCCGCCGGCCACCCGTCTTCTTTACTAGGGATTAGATGGTCGGCGGAGGCGAGCGAGGTGAATGATTGGCTTAAACTGAGCATGCCCTCTGGCTGTGATTGATCCCACCTTTCCCGGGAGTTCCTGAAGTGTTTACAAGCATCAGGGAGCCCTCATTCACTTCAGCGAGACTACCGGAACTTCTGGAACTTGGGATCCAGAACAAAGCATGATGTTTTTGTTTTTTCATTACACGCGATGCAGATGTCTCGAATATAACGTGACCCCTCCAATTTTAAGGTACATTTTTGTAACCAAAATCTAACGGTATACTCGAGTATCCACATACCCTTTGACGACCCCAAGAGGGAAATACAAACAGCAACAGGAGAGGATTCATTGATGAATCTTCTCTGCCTCTGTCAGATAATTTCCTGTTTGGGAAAGACAAAGTTTAGTCTGTACGACATTGGCAATATTTACTGTTGTCTGCGAAAGCAATGAACTGAGGCACTTTGGGAATAATCCCTTTAAACATTTCGGGAAAATAGTGTTGCAGAGACATGACCCTTGTGCTTCTGTAAATCACTTCTGTAAACTGAAATTGTTATGGTATCGCTTTTAAATCTAGAAACTAGATTCCAAATAAAGACTTGTTTTATGGTATGTGAAGCTGTGATACATGTTGGATGAAAGAAACACAAAGTATGTGTGTGAGCTATTACATAGAATAGAGTAAATCCATCCTGCCTCAGGATGTGTCATCTCCATCTTTCAGCAGGATAGTCAAGCATTCTTGTTTACTCTTGAGTGTTGACACGATGTAACTACCAGTCTCCAGGTACTTGCAACAAATCAATACATTTGACATTTTCAGCATATTTTTCCAAAAAGTGCATCCGTAACAATGTATAATTCTATCAGTGACAGATCTATTACTCCAGTGCACCACATGAACATCAGGATACCTCAAAAAGGTTTTTAATAGAGGACACAATCCTTTTCAGGCATCATCTGTTAAGAGTGTCTGTGGACTGTAAGCAGTGGCGTAGCGTGGGGGGGGGTCTCGGGGGCAGTCGCCCCGGGCGCAATATTCTTAGGGGCGCAAAATTTCAAAAGAAATTTGAACCACTAATATTTTCTAGCAGGGATCAGCACTGCTGTCCGTGAGAGGCCCTTGCATGGGCAGTCGCCAGTTATACGGCGCCGGCGGTGACATGGCACTTAGCATCCGGAAGGGAGGACCAGGACAGAAAATTCTGGTCCTCCTTAATGCTGACATGAAGCAAAGCAGCATTATTCAACGAAACAACCTGTACCATACATGTCAGCCCCCCTTGAAGCCCTGTGCCAGGCCAGCGCCGCTGCCAGCCCTGCAGCCGCTGAACAGAAAGGAGGGAGGGAGGCGCCTGCCCTGCACCACATTTAAAATCCGGTCCCCTCTAATCCCCCTGGACAGCTCCCCCCCCCCATGCCACCAGTAAAATTCATGCAGGTAGGCGACACTGTGTGACACCCGAGCAGCGTGACCAACACACACAGTGAGGGGGTACTGGGAGACGGTGACTGGAGGTTTGGGGAGAGAGTGACTGGGGGGTACTGGGAGAAAGTGGAGTACTTGGAGAGAGAAAGTGACTGGGAGAGAGTGACTGGGGGTACTGGGAGAGAGAGTACCTGGAGGTTACTTGGAGGGACAGAGTGACTGGGGGTACTGGGAGAGAGTGACTGGGGGTACTGGGAGAGAGTGACTGGGGGTACTGGGAGAGAGTGACTGCAGGTACTGGGAGAGAGTGACTGGGTATAGTATGAAAGTGGAACTATGCTAGGGTATATTGGGACAGGGTGACTGGTAGCAGTGACGTAGCGTTGGAGCCATGTGTGTTACATTTTTTTATTATATCAGTATTTTGTAAATCTACAATACATGTGCTTGTGGGGTAAGGGGGTCAATACTCTACTGGTGGAAGGGAATCAGGGTGTGTTATCTCCACAGGTTGGGGGGGACGCAATTCTTGCCTTGCCCCGGGCGCTGACAACCCACGCTACGCCACTGACTGTAAGGTCAGAGATGATCAGCAGAATAATACATGCTTATAAGGGGTTATTCACTATCCTCCGTGTTGGTCCCGAACTGACACCGAACTGTGAATATCACCATTCGTTGCAATTTTTGTCTATTCACTTAGCTGTCACTTCACCAAATACAGGAGAATTGACAGCAAGATATGCCCCATAGAAGCCTATTGTATCTCTTATTCACAGAACGCCGAATTGCACTGAAATTGCGGCAAAGTGCCATGATTTTCAGTGTTTCCATTTGAAACATTTAAATATGTAAATCCCATAGGTTTCAATGTAAAAAAATTTACTCTTTATTTTTTTAAATCTTTTTTTATATTTCACCTTTTTGTATTTTTCAAAAGACTTTTATTTTGTAACAGACCTTTTTAATATCTTTTTAAAGGCCTTTTTTATTATTTAGACTGATTTTTATTGGTTTAACCTCCTATTAGGACAATAGGAGACTTTTTTTGTTTTCAGTTCGGCAGAATTCGCTGAATGAAAATTAGGTGCAATTCAACGTTTTTTGCCGATAACTGCTTCACAAGTTCCAATTTGTCAAAATACGATGACTATTTGCTAAATAGTGAATTCACTGTATTTCGAGTGTCCTGGAATCGTTGAAGTGAGTTGAAACGCAAAGCACCGAAAGTGCAAGTAGACCGTTACAAGTTTTTATAAAGCGCTAACAAGTTCCATAACGCTGCACAATGGGAGGCAGAACAACAAATATACATACAGGTTCAACACACAATAAAGTAGGAGAGAGGACCCTGCTCAAGAGCTTACAATCTAAAAGGAGAGGGGTGACACAGTAGGTGAGGGTTAATAGAGAATATGAAGTAGCGCGGTGCATGTGGGCTGTGTGAGAAGATGCAGTAGGAAATGAACAGAGGGGGATTAGGGAGTGAGATGATAGGCTTCTCTAAAGTAATGTGTTTTAGAAACATAGAAATATGTCGGCAGATAAGAACCTTTCGGCCCATCTAGTCTGCCCAATTACATGGATACTTTACCTGGATTTATCTTTTGTTTAGGATAGCCTTATGCCTATCCCATGCCTGCTTAAATTCAATCACTGTTTTGGCCTCTACCACTTCAACTGGAAGACAGTTCCATGTATCCACCACCCTCTCAGTAAAATAATGCTTCCTGATGTTACTTTTAAACCTTTGCCCCTCTAATCTAAGACTATGTCCTCTTGTTTTGCTACTTTGTTTCCGTTTAAATATACTCCCTTCCTCTACCTTGTGGATTCCCTTTACGTATTTAAATGTTTCTATCATATCTCTTCTGTCTCGTCTTTTTTCCAAGCTGTACATGTTAAGATCATTAAGCCTTTCCTGGTAACTTTTCTCCTTCAAGCCGTACACCATTTTAGTAGCCCTTCTCTGAACTCTCTCTAAGATGTCTATATCCTTCTGGAGATATGGTCTCCAGTACTGCACACAGTACTCCAAGTGAGGTCTCACCAGTGCTCTGTACAGTGGCATGAGCACTTCCCTTTTCCTACTGCTGCTAATACCTCTCCCTACACAACCAAGCATTCTGCCAGCATTTCCTGCTGCTCTATTACATTGACTACTTACCCTTAGATCCTCTGAAATAATAACCCCTAAATCCCAACCCTCAGATGTTGAGGTTAGGACTGTATCAAATATTCTATATTCCGCCCTTGGGTTTTTACGTCCCAGGTGCATTATCTTGCACTTATCTACATTAAAACTCAATTGCCACAACTCCGACCATTTTTTTAGTTTACCTAAATCATTTGTCATTTGGCTGATCCCTCCAGGAACGTCAACCCTGTTGCAAATCTTTGTGTCATCAGCAAAAAACATACTTTTCCATTAATACCTTCTGCAATATCACTAATAAAATTATTAAAGAGAATGGGTCCAAGTACTGACCCCTGAGTATCCCACTGGTAACAAGACCTTGTGCTGAATAAACTCCATTTACCACAACCCTCTGTTGCCTGTCACTCAGCCACTGCCTAATCCATTCAACAATATTGGAATCCAAGCTCAAAGATTGCAATTTATTGATAAGCCTTCTATGCGGAACAGTATCAAAAGCCTTACTGAAATCTAAATAAGCAATGTCTACTGCACCACCTGTGTCTATTATTTTTGTTACCCAATCAAAAAAATCAATAAGATTAGTTTGGCATGATCTCCCTGAGGTAAACCCATGTTGTTTCTGATCCTGTAATCTATGTGTTTTTAGATGTTCAACAATCCTTTCCTTTAACATGGTTTCCTTTAATTTCCCCACTACTGACGTAAGACTAACTGGCCGATTCCTCCCTACTACCCTTCTTGTAAATGGGCACAACATTTGCTAATTTCCAGTCTTCTGGGATGACTCCCGTTAACACGGATTGGTTAAATAAATCTGTTAACGGTTTTGCTATTACACCACTGAGCTCTTTTAATAACTTAGGGGGGTGGATCCCATCAGGCCCCATTGACTTATTTGTCTTTACTTTAGACAGCTGCTGTAGAACCTCCTCCTCTGTAAACTCATATGTAAATGTCTCGTTAGTGTTTCCTCCTAACTGAGTTTTCAGAGACTTCTTGAAGGACTGGAGAGAAGGAGAGTCTGATGTTGCAGGGATGGAGTTAAAAGAAAGGAGGCAGCTCAGGAGAAGTCTTGAAGGCTGGAGTTGGGGGTGCGGGTACGTAGAACTGATGGCATCAGATCATTGGACGAGCGAAGTGGACGGGATGGGATGTACCTGTTAATAAGGGAGGAGATGTAGGCAGGGGCGCGGTTATGGAGAGCTTTGTATGTGAGCACCAGTATTTTGAATTGGATTCTATAGAAGACAGCTAGCCATTGTAGAGATTGACAAAGGGGCGAGGTGTGAGAGGTGCGGGAGGTGAGGTGGATGAGCCTGGCACAGGCATTCATTACAGACTGCAGAGGGAGAATCAGGGATCTCTTAAGGCCAGAGACGGCATTTGGTCTGAACATCGTTGGACGGGCTACTTTTGTAAATGGGTTTTTAAAATACTACCTGCACTGTCTGAACATTAAATTACAAATGCCTTGACGCCGTTGATGGCCAGAAATCATACTTCCCACTACCAATCCATATATTATTTCCTGGTCAGGTTAACAACAAGGTAGCATTCACTGAGGTTACAGACACTTTTTAGCTTCTTCGAGTTTGTGAAAGGAGCTTTGAAAAGCTTTTCCTTGAAAATATTTTATGAAACCCATCTTTTCACAAAGTATCATTTACAAACTCTCAATGCATTTTCTCCCTACGTACTGAGCTTTAATTATATGTAATTTTCTTTCTCCACTGTATAATTGTGAATAGTTCTCGCCTTAGCACTGGCTTGCATCAAGCACCACTTTACGCGTTTTGCTTTTTGCGCAGTCTCTAATTTATCGTGTGTTTTTGGAAATGCTATACCAACAATGTAAGTGATATCACGAAAGAAATCTACTATTTTTGTCTGAATGCACTGGCAAAGTTTGTGTCTGTCATTTGCAATGCATTATACCACATTACTTTCTACAGTAGGAAGAAGAATTAATGTAAAACATATCTGTTTCAGCTTTTGCTGTGTACTGTATGAGTAGGAGAAAGAAGAAAATAGTCAGGGCAGCTATCTGCCGTAATAATAACACTACAGTCGATTAGCATAACCTAGTGCAACTCTGATAATATGGTTAACCTGCATGTGCTCGGTTGTGGCTGGTGATTCAAAAGATGGAATAGTCATCAGGCCTGCTTGTAACATATTAGCCATGGTTTCCGTTTTTTGAAACAAGAAACCACAACCGAGCAAGTGCAACATGATAGTCCTCAAACCACAACCGAGCAAATGCAACATGATAATCATCAAACCACAACCGAGCAAGTGCAACATGGTAATCCTCAAACCACAACCACGCAAGTGCAACATGGTAATCATCAAACCACAACCGAGCAAGTGCAACATGATAATCCTCAAACCACAACTGAGCAAGTATAACATGGTAATCCTCAAACCACAACCGAGCAAGTGTAACATGATAATCCTCAAACCACAACCGAGCAAGTATAACATGGTAATCCTCAAACCACAACCGAGCAAGTGTAACATGGTAATCCTCAAACCACAACCGAGCAATTGTAACATGGTAATCCTCAAACCACAACCGAGCAAGTGCAACATGGTAATCATCAAACCACAACCGAGCAAGTACAACATGATAATCATCAAACCACAACCGAGCAAGTGCAACATGGTAATCCTCAAACCACAACCGAGCAAGTGTAACATGGTAATCCTCAAACCACAACCGAGCAAGTGCAACATTATTATCCTTTATTTATACAGCGCTACATTCCTCAGCGCTTTGCAAGATCAGTGTACAAGGTGTTGATACATTAGAATACCACACATGGATGATACGGCCTGATTCAGGGAGACCCTGTTCCCAAGGGAATTTACAATCTATGAGATGTACTAGTATTTTGTGAGGTAGGTGCATTCATATCGTTAGGTGTTTTGCCCAAGGACACTCGCTGGTGGCATCTTCTGAGTGGGATCGCGTTGTCTTTCCATGATTGTAGAGCAGCGACCTGGTGGTTAGGTTGAACCCGCTTCTCGTAAAGTTGAGACTTGCTTCTCCACAGTTGTATTGGTGGGATGTGCTGAATGGTATTTGACTTGCATCTCCACGGTCGAAGGGTAGAGACGTTACCACTGGACTCCACAGCCGATGTAGGGCCCTATCATCTGGTGTGAGCTAAAACGCCATCACTAATGGAAATATCTAGCGCGAGTAGCTAAAATGTAGCGCCTGACTACCCATAATAATTTTCCTTGCGCAGCATATAAATAATACATGTTTCAGGGCAAGACTTATCCATGTGTCCCTTTAAACATGGTCCACATGGTCACCCTAATAATCCACCGCTTACATACTATGAATAAACCCCAGCATAAAATGTTTAAAATAAGGCAATATATTAGGATTAGGATATATGTGGCTAAAGAATAAATATATATCATAATAGAGCCTACCGCAACAGCAGCGAGATTGCTGACCAGATCCATTACTATGGTGTATGGGACCATGAGAACACATGTGCTGCATTCCTTTCAATTGCCTGTAAATTGTCTGTTAATTTTGGGTGAGGACCTGTTTTTCATGGTTTTTTTTGAGTTACCACCAAGCTTGAGCAGTAGGTAAAACTTTGCGATTAGCTTCTGTCTAGAAATTGGTGTAAGCACAAATTGATCTGTTAGTTACAATAGGGCTAGAGACTCATTTTACCTGGCGTGAATGCAAAAACATGCTGACACTATGGTTAGCTCACACCAGGTGATAGGGCCCATTGTGTGGTAGGCAAGTATGTACCATTAGCTGTTTTGACCAAGGACACTTACTGTAGAGGTGCTTTGGCCGGGATTGAACCTGGGTCTCCACAGTTATAGAGCAGTGATGTTACCTCTACTCCATTCAGCCAATACAACATGATAATCATCAAACCACAACCGAGCAAGAGCTAACTGTAATAGTTAAGGTGCATTAATTCACCCATGACTCTGTCGGCCCATACTACCCAAAGGCTAAAATATCTGCAACTCTGCAGCAGCCTATGGGTTACAAAGTTCTCAAGAAGCTTAAAGGACATTTTTTTGAAGAAACAACAGCTCCATACGTATTTCACATGATTGGTTGTTCAGTGGGACTGACCGATCTGGTCTGCTAAAAAATCTGCAAAAAAAATACCAAAATGGAGACCGGAACTGGAAATGACTTTGACGAGCAGGAGCCGTCTAAACAATACGTTCGAGGGGCGCAACGGATACACGTCAGTCAAGGGAAAACTCAAAGATGGCGACGGATTGCAGACTCTGCCCTTTCCAACAGTACCTTTCTTCTTTTTCTAGCTGCAGCAGTTGGGGAGATAGTGGTCCAAAGGACCTCCCCCCTCCTCTTTCAAGTTCCCCCTGCAGACAATGGGGGGCGCCTGAATATGACATCATTGGGCACGATGGTGACATCATCACGATGGCTGGGACCCATAAAACCATCAGGCTGGTTTCCAGGAAGCCAGTCAGACATGGGACCCTGGCCAGAGAGGTGAGTATAGGGAGGGAGGGAGGGTTAAAGGACCATGACGTACGTAGTACGTCCTTGGTCCTTAAGGGGAATTTTCCCCAGGACGTACTATGTATGTCAGTAGTCCTTATGAGGTTAATTAAGCACGCCTCAGGTAAAGAACATATCCCCACTAACGTTGCCAGATCAGCCATACTTTCATGGAAACATAACTTATTCAGGCTGATGGGCAGTGTAAGAAAAATATAATCTTGTATGTAGAACTCAAGTGCTGCAGAAATGACTTCAAAGTGGAATTCCAGGTGACTTGCCCTGATCAGATAATAGAGTTCCCTCCTGCTGCATTCAAATTCTACATACTACAGTGCAGCATGTTCCCCGGTCTCTCTCTATGGCAACCATCAAGGAGTGACAGCTCATGACATGTTCAGAGGCACAGTGGCTCAATGGCACCCTGGCTCTAAGGCTAGGGTCAGACAAATGCATTTTTCATGTCTACCGTCAAAAAGTGCGTTGATGCGTCCAAACGCATTTTTTGACGGAAGACACGATAGCGGTCATACGATGCACACTGTCGGCCGTATTTTTTGACGGGGCTATAAAAAACAAATGGACGTGATGTAGGCCAGACATGTGCAGCGGCTGATGTCTCCTAATCACACACACACGCCGCTATGTCGACGCAGAGCACTCTGTGCATCAGTACTAGCGGTTCCACGTAACTCTAAAAAATGCCTTTGTTTGCCGCTTGCGTTGCACGACCGAACTTTCGTGCGGCCGTACTTCGTATATTGGCCGTCCTTTGACGTCATTTGCTGCTACTACGGCCGTAATAAAATGCGGCTCAACGCACGTTCGCACTGCGTTCGTCTGACCCCAGCCTTACCAAACACTGTTACTTTCCGAAGTGCCTCAGATGTAAGGGCCCCTCCATGCCAAAATTAACTGACCTATCGGGATACCAGGAAATTTCCCAGTGGCCCGGGGCAAGGAAAAGCACTCTGGCTAATCACTGAGAGCAATTAGTATGGTCCGCACCAGGTAGAGGTGAAGACTCCAGAGTGAACCCTCTCCCACCAGAAAACACATTTTATCCACCATGGATTTAGCCCAATCCCTGTAAAATAAGGTAAAAAGAAAATTAGGCAACTTTTTTACTTTTAATTAGTTTATGGAAATAGCCATCTGAGGGAAGGGGCGGCCAACCGGTGGTCCAGTAAAGGGCCCCAAGATTTCTGATGGCAGCCCTGACTCTCCCTCTTTAAGAAAGGATATACTGTATGTCAGGAAGACAAGGCCAAAATGACAATACTAATGCTAGGGTTGCCAGATCCTCCATGGTTTCCTGGGCACATGTAATTTATACATAATGAGGGGCAGTGCATGTAAAATACAACCCTGCAGTCTCTAGAATTCATGCAGTGCAGGTAAGGCTTACGATATTCTCTGGCGAACTGACCCCTGGCAAAGGCTTACGATATTCTCTGGCGTACTGACCCCTGGCAACGGCTTACGATATTCTCTGGCGTACTGACCCCTGGCAACGGCTTACGATATTCTCTGGCGTACTGACCCCTGGCAAAGGCTTACGATATTCTCTGGCGTACTGACCCCTGGCAAACGGCTTACGATATTCTCTGGCGAACTGACCCCTGGCAACGGTTTAGGATATTCTCTGGCACACTGGTTTGGCTATATGTTCTCACGCTTGGCTTCTCAAGTTTCAGCATTGGGATATATATACATATATATAGACCGACCACTATAAGGATCGGAGGGAAAGGATAGGTGTTGCGTACAAGGTTCATATTCTCCTCCTGGTGGGGATCGTAACATGTCCCCGTTCGCTGAATTTCAGGGTCTGGTTACATTTCGGATCTCTCTGAATAATCCCCATAGTCGACTAAAACGAAACACTGGAGTGAAGGAGGCCCCTCTTTAAGAGCCCGTTTGGGCAAAAAGAAACATTTTAAATAGAAGTGTCACAATATGGTTTAGGCGCGAGAATTCCAGGTGGTAAGCAGTGTATATGAATAGGAAAACCAGCTCTTGTTCGTGCAGATATTTGAGATGCAAACTAAGGGAGAGCGAAACATAGAAAGAGTCTGACTCTAAGCAGCAAACCTGCACTGTAAATATCTAATCGCTGCAGAAGCTTTTGCACTTAAAAAAAATTCCATTACTGGAGTAGAGAGCCTTCGGTTACATCTGATGGCCATCGCCTGTGTGTAGTTTGAACTGCTGCCAATTCCAGAGTAAAGCATTTTTGTGAATTGTTATCTTTTTTTGAGTGTAATGACTTGTTTGTAAGAACGCTTTGTTTCTTCAAGCCTCTTGAGAAGAATGGGTTTTGGGCGGATGTTTCCAGTGGAAAACTTGATCGTGAGTGGTGGCAATAGAGGGTTTTTCTTTGTTTTGTTTTCTCTCTTTTTATAAAAAGGAAATAAATGCATTCCTTTTAGCCGAGCTTGTGTGGTCTTCCGTAGCTGAGCTTCCCAATGTGCAGATTTGTAATAAACTTTTAATTAACAATACACTGGATTCATGTGAAACATTCTACAGATAAAAAGAAAAAGAGAGAAAAAGAAGTACAAGTTTAAGTCAAGGTATTTCATTATATTTGGTTTATAGATACGGCTGACAGGCTGCTACATATCTACAGGATTTTACATATCTAATCAACAAGGCAAATAATAATAAGTCCATATACAAATGAAATCAGAAATAAATTAAGCGCTCAAAAGCTTTATCTTCCTTTGGAATAGCAAACCAGGGGGTGACTGAAGGCTGAAGCACCCCAGCATTTAAAGGGTTATTCTCTAACCTTCAAATTGCCCCCGATTTGCACCGAAAGGTGAATTTCACCCTTCAGTGCAATTTTAGGGCAATACGTATATTAAGAAAAAAGAGGTTTGTGAGGATCCTGAGGATGAGCAACGGCACTAGTGGCCTGCTCTGGGGTGGGGCCCACTCAGGTCTCACAGGGTTTTTGCTCGATTTTGCCATTACAGGGACGAATGCTCCATATGCATAACCCCCCCCTTTCGCTCACTATAAGTATACATGGTAATCCAGACGTGGACCCCTTACTCGAGGTGCCTAGATGGGTGTCAGCTATACCCTCAAGGGGTTGCTGCACCTCTCGTGCAGGGATGACTTCCTTGGCATTTCATTACTGGCCATCCTTTCCGGGTGTAGCATCTGATCTGCATATGGAGCAGTTGTCCCTGTAATGGCACAATCGAGCTAAAGCCTTGCGAGACCTGAGCGAGCCCCACCGTAGAGCAGACCACTAGTGCCGTTGTTCGTTCTCAGGACCCTCACACCCCCCCTTTTTGCTCACTATGTATATTCACTAAGCTGTCAATTCGCCAAATACAGGTGAACTTACATGGAAATGCAGTGCAATGCAGCCTCGTTCTAAGGCACCGAAATTGTCACATAGACTTCTGTGTCTTCTATTCACAGAACGCCAAACTGCGGTGAAATGCCCTGATTTTCGGTGTTTCAGTTCAGCAGGTTCGAACAGACGAGTCCCATAGTGTCACGGTGTCCGCGGCCCCCCCCCCGGCGCCTGGCAGCGGCTTCCTCGCTGCTCGCTGGCCAGGCGCCGAGTGATATCGCGGAACGCTTCCGCACACGTGGGACGCCGGGGGGCGGGGCCAGGCGCATGACGCGGACCCGCCGAGTTTAAAACCCGGCTTCACATTCTCACTGGTGCCCTGACGTGGTAGTTACTTCCCGCAGAGCTCTTGTATTCTGTTGATAATTATTGGCTATTCTGTGTATTGACCCTTGGCATTTGGCAAACTGACCATTCTGTGTACCGACCCCTGGCATTGGCAAACGAACCATTCTGTGTACCGACCCCTGGCATTGGCAAACGAACCATTCTGTGTACCGACCCCTGGCATTGGCAAACGAACCATTCTGTGTACCGACCCCTGGCATTGGCAAACGAACCATTCTGTGTACCGACCCCTGGCATTGGCAAACAAACTATTCTGTGCATAACCCCTGGTATTGGCGTTTACTCTTCTATCTTGGTATTGAGGTCAGTCTGTGTGGCATCCTAAGCACGCATCAGACTACCTCTTCTATTATTTAGGTCTTGGGAAGAGCCAACCATTCTAAGGTCTTGTGTACCCTCCTAGTATCGTTCTTTGTGTATACCTATCTTGACGTATACTGTATCTGTCTAGACGTGCCGACCACTCTAAGGATCGGAAGGGTAGTGAGCGGTCTGCGTAAAGGGACCACCATCTTGGTAACCAGAGGGATCCGTGACATTACGTCAGGGCCAATGGATCCCGCAGACCTCTCTTCTCAGTTGACAAGAATTGCAGCTCGACAAGAAGAGCAGGACCACAGGATGGACCAGATTGCTCTTGCTCTGCAAACCCTGTTGAATCGATCCACTACTGGTACTGCAAGTCCTCCAGAACCAGTATTGCCTAGGGCCAGTTCGGCCTCACCCGAGGGGTGTAGGCTCAGTATGAAGGCACCCGTACGCTATGATGGTACGCCTAACTTGTGTCGGGGTTTTTTGACCCAACTGGAGATTCTATTCGAGAACAATCCAGGGTCCTGTGTATCCGATAAAGCCAAAGTAGGCTACCTAATTAACCATTTAACTGATAAAGCGTTACTGTGGGCCACGCCATTGTGGGAAAACAAAAAGCCCATCATATATGACTATGAGGGCTTTACCTCTGAACTAAAACGTACGTTTGATCCCTCTAGAAGGGCCACCAATGCAGGCAGGTCCTTATTCCACATTAAGCAAGGTAATAGGAGAGTCTCCGACTATGCCATAGAATTTAAGACCTTGACTTCTGAGGTACACTGGCCTAACGACGTTTTAACCTTGGCGTTTACCGAAGGCCTGAACGAGGCTTTGATGTTTGAGCTGGCTCCCTTGAAGTTGCCAGAACATCTGGACCATTTGGTTGATTTCTGTATTGCCATGGACGACCAAATTAGGGACAGGAGGCATTCTAGAGACAGACCCAGAAGGGTTTTGCCTCCTTTACCCTTGGTACCCAGACACACCAGTACGTCAGGTACTCCAGAGCCAGAAAGAACCGATCTACCGGTCGTGGAACCCATGCAGATAGGTAGAACAGGTATTTCAGAGGCTGAGAGAACTCACAGAAGGGAAAGGGGGCTCTGTTTTTACTGTGCCGGGGCAGGGCATTTTCGTCTTCAATGTCCTCAAAGACCCAGGGGTGGCAGGGGTGACACTGGCAAGCCGGGCCAGAGAACACCTACTAGCCAGGTAATCGGTTCGCTCTATGCCTCCTTTGTTGATAACGAAAAAAAAAAAACCCGGATTCTGGTGCCCATCTCCTTAACCTGGGAGGGGGTGCACCTCGAGACTGAGGCGTTCCTAGACTCTGGAGCCTCAGGTAACTTTATGGATAGAGTGTTTGCCTCCAAGAACCTCATGCCTCTAGTTCTCAAAGAAAGACCTCTAATGGTGGAGGCCATAGACGGGAAACCCTTGTCATGTCCCCATATCACCCACGACACTATAGAGGTATGCATGAAAACAGGAGTGTTGCACCGGGAAACCATACGATTCCAGATTATTGACTCTCCCTCATGCCCCGTCGTCCTAGGGTTTCCATGGTTGACTGAGCATAACCCGGTGATTGATTGGGTCCAGAGAGACATAAGATGTTGGGGTCCCAGTTGCCAGTTGAAATGCATGGGCAGGGTCACTGTTATTGGTAGCCTTAATATCGCCACAGCACCTCCTTTATCCACAGTAGTCCCTGACTGTTATCAGGCATTAAAGGAGGTTTTTTCGAAGGCCAGGACTGAGGTTTTACCACCACATCGCCCGTATGACTGTGCCATAGAGTTACTCCCCGGTACTATGCCTCCCAGAGGACATGTATACCCCTTGTCGCAAAAGGAGAACGATATTATGGAGGAATATATAAAGGAGAATCTTGAGCGTGGATTCATTAGACGGTCCTCCTCCCCAGCAGGAGCTGGTTTCTTTTTCGTCTCCAAGAAAGAGGGAGACTTGCGACCATGCATAGATTATAGAGGTTTAAACAGAATAACCATAAGAAATGCATATCCCATACCCCTTATAACAGAGTTGTTCGACCGACTGAAAGGGGCCCGTATATACACGAAGCTCGATTTACGCGGGGCCTACAATCTGATAAGGGTGAAAAAGGGGCACGAGTGGAAGACGGCTTTTAATACGCGTAGCGGGCATTACGAATACCTGGTAATGCCCTTTGGGTTATGTAACGCGCCAGCTGTGTTTCAGGATCTCATAAATGACACCCTAAGGGATTTTCTGCAAACATTCGTCATAGTGTATCTCGATGACATCCTGATATACTCTCCAGATAAGGAGACCCATCACGCCCATGTGCAACAAGTGTTAAGGAGACTATTGAAGGCCGGCTTATACTGCAAATTAGAAAAGTGCCTATTTGATAGAGAGATGGTGCACTTCCTTGGGTATATCATAACCCCTGAGGGGTTTCAAATGGATCCTGGTAAATTGTCGGCAATCCTCGACTGGCCCCTACCCCAAGGGCTTAAAGCCATCCAGAGGTTTCTAGGTTTTACCAACTATTATCGAAGGTTCATTAAAGACTTTTCGACCTTGGTAGCTCCTCTCACGGCCATGACTAAAAAAGGGGTGGGAAATCAGAAGTGGACACCCCAGGCCAGGCAAGCCTTCGAGGTCCTCAAACAGGCATTCACGACTGCCCCTGTTCTCCGACATCCTGATCCAGCTCTGCCCTTCCAACTCGAGGTTGACGCCTCCGAACTCGGTCTTGGAGCAGTCTTGTCCCAAAGGCGGGCACCCGATAAACCTTTGCATCCATGCGGCTTCTATTCCCGGAAGTTGTCTCCGGCCGAGAGAAACTATGACATCGGTAATAGAGAGTTGTTAGCAGTTATCGCAGCCTTGGCAGAGTGGAGATACTTATTAGAGGGATCTACGGACCCAATCGTTATCATAACTGATCATAAGAATCTCACTTACATTGGAGACGCGAAACGATTGAACGCCAGACAAGCGAGATGGTCTTTGTTTCTTTCAAGTTTTAATTTCATCCTCACATATAGACCTGGGTCAAGAAACATTAAAGCAGATGCGTTATCTAGACAGTATGAATCCTATGAACATAACGTTCAGGATCAACATCCCATTGTACCTCAGGAGAGGATTATAGCCTCTACCACGATTAGTGTCTCATCCCCTCTGATGATCCGATTGCAGACTGTCCAAGATAAGGCTCCGGGGGGAGACCTCCCGCGAAGCTCTTTGTACCTGAGAAGGAAAGAGAAGAAGTCCTTAAGATTTACCATGACAATAAAACCTCTGGGCACATGGGGATCACCAAAACAGTGGCTAGCATCCGAAAACTGCTATGGTGGCCCACGATGCGCCGGGATATTAAAGATTACATAGCCGTGTGCGAGGTATGCACAAGAAATAAGAGTCCTAAGACAGCGCCCATTGGTTTACTCCAGCCCCTGCCTATCCCCGAACGACCATGGTCGCAGATAGCCATGGATTTTATAGTAGAGTTACCCGAGTCCAAAGGGAATACTGTTATACTCACGATTATAGATCGCTTTTCCAAAATGGGTCACTATGTTCCTCTTCGGAAGCTACCGTCAGCAGCCGAGCTGGTGCCCATTTTCATCGCCAACGTGGTCCGCATACACGGTATCCCTCTTGGGATTGTTTCTGATAGGGGGACCCAGTTTGTCTCCAGATTCTGGAGGGGGTTCTGCAAGAATGTGGGAATAGACCTGTCCTTCTCCTCGGCCTATCACCCCAAACGAACGGAGCAGCAGAAAGGGCCAATCAAAATGTTGAGAAGTATCTCAGGTGTTTCATATCTGAACGACAGGATAATTGGTCAGACCTGCTACCTTGGGCCGAGTATGCCCTAAACAGTGCCGTGAGTGAAGCCAGTGGTCATTCCCCTTTCTTCACGGTTTACGGATTTGATCCTCCCGTGCTTCCCACTGCATTTCCTGATACCGCAATTCCTGCTCTGGATGAGCACTTGGCGTCATTGACTGAGACCTGGGGGAGGGTTAAACAGGCACTGGAGAGGAGCAGTATTGTCCAGAAAACGAAGGCCGATAGACGTAGGGGACCAGCACCTGTGTATCAAGTCGGGGACAGGGTTTGGCTTTCGTCGCGAAACATTAAGCTCTTAGTGCCATCGATGAAACTAGCCCCAGATACATAGGCCCTTACAAGATACTGCGGCGACTCAACCCGGTCTCCTATGCCTTGGCACTGCCCTCCCATATCAGGATACACAACGTGTTCCACGTGAGCCTTTTAAAACCGCTTTTGTGTAATCGGTACACCAGGGCCCGTGTCCGCCCTCCTCCGGTCTCTGTGGAGGGCGAGGAGGAGTTTGAAGTTAAGGCCATTCTGGACGCCAGGGTTTCTAGGGGGGTCCTTCAGTACTTAGTGGACTGGGTGGGCTACGGTCCGGAGGACCGCTCTTGGCTTCCGGCTACTGAGGTTCATGCCCCTCGCTTGGTGAAGGCCTTCTATTTGGCTCATCCCTGTGCCCCTGGGGGTCGTCCAGTGGCCGCCCGTAGAGGGGGGGTTCTGTCACGGTGTCCGCGGCCCCCCCCCCGGCGCCTGGCAGCGGCTTCCTCGCTGCTCGCTGGCCAGGCGCCGAGTGATATCGCGGAACGCTTCCGCACACGTGGGACGCCGGGGGGCGGGGCCAGGCGCATGACGCGGACCCGCCGAGTTTAAAACCCGGCTTCACATTCTCACTGGTGCCCTGACGTGGTAGTTACTTCCCGCAGAGCTCTTGTATTCTGTTGATAATTATTGGCTATTCTGTGTATTGACCCTTGGCATTTGGCAAACTGACCATTCTGTGTACCGACCCCTGGCATTGGCAAACGAACCATTCTGTGTACCGACCCCTGGCATTGGCAAACGAACCATTCTGTGTACCGACCCCTGGCATTGGCAAACGAACCATTCTGTGTACCGACCCCTGGCATTGGCAAACGAACCATTCTGTGTACCGACCCCTGGCATTGGCAAACAAACTATTCTGTGCATAACCCCTGGTATTGGCGTTTACTCTTCTATCTTGGTATTGAGGTCAGTCTGTGTGGCATCCTAAGCACGCATCAGACTACCTCTTCTATTGTTTAGGTCTTGGGAAGAGCTAACCATTCTAAGGTCTTGTGTACCCTCCTAGTATCGTTCTTTGTGTATACCTATCTTGACGTATACTGTATCTGTCTAGACGTGCCGACCACTCTAAGGATCGGAAGGGTAGTGAGCGGTCTGCGTAAAGGGACCACCATCTTGGTAACCAGAGGGATCCGTGACACATAGGTTTCATTGTAAAAATGTATTATAGTTTATTTTAATTTTTTTTTGCAAAAACTGTTTTTTTTAACCCTTCCCCAGCACTCGGCGCGCACCATTGGCTGCTGCGGGATGTCCTGAACTCAAGCCGTCCCTCCCTACAGCCAATGACGCGCGTCAGCGGGTTGGCCAAAGGAGAGGCCCGCCACAGCACCTAGCACGCAGAGCATACTAGTACTGATTTTTTTTCTTTCAGTTCAGTGGAATTTGCTGATGCTATTTCGGTGCTTTTCGATGACATCCGGTAACTGCTTTGGCACCTCCGTTTTTAACAAAATATGCTGAAAGTTCCCTAAATAGTGAATTCGTCTTATTTTCGGCAAAATTGAATCGCCAAAGTGACTTGAACTGTGGCAAAAAGTAAAGCACCACAATTTCAGTGCTTTGTGAACAGACCCTCTAGGATTCTGTGCTACCTTTTTGTCTAGTTAAAGATACTTAAGCTCCCTGACGGTTCTCCCGAGGGTGTCTCGGGGTTAAATTTCACCACTGAGAGCGGTAACCCCGAGACACACTCGGGCTGTATACATCACCTCTCCGTGCACTCCCTTGATGATCTCTGCAGTCTCCTCCGGCAATCGCAGCGTTTTACTTCCTGGATTCCTTCTCGCGGAGGAGGAAACCAGGAAGTAATGAGGTCGCGATCGCCGGAGGAGGCAGCTGGGGACATCGAGGGACCACAGGGAGAGGTGAAGCATCCAGCGGCATCCCGAGTGTTGCTCGGGGTTACCGCTTCCAACATAGGAATTTAACCCCGAGCTACACTAGGGGAATGAAAAAAAAAATAGACTGCTTTTAGACGCGTTTTTTCCCAAAAATTAGACCGCATGGGAGGTTAAGGTAAATGGGTAGAATGCATGTCACTACATCTTTGTTTTAATAAGCTGAACTTTCTGTAGACTGCTTCTTCCTTTGGTATTTTGATGCTTTTTGGGTGCTGTTTCTTTTTTCAAAAACTAGATAGAAGTAATAAATCATTGGCTGCACAGAAAAGCTGCTGGTTATCTTCACTTCTCACCAGTAATGAAAAATTGCTTTGTTTTAATAGAGGTTGAGCGGTTGAGCTGTGCTGCACATCGAATATTTATGTAGGAACAATAAACTGGTGTGTTGTGTGATTATCACCAAGGAAGAGTTTGAAAACGAGTAAAGCGAGGTAATAAATATATTTGTCTATTCTTGCCACAGAAAGAAGTGTGTGTATATGTATTAATCACCAGAGTATAGCAGTACGTAGTGATACCTTTTTTTTATTGGACTCTCGTTACTCTCTCGAAAGCTTGGCTTTTAGTGACCGGGCGGTTTTACGAAAGTCCGTCCGATTGTGCCCACTGCTGGTTTTACATTTCTGTGCGGTTTGTGTTTAGGTCAAATTTTCTTCTTACTCGTTTACTGTACCCACACATATTATCCACTGTTTTTATCGTCATTAAATGGACTTTCTAAAGACACAATTTTTTCATCATTTCATATAATTTACTATAACAAATTGTGAAATATGACAAACAAATTGAAAAAATTCTACTTTTTCAAACTTTGATCCCCAAAATCTCTTATGCATCAATAGCCATCAAAAAAAATTTGCTTGTTTAACTTCAGGTATCCCTACCACCACACCGTTTGAAAGCCTGGCGATGAGGAGCTCGAGTACAGCTGGGGCGATCTCTCTACTTTATGCACTGCTCCTTTCCCCATCACTTGATAGACCATGTCCATATTAACAGCTGTGGGAGAGGGATATTGGTCGCCCTATTCCTCGGGAGGAGTGGGAGGCATTGATGGAGTCCTCTATGGGGATAACCACCTGTACCTTGGTGAAAGAGAACTGTTACAAACTTCTTTCCAGATGGTACCTGGACCCTGCTAGACTACAAAGAATTTACCCGGGTTTGTCTGGCCTCTGTACTAGAGGTTGTGGCCATCGCAGAACGTTTTATCATATGTGGTGGGAATGTGGGCATGTAACTGTTTTGTGGTCCTCATTTTTTATGTTACTTTCATGCGCTATTGGTCTACAGATACTTCCTGAGCCATTGCTGGCTTTACTCAATAGCCCGTCCCGTCACTACGGGCTGTCTCGTTACTCTCTTAAATTGGTCCATCGAGTTTACACAGCCTCACGCATCTGCATAGCGCGTTCGTGGAAAGTGACCCTTCCCTCTCTAGAGGAGGTGGTGAAGAAAGTGTGGTATGTTTATAAGATGGAATGCTTGACAGCGCAACTACACGATACCGTTCCGCAGTGTACTAAGATATGGGAACCGTGGCTTGTGACCCAACCGGTTCCATGCATTCTTTATTTGACCAGGAGACCTTGATCCCCCCCCTTTTTTTTTTTTGACTATTCCGCAATCGTGACTTCTTTCTTTTCAAGGCACTGTTTTTGCCTCGTGGTTAGAATGCTGATGTAGCATTTTTTGTTTATTGCTATTTTGTACTGCCTCTCGAAGTACTGGCTTGTTTTCTGTGCTTCACGTGGTGCCTTGAAGCTGTTTATTGTATTATTTATAAAATCAATAAAATTGTGTGCTTAAAAAAAATTTGCTTATTTTCTAAATTTTGTCCTGAGTTTGGTAATACCCAATGTTTACATATTCTTAGCTTTATCCCCCCATTTATACGACAATAAGTGCAAGTAGCACTTTGCCATTTTCAAAGGGTTTATTTTCAAAATTCGTAATAGTGACATAACACTGATATCTGTCACTAATACCTGAATAACCCTCCACATACACATATTTTTTTAAAAAGTACACAACCCAAGGTATTAAACTTGAGGTATTTTGACTCTTTCCATGCAACCATTTTACCACAAATCTATGCCACAGTTTGAGAAATAAAATATTTTGGTGTTTTTTTTTTACCTAGAGTACAATTTAAGAATACATGTACTGAGAACTTTAAGGGTTACTGCCAAAAAACACCCCAAACTGTGTTCAGCAACATCTTCTGAGTAAAGTGATACCACCCATGTATAGGTATGGTGGATTATTTGGGGGCTAATAGGCCTCATTTGGGGGTGCACATTTCAGTTTTCCAACTTGGAATTTTCACATTTGGTCATCATGCACCCATGTCCTATTTGGGACATTTTTGAAGCTGACCAAAGTAATTTACCCTCATCAAACCATATATTTCTAGAAAGTACACACCCTAGGGTACATCAAATAGTTGTATTTCAACACTTTCCATGCACTAGATCTACCACAGTCTTTGTCAAACTTTCAGATAGTCCCTTCTTTGTGTTATTTTTTCACACACATACTTTAGGCATGAATTGTCAGATCCAGTTATGGGTTACTGCCAAAGAACACCCCAAAATGTGTTCAGCAACATCTTCTGAGTAAAGTGATACCACCCATGCATAGGTTTGTTGGGTTGTTTTCGGGGTGCTACGCCAATCTTCCGACATGTGCTTGTCATTATTCTAATTTGACACATCTTCTTTGCCTATCTTCTTTTTGGGGGTCTTTTTACATACCCCGATTTTTTTTTATTACCATGAACGTACATATATTCGGTAAGCTGACACCCCAAAGTATTGTAAAGGACTGTTTTGATGCCATAGATGCAACAGTTTAACCCAAACAAATTGGATGGTGTGTGGTGGTCATTTTTCATTTTTACACCCACATTATTTTTGGACTGTGATTTCAGAGACACTGCATGAAAACGTTCCAGATTGTTTTCTCCAAGGCATCCTGAGTACACCCATGCCCCCCATTCATAGGTGTACCAGTATTGTGGCAAAATAAAGCACAAATTTTAGAACATAAAAATGGAGCAATAAAATATAAAAGTCTGGTGCAGTAAAAGTAAAAAAACAAAAACTAAACTGTAACAAAAAATAGAAAGGAAAAAGAAATTACAGATCACGCAGAGAATGATACTGCTTGAAACAGTCCCCAAGTCAAGACACAGACCAGGTTGTCCAGGGCAGTTAAAGGTTTTTACACCCACATTATTTTTGGACTGTGATTTAGGAGACACTGTTGTTGGATACTGCATGAAAACGCTCCAGGTTGTTTTCTGCAAGGCCTCCTGAACACACCCATGCCCCCAAGCATAGGTTTGTCAAGATTTTGGCAAAATACAGCACCAATTTTAGAACACAAAAATGGAGCAATAAAATGTAAAAGTCTGGTACAGTAAAAAAAATAAACTGAACTAACTAAATTGTAAAAATAAATAGGCCCCCTTCGAACTCTAGTATTTATGCACACCTACAGGCTTCCTCATCCACGTCTGCCCCCTGGACTGCGATTTCCAAATGGACCATTCATCTCCCGACACTTGCCCCACAAGATCTCATTAGATCCAAGCTACAGTCCAGGCGACATATTCCCTCGGCCAACTACTGGGACATGCTCTGTAGAATTCTCCACCACGCCTATATTGTGCCTAAACGGATGGTCAGTGCTGGGCTATCACCCACCGCTGCATGTCTTAAATATGTGTTAATATGTTGCATTTTACTACTTTGTATTTCTGTAACAATGTTCTTGAACCCAGGACATACTTGAAAACGAGAGAAATCTCAATGTATCCTTCCTGGTAAAATCCTTTATAAATAAATAAAATAAATAAATGGGCACTCCCCTCCCCCGACCTATGGCACTGTCTGTGGTTGTGTCCCTGCAATCAGTTATTTTGGGATTCTGTCAGTAGGTTCTGCTCCACAGTCCTTCGTATCATGGCCCCCCAACACTCCTGAATGGGCCATTTTCAACCTCCTCACCCCTACCCCTACCCACCCCTTTCCCAAATGTCATCAGTTTTGGCTGGCTATATTGTCGGCCGCAGGTAAAAAGGCCATTCTCTTGCAATGGATTTCTCCCACTCCCCCCACCTTTCGCATGGTGTATGATCGGATCTACTCAATGTTTTTAGTTGACTGGGTAGAAGCTTCCTTGCACCAGGAGGAAAGGACCATGACATTTTTTATGAACTGGTCACCCCTAATTGTGGTCCTCCCCGACGACACGAAAGCCTTACTGCGTAACACCTTTTTTGCGCCCCCTGGTATTCCCTACAAATGCCGAGAGGCTCCCCACCAGTCCCCAATGCACCCTCTGATCCCACGTTACCCCAATTCCTGGCCTCTACTGACCCTACACCGGATGCAACTCCTTCTGATCCTGTAGGTGACAGCCCTGTGCGTTCTACCCTGGCCCTGTCTCCCTGATCGCTCACCCCCTAACCCTATGTGATCCCCAGAGGGACTGTTATCCCCCTCTTGAAACACACTCTGCACCTTTTTTGGGGTCTCTGTTTGCCCTCAGTAGGAGGGATTTTATAAATAAAATGAGTAGCCCCAACTCTGTCCCCATCACCGCCCGGGGAGCAGGTGCATCTTGGTACAAAAGGACAGTGTCACTCCAGGGTTTGCCTTTTTGCAGAGCAAAAAGGCATTGTGGGTTCCAATTTGCATCAGGTAAATTGCAACCTTTTTTGTACCAGGCCCTTGTCTTTTGCATAATTTGGTAGGGCTGTAGCAGCTGATCTGCCAGATCAACCCCACCCATATGCCGGTTATAGGCCTTGATGCACACTGGCTTCCTTGCTCCCTCAGCTCTGCCACGTACAGAGACCTCCACAGACCTCTCAGAGTGGATGGTGGTGAGAAGTTGTACATCCTTCTTGTCTCTGTACTTGACTGCCAACAGCTCCTCTTGGCGCAGAGCTGGGGTCCCCCCCCCTTTTTAGCCAGGTGCGTGCAAGCTGTGCTGGGAAACCTACACGGTTCTTGTGAATAGTACCACATGCTACTTTATCGAAGCAAGACAGTAGCTTGAAGGGACACTTGTATAAAAATTGTCAACATACAAGTGGTACCCTTTGTTCATGAGGGGAAAAATTAGGTCCCACACAATCTTGCCACTGGTTCCCAGGTGTTCTGGGCAACCTGGAGGGTCAAGGCTACTATCCTTTCCCTCGTACACCCGGAAGGCCTGAGTATACTCACTCTCACTCTCACAGAGCTGATACACCTTAACTCCATACCTGGAGCGCTTGGAAGGAATATACTGCTTGAATCACAGACGCAGAGGCTTCAGACTCGGACGCCAGGATAGCATAAGCCTCCTCGGTGCTGTACAGCCTCTCAGATATTATATATAATATATTATAAAATAAATTTTTATAATTTTTATGTATAAGTGGATTATTGGCTCTGAAAAGAACCATTGGGTTTCACAAAGAAAAAAAATGGTTCTGAAAAGAACCTTTTGGGTATCCCAGTAAACTCCTAAGTCTCTCTAAATCCCCTTAATTCTGCCTCCATTTCTCTAAATCTCCCTAAAATTTCTAAATTTCTAAATCTCTCTATACTGATCTCTCTTTCTCGCTCACCAAAACACAAGTGAGGAGCGGGAGGGAGATTCACAGTGGTCAGAGCCAATATTTACAAACTAGTTGTAAAGCCTGCCCAGAGGGCAGTCTATTGTGGATATACTGCCCCTGCTCATGGATATACTGCCCCAGCACGTGGATACTGCCCCAGCACGTGGATACTGCCCCCGCACGTGGATACTGCCCCAGCCTGCCCAGAGGGCAGACTATTGTGGGTATACTGCCCCAGCTCGTGGATACTGCCCCAGCACGTGGATATTGCCCCAGCATGTGGATACTGCCCCAGCATGTGGATACTGCCCCAGCACATGGATATTTGCCCCCAGCACATGGATATTTGCCCCCAGCACATGGATTTGCCCCCAGCTCATGGATTTGCCCCCAGCTCATGGATTTGCCCCCAGCTCATGGATTTGCCCAGCACATGGATTTGCCCCAGCACATGGATTTGCCCCAGCACATGGATTTGCCCCAGCTCATGGATTTGCCCAGCACATGGATTTGCCCCAGCTCATGGATTTGCCCAGCACATGGATTTGCCCCCAGCTCATGGATTTGCCCCAGCTCATGGAGTTGCCCAGCTCATGGAGTTGCCCAGCTCATGGATTTGCCCAGCACATGGATTTGCCCCAGCTCATGGATTTGCCCAGCACATGGATTTGCCCCAGCTCATGGAGTTGCCCAGCTCATGGATTTGCCCAGCTCATGGATTTGCCCCAGCTCATGGAGTTGCCCAGCTCATGGAGTTGCCCAGCTCATGGATTTGCCCAGCACATGGATTTGCCCCAGCTCATGGAGTTGCCCAGCTCATGGATTTGCCCAGCACATGGATTTGCCCAGCTCATGGATTTGCCCCCAGCTCATGGATTTGCCCCAGCTCATGGATTTGCCCCAGCTCATGGATTTGCCCAGCACGTGGATTTGCCCCAGCTCGTGGATTTGCCCAGCACGTAGATTTGCCCAGCTCGTGGATTTGCCCCCAGCTCGTGGATTTGCCCCAGCTCATGGAGTTGCCCAGCTCATGGATTTGCCCAGCACATGGATTTGCCCCAGCTCGTGGATTTGCCCAGCACGTAGATTTGCCCAGCTCGTGGATTTGCCCCCAGGTCGTGGATATGGTCCCCCAGCTCGTGGATATGGACCCCCCCAGCTCATGGATATTGACCCCCCAGCTCGTGGATATTGACCCCCCCCCCCAGCGCTCATACTTACCTGTCGAGCGCCGCCAGGGAAGTGAAGATTTCCCCGCTTCCGGTCTTTGAAGGACCCAAGCCGCGGTCACGTGACCGGGGCTTGGGTCCTTCAAAGCGGAAGCGAGGGAACTTTCCCTCCGCCGCTCGGGGGACCCGTTAGATGCACACAGCAGCCGGGTAGAGGCTGCGCTCGCAGGAGGAGCGGAGGAAACTTTCCCTTCGCCGCTCTGGGGTTGGATGCGCGCGGCAGCCGGGTAGAGGCTGCGAGCGCAGCCTCTACCCGGCTGCTGTGTGCATGTGTAACCGCCGCGGCGAGCGGCAGCCGGCTCGTGCCGCGGCGGTTGCATGCGCGCGCAACCAACCGCCGCTGGTTGCGCGCGCATGCGCAGTAAGGCTTTGGCGACGGACAGCCAAAGCCTTACTCTTTTATTATATAGATATTGACCTGACCAGACAAATTAGAAAATTTATTTATATATTTTTTAATTTCTGATTTGATGCTGCTAGCCTGCCTCTCTGAAATCTCTGTCCGTCATGGGAATTAGGGGATAGGGTGGTCTGTGAGATACCAAAGAAGGATGTGAGACATACAGGGTTATTCAAAGAGATCCGAATTGTGGCCGAAAGGTAACCGAACAGTGAAATTCAGCGTACGGTTACCTTTCCTTGCCATCCGGCTATCCATAAAGCAGGCATTTCGCCAAATGTTGGCGAATTTCCTGTACATACGGTGCCTGTTCGTTGCCTGTTCGAGGGCAGTGAAATCCCCATAGAGAAGCAATGCTTTGTCTATTCAGAGAAAAAAAAAACAGCAGTGAAAAGTTGCCGAATTGCCCTGCTGTTCGGTGGTTTCATTCAACAGGTTTATTCAGGCGAATCCCATAGGCTTCAATGTTAAAAAGATTCCCATTTTAATCCAATATCTAATAAAACTTTGATTATAATATTGTGCAGTAAAAAGTCTCTCTAAACTTTTTTGGATCTTTAAGGCATTTTTCAGGATTTTTTTGCGAAAAGTTTTGTTCGTTTTTTTTAAATAGTTTTTTCTTTTTTCTGTAACAGCCCTTTTTAGTATCATTCATTGGATCTTATAAATTTCAGACATTTTCGTTCTATAGTTTCTTTGCAAACAGCATTTCACTTTTCAAACATTCAAGCGTACTGGTTTTTTTTTCTCATTCGAATCGTCTGCGGTGTCGTCTTTTTCCGGCGGCTGCTCTGTGCTGTGATCGGCGGCTGTTCTGGTTTCTCCGGAGTGTTCGGCAGGGTTTAACCAGATGTTTTTGCGGGTTTCGGTGTGCGTTCGCCGGGTTTTGCGTTGAGTGTTCGGCGGGTTTGCGGTGGCTTTTTCCTGTACTACGACTGCCCTGTGGTGCTTGCTGAATACACCGCAGGGTCGCCGAAATGGGATTGCCAAATCGCACCGAATTGAAGAGAACAAAAAGTCACCGAACGTGCGGTGACTTTTCGATTCTTTTTGAATAACCCTGATAGTTTAGCAGTGGCAGAAGGGTTGTCAAAAGGAATATTGAACTCACGAAGGATCAATGATGGTACATTAAGAGATGGAAAGTGAGGAACTCAGACACTGGTCCGGAAGGACGATTTCTGCTACTATATCATAAATGCTTAAGACCATCTCAAATAATAGGAAGTGTTAATTAGAAGGTAATTAGAAGCACATTCCTTGTTTTATAGATTTTTGGCAATTTCATCAACCCATTGTGCAGATAGAATTCAACATCTTACCAAAAGAGAAATTCCTTCAATTGTAAATTAGTCTATTGAAGATTATACAGAGTAATGGGCTTAACTGCTAAATCTTAAATTTCACAAATTTAGTTCTAAGACTAGTAGTTGGAGATGTTTTTTGAATTGCTATTGACTTTATCGTGAATTATTTTGAGGCTTACTCTTTTTTGACATTCCAACGTTCGTTCATGATATAGACCTAGGGCCATATTCTGTCAGAGGGGTCCTATACCGTCTGAGCCACTGGCTTTAACGAGTAGGGGCATATACTGCCTTTTTGCTGCTTGGGTGAAAAGGCCAGAGCGATGCCTACAATATGCCAGTGACCATAACTAAAAAAGTCGGTAGGGACGTCACTGCGCAAGCACACTACATCAAGTCCCTATTGACATGCTACTTGAAATGGTTGGCCTCCTCGTCCCCCCCCCCAACTCTTGGTACGCTACTGTTTAACAACAAGTAAACCATTAAGGATATGGGATAGTGTTTGAGCAAACAATATGAAGTGGACAGAATGTATGTGAAATATTAGACTAATCGTAGCTGTGACAATAGATGCCTGGCCCTCTCCTCAAGCAAGGCCAGATTTACATCTTAGGAGCCTGTAGGCACAGAAATGTTGATTGTCCTCCCGAAAAAAAAAAAAATTACAAGTGCCAAAATAATAGTTTTTGTGTTGGTGCAAACTAAAAAAAAAATTAAAAAATTGAAAAGCAGTTGCTCTATGTAAAATAATTTTATCTTCTATTTCTATAAACCTGGTCACGTTTTACATCATTGAAAAGGCCATACTCTGTCCTTTCCAATGATACCTTATAGGTCCATCTGGCCGGTAAGGCTCCAGAGATACAGATGTCTACAATTATTGTTGATGGTAAAAAAAAAAGAATTACACAGAGAAAAGCGCCCCCTTGTGACCGGCATCTGTAGGCACATGCCTACGTTGTCTAATTATAAATCCAGCCCTGTACTCAAATGCCCATTGTGGAGGAGATACGGGTTCTATAAATTAGAGGCTAAACTAAGTAAATGACCTAGCCTGTAATACATATACTGTGCACAGCAATTCAAAACAAATTGGTTGTACACACCTAAAATAACCCACAGTGGCAAAACAATCGCTGCCAAACATGGAGCATAAAGGGCTTATCCGCAAGTAGTGCAATCTTGGCATTTTGTGATTGTTTTGCCACTGCGGTATATATTATGTGCGCACCATCCACTTAAATTGCTTCGTTGTGAACTCCCATCCCCCACAATTCTAGTGTTTAAGCATGGACACTTCAAATATATATATATATATATTCGAAAAAATGGTATGGGGAGGCACACGAGGAATTTTCAAAAAAATTGAGATTTATTGAAAAAGCCAACGTTTCGGCCCCTAGAGGCCCACTTAAATTGCTTTGTTGTGAACTCCCGTCCCCCACAATCCAGGTGTTTAAGCATGGACACTTCTTTTTTTATATATATATATATATATAATATATATATAAGGGCAATCCCAAAAGTAAGGTCTCCTATTTTTAAAATACAAACAACCATTTATTTTCTATAATATTTACATCATTTTAAAGGTTGAATAATTATTTATTTTTCTACATAATCGCCATTTCGGTCGATGCATTTTTGTAGACGGTATGCAGTTTTAGAATGCCCATGTCATACCAGCTCGCCGCCATGTCCCTTCATGAAGCGTTGAACCTCATCTTTCACCTCTTTGTCGGAGCAGAATCTCCTTCCGGACAAATGTTCTTTCAATTTAGGGAACAGGTGGTAGTTTTTGATCGTGTATACATGATCAGTGGTAGCAGGCACAGCAATCTTGGCGTGGCAGCGCTTGAAAATGGAGCTCCCGTTGAATGCTACCGCCAAGTTCGAAATTCGTGCAGTTATTCAATTTTTGAACGCAAAAGGCGTTAAACCGGGTGAAATTCATCTCCAAATTATGGAAGTGTATGGACAGTTGTGCATGGATGTCAAAAACTACCACATGTTCCCTAAGTTGAAAGAACATTTGTCCGGAAGGTGATTCTGCTCCGACAAAGAGGTGAAAGATGAGGTTCAACGCTTCATGAAGGGACATGGTGGCGAGTTGGTATGACATGGGCATTCTAAAACTGCCACAGCGTCTACAAAAATGCATCGACCGAAATGGCGATTATGTAGAAAAATAAATAATTCTTCAACCTTTAAAATGATGTAAATATTATAGAAAATAAACGGTTGTTTGTATTTTTTATAAAATAGGAGACCTTACTTTTGGGATTGCTCTATATATATATATATATATATATCTCAAACTCGATCTCTGCACACCCAGTAACGAATGGATCATGCTCCGGTGCAGGAACTTGGTATATAGTATAATAAATTCCTCGATGTTCCGCCACTCAGAGACTCTTTTTTTGTTGTAAAAATAAATTCCTTTATTGCATCATAAGTACAGCATCACAGCATTTACGTTTCAGTCCCGTAGGACTTTCATCAGGACATGTCATGTCCTGATGAAAGTCCTACGGGACTGAAACGTCGATGCTGTGATGCTGTACTTATGATCCAATAAAGGAATTTATTTTTACAACAAAAAGAGTCTCTGAGTGGCGGAACATCGAGGAATTTATATATATATATATATATTCTAAATATGATATATATTGTTTAATACCTATATTTACATTTTTAGCATCGAGTTCACTCTTTAACTTATTGGTCAGTTTTCAAAGTAACTGCATGTCACAGAGCTCATGTTACGTGACGATAGCGGTTGAATGTGAAGGCCACAAACCTCTGTGAACTTCAACCTTTACTTGTGTTTTTCCCCCTCTAGTGACAAAGTTGTTTATAAAAATAAGTGCTGTTTAAAACAGATATTTTAAGATCTAATAACTGTGTAAATTTGCTCAGGTTTATGTATTTTATTTTTATGCTGGTAATAAGCAGCTTTGTTTATCTCTAGCGCTCACGGATTTCTGTGACACAGGAGAGGGGGCAGACCTCTTCTAGTGGGTGTTGAATTAGTAATTTATTTATATATGTATGCACAGCTACTTGTTTACTTGGTGATGAGTCAAAACCACCCACTATTAGATGTCTACATTGTCTCCTACATCTTATGATGTGTACTTTAATCGTGTAGTAAATGGAAAATAAGATAATGTCTGTGCCTCACGTCACCACGACAAGCCCAGCACAATGAATACCTTTCTGGTGAGTTGTCATTTAAGGACATTGTAAATGTAAACTTTTAGATTTTAAACCTTTCTGCATTTTTTTTTTTTTAATGTTTAGATTTTGCTTGGTTTGGAAGGGAAAAACCATTAGAGTTGAGTAATGTATATGCAAACTAAGGGCACTATTCCATAGTTCATGCCAACGAAGGGACGCCAACGGAGAATATTTGCACCTGCAGATTTTCCCGTAGCGCTCCCATGTTAGAGTAGTATTCGGGGCAGGCGCTTGCTGAGCACCTCGCCCCAGAACGCAGAGCTAAACACAGTGCTACTCGCAGTAGCGATTCCACAACACCGCAAGTATCACCTCCTGAAGTCCATAGGACTCCATGAAGGGTTGCACTTCCAGGCTGCGAGCCCTGCACTGCCGAGTGATCGCTGAGGGAGACTGGGAGCTATTTGTTCCCAGTCTCACTCTGCTCCTGGCGACAAGAAGCGGCGGATCGGGCCACCCATTTTGCTGCGGGCTGAGGGAGGAGTGGGGTTTTTTAGGGGGTGTTGAATGATTTTGCATTTGCAGAATCATGTAACACCAACTTTTAGAAGGTGCTAAAATTTTAGCTTGTGCGCCCGATTATTCTTAGCACAAGCACTTTGTAATACCTAACATAACGAAACACTAATGTACGTTTGTGCATCCTATACTTAACATGGGGAGCGCAAAGTACAGTAAGCTTGCGGACGCTTACGCAAAAACTGATGCGCAAACTGATTACTAAAAAACATAACTTTATTTTTCCTTTTTACATGCAATTATTACATCAAAAACAAGAAGAAAAAAACCACAGCAGCATGTGGTTTCTATAATGTGTTTTATAAGGTGGTTTTGTTTGGAGTGCACAAGTAATCTATTTACAGGTTATGTAAGTGGCAGTGTCCTTTTAAATAAAAGGGTCTATTCACTAAAAGGTGAAGTCAGACGTGAACATAGGTCAAAATAGTCAAACCAGAAACATTCTCTCCATTCATCTCCATTTCCAAATCGGCACTTTGTTCTCTTCTCCTGCCATTCTCCTGAGTTTCACCATTTAGTGAATAGACCTGTATGTGTATGTACTCCAATGATCACATCTATTTCATACAGATTTTTACATTATAATTATTGCAAAGTGCCCCATACATAAGTTACAGGGCATTCCCGGATTCATTTTGAATAGAATATTTTTTTATCTAGAATGAAAAAATGTAGTTTACCTGCTAATAGACCCGTCCTCTCAATTGAGGATACACAAAAGTTCTCCCTTAGTGCCCTTTTAAGACTTAACTTTCATTTCAATGGTTAAAACCACTCATTACACCATCTTAAAATCATCAAAAACATAATAGTTTTCCAGCGATTGTAGCTTATGGTATATGCGCAAATTAATAACTGTGTCTTCCACACCTGTCAAATAAATTGTAGCGGAATTGATTATTCCTTGCTTACAGTTAATTAATCTTTATTTTGATATTTTACTTTGGTATTTTCCACGGACTGTCAGAAAATGATCCCTTGACCATAATCTACTAGCAGGTAAAATCTGATTTTCGTGTCAATGATTCGAGCGTAACGAATCATTAATTATACCCTTCAGGTCTCCTTGATGTGGGACCCGTGTGCTAGCCCTTCAGCTGATACAATAACACTCTTTTCTTATTCATACAAGATTCCAGATTGCCTGACAAATCAGGTGACCGGTATATGTTAGAAGACAACACACCACAAGTCATACCTCTGCCATGTACAAAACCAATTGATAAGTCTACTATTGGTAGCCTTTCAGGCGCGTATTTATACCCAGTGTCTCCTTGCGGTGCCACTTCAGCTCAGGACTAAGCCCAGCAGGGCGAAACGCGTCGAGCGATGGCCTTCTGATTTTAACTGTTAGTTATCCGGTTGTGTCCTATGGTGGTTTACCAGGGTATTATAGCCTGTTATGTTTCTGATTGCCTTTCTTATTAGCCAGTTCGGTGAGTAGGCGGCTCGAACCGCCGAGGTAATAGAGAGCTATTTACGCTTTATAAATTTGTTGTCCTCCACCTGCTGTCCATTGATTTATTACGTTCGGCTGTCAGGCTTGCCTTCTGTTGGTATTACACGGTTCACCATAGGACCCCAGTATTATTTTCTCCTTTGTGTTTGGTTTGGTTTGTGTGCCATTTTTGTATTAAACATATTATGTGTTGCACTCTTGTTGCACTTTGGTGCAAGTTGGCCTTTATTGACAAATCATAGCTAGCTCAACGCGCGTTTCTCCACCGGGCTATTGGCAGTTTCCTCTAGAGCTCCTGAGAGAATATTATGACTGTACACGATTAAAACGAGATGGTACTATTAATACTCCAAGATAGGGTTACTTATGGAAGACGAGACTAAGGTTACTTATGGGAGACTATTGCTTGCCAAAAACACATAAGGGGTTCTCTCCACTACCAGGTAGACTAGTTGTAAACCAGAATTCAATTAGCGGTCTCTGTTACAACAAGTCCATAGAACGTGCTTACATCAAAAACCCAAGTAACGTAAATGTAGCACCCAGCTACTACATGGCCTGGCATCTGGACCAAATTAATTAAAACATACATATATTGATAGTATATTAAAAAAATATACAGGGTTATTCAAAGAGAGCCGATCTGGCCCCTAAAAGGTAACCGAACACTGAAATTCAGCGTACGGTTACCTTTCCTGGCCATTCGGCTATTCAGAGAGCAGGCAGTTCACCAAATGTTGGCGAATTGCCTGCACATACGGTGCCTGTTCGAGGGCAGTGAAATCCCCCATAGAGAAACAATGCTTCGTCTATTCAGAGAACACAAAACAGCAGTGAAAAGTTGCTGAAATGCCCTGCTGTTCGGTGGTTTCATTCGACAGATTTAGTCAGGCGATTCCCATAGGCTTCAATGTTAAAAATATTCCCGTTTTAATCCAATATCTAATAAACCGTTTATTATACTCTGCAGTAAAAAGTCTCTTTATTTATAGATTTTTTTTAGGATCTTTTAGGCATTTTTGGGGATTTTTTTGTCCAATTCTTCTTTCCATTTTTTTTTTAAATCGTTCTTTTTTCTGTAACAGCCCTTTTTATTATCATTCATAGGATCTTATATGTAAATTTCAGACATTTTCGCTCAGTAGTTTTTTTTCCAAACAGTGTTTCAATTTTCAAACTTTCAAGCGTACGTTTTTTTTTTTCTCACCTCCTCGTTCGTCTGCATGTCAGGTTTTTCCAGCGGCTGCTCTGCGCTGTGATCGGCAGGTAGTCAGGTTTTTCCGGCGTGTTCGGCATGGTTAATCCAGCTGTTTCTGTGGGTTTCGGTGAGTGTTCGGCGGGTTTTGCGGTGAGTGTTCGGCGGGTTTGCGGCTGGTTTTCCCTGCACTACGGGGGCCCTGCGGTGCTTGCTGAATACACTGCAGGGTCGGCGAACTAGGATCGCTGAATCGCCCCGAAGTGCAGGGAACGAAAAGTCACCGAACGTGCGGTGACTTTTCGAATATCTTTGAATAATCCTGATAGACTCTAATGTCACAAACAACACATACACCACAGACTTGAATTAAAACAAATACCAACTCATACGGAGTTGTTTAATTACTAGCTGTAAAACCCAACACTAAATCAATGGGTAATTCACAAATACAGGCTCTAGGCTTTTAGCTTTTGCTATTCGTATCTAATATGGCATCAAATACTCAGCCTTTATTACATTTCAATGTGCTGGAGAAAACAGAATATTTTTTAGGGGGAGTGTGTTGACTGGCCTATTTGCACCACAAGTTAATTTTATTCCACCAGGTTATGACGTGACTAATTGTAAGGGCCTCCCATTCTCAGATCTCTTATCAGGCACACTTCAGTCTCCAATCAGTATATTATATTCCCCTGATTGTATTAACTATATTTGTGTAAGCACTTATAATCACGGTTTCCACACCAATCTCCACCTCACAACCCAGGGGTGTATTGTTACACATTAATGGAGCTTAATATAATTTCCCCATGCACCCTACATATCCACCATGTTAGCTGCTATATTTAAATTGCACTCTGAGGCATTAGTTGCTTGCACATGGATTTCTAATCCTCCTGGTTACATCAACATCGGTTGCTTTAAATGTATTCCAATCAAGCATCAAATATGTCCCTTCATAAACACGAGACTCACAACATGCATTAGAACAATTCTGCAACTTACAAGTACCAGTGGGAACTTTCTTGGCAACTCTAGACATGGTAGCTTCATATAACAATATACCAAATCAAATAGGACTACGAGCGGGAAGATATTTTCTAAAGAATTACCTGAAAGAACAAACGGAATCTCTTTTGCTATTACTAGAGTATGTATTGACGCACAATTACTTTATTTTTGATGGCAAATACAGTATTGCTTGCAAACAAGAGGGATAATGATGGGCACATGTTGTGACCTGAATTATGCCAACCTGTACCTGGTATATTGGGAGGAGGAAATGGTATTCATCCCACATTTTACTTAATATACTCCACATGTTGAGCTGGCTGGGTGGAGTAGAGGTAACATCACTGCTCTATAACCATGGAGACTGTGGAGACACAGGTTCGATCCCGGCAAGAGCACCTCTCCACTAAGCGTCCTTGGGCAAGACACCTAATGGTACATACTCGCCACCCAGGACATACTTGAAATTGAGAGAAATCTCAATGTATCCTTCCTGGTAAAATCCTTTCTCAAAAAAGAAAAAGTTACAAAGTGGCTAAGATATATCGATGATGTGTTCCTACTTTGGACAGGTACACAGGAAGATCTAATGGAATGGGTCAGTTATACAGAATACACATTCCATTGGTTTAAAATGAAATAGCGTGTTAAATCAACCCCAGTCGATTTTAGAATCTCTTGATTTTAGAAATAGTGAAAACTGAACAGCATAATATGTTCAAACTTATTTCGAAAAAGTAGTGCCACAATTTGTTTGACTGGAAGAGTCACCATCCAACCCAATTAAAATGAGGAATACCATTTAAGTAATACCTACGAGCAAGAAGAAACTGCAGCAAATTGGAAGACTTTAAGAAGGAGGCTTTTAAACTCAGAGGTTTTGTGCCAAAGGATATCTGAAAAAGTGCTTTAAAAAGGCGTACCAGAGGGCTTTACAAGCAAACCGTACAGAGATACCAGGCCTGATATAGTGGCTGGGTGTTACACACCTGTAGACTAGTTGTTTCGGGTTGGAACAACTTGACTCAGAACATTAGCTCCTACCTTGAATGCGTATTAAGAGGGATAGTAGAATCACTCCCATCATATATTCGTGATACTAAACAACTTTTTTTGTCCATAAGAAAATTTTTATTAAGCTTTTTTGCAATACAAAAATGATACTAAAGCAATAAGAGATCAAAGGATACAGAAAGTAAGAGAGGGAAGGGGAAAGAGTATATCATCATACAATGTCAGAAGTCACATCACATTAGTATCACATTACTATCGGCTGGTCTCATACATGCCAGTACAGTAGATCAGGCCATCAAATGGCAACAACATACGAATCCCACACCCACCAATGGTCTCTCGCGCCTGGGCGGCAGCCCATCACCTTTTGAGCCATAGAGTCTAGGCTACGAATCTCCACATCCCTGTTTTTAATCTCAGCTATTGTGGGGACTATAGCAGATTTCCATTTTGAAGCTAATAAGGAGGCTGCTACCGTGAGGATTTGAGAAAGGACCCTTGTCTGTGAGGTGGTTAGTGGTGTTGAAAAAATATGTACCAATAAAAGGCCCGGTTCAGGATCAATCAGATCCCAGTACCCTGGTGCAAAAGACGGCTACCTCCTGCCAATAGGTAGTCACTCCCGAGAGCGTCCACCAAACATGAAAATAAGCAACCAGATACGTTTCCGCATCGCCAATATGTGGGGGGGGGGATGGTTGGGTTTATCCGATGTTCTCTATCTGGGGTAATATGGCATCTGTAGGGATTATTATCTCTGCACGTGCTTACAACATGTCGAGATTTATATTCAATAAGAAAACTTATACGAGACACAAATCAATTGTTTATATTTCCTAGAAATTCTCTTAAATTCTTTTATTTGTCTGTGTTTTGCTTTGAAGAATACACTAATAATCGGATAAAAATAAATATATTTAATAGGTATATAAAAAAGTTTCAAAACTCATATCATAATAAAGATTTATAATCATAATCCATCCATCAGCACATAGACACTAGCTTCACAATATATGTATCACCTGTTAGTAACTGCATATATGATTAATATCATTTACCTTATCAGTTAGTAACTATACACAAATGGTTAATAAACATTTCTGCTTAACGAAAATTTAACATATATTTCCCAGCAAACCAATGTTTAACAAGCTAGATCTTGTAGAGATATATGTATCTCTCTATACTACGTGGGTCAACAAAAGATGAGCTATCACTTATTCTATTTTTAGAATGATAAATAATAAAAACTTATTTAGTGAATCCTCCCCTAATAGAGAATTAAGATTCTAATCTTCTACTTTTTATTTTGTAGTTATATAATTCCTTGCTTATTAATTTCAATCACAGTAATTTCCAAATTCAATATATATATATATATATCGGTATATCAATCTTGCAACAGTTTCCTTATATCCGATTCTTCTTCATATCTATCTGCAGAATATAAATATTTTTAACAATAATCTGAGATATCTCAGTCTATCTATTGCAAGAAATACTCCAGATATATATAATTATTAATTACTAAATTTTTGCTCTCTAATACATTACCTCCAATCTGGATTCAATGAGTTACAGCCTTGGAATATTCTTTGATTGTTTTGGAATATGTGAAAATTATCAATGTAGATATTCAATACATATGAGTTAGAGATGTGGTGGAATGATCGGCAGTCTGAATTAATGCATAATCGTGTCTTGGTATGATCTGAAGTGCATGGTGTCCTGAGATGGTCTGCTTGCGTGATCTGCCCGCGATGGTCTGTGTTGTAACGAACAGTGCAGCTTCAATTATAGTCAATTTGACGTCACTGACAATCTACCTCTTTCCATTTAAATATTACATTCTTTATATTAATATAATATTTACTATACCTCTAGAGGGCAGTGTTGCACTTCTAATTAATTTCACATTTAATTTTTATATATTTTATCCCAGGTCAAGAGATCAATCTGACTTACAAAGACCCTATTTTCAATACTAGACTTAGAGTATCTCCAGTCAAAATTAAATTAATAATCTCCACTCCTCTCAAAGTTTTTACTGAGTCTCTTTATCAGTTGAATTCCTTTCTAGTTAAAATCAACAGAATCTATTCTGCAATAATCATACTATTTACCAGTTCACTCTACAAATATTTATTGGAGCATCTATTTTCTACTGTAAATATAATAAAATATACATTGATTATAAAAATATATTTCGTGAATATAATCATACATTTGCAAAGATTTTAACTTCGTTCCTATACCCAAAAAGAAAATATCTTTTCTTTCAAAACTTGTTAAAACGCCAATAAATTTAAATATGACATGTCTGGCACTTAGCTTCAGCATTATATCACATAAAGACATTTTATCGTCTCTGATCATGTCTGGCATTTATAGAAACAAAAACATAACTCTTAAAGTTTCACCTAGCCGTGAACTATTTAAAAAAAAATCTCTGTTCATTTCTAAAACTAGGGAAAATTGAAAAAGAAAAGACTTTCCATTTAAAACAAGATGGCTACAGGCATCCATTTTAATTTTTCCATTCTAATATACCCGACACATCTGTACATTAGTTTCTTGCGTGCTTCCAATTGGGAGGCACTGCAAAACGTTCCCTTGTCTTTAGTGAAAGATTTCTCCCATTGAGTGTCCGAACATGTCATGCCAATATCCCTCTCCCAATTCAGCTGGAACATCCATTTACCTTTGGATCCCGAGGTCAGTAATAGGTGATAGCATAACGAAAGTAATTTAACTTCAGTCGTGGGATTGACACAATAGTCTTCAAAATCGGAGAGAAGTGGGGACGGGAAAGGAGTTACCTCAAAAAGTCCCAACTTCCTCAAGTAGGAACGCAATTGCATATATGACAGGATAACCCTCCCAGTATAGGGCAGCAAGGTCTTCAGATGGGCCACAGGTAAGGGACCTAGAGCGGTAAATAGGTGACAGAGTCTAAGTATCCCAGCCCCCTCCCATATCCAGGAGCAGAAGGTAGGAATAACCAATTCTAATGCCGTTAGGGGGGGTCGCCATAGCCAGAGGGTGCACCCGGCGGAGAGAAGTAGTGCAAATATTCCACCTGCACACTAGTAGGTCTGGAAATGGGAGCATAGACTGCCATCGCGGACGCATAGATCTGGGGAGCCATAGTGATATTGCTGGAGCTGAAGGTAGAAATTGGGGAAGAACCATCCGTATCCACTGTGGAGAACCAAAGGGGGTCAAAACCGATCCTACCACAGCTATTATGACTGCCTTGTGATATAGTTGGAAATTGGGGACTCCCATGCCCCCTCTCACAATCGGTTGGTGTAATATCAAAACCTTGACCCTGGCTCTTCGCCCTGCCCAAATAAAGTCTGTAATTATTGTTTGGAGAGCCCTAAAATAGTAAGGGGGTGGGCAGGGGCAAAGCCTGGAATGCGTAAAGAAGTTTAGGCAATAGAGTCATCTTGACCACTGCCATGCAACCCACCCAGAACAGTTCCTTGGTAATCCATCTGGTACACAGCTGTTTAGAAAGGGAGAGTAGTGAGGTGTAATTTAGTCGAAACAGGGTAGTAGGCGAGAAAGATAGTTTAACCCCTAAATACGTCAGAGAAGTCGTTCGCCAGTCATACGGGTATCTGGTTTTTAAAGTTTCTATTTCATCCCGGGGGATCGCATATGGGAGGGCTTGGGTCTTGGCGATGTTAATTTTATGATCTGATACTGCACTATAGTCCTTAAGTAGATTATGAAGTTGGGGGACAGAATCATCGGGTTAGTCAAGGTCAAAAGGATGTCATCAGCGTATAGACCCAGCTTACACTCAGACGGACTCACCGGGACAGCCTCCACCCCCGGTGCTTGCCGAATCGCCTGTGCCAAAGGTTCCAGCGCTAGGACGTACAGTAGGGGGGATAAAGGACAGCCCTGTCGGGTACCTTTAGAGATAGGAACGGTGCGGGACAGGAAGCCTGCATTCAAGACTTTGGCTGAGGGGATGGAGTATAAGGCCAGAATAGCTTTAATCAATTCAGGAGGGAAGTCAAATTTGAGAAGGACATGATTTAGAAAAAGCCAATGAAGTCAATCAAAGGCCTTTTCGGCATCAAGGGACAATAAAAGAACCGATCGGGAGTCTCTACAAGCCAAATCTATTAAGTTTAAAATTTTTATAGTATTATCGGTGCCCTGACCACTTGTTGAATCTCCAGCATAGAAATGTCCTCACCCAGTGTCTTTTGTTGTTGTTCAGAAAGGGTGGGTAAATGTAAAAATTGCAAATATGGGACTATGGTAGCTAATGATGGATGGGTAATAGTGAGGGTCAGATTTCAGATTATATAGTTGGGAATAATAATTTGCGAAACCATCTGCAATATTTTGGGGTTGGTGGGGAATATTACCCGCTGCGTCTCGCAGGCTTTGGATGTGGGAGCGATATATCCTTTTCCTGAGTTTATTGGCCAGCATCCTACTCGCCTTATTACTGAAATGGTGGTAGCAAACCTTAAGTCTCCTAGCCGCCCAAGCATATTGTTGTTTATCAAGTTCAGTCAGCTGGTTCTTAAGGGATGTCAAATCAGCAGTAAGTGCGTCTGTGGGAGTCAATTTGTGGGAGAACGTACACGCATCCAGCCGCTGTAGGAGGTCTAGTCTTTGGGCAGCGTCACGTCTCTTAAAATAGGAGCCCAATTTAACCAGAATGCCTCGAATTACTGCTTTATGCGTCTGCCATAAGGTGAGGGGTGATAGGTGTAGAGTTTTCTTCAAATAATAGAAGTTCCCTCATCAATTCCTCGTGAACCTCTGGATGGGACAGCATGTATTCATTAAGCCTCCAGGACATTCGGCCTGTGGCAGCAAGCGGGACACTAATTATCATTTCTACAGGGGCGTGGTCCGACCATGTCATTGTTCCTATATTACACTGTTGTACTCTGGAAATAACCTCTCCTGGGGCAAATAAAAGTCCAATCTAGAATAGGACCGGTGGGTCAGGGAATAAAAAGAATAATCAATCTCCCCCGGATGGAGGAGTCGCCACACGTCGTATAGCTTGAATTCCGCAAACAGTTTTCGAAACATTTTAACTTGCGATTTCTGCAATCTCGATGGAGTGGAAGGGAGGTCTAAAGCAACGTTAAAGTCCCCACACAAAATCAATAATCCCCTACTAGCTCGACCCAGTTTGCACAAAGCTTTCCGTAGAAACAAATCTTGACCTGTGTTAGGGCAGTACAAGTTAGCAATGGTATAATCGACATTATTGATAGAGCAAATAAAAAAATATATATCTCCCTTTGGCATCTACAATTTGTCTGAGATTTGAATTTCACAGTATTGCGAATCAGAATGGGAGGGACCCCCCCCCCCGGGATTTAGTAGGGGACGTTGCGTGAATCTGCATGCGATATTGAGGCAAAAAAAGGGTGGGGTGGGCAGTGGGCACCAGTTTTAAAGTGGGTTTCTTGCAAACACATAACATCGGGAGCAGAGCGTCTAAGGTCAGCCGCCAGAGAGTGTATTTTGAAGGGTAAATTCAGGCCTTTCACATTGTGTGCAACAATTTTAGGCTACTCATTGAATCGGGGGTAGTGCACAGGGAAAGCTGCTAGGGTGGCAACCCTTGACCCAGAGACGATGTACTCCCCAAGGGGAACAGAAAAAGGAAAGGGGGAAAAAGGACAGGGGGACCTCGCCAACAGGGCTCCGGTTTCCTGCTGGAAAAAAGACCAAAAATAAAACAACCTTGCCAACCGAGCAAACAATATACACCACATTACCCTCCCGCATCTGGATGGAATTTTCAGACAAACCTCGGAAAACCAAGGGGAGGTGGGGGGGACTGATCATGTCCACATTCCGTAGCACAGTCAACGTCCAGCACCGGGATCAGGTGTTATGGGGCAAATCGGCCGTGACCAGCAGGTGACCCGTAAGGACAAAAATATTGCACAGTTAGATAAAATAGCAGAAAAATAGAAAAACACAAAGAGTTGTAAATCTTGGCCCGAAATATGCAATAGTCAGGAGCCGTGAATGTACAATACCCCAAAGTGCGTCTGGAGCCTGGGTTCAAGGAGGACCTGAGAGAGTATTATCCAATCACTTCAATAAAATATGAAAAAAGCGAGAGTGCGCTCTTATATTTTGGCTACATACGAACCATCCTGAGGGGACCGGAGATCTTCCAGCAAGTAGGTCCTTATAAAAGGACCACTCAATGCCGTTCAGGGGAAACCTTGGCTGGGGAAGTCGAAGGCAGTCGGAGAGGGGTGTAGGCATCCAGCAGCTTCCAGAGTAGGGGTCTGGAAGGGCCTCTTCGGACCGCAACAGTTGCATAAGGTGTTCTTTGCTGCCGAAGAAATGTACCTGTACTAACATGTCTCTCGAGACAGTCTGTGGCAGGTTACGAAGTTTAGGGATGCGATGATGCGATCTACTTGCAATGCACCCGCAGTTTTAAGTGGTAGCAATGTCTGTAACATTTCTGATACATACACCTCCCATCGATTCAGGTATGCCACGAATCCGTACATTATTCCTCCGCGACCTGTCTTCCACTTTCATCTGCAGCGCTGCATGTGACTCTTTCAGCTCTCGATGTGCGTCCACCAGCTCATTGCGGGCTAAGCATAGTTCATCTGATTTAGCCTCTAGATGATCTGTGCGGCCTCCCAGTTCCCGAATGTCTCGGCGGATCATCAGCATTGGATCTGAAGTCTGTCTGCAGTGATGTACGGCAATGCCGGGAGATCGCCTAAAAGGGAGGGGGGAAATCCTTTTGGATCCCTCTCCGTCCCGATCGGGAGGTGCGACATGGACAAGCCAGGCACAGCTTGACAGGAGAGTCTCCCATTTTAAGCGGTATCTGGCTTTAACCCACTCAGTGTGTTTATGGGAATTTTTGACCATTCTTCCAGAAGCGCATTTGTGAGGTCACAAACTGATGTTGGACGAGAAGGCCTGGCTCTCAGTCTCTGCTATAATTCATCCCAAAGGTGTTCTATCGGGTTGAGGTCAGGACTCTGTGCAGGCCAGTCAAGTTCATCCACACCAGACTCTGTCATCCATGTCTTTATGGTCCTTGCTTTGTGCACTGCTGCACGGTCATGTTGGAAGAGGAAGGGGCCAGCTCCAAACTGTTCCCACAAAGTTGGGAGCATGGAATTGTCCAAAATGTCTTGGTATGCTGAAGCATTCAGAGTTCCTTTCACTGGAACTAAGGGGCCAAGCCCAGCTCCTGAAAAACAACCCCACACCATAATCCCCCCTCCACCAAACTTTACACTTGGCACAATGCAGTCAGACAAGTACCGTTCTCCTGGCAACCGCCAAACCCAGACTCATCCATCAGATTGCCAGATTGCCAGATTGTCCATCACTCCAGAGAACGCATCTCCACTGCTCTAGAGTCCAGTGGCGGCGTGCTTTACACCACTGCATCTGACACTTTGCATTGCACTTGGTGATGTATGGCTTGGATGCTGCTGCTCGGCCATGGAAACCCATTCCATGAAGCTCTTTGCGCACTGTTCTTGAGCTAATCTGAAGGCCACATGAAGTTTGGAGGTCTGTAGCGATCAACTCTGCAGAAAGTTGGCGACCTTTTCGCACTATGCGCCTCAGCATCCGCTGACCCTGCTCCGTCAGTTTACGTGGCCTACCACTTCGTGGCTGAGTTGCTGTCGTTCCCAAACACTTCCACGTTCTTATAATACAGCTGACAGTTGACTGTGGAATATTTAGGAGCGAGGAAATTTCACAATTGGATTTGATGCACAGGTGGCATCTTATCACAGTTCCACGCTGGAATTCACGGAGCTCCTGAGAGCGACCCATTCTTTCACAAATGGTTGTAAAAACAGTCTGCATGCCTAGTAGGGATGAGCCGAACACCGCCCGAGTTCGGTTCGGGCCCGAACACGAACTTTCCATATGTTCGGGTCCGATCCCGAACTCCATGCAAGTCAATGGGGCTGAAAATTTGGTTTTTAGAGTGCCCTCCAAGAGGGCATATATGCTAGATATTTGCCATAAAAGGTGTATGGGGGTCCGGGTAGTGCCCTGGGGGACAGGAAACAAGGACAAAAAGTTTAAAAAAAAAACATTTTTAAAAGGGACAGTGAGTTTTCCATGAAAATAAGGGTTAAAAATAAAAACAAAAAATTCCTTCAAATATCGTGCCTAGGAGGTCCCCATAACCTGCCCGTGAAGTGGCGGATTTCTAGGATGTATAGAAACACTTAAAAACAAAAAAATGACGTTTCAAATGATGGTAAACAGTTTTCCTTTAATCTATCCATAAACAACTGCTTGGGGCGGCAGTCTGTATGAAAAGAGGAGACATTTTCGGATACTCAGAAAAAGTTTACTGATTTTTTGGCGGTGAAATGCAGGAGAATGGAAAATTCTAGACCAAATAGTCGAATTGGAAAGTGAGATAAATGGGAGACTTTTTCTGGTTTGGCTATTTTGACCTAGAATTTTCTCTTCAGTCATTCTCCTGAGTTTCACCTCTCTGAATAACCCTGTCAGGGTTATTCAGAGAGCGGTGAAGAGCAGGAGAATGACTGGAGAATGGAAAATTCTAGGTCAAAGCAGACTACCAGTTGAGAAGAATCCCTGGAAGGTGTTTTTTTTTCTCTTTCTTTTGAAAAATTGCTTAACACTTAAAAATAAGAGTCTTAAAATATAACATCTAGATCAGTGTTTCCCAAACCTGTCCTCAGAACCCTCTAACCGGCCAGATTTTTCAGATCACCTTCGGGGGAAATGCAGACTGAATCCTGCAATCACTGAGCAGAAAATCATATCACCTGTGCTGTGCTTCAGATATCTGGCAAACCTGTCCTGTCAGCGGTTCCTGAGGACAGGTTTGGAAAAACTCTGCTCTAGATCCAGGGTGCGGAACATGGCGTGATCCACCACCTCTTCTGACCACATGCAGTTAGAACCTGAGAATAAATAGTTCCTTATACCAGGGGCGTCGCTACATGGCGGCAGGGGGTGCGGCCCGCACCAGGTGACACCCGCCCTTAGGGTGACACCGTCACCCTAAGGGCGGGTGTCTCACCCTGCGCCGCGTGTTCGCTCCCTGCGAGCCTCCGAAGCTATGCAGCTTCAGCGCTCGCCTGGGGGAAACACGTCACCAGCCGAGTTCTCGCGAGATCGCGGCTGGTCATGTGGCTCCCCAGCGCCCAAGCTCCATGCCGCCGGACTTTCAGAGGGAGCAGAACACGCGGCGCAGGAGGTGAGTTGGGGGCATTATCCATGAACTGGGGCATATCCATGAGCTGGGGCAGTATCCATGAGCTGGGGGCAGTATATCCATGAGCTGGGGCAAATCCATGAGCTGGGGCAGTATCCATGAGCTGGGGCAATATCCATGAGCTGGGGGCAGTATCCATGAGCTGGGGGCAGTATCCATGAGCTGGGGCAGTATCCATGAGCTGGGGGCAATATCCATGAGCTGGGGCAATATCCATGAGCTGTGGCAGTATCCATGAGCTGGGGCAGTATATCCATGAGCTGGGGCAGTATATCCATGAGCTGGGGCAGTATATCCATGTGCTGGAGCAGTATATCCATGAGAGGAGCTGGGGCAGTATATCCATGAGAGGAGCTGGGGCAGTATATCCATGAGAGGAGCTGGGGCAGTATATCTATGAGAGGAGCTGGGGCGATATCCATGAGAGAAGCTGGGGCAATATCCATGAGAGGAGCTGGGGCAATATCCATGAGAGCTGCTGGGGCATATCCATGTATGCTGCTGGGGCATATCCACTGCCTTCAAACAGACACCGTACTTGCTGGAAGTTGGCAAAAATTTGTGTGAGCATATGAGGGAGCTCCACAGCAATAAACCTCACAGTAATGTGCGCTGTGTGTATGAGCATTCAGTGTTATATGGGAGTACTGATTTAGGAGTAAGAGTAGTTTAAAAAAATCTGTAAAACTCGAGAGGGGGGGGTGACACCATAAGTTACCGCACCGGGTGACACCAACCCTAGCGACGCCACTGCCTTATACCAATGGTTCCCAACCCTGGTCCCCAAGTACCCCTAGCAGGCCAGGTTTGCAGGATATCTGAAGCACAGCACAGGTGATATGATTTGCTGTTTGTGATTGCAGGATTCAGTCTGCATTCCCCCAAGGGAATCCTTAAAATCTGGCCTGTTAGGTGTACTTGAGGACTGGAATTGGGAACTACTGCCTATATATGAACCCTTTGTGACATGCTTGTGCGAGCTCTTTCAGAGCAGCATAATTCCCCATGGTGTCCAATGGACTCCAGGAGACAATACCAGTGTTGCCAGTATTGATTAGTGGCTCCCTTTTGTTATAAGTCTAGCTACCAATATAGGTTATTGAATTGCTCAGACTTTTTCCTTTTCACAGCTTCTGATGAACAATTGGACTGGAATATGATTCCTTTTTACTTTATTGAGTTGGTCTTCCATATCGCTTAGAAATTGGGCATTTTACTCTTACTAGTTTTACCTGTCTGTGTTGTGGTCACTTTGCATAGCAACGTTTGATATTTTTTTGCCCAATGCTTTGCATACTCTGAGGCGCGTTCAGTTGCTCAGCTGCTGCAAGTGCTAAGTTAGCAACTTGGCACTGAACGCTGTGCTGCAGCTCAGCACTGCTAACTCAGAACTTGCAGCCAAGTCGAGAGGTGCTGCAGCGTTAGCTGAGTGTGATGTAGGAAAGATGGCCGCCTCCACGCAGCAAATAATCCAATAAGGAAATGTTCAGTTTGAAGTTTTGGTGGAGCAAAACACCAAATATTTATTTGAACATGGTAACTAAAGTGGTAATAAAATGGATAAAAGTGGATTTTGCAGAAACCGCACCTTTCACTAAGCAATCCTCTGCCCTTTTGCTTCCATATTCACAGCCAAAGCGTTCAGTGCGACGGCTGCAGCAAGCTGAAATTGTGCACTAAAGCAGTTCAGCAGCTGCTGAGGAACTGAACGTGCGGGGCAGAAAAACAAATCTAGATTCCCAGTCCTAGGAGAGATACAATTTTTTTCTCTATTGTTGATAACTCTGTTGGTGCTGAACCATGACTCTATAGCAATAAAATAAATGGCTATTGCAACCTCCTAAACTAAAATCTACACATTACTTGTAGGTATACCACTCCTTTGCTCCTGCTAAAGCAACGTTTTACCATATTATTTCAAAGACTGGCTATTCTGCTGCGACAAGCAATACTCTGATAAACCTGACAGGGACATGAGCAGAATGGGATTCTTGAATGATGAGGTGTCCATTGCTAATGTATGTGCTCAAAGCACAAAACCGTACCATTCTTGAACAACGCCTCTACAGTATGAAAAAAATGTTTATTGCTCCTCTGCTGTGATTTTAATTGTGTATTAGCCTCAACTTTTGATATGCTGGGGGTCTTCTCATAGGCCTCATTCCTCATGTGGATTAAGAAATTGGCAGAAGTGTCACAACTAGGGTTGCCAGATTGGCCATGTTTTCCTCGACATATAATTTATTCATGTTGATGGGTATTGCATGAAAAAATGCCACCTCGCAGCATGTAGAATCCATACGATGCAGATAAAAAATAAAAAATCCCAGGCCGGCTTTTTAGTTCCTTCCTGCAGCATATGAATTATACATGTTGCAGGGCACCACTTTTCCCTGACACTCCCCTCCCCCTCCCCCTTTTTGCATGAAGTAGTAATGTGTCCAGGAGAACATGGCCGACCTGGCAACCTTAGTCACAACTTATGTGACTCTTGGAGACTGGACTATGACGCTTCTGTGTGGAATTAGTTATTTTTCTATGCTGTTATCACAGCATGTATCATGAAGACTCCCTGAACCGCCTGACTCCCTCAATCACCTGAGGTGCACCTGCCCCGCCCGCACCTCAGGTGATTCAGTGAGTCTGCAGTGTCCCTCGAGGTTGGATAGGAGTCATGAGAGGAGTGGTGTCCTGCATACATTTGCTGTCACTTTTCATTAAAGTACACCTAAAGCTTGTGAGTAGGTTTTATATCTTTCACATATTGTCTAAACCATCTGCACCATCATCATTTTTTTTTTTTTTTTTGTATGTATGTTCTGGGGTTAAAGAGACATCCCCAGATAAGGATAAATCGGAAGGGGATTCCGATATAAAGAGGCCAAAACCATTTTCTGCTATTTTAAAGATGGTATACTGTATATAAAATGTTTTGGACCTGTGTACTTCTACGCATATAAACTCCTATAATTAATGATTTTGGTTTTCTGGATTTTTTGTTTTTGTTTGTAATAATACCACCATTTAAAATCTAATTTAAGGTCTATACTGCTTCTATAGGTGCGCCGAGAGCACATTCACATTTCCTGTATTTGCCAAAGTTTATTCAGTACTTTTTGGAGGGTTGTGTACTGGTGTTTTTTTTTTTTATTCTTATAGCAGCGCTATTTTATAAAATATTTTATATGTATATATTTCATATATAGCGCCTAGTGTATCGTTTACGTTGTGCATTTTCTATCGCAAGTTCCATAGCGCTTGCACAGATCCAATCCATCGACTGCCTGTCTTGGAGAGGGTGCTGTCAGCATGCAATCTGGGAAATACAAAAATCCTGGCTGCTGGTGATGCTGGGTGGGGTGGAGGAGACTCCCCCACTTTCCCCAGCATTATCACCTGATTTACAGAGCAGGGGGGGGGGACACTCTCCTCACATCCTGACCACTTTAAATCAATAAAGTTGTCAAAATGAATATAGTGTCCCTTTTTTAAACCTTTGCCGACGGACAGGTTGTGCCAGGCGGGAGGGCGTTGACACCGGGGTGTACTAGTATGCCCCGCCGATTGGAAACTACTTTGGCCCGCCTAGCAGCTGGTGCGCATCATTGACTGCACGGAGATGGCCTGACTGTGACCTTTCCAGTGATTTCTCTCTTTTCTGCATGTTCTCCCGATCAGGAGAGAGAGGTTCAAAAGGACCTCCATTCAGGCATTCTCCTGGCTCTGCCAGGTGGCGCCTGAAACTGACATCATTGTGCCCGTCACGATGACGTCAGTGCGCCGGAGGGGGGGTATAAGGCTGGGGTCAGACCAGCGCATTTTTAACGTGCGTTCTGGCGCACTTAATCACGGCCGCACTAGCAGCAAATGACGGGCAATGACAGCCAATATACGAAGTACGGTCGCACGAAAGTCCGGCTGCGCAACGCAAGTGGAAAATTAACGCATTTTTTCGAGAACGCTGAACCGCTAGTACGGACGTACAGAGTGCGCTGCGCCCGCTAGCGGTGTGTGTGTGTGATTTGGAGACGTCAGACCCTGCTCGTGTCCGGCCAACATAACGTCCAGACGCAAAAAGTTTCCTGGTTTGGATCCGTAAAACATCACGCACGAAAATGCGCATCGTATGACCGTTTTCGCCTATTCCGTGAAAAAATACGTCAATGCGTTCGGACGCACTTTTTTACGTTCGCGTGTAAAAATGCTTTCGTTTGACCCTAGCCTAAAAGCGGGCTCTGACTTCAAGGAAGTCAGACTACCAGTGGACTAAGGACAGAGAAGTATTGGGAGAAAACCCTCGCTGACCAGACAATGTGTGGGGGGACGTCCTCTGTATACAGTGGGGACACTCCATGATGTCCCCCACACGCTGTCCACAGTTAAAGGTTTAAAAGGTGTTTAAACCAATAAAAATGCATGAAAATGTGTGGAAAAAAAAATATAAAAATAAAAAGTCCTAAACAGAGTTTTACAGAGAAAAAAAAAAAAATAAAAAAAAGTCACGTAAAAATACAAAAATTATAAAAAATAAAATGATTTCTTGCTGAAAACTAAAAGCATAAACGGTTGGATAAAAAACATAAACACAAAACAAAAAAAACACACATTTTTTTTTTTACATCGAATTCTACAGGATTCACCCATTTCAACCGGTCGAGCGGAATCACTGAAATGTCGGTGCAGTTCGGCATTCTCTGAATAGATTAACCATTACTTCTCTACGGGACAATTTTGCTGAATTGCGGCAATCTGCACCGTATTTCGCTGTCAATTTGCCAGTATTTGAGGAATTAGGCTAGGGTCAGACGAGCGTGATTTCTACGGACTATACGTCCTTGCACACGGACGTACGTCAGTACGGAACACACAGTAGTGGCCACACAGTCCATTTATTCACTGACATATATTTTGACGGATGTAGGAGGGAAAATAAATTAAAAAGCAGTTTAAATGATTTATAATCTAGCCCCTGGTGATGTCCTTTGAATACATCCCACACAATTCAATGATTTGAGTCAGCGATTGACCCATAGACTCCATTCTATGGCCAGAGCCACACAGTGAGGAGCAAGTGATGGAAAGATACTGTGGGGGGGGGGGCGCATCTACAACACAAAAGATCACACAATGGATGCGCCCAGTGACACAGTGTAAAATATTATGTTAACTAGACCTACAAGAGAAAACCAAGTGCATGGAAGATATCAGCAACATAACTTTCTTGGTGTTAGTGGCCCTTTAACTAAGGAATGAATGTGACTGGTTGCAGAAATATTGTCAGAAAAGGAAACCCTATTTGAATTTTGAGATAGATGTGCATTTCAAAGACTAGTATGGTGAAGGGCTTTGCAGTAGGACTGTAGCAAAGTCAGCAGAAAGCGATTTATATGTGGTAAATGGCAGGGCAGGCGTGTACAGTGGGAGGCCGTCAAAATATATTGATGGCTACCCAATGTGTTTAGCAATATACTGAAGCAGTCCTCTGCATGATTGCTAGAGTGCACTGTGTAGAGCTGTGACTTTCAAGCTCTTAATCCTTCTTCACGGTGATAAGAAAAACATTGTCAAGGCACACGCACTATATTTTGGATTTTAATTTTTATTGTAGGTGACATTTATAGGACAGGTGAACACAGTAACATCTGCATTTCATGATAACGAGTTTGTAGAATGGTATCTGTAACAAATCCTCATCACATTATATAATAAAGCAGTCACATAAACTGAGTAAAGAAGAAAAAAGGCAAGGTATGACCGGTGATGCCTGGCAGGAGCTGTGAAGAGGAACTTCACCTTTCAGCATGACAACGACCCAACTCGTACATCCAAATCAACAAAAGGAATGGCTTCACCAGGTTAAAGATTTGGGATGGCCCAGCCAAAGCCCAGACCTTAAGAGGGCTGTGCCCAGGAGATGCCCTCACCATCTGACTGACAGATTTGGAGTGTTTTTTCCAAAGAGTGGGCAAATATTGCCATGTCATGATGAGCCATGCTGATAGGCTCATACCCAAAAAGACTGAGTGCTGTAATAAAATCAAAAGGTGTGTAGCGCTCACTCCCGGAGGAGCCGCTGAATTAACCTCGGGTTAGTCTCACCGCGTCGGGGAATAAATATACACCAGCACTGTTGTGGATTTTTATAGATTATATTCTTTACTGATCCCAATAAAGAAGCATATATAATGTGGATACGGTATTTGAACGACAGGATTGCGTAATGCGGGAAAAACACGCAGCGGCAAAAGAAAAGTTTAACCCCTTTAGTTCTGGAGTGTAAGTCCCGTGAATGCAATGTCTCAAAAAGGCGTATGTGTATTGTCTCAGGTACCCGGGTACTGTATTCAACTGGCCAGTGAATGAAACAAACAAATCTTCGACTAGTCCCGTTGGGGCCCTGTAGATTTAACCACTTGAATGCTAAGGACGCGCTCAGTGCGTCCTCAGCATTCCCGCTGGTGTGCTGAGGACGCGCTGAGCGCGTCCTCACTTTGGGGTCAGCGTTCGGCCGGGTTCCGGCCGATCGCTGGCCCCTCCGGTGCGGGCTGACATCCTGGATGTCAGCCCGGCATCCGGACCAGCAGCCGCCATTATTAGGTGTCATCGCGGGGGCGCGATGACACCTAATTCAGGCCCCCCCCCCGCATGTGCGGAGGAGGCGCCTGAAAGGGAGGGGGGGGAGGTCCTTCGGACCTCTCTCCCTCCCGATCGGTGGCTCTGTGGGGCTTAACCCAGGCATCATTTGGAAGGGCACAGCCTGCCCTTCCAAATGATGCCTGGCATTAACCCCTGGGGAGCTGGATCGAGAATCGGCGCTGAAAAGTGCCGGTTCGCGATCCTTTCCCGGAGCTGGCCGACATCTTGGATGTCGGCCAAGCTTCCGGGAACTCCCCCAGAGGACTGGCGTCATCGTGCGTAGCACGATGACGCCAGCCCTACAGTTAACCCCTAACTGCCACCAAGTGTGGAGATAGGGAGTTCCAATGAACTCCCTATCTCCCGATCCGTGGCAGTTAGGGGTTAAATTTTGATATGGTTGGATCGGCCAGAGCATGGCCGTTCCAACGATACCAAACATGAAAGTTAAAAATTTTGTAAAAAAAAAAAAAAAAAATTAAAAAAAAAAAAATAAACACTTTTTTTTTATTTTTTTTGGTTTGTTAGTGTAGCAATATTGTTCCCATTTCAATTATAATGTAAACAATGATGCTGCACTAACGATTTTTGTATGCGGTGCGTTTGTTAAAAATAGTGTCATTTTCCCCAAAAAAAAAATGTAACGAGACCCCATCTCTAATTTTTTTAACAAGCGCACCCCATACAAAATATAACCGCAATTGCTCGCATGTTAAAATGTGGAAAAAAACACTTTACACATTGTAAATTATTGAAAATACATATTTTATTGCATTTTTTGTTATAATATACAGACATGACATAACGTATACATATAATAATGACATATTATGAATCTACCGAGTCTGACGGAAAGAACGATATATAATATGTCGGGGTCATATACTAAAATAAGCCTTAAAAACACGTTTAAACATGATGCGCAAAACAGGTAAAAAATGACCTCAGCACAGGGGCGGGAAAAGCCTCAGCAGCGAAAGGGTTAACCCCTTAGTGACCGGGCGGTTTTACACAAATCCGTCCTTTAGTGACCGCTGCTGTTTTTACGTTTCTGCGCTGCTCGTGTTTAGATCAAATTTTCCTCTTACTCGTTTATTCAACCCACACATATTATACACCCTTTTTCCCGCCATTAAATGGACTTTCTAGAAATACCATTATTTCCATCATATCCAATAATTTAATATAAAAAAAATATGAAATATGATGAAAAAAATGGTAAAAACACACTTTTTCGTAATTTAATCCCCTAAAGCTATAACCACCAATAAAGACCCGGCTAAATAGTTTCCAAATTTTATCCCGAGAATATAAATACCCAATTTTTACATGTTTTTACCTTTTAACCCTTTCACTGCTGAGCCAGTTCACCTATGTGCGCTGCGCTCATTCTGACCATTTTGTGCTAATTATTTTTAGATGACAGCCTAGGTCCTATTTAATTAAACTCCCCCCAGACAAAAAAAACTTTAAAAAAAAAAACATTTTTTTATTTTATTTAATTTTTTTATTATTTTTTTTATTTAATTTTTTTTTTTACATTTTTTTTTAAAACCAAACCTGGTCATGTTTGGTATCATTTGAAAGGCCATAATCAGGCCTTTCAAATGATGGCAAATATGACCATCTAGCTGCCATGGATCGGGAGATAAAGGGATCCTTAGGATCCCCTTATCTCTACATGGCAGCTAGAGGGTTAACTGGCCCACTGACATCCTCACACATATGGTGAGGTTGTCAGTGGGTGGGGGGGGACCTGGGCTAGGCTGACATCCAAGATGTCAGCCCCCCTCCAGGTTTGAATCACGTTTTGGCGCCAATTGGCGCCGCAACGTGATCCGGCGGCGAAATGGTTAATGCCATACACCGCTGGAAAGGGGAGGCTCTCCCCTCTCCAGCGGTGCAAACGGCATCTCCCTAGCTTCAATGGTTGGGGAGATAGAGGGCTCCGAAGGAGCCCCCCCTCCCCTCCATTGAAACACATGGGGGCACCTTCTGATGACGTCACCACGTAGCGTGGCGACGTCATCAGCCTCGCCTGCCCATGTAAATCACATGGGCAGGCTTCCTCCCTGTCAGATCGACGTGGGATCCGACGAGGGAGGTGAGTATCGGGCGGGAGGGGGATTTGGCGCCGCTGACGTACCCTGTACGTCATCGGGTCTAAGGGAGACCCGAACACAGGACGTACAGGGTACGTCAGCGGTCGGGAAGGGGTTAAACAATAATGCAGCGTGAGGTTCTTAGATTTGGAAACTGCGGCCTGGGAGGCCTCTCACCCATCCGATAGACAATCTGTTCAGCGCTCGACCAAGGATGTCTCTCCACTTATACACTGGGACTCTGTGCCACCGGATCCGCTCCTTGCTTGTCTGATCTCCACACTACGAACAACGGTCTACCGCCTGCACTCCCAATGGATCATCGCGGTCTCCTAACTCGGGGTCCAGCCGGAACTAGATAGCTACTCCAACCTCTCAGCGTTGCGTAGGCAAGTCTCTGCAAGGTCACTGTCCCGATCGCCAGCACCAGCGAGGCAGCGCCTGCACTCTGGCCTGTTCACGATCCCTGGCAGTCTCCCGTGCATCCTCCACCTTTCGCCGCTCGGCTCACCTTGCCTCTCCTCTGCACGAGGCTGCTGATCTCCTTCCTCTTCCTCCCACCCACTTCCTGTACTCCCGCAAAGCATGATGGAAACTGTAGTTCCGTTTATGTCCAACATAGTTCATATTGCCTCTGTCTCCCCCTGGTGGCCATAACAAGTAAATGCAGCAAACACAGTCTTTAAACAGCGCTACAGGTGTTTCAACAAAGTATTAGTTTAAGGGTGGGCACACTTATGCAACCATATTATTTTAGTTTATTTTCCCTCCCTCCCCTAAAGATCTGTTCGTTTTTCAATTGAGTTGTACAGTTTATAGGTCACATTAACCCCTTAACGCCACAGGACGTACAGTTACGTCCTGCATTAGGCGGGCTTTAACCCTTTCGCTGCTGAGGCTTTTCACACCTCTGTGCTGAGGTCATTTTTACCGGTTTTGCTCATCATGTTTAAACGTGTTTTGAAGGCTTATTTTAGTATATTACCCAGACATATTATATATCTTTCTTTCCGTCAGACTCGGTAGATTCATAATATGTCATTATTATATGTATACGTTATGTCATGTCTGTATATTATAACAAAAAATGCAATAAAATATGTATTTTCAATAATTTACAACGTGTAAAGTGTTTTTTTTCACATTTTAACATGCGAGCAATTGCGGTTATATTTTCTATGGGGTGCGCTTGTTAAAAAAATTAGAGATGGGGTCTCGTTACATTTTTTTTTGGGGAAAATTACGCGATTCTTAACAAACGCACCGCATACAAAAATCGTTAGTGCAGCATCATTGTTCACATTATAATTGAAATGGGAACAATATTGCTGCATTAACAAACCAAAAAAAAGAAAATTTTTTTTTTTTTTTTTTTATAATTTTTTTTAATTTTTTTTTAATTTTTATTTTTCATTTTTTTTTTACAAAATTTTTCACAGTAGTGTTTGGTATCGTTGGAACGGCCATGCTCTGGCCGATCCAGCAATACCAAACTTTAACCCCTAGCTGCCACGGATCGGGAGATAGGGAGTTCATTGGAACTCCCTATCTCCACCGTTGGTGGCAGTTAGGGGTTAACTCTAGGACTGGCGTCATCGTGCTATGCACGATGACGCCAGTCCTCAGGGGGAGTTCCCGGAGGCTTGGCCGACATCCAAGATGTCGGCCAGCTCCGGGAAAGGATCGCGAACCGGCGCTTTTCAGCGCCGATTCGCGATCCAGCTCCCCAGGGGTTAATGCCAGGCACCATTTGGAAGGGCAGGCTGTGCCCTTCCAAATGGTGCCTGGGTTAACCCCCGCAACGCCGCCGATCGGGAGGGAGAGAGGTCCGAAGGACCTCCCCCCCCCCTCCCTTTCAGGCGCCTCCTCCGCACATGCGGGGGGGCGCCTGAATTAGGTGTCATCGCGCTGTCGCGATGACACCTAATTTCAGCGGCGGCGGTTCCGGATGCCGGGCTGACATCGAGGATGTCAGCCCGCACCGGAGGGGCCAGCGATCGATTTTTTTTTTTTTACAATTTTGTTATAGCATTCTGGCAGGGCATGACGTATACATATAATAATGATATATTGTTAATCTGCCAAGTCTGCCGGAAAGAACGATATACAATTTGTCTGGGTGGTACAATAATACGTGACTTAAAACCGCGTTTAAAAACGGTCAAAATGAGCTCCGCAAACTTCTACTTTGAAACAGCGCCGAAGTTGTAAAATTACTCCCGTCCTTAAGGTGTTAAAGGTGGAAAAAGTTCTGAAAGGATTTATCTTTGTTTTGTTTTTCACATCACAGAAACCTGACATTTTAGGCTGGGGTCAGACGAACGCAGTGTTAACGTCCGTGTTGCCCGCACATAAGTACGTCCGTGATAGCATACAATTGTGTTAAATGGAGCCCCACACACGAAGTACGTCCACACAGAAGTGCGGGGGCTGACGGACGCTGCAAACGGACGCAGGTTAGGCAAGAACGTAATACTGCTAGAACGGACGTGCGGAGTGCGCCACGTCTGCAACGTCCACATAGCTTTGTGTGTGAGTGATGAAACGAGGTCAGATGGACTGCATTTATACGGACAGAATGTTTTTTCATTGTAATTTATTTTCCCTGCTAGATCAGTCAAAAAATCTGTTATTGAAAAAAACGGACTGTGTGGCCACTACCTTTCTGTCAGTCAGTAAGTACATCTGTACTGCACGGACGCACAGTCAGTACAAAATGCGCTCATCTGACCCTAGCCTTAGGGGTGTGTAGAATGTGTTGCTATCCACTGTATGTCGTGGGCTGGATTGGTCAGGTATGTCTTTGCCGGCTTGTCTCTGTACTCCAGCCTCTCATTCTCCTCTTCCAAACTACCCATCATTTCCTCTTCTATTCTAGCTTGCCACATGGAGCAAATTCCATCTGGATCCTGCCCATTACAAGCAGCTCCTTGGGTTTGGTAGCACTACCTTTAGGTGCCACCAGGTGCATCAGTGGTACACTGCTGTGTAGGCCATTTTTCTTCATCTCCTTCCCTTCTGACTGCCATGTGTTCGAGGAACGGGAAATTTCCAAATCCTTGGACTGGCATCTCCTCTCCTCTTTTCAACCGTGCTTAGCTATTTCAGTGTAAGTATCAGCAGGGGGCACGGGTACCTGCTGCCACATGGTTGTCAAAATGGCTGCCACATAAGTCTTGCCACCAAGTGGCGTGAAAATTCAGGCGGAGTAATTATAATGGATGTGGAGAACCCAACCCCCCCCCCCCAAAGACCAGGTATGGAACAGCCACATAGGATGTGAGATGAAGATGGTCAATATTCAGCTGTAAAATTGCTTCATTTCTGCTGTGTGCATGGAGCTCTGTTTAAGCACGTCGGTTCACCTCAGCATCCAGCCATGCCCCCATTAAAGCTATTTTAACCCAAATAAGCCAAGGGCTTGACAAGAATGTTGTCATTAGAAGAAGAAATTGTAGACAATCCGTGAAGAAGCCCTTGCTGTGTTAAGGCAGTAGATCAGTGAGGCAGCTCTCACCAGAGGATAATTAATCACCAAGTGCCAAAGTATGAGCATATAATTACCCTATGTCAAATACTAGAGTAACAACATAATTGCCCACAGTCAGCTGCCAGAAAAAATTACAGGCCGCCAGATGGCACACAAATTATTATAGGTCAGTTCTCCATGATTTACATTGTATTATCAGCAGACCATTTTTTTCTAAACCACATTTTATTTTAAATATATTCTTAAAGCAAATCTCTACTGGAATGCAGCATTTTATTATGATAGGATTTTGAATTACTCACACGATGTATGATTATCCCCTCGCACTATGCCAGAAATTCAGTAATCTCACAAGATGTAGAATTGGGAAAAAAAAAAAAGCGACTCATTAAGAATCAACACATTTAGTGAAAGCTGCAAAGTTCGCTCCTCCTAGGATCATAGGTGTAAAAACCACGGTTAAGGGCAGCTGTTGATCACAGCTCGGAAACAGCATCTGTATCTAAATATTTAAAGTAAAAATCCTTTTCAGCAAATACTTGTCAAAATAATTTTTCCTTTCCATTCTTGTGGTTTGTTTTCACCCGTTTGGAACCCACCTTTGTGATTCAGCCAGTTTTTAGCTTTTGCTGTGTATAGCCTGTGCATGTGTACAGCCTGAGAAAATACATACTTGCCATGATTTTAAGATAGTTTTCGTAAGATATGTGTAAAAATCCTACTCCTTTTTTTGCTCATCACCCTACTTTATTTTTTTCTTCTTATAACTTTTATTTCCATAATTGAACCATTCTAGAGCAATGTATCCATTGTAGTATTGTGACGGAACCATTCCGTCTGTCCTGTCTCTCCAGACACCCCTTCGTTGCGGTCAGCCCGGCTACTGGGAGCGCTGTCCTCAGCGCCTCGAGCAGCTTGACCCGCCCGCTTCTGATTCTCTGCCCTGGAGTCGTTAGGAATTTCCAGAGGGCCACTCTGTGCCTTCTGGGGGTGATAGTGGGTACCCTGAATGAGACACCAGACGAGCTGTATGTTCCCACAAGATTCTCTGACTTTTAATGAATAAAAACGCCACCATTTATGCTGAAATCCAACAGTCATAATTTGCATAAATGACGCACCTTGTCCTAACAATACTGATTACATTATGTCAGGTATTTACAATAAACATTCTTTACATTCTTTATGCAAATGTTGTGTGAGCTAAAGGCTAATCTATTGTTCTAACACATCAGATTAAAGACAAACACTATCACAGACTTCTTGAATCAAATATGCAGCCAGATAAGGGGAAAAGCCCTGTTGCATAAATTACACAGCAGTAAAGCTTGTTTACTGGCTATACAAAAACACATTTACCTACAGGAATAGAAGTATATTTAAAACTAAAGTTACGCCATTTTACACTAAATTAATTTAAACAAAAACCAAACGATGTAAAATATATTTAAAATAACACAATACAATTGAACATAAAGTCTCTTGGGGTTTGAAGCATGGAGCGTTACATCAGCTCCATGACAGGTATAGCCAATGCACAGACCCTTTTGTTATGCCCCATGTTTTAGGATTTATTGTATATTTTTCTGTTTTGTGTTGAATCTGCCTTTGCTGCTCACATGCTATTGATTTCATAGCTATTTTGTCCCTTCTGGGTTTCCCTAGCTTCTCTGTATCAGCTAGTTCCCACCCCTCTGCTCAGTGTTGTTTGTTACTTCCTGGTCACATATCAGCCATTCTGTTCTCACTGCTAGACAAACTAAAGTCTTTTTATCTGCAAAGCCGTACACTAACAAGATTATCAGTCTGATCATTAAACTCTTCAACTGGATTCATCTTTCTACGTGTCAGTTTTGCTGAGTTGGAGCTATCTGCTGAACTTCATCGTGTGAGTACTGTTCAAATACAGACTTCAGCTAGTCTAAAGCACCCCCGCCTCACAGCTTTGCTTAGGGAAGCAGAATACCTTTACTCTTTGAACACTTTACTTTTTTTTTTTTTTTTTTTTTTTAGCCATAGTACTTGCAGAGCGTTCAAATAAACACAAAAATAAATTAAACAAGCCTAAATCAAAAAGCCTCCTCCTTCATTCGGAGACTAAGGCCGGGGTCAGACGATCGCACTAGGCGCGCCCGTACTGACATGCCTCCCGACGTCTGTCGCAGCGTTGTGACGCTTCGTGGCCAGTCACGCGTGCTATCGCAAACCCTACAAGCAGACGTGCAGAAGGCCCCCCCTGTCAAATCACTAGACACGCTTTGGATGGGGCTGCAAAACGTGATCCTCCATAGGGATATTGAGCCTTGCAGCGCTGAGCGCACTAACTGCACTCAGCGAGGTAGCCAGACACCACTAGGAATCCCCTCCATCCTTTTAAATATCTTCAGAGCAGCTGGAAGCGATGCCGATTGATTCCAACGCTCTGACAGTGCAGGGCACCTTTCCAGTGCAACCGGAAGTTGATCGCTCCCCGGGAGCGATCACAAGGGGCCCCAGCACTTCTGACCACCATTGCATGGATGCCTGGACATCCAGGCATTCTACAATGGTGTTTGAGCGGCTGAAAGCGATACCGATCGCTTCCAGCGTTCAAATGACTGGACGTACCTTTTACATCCGTAGCCGTGACGTACATGGTACGTCCGCTGTCACTAAGCGGTTAATACATCTGCCACCCGTGATTTGTTTACTGTATCCATATAGCAACCAGACGCGTGTGACGTCACACGCTGCGACACGCTCCCGGCAAGCCTATCAGAGTTGCCTACAGCCGTAATGAACAATTACTGAGTTATACATCAATTTCCTTTATATACTATGTCTTTCATTTGTAATGTAACCTTGATAATGACTCCCAAGAGAGCCTAAATGTCGGCAATTTTTTTAAATTCATTGTAATAAATTTTGTGATATATATATATTTTTTTTTTAAGCTCGTGCGGCCACTCTGTGGATAATGTATACTTTTTTGTGCCCTGCACCATTTTTCTGATTTTGCTTTGCATCCTTTATATTTTGGAAGGAGTTGCTGGTACTTTGTTATATACCCAGTGCTTTTTTTCTGGAAAAATAGGTGGGGGTACTCATGGCCAGGGAAAAAGGTGATTATTATGACTATTTTTCGTGTCCTAATAAATACTCCTTTTATTAACCCATTAAGGACAGAGGCAATTTTACAAGTCATTCTTACTTTGTGCAGTGCAGGCAGCAGATAATGTGGTGATTCTAGGAGCAATACCAGCCTTTTGGGTGCAGGGCATGGGGGCAACGCCGGACTGCGACAAGAACACAGATGCAGACATTTACACACAGCAGCCTGTTTAAAGACAAATACATGCATTTACACACACAGCCATACATTCACGTACGTAACCATATATCCCCTACACCCGGGGGTATGTAGCACTAAAACTCACACTCAAACACACTGCACATTACTGTATCACAGAGCCCCACAGCAATAACCCGATGGGTCAGTCTGCCCCTGCTGACAAGTATTACGAGTCGAGCTACTGAGAAAACATCTCTGTTGTAATACGGGTGTTAAATGACAGACGCTCAGATTTTGCATTAACATCTGTCATTTAACACCAACACTGGAATAGGGCCCAATGAACTTGGCGAGGGATAAGCTTCCTTCTTCACTTCCTAGGTTTTTTTGCTTGGGCTACCTCATCGCCACACCAGATCACATACCCGCAGTCCCCTTCTACCCATCAGCTATGTCCCCTCCCTTAGGTAATCTAATTGGAACGTTTTAGCGACCCACAGGGCAATATATAGCACTATGTTAATCTTCATGGTTCCATGCGCTTTGAAAATACATATTTATTATACTGCATTGTGACCAAATCCTTTATTTTCTGTATTCTCTACATTTGTATATTTGTACATTTGATTTGTTTTTGCCTGACCAATAAAGAGATTTAAACAAATAAACAGTCTTGTAATGGGAAATTGGGAGCTGAAGATCCAGACCTTTCCCATTATGTTGTGCATCATTCTCCCTCCATCAGGAGTCTTTCTGCTTTTCTCTTCCTAGTGAAGCTAGGTGGGAAGCTTCCCTGTAGTGAAAAGAGCCCTTCTAAGGCAGTTTGGGAGTTATAGCTCCTTCCAGTATACCCAGATACAGTAGCTGAGACTCAATGCTGTGAGTTAGAGTACTGGTTTATTGCTCAAAAACCCTGGACATTTCTACACAACTGCGTTTACAAGTGGATGAGACAAACAATGGGGAACATAAAAGAGGTGACCTTGGTGGAATCTATCGTAGAATAATGACTGATTTGGATAGCATTTATTTACACCCTCAGGTAAAGAATTACAGCATTACGTACTTCTGTGTCCAGATGGGTCCACAGCCCCATTAACATCCTTCAGAATTTGTAATCTTGGACAGGGACCCACACCTGTGAGGTGCCAGCACGTACCGGCTGGAAAAACCACTGTATATAGCTAACAATCCCCTGTTTTCCTACAGAAACTGAAACGTTGAGCTTTTTATTATGTTTATTCAATAAATTTATCACTTTTTTTACAAGCCTCCGTGGGCATCCGAATTTTGTGGAGTATTGTGACGGCTATTGGATCTCTGCACCGGGGCAATGACATTTTTCTGGTATGTGGAGTGCGGGGTTGTCTGGAGATGTATATATTTTGTTACAGAGCAAGGCGTCCCCTTGTGGCAGGCAAAGATATGCTAAATGTGGAGTCATAAAATGGACATTTGAATTACTTGTGCTGCTGTTTTGAATGCATGCACAACATAAAAATGTTTCTTTGTGACTGTGTGATTAGGGGCAGGGTGATAGACAGGTCAGTCAGAGGGTGACAGCAAGTGATATGTTCAGGGGCCCAGTGGCTACAGGAGGCCCTGGCCAAACACTTTGCACTTTGTCGAAGTGCCACAGACCTAAGGATACCCCATGCCACCCAGGACTGGCACACAAAGATAACACATTTTCTGGTGGACTGCTGCATCTGGGGTCAGTAAGCGCACTCTGACTCCTCAATGGAGGGAGCAATTCATCTGGTCTGCACCAGGTTGAGGTACAGACCAAAGATATCCCACAAGAGAACAATTTTTATCCCCATATTGGAGAGTAAGAGTTTACTGAAATGGGCAGCTAACAGAAGGGGGGGACGAGCCACTGGCATAGTAAGGGGCCAAGAATTCTGATGCCAGTCCTGGTGATGGAGAAAGCACTTTTCCCCTATAGGGTTAACTCCCAGCTCCTTAACCCTTCACTGCTGAAGACGTGTGGGGCACGTCCTCATTGATGCACGTTACATGCTGAGGACGTGCCCCTCACGTCATCAGCTGTGCGGGACCCCCGGCGGAGATACTCACCTCTCTGTCCGGGGTCCCGCGGCGTTCTGACTTCAGCGTCCTCAGACGCTGAAGTCAAGCTCCCGCAATGCCGGGAGATAGCCTGGAAGGGAGGGGGGATCCGTTCGGATCCCTCTCGATCGGAAAGGAGCAGCGCCAAAAGCCAGGCACCGCTTAAAAGGGGAGAGTCTCCCCTTTTAAGCAGTGCCTGGCTTTAACCCCTCAAGCGCCAGGTTGCACTTCATCTTGGATGGCGGCTCCACCCCTGGGTCTCCCCTCGCTGCCTGATGTCATCATGCATAGCGTGATGACGTCAGATAGCCGGGGAACCCCTAGCTGCCAGGGGATTTCCCAAGGAAATCCCCTGGTGGAGATAGGGGGTTCTTGTGAACCCCGATATATCCAGAACCGTGGCAGCTAGGGGGTCATGGAGGGTGTCATTTGAAAGGCCTGAGCATGGCCTTTCGAATGATACCCAACATGACTAGGTACAAAGTAAAAAACATAATTAAAAAAATAAAAATAAATTTTAAAAAAAAAAGGTTTTATTTGTGTGTTGTTTTTATTAATGCAGCAATATTGTTCACATTTCAATTATAATGTGAACAATGATGCTGCACTAATGATATTTTTCTATGGGGTGCGTTTGCTAAAAATCACGTAATTCCCCCCACAAAATTTAACAAGTCCACATTTCAAATTTTTGTACAAGCGCACCCCATAGAAAACATAACCGCAAATGCTCATGTGATAAAATGTGAAAAAAAAACACTTTACACACTGCAGATGATTAAAAATTCAATTTTTATTGTATTTTTTGTTATAATATACAGACAGGACATGACGTATACATATAAAAATGATATATTATGAATCTGCGGAGTCTGCCGGAAAGAACGATATATAATATGTCTGGGTCATTTAATAAAATGTGGCTTCAAATCGCGTTTAAACATGAGCGAAAGCGGTAAAAATGAGCTCAGCACACAGCGGTGAAATGCCTCAGCAGTGAAGGGGTTATGGCTAGGGTCAGACTAACGCATTTTTTGCGTTGTCCGTGAAAAAGTGCGTTCGAACGAATGGACGCATTTTTTCAAGGAATATGCGATAGCGGTCATACGAAGCGCATTTTCATTCGTGATTTTGTACGGATCATCAAGAAAACACTTTTTGCGTCTCACATCTCCTAATCACACACACGCCGCTATGCGGACACAGCGCACTCTGAACGTCAGTACTAACGGTTTGACGTTCTCGAAAAAATGCGTTTGTTTGCCAGTTGCGTTGCACGGCCGCACTTTTGTGTGGCCGTTCTTCGTATGCTGCCCGGCATTAGACGTAATTTGCTGCTAGCACAGCCGTGATTTAGTGCGGCTAAACGCACGTTAATACTGTGTTAGTCTGACCTTAGCCTAAGACTGCCATGCTTTTTTTGAAATACTGTGCTTCTTTCTGAGAGATAAGTCTTTTGGCTGGTAGCCTTAAAGGAGGAGCAAGCCCTGCATTTTATAAGGGATGTAAAAATTCTTTATTTTCATGGTTACTTTAGCCGTCCAGTATTCTAAGCAAATGAACAAATGTTTAGTTAGGCTGGAGTCAGACTCACACTCCAGAATCGGTGAGTGTGACTGAAGTTTAGTTCATACGTTAGAACATAATGTTCCTGTTACGCTATGAGAGCGCCGTCTCTCTCCTTGTCTTGTAAATTATTTGAGTTAACCAAGAACACATAACGAAGGGAAGTGGCCACCCTATATTTGGCCCAGAGCATTCCAACCCAGAGCCTGTATTAGGCTCTGGAAAGTGTAAGTTTTTTTCTCTCTCTCCACTGATGCCCCTAGCCCATTCAGGCTATTTTGCACTATTATCCCCTACTCTCTTCCTTCTTCTCTCCCCCCCCCCCCCAAGGTTTGGGAGCCCATTAGGACTAAGAAGACGTTCCATTAAGACCTGCATGAACATTTGGGATTTTACACATAAAGGTTGTAATAGACTTGTTCTCCACCTCTAGCACATTTTTCCCGTGCGCACAGCCTGCTGCTGCAGGAGTTTACATGATTCGAAAGATTGGACTATATTTTGTTGCATCACTTGCATTTGTTAGATACATGTGCTCAGACAAATCGCTTGATCAAACTGCAATATCTCTCTGAAGCAGAATTGTGAAATTGATTGTTGCACTGCATGCATTTTTACTGCATTTACACAATGTGAAGGAACCGTTCCCTTCCGTCTGTCCTGGCTCTCCAGATCCCCCTTCGTTCCGGTCAGTCCGGCTACTGGGAGCGCTGTCCTCAGCGCCTCGAGCGGCTTGACCTGCCTGCTTCTGTTCCTCTGCCCTGGAGCCGTTAGGAATCTCCAGAAGGCCGCTCTCTGCCTTCTGAGGGTGAGTGTGGAGTGTAGCGTAGTTTGTAATAAAGACACCAGGCGCGGCGGTATGCTTTAAAACAGGATTTTCTCTCTCTGAGCTCTGATAGTTCTGACTTTTTAATGAACAAAACGCCACCATTTATGCTGAAGTCCAACAGTCATAATTTGCATACCCATACTAATTACATTATGTCAGTTATTTACAATAAACATTCTTTACATTCTCTAGCCTTCAGCTCACACAACATTTGTATATCCATTGTTCTAACACATCAGATTAAACACACACTATCAGAGATCCCTTGAATTAAACATGCAGCTAGATAATGGTAAAAGCCCTGGTGCATAAATTACACAGCAGTAAAGCTTGTTTACTGTATACACAAAAACACATTTACCTACAGGAATATAAGTATTTTTTAAAACCAAAGCTATGCCATTTTACACTAAACTAAATTAAACTAAAACCAAACGATGTAAAATATATTTAAAACTACACGATATAAATGAACATAAAGTCTCTTGGGGTTTGAAGCATGGAGCGTTACAATATTAGCAATTGTTGCCTTATATCGCATTTTGCAGAAGTAATAGTTTTGTACACAGATCATTTACGGCCACACTTTATCACCAGTCTTTTAGACTGCGCAAGCACTCTATACTGTTCGCCTAGAGATACCGCACGCCTACTTTACATTGCCTCGGAGACAAATCGTGCTAATTGAATGCTGCACTGGGTGCAATTTTTTTGCACTTTTTTATACTAATAGCACTTTAATTATTGTTGCACTATATGCACTTTATATTGCATTTGCACAGAGATAGTTCTGTATATAGATTACCTTGGCAACATTCTGTTTTGGAGTGTACGGTAATTTAACATTAACCACCGACAGCATACTTAAGACCTGACATCCTCGACCGAAATAGAGGTTATTTGTCGTACCCTTATAAGTCAACTTCTAATTCTCTATTGCGCCACTAGGAATCCCCTCCATCCTTTTATATATAGCCTAACACATTTCTGTCGGTTTTGTGTCTTTTCCCAGTTGGCTGCATAACATAAGAGTATCACTTTATTAGCGCCTCCAACGACTTACTCCTTCAATCTGAGAATATTTCAAGGATGCCTCGATGTCGAGGCATCCTTACAATATCATTTTTTTGTGTAAAATATATTTATTGGCATATAACAGCATACAGATCATTGCAAAGACAATAATACAGAATATATATCCATATACTCAGTAAGCAGGATGTCTTTAACCTCAAAGAAAAATGCCGGTTTCCATAAAACAACAAGAAAAGTACATTCAAATAACTATAAACAGTAACTAGTGATCAGCAAAGAAAACGCAGTGCATGCATAACCGGAATATCTCACAGTAGGTCCTAAGGGTAATTGGTGCAGGAGGTGCAACAGCTGTTTAAACAGTGACAGAAGCCTGTCCTACCAGTGAGCCAGGTATCGGCTCTCCCATGGTTGAATCGTCAACATTTATGGAGGGAAGGTGAGCTGACCACAGATACCAAATTGCATAGAATTGATCATATTTGCCCAGGCTGTTATAATGTGCCTCCTCCATAGTCCAGATCCCCTCTACCTGTATTACCCAATCCAGCACAGAAGGTGGGCAATCCCTCTACCAATACACTGGTATCAGTGCTCTTGCTGTATGTACGAGTATATATTGGCGATAACATGTCCATAATGAGTCTTATCAGTACAGAAAGTTTCAAAAGGTACAAGGGAGGGCAATGGCTCCATTAACCACATAGTGGAACGTATGAAGTGACATAATTGGGCATACTGGAAATTCGTCATTAGCTTGGCCGCAATGTCAGGGGCCACCAGCCGCTCCAAAGGTAGAAAACCATCACCCTCCACCACTGCCTCCAATGGTATATATGGCTTCGGCAAAATCCCGTTGTAAGGACAGAGGCTTTGACCCCTGTATGGTGTTGGGTGTATGGAACCCAATGGCAAGCCGAAGGAGGAGACCAGAAGAAATATGATTGGTTAAACTTTACTGAAGGCAACAAAATATAAGTCCAGAATAAAGCAATGTAAAGTTTCTTTTGACAGAAATAAAAGTCCAGAACGAAGAGTTGAAAAGGCTAAATAAGTACGGTTGTAATCTTGGAAGTAGTCCAGGAAGAGAGGTATGCCGAGAGGTGGAACTGGTACTGCAATGGCAATCTTGAATATGGAAGCGGAATGGAGCTGTACCGTGATGGCAGGAACAGAAGTGGAGCTGTATCGTGGCAACAGAAGCGGAGCTGTATCGTGACAACAGGAGCGGAAGCAGAGCTGTACCGTGGCAACAGGAGCGGAGCTGTACTGTGGCAGCGGGAACCGGAGTGGAGCTGTACTGTGGCAACAGAAACCGGAGCGGCGTTGTACTGTGGCAACAGGAACCGGAGCGGCGTTGTACCGTGGCAACAGGAAGCAGAGTGGTGTAGTACCGTGGCAACAGGAACCAGAGCGGCGTTGTACCGTGGCAACAGGAACCAGAGCGGCGTTGTACCGTGGCAACAGGAACCAGAGCGGCGTTGTACCGTGGCAACAGGAACCAGAGCGGCGTTGTACCGTGGCAACAGGAACCAGAGCAGCGTTGTACCGTAGCAACAGGAACCGGAGTTGTACCGTGGCAACAGGAACCGGAGCGGCGTTGTACCGTGGCAACAGGAACCAGAGCAGCGTTGTACCGTGGCAACAGGAACCAGAGCAGCGTTGTACCGTATCGGCAGCAGGAACGGAAGTCAGAATCCTTTTAGAGGAACACGAAGGGGAACCACTGGGTAACGTGGTATAACCACAGTATAACCTGGTTAGTGAGATGGAGAAGGCGGCAGGTGTAAATAGGGTTCAAGGAATCATACGAACACCGTTCACCTGGGACTCGCAGGTGGAATGAGGATACCTGAGTGCTAGGTAAATTAATTGGTGGTATACGAGGATCTCCAGTGCAGGTGGGGTGCAGTACCTTAACTTGACCAGCAGAGGGCGCCAGAGTACCTAGGTCTTCATGCTCTAGGATGGACGATCGCGCATGCGCGCCTGTCTTCTGCTCAGACGGATCGCGGAGGCGGCGTGGGACACATCCTGGCTCTCCTCCCTCGAGCTGCAGGCCGGAACCAGGGAGCGACACGCCACGAGGGACCTCAGGTGAGTTTGTCAGGCGTCCCAACATGGCGGCCGCGGTCCGACCGCGGCGCGGGACATTACACCCGTCCAGAAAGGTAGGAGCCAAACCCCGGTGGGAAAAGGGGATTGTGCGTCAAGGGAGTCAGTCGTGAAGTCTGTGTAGTCAATCCCAGCGTCAAACCGTGTTTCCTCCATAGACGCACCAGGGAGGCCCAGCAACGGGTGACACCGTAGTCCCAACACCGGTGCCGACTGCCACAGCAGGGAGGACAGGGACCAAGTCACAGCAGCCTTTAGTATATGTTCCCAAAGCTTACCCATTGTCCCTTTCGTCAGCCCGGATAGTATAGAGAAAACCGCCGCCAAATAAAAATAGACATGCGGCATACCCAGGTCACCCCTCCCCACTGGCCTGGTCAGTTCACTGTAAGAGATTCTTGCTCTCTTGCCACGCCAAACATAGCCCGTAAACAATTGTCTCAAGTCAGAGAAGTAAGACTGTGGCACTGCAATAGGGAGGGCCTGAAACAAGTAGAATAGCCGAGGCAATATATTCATTCGCAAAACATTAATCCGGCCCAGCCATGAGATATGAGGTAGGTTCCAGTCTCGCAAATCCCCTTTAATTAGACGAAGGAGCAGCACGTAATTTAATTGAAAAAGGTTGTTCAAGGACGAGGATAAGCGTACTCCCAAGTATTTAAGCCTGTACGGGACCCACCGCATTCCAAATTTGTTACGGATAGTCTCCGTCAGAGCCCGCAATATATGAACTCCCAAAAATTCACTCTTCGCTACGTTAATTTTATATCCCGAAATAGACGTGAATGTGTTCAATTCCTCCATCAAAGCTGATACTGAGGATAGGGGATCCATCAATGTAAACAAGTCGTCTGCAAATGCGGCCACCTTGTATTCATGTCCAGGAATTGCCATTCCCCGAATTGCTGGATTATCCCTGATGGCTTGGAAAAGGGGCTCCAAGTATAACAAGAACAGGAGAGGGGATAAAGGACATCCCTGCTGAGTCCCATTGTTTATCACCAGTGAGGATGATCGCCTGCCATTAACACATACCCGCGCCTGGGGGAAATTCTATAGTGCCCATAGCCACGATCGCCAAAGGCCATGCCCTTCAGTACTGCAAATAGAGAAGACCAGTCCACACGGTTGAAAGCTTATTCAGCATCAACCGATAGAATCGGCATCGCAGTACCAGAGGCGTGATGTATTAGAGAGATGGTGCGTATGGTATTATCGCGGGCTTCCCTTCCTGGCACAAAACCTGTTTGGTCGCGATGTATCAGCGAGGTCAGCAAGGGCTTAAGGCGCAGAGCCAGAATTTTCGTAAACAATTTCAGGTCCACATTAATTAAAGAAATGGGTCGATAATTAGCGCAGTCTAATGGGTCTCGGTCTGGTTTTGGTATCCCTGATATGGAGGCAAGAAGGGACGCAGGAGGGATAGGAGAGGTGTCAGAAATAGAATTGAAGGCTTTGACAAACCTAGGGCCTGAAAGGGTCCCAAAAGTCCTATAGTACAATACCGTAAATCCGTCAGCACCAGGGCTCTTGCCCAGGGGCGTCAGTTTCAAAGCCTCAGTGAATTCTGTCAACGTGATCGGGGAGTCAAGTAGACACTTCAGATTGCGCGGGACGGTAGATTTAAGCTTTCTAGTACGGACGAGTCCATAAAGTCCACCGGCTTCTGTCGAGCGTTTAGATCATACGGAGATTGTAATAAGCGTGGAAGGCCGCCGCTATGTCCCCAGCCGTATGAGCCTCAGACCCCGAGGCACTAGTGCAAAGTTTTGGTATAAAAGAAGCCTGGTAGCGCTTCTTCAGGGCCCTGGCAAGTAGCCTTCCACACTTATTCTCCTGTGTATAATATGCATATTGTCAGGGTAAGGGTACGCGCCACGCATTAAGCAGTTTCGCCAGATCCGCCCGCAGGAGCACCAGTCTGCGAAAGGACTCGGGTCCAAGTCCGCCTTATGCGTCTGTTCCAGCGTCTCTATCCCGCGTCAGCTCCTCAACCCTGGCATTCCTTTCTTTCTTACGGCCTGAACCTAGTTGAATAAGGGTTCCTCTCAACTCACACTTATGGGCCTCCCAGATTATCGCAGGCGCAACATCCTCTGTGTCATTATCCTGAAAGTAATGCTCCAAAGAAGCAGTAACCTCCGCCCGAGTCAAAGGGTCAGTTATTAGAGATTCATTCAAACGTCAAGCATTTTCAGTCCGCTCCAACGTCTGTATTACCAAAGTTAACATAAGGAGAGCATGGTTCGACCACGTAATAGGGCCTATCTTACATCCCCTGACCATCACCAAGAACAAGCAGCAATAACAAAATAACCTTTATATACAAAAAAATTGAGGTAGTGTTGACTTCTGATAATGAGGGATCCCATCAGAGGACATAGAAAAAAAAACACCACTCGGGGGCGGTAGGGTCGAACACAAGGAATCCTTAGAATTAGGGAACTGGAATACCATAACCAGCAAGGTCTCCCGTAATCAGGTCCCGAGTGCCATCTATCAGAAGAAAAAGCAACGGGGGCAGAGAGGTAGAAAAAGTAGATAACAAATCAAATACAGTAGCAACAACAGCATGGTTCCAGTTCATGGATCTGCGGGTGAAGCTGAAGGGGCAGCAGCTGCAGGCTTCCCTTTACGTCTCTTTGCTTTTTGGCTCCATCGAGGCCATTGCAGCATAGGAAAAGAGGCGGACAAAGACAGCGAACCATACCATTCTGGAATGTCCAAGAGATCGCACAAAATCCGGTATATCTTCTGGGCACGTAACCGTACAAGCTTGATTGTTATGTATCACCTGTAAAGCCCCAGCGATAGCGAATATCTCGTTCCCAAAGAGCCTCGGTAAGCGGCTTCAGGGCCTGCGCGCCTGCAGTGTGGTCCAGGAAACATCTTTGAACAAAAGAACAGCATGACCATCTACTTTAATTTTAGCAGTTTTACTTGCCGCCCGCAGAATATCTTCAGAGTAAAATCCTGTAAGCGACATATGATATCACGCGGGGTATCCGATTGGGGTCCCCGTGGCCTCAGCGCTCGGTGAGCACTGTCAATAATCAGCAAAGCGTCCTCAGGGCGACCCAGCAGGTCATTAAACAAGCCACGCAACAGCTCCTTAACATCTTCCTTGCCCTCCTCTGTTTCCGGGTAACCCTTAATGCAAAGATTGTTACGTCTGCCCCTGTTATCCACATCGTCCAGGTGGCTAAATGCTTAGCTTGTGTCATCATTTGATCATTTAAACATTCCACATGAGTAAACAGCGAGTCCCTGTCTTCTTCTAAATCAACAATCCGGCCACCTAGTTGTTTAAGGTCAGACCCTAGTTGATCGAACTTGCTATGAAAATTGCGCTCAATTTGTATAAATTGTGCAGCCAAGTCCATTTAAGTCGGCAAGCTCTGCAGCAAAACCCTCCTGCGCCACAGTCACCTCGTGGTGCGGCGTCAATGCGCTGTGGAGAGGCCTCCTGCTCAGAGTCTCCGGGCGCCATCTTGGATCCTTTTCAAGCAGGCTGCGACAGACGAATCTCCCAGGAACGGCAAAATAGAGGAGCGGCGTTGGGTCCCAGCGGTACCGGAGGTTGCAAAGGCGGTAGGTGGCCGTCTTCGCTGTGCCGTCACTGTTTTTTCTGCCCCCTTAACAGTAAACTGTGCACTCGGGCCTAGGAGTTCAGCACTCACACAGCCAGCTCCCTCGGCGTTCCGGCCACGCCCCCATCCTTAAAATATCGTTACCTGCCTCTGGTCCGTTTGTGATCGCTGCCCCCAAGCGATCACTTCTGGCAGCGGCAGGTACAGGAAGTACTGAGCGCCACGAGGTATCGTGGCACTCAGTACAAAAAAGATCACTTGAGTGATCAGGTGGTTTGCTGGGTGCCTTGAGGGATCGAGGCACCCAGCAGACTAAAAAAAATAAATATGTATGAAATAAAAAGTGACAGCCAAGACGGCGCTGCCCTTCTAAGGGCAGGGTCATCTTGGGGCTGTAGGGATGTTCCTAGCCTGCCTCATCAATCAGAAATTAGAAAAATTATAAATACATTTTCTAGTTTGTCGTCTGGTCAGCTCAATAATTGTAAATATTGGCTCTGACTACTGTGAATCTCCCTCCCTCTCCTCACTTGTGTTTTGGAGAGAGAGCAAGAGAGATTGATTTTAGGGGGATTTAGAGAGATTTAGGAGTTTACTGGGATACCCAAAAGGTTATTTTCAGAGCCATTTTTTTCTCGTAAAACCCAAAGGTTCTTTTCAGAGTGTGTGTGTGTGTGTGTGTGTGTGTGTGTATATATATATATATATATATATATGTGTGTATGTATTGTATATAATGTCCGAGAGGCTGTACGGCGCTGAGGAGGCTTATGCCATCCTAGCGTCCGAGTCTGAAGCATCTGCGTCTGACTCAGACCCAGATTTTGACCCTGCCAGGTGCTCAGAAACAAAGCTGGATCTATGCTAGCTGATGTATCTTCTAGTGATGTTTCTGATGTAGATCTGGGGCCACCTGCGAGCAGGAGTCACACTGCTCCAGCTGAGGAGTGAGTAGTGCCTCGTCGCCAGAGGCCAGATATTCCTCCTTTCACTGCAAATCCTGACATCAATATTGGGATTTACCCCCACGCAGCTTTTGCAGGTGTTTCTAGAGGATGATATTGTAACGGTGGGCCCCTGCTTGGGCCATCGTGGTGGTTAGAAACAAGGAGTGAAGCCCTTAAGGCAGATGAGCTACTGACTGGACAGATAAATAAAACAGGCTAGTTTCTCCAAAACCAAGGAGCACCAAAAAACAGAACTGAATTGCCACGAAGCTTTGAAGGTTTCATGACCGACAAACAACTTAGGACACGCTCAGAAACAACCAATGTACGACAGTATATGAATTGTTCAGGTTGCAGGGCAGTCAACAAACTGACAGACTAGGCAATACAGGTACTAAACCAGGGGTCAAGTCCTGGGGAAAAAAGTGAGGGAACTCACCCAAGATTTCCTCCACTATCCCCACCACCGGGAAAAAAAAGTGTGTTTGTATATATATATTAGTGGTGGATGGCAAAAAATGAGATAAAAAGCCTCCACGCCATAATTAATAAAGTTTATTATTACAGAAGCCATTTGCACATCACAGCAATTCAAAGAACTGTATCCCAGAGCTCCTGTGTTACATTCCCGTATGCAACACAGATGTCATTTGCATCTCTTACCCAGAGTTCCTTGCTGCATATGGGCAATGTCGCACAAGCTCTGTGAAGCAGTTCTTTGAATTGCTGTGATGTGCAAATGTCCTCTGCAATAATACACACACACACACTTATACGATACATTTTCGGTGTTTCAGTCACCAACAGGTTAAACATGTGAATCCCATAGGATTCAATATATAAATGTAATATCTTTTTTTTTCTTAACTTTTATTGAACATCTTTTTGTATTTATATGACGAAAGCTTTGTTTCCCAATTTTTTAAACAGCCGTATTATTTTTTTATAGGACTTTTGCTCTTTGAATTAGATGAGGGACATCTAAAAGGTCAATGTAGGAGGTGAAAGAAGACCTCTTCACTCAACATTAGTGTTTGCAAGGGGCATACCCCCTACGCACTCCTATGCGTGGGTCCAAAGAGAAAATGCTGCTGGCCCCCCTCAAACTAGTCACATCAAAACACAGCAATGTGCAGTGTGTATGAATGTATCACAGAGCTCCACAGCAATAAAACCCACAGTAATGTGCGGTGTGTATGAGGGTGTCACAGAGCTCCATAGTCATGAGCGGTCTGTATGAGGGTGACACAGAGCTCCACAGTCATGCACGGTCTGTATAAGGGTGTCACAGAGCTTCACAGTCATGCCTGGTGTGTGTGAGGGGACACAGAGCTCCACAGTCATGCACGGTCTGTATAAGGGTGTCACAGAGCTTCACAGTCATGCCTGGTGTGTGTGAGGGGACACAGAGCTCCACAGTCATGCCTGCTGTGTGTGAGGTGACACAGAGCTCCACAGTCATGCCTGGTGTGTGTGAGGGGACACAGAGCTCCACAGTCATGCCTGGTGTGTGTGAGGGGACACAGAGCTCCACAGTCACGCCTGGTGTGTGTGAGGGGACACAGAGCTCCACAGTCATGCCTGGTGTGTGTGAGGGGACACAGGGCTCCACAGTCATGCCTGGTGTGTGTGAGGGGACACAGAGCTCCACAGTCATGCCTGGTGTGTGTGAGGGGACACAGAGCTCCACAGTCGTGCCTGGTGTGTGTGAGGGGACACAGAGCTCCACAGTCGTGCCTGGTGTGTGTGAGGGGACAGAGCTCCACAGTGGTGCCTGGTGAGTGTGAGGGGACACAGAGCTCCACAGTCATGCCTGGTGTGTGTGAGGGGACACAGAGCTCCACAGTCATGCCTGGTGTGTGTGAGGGGACACAGAGCTCCACAGTCATGCCTGGTGTGTGTGAGGGGACACAGAGCTCCACAGTCGTGCCTGGTGTGTGTGAGGGGACACAGAGCTCCACAGTCGTGCCTGGTGTGTGTGAGGGGACACAGAGCTCCACAGTCATGCCTGGTGTGTGTGAGGGGACACAGAGCTCCACAGTCGTGCCTGGTGTGTGTGAGGGGACACAGAGCTCCACAGTCGTGCCTGGTGTGTGTGAGGGGACACAGAGCTCCACAGTCGTGCCTGGTGTGTGTGAGGGGACAGAGCTCCACAGTCGTGCCTGGTGAGTATGATAGGAAAAAGAGCTCCACAGCAATTAAACTCCCTGTAATGTGATTAATAAGTAAAGCTGGCAGCCTGGCTTACACTCCCCCTCCCCCCACTCCATTCAAACCTGGCAGACTGGGTACAGGTTTGACTTGTGGCAGGTGGATGTGAGGGAGACTGTCCTGGCTGCAGATTGTGGGACCCCCACAGCCTCCATTACAATTTAACTGCAACCTGAGAGACAGGGAGGAGGCTGTGGGGGTCACTCGGTGAGGGAGGGAGGGGTTGTGGAGGGAAGGGGATTTTGCTGCAGGGCCTCCAGGAAGGGGTTAAATGGAGGGAGGGGGCATTCCTCCATTATTCCTGAGGCACACAGGAGCTGTGCCTGTCCTGCCTGATCTCTGTTGATCTCTCCACATTAATAAAGGCTGCAGCTGTTCAGAGATCAGGCAGGAGTCAGACAAGGCTCTTACTTTTAGGCTAGGGACAGATGAGCGCATTTTCTGCAGCCACCGTCAAAATGTACGTCGATGCGTGCGCACGCATTTTTTCACGGAATACGCTTAAGTGGTCAGACGATGCGCAATTCTGGACGTATTTCATGACGATGGGGTAAAAAGAAGTCTAGGGAAATCCGGCTGTTTGAACGTTATGTTGGCCGCACACTAGCAGCGTCTGACATCTCCTAATCACGCACACACGCCGCTATGCGGCCGCAGCGCACTTTGTACGTCAGTAGCAGCGGTTTAACGTTCTGATAAAAATGCGTTCATTTGCTGGTTGCGTGGTGTCGGCGCACTTTTGTACGCACGTACTGCGTATATTGGCCGTCATTGGCCGTTATGTGCTGCTACTGCCGCCGTGATTTAGTGCGCCTGCACGCGCGTTCCGACTGCCCCACTCTGACCCTAGCCTTAGAGGTGTTGGATCGTGCTGTGAGTGGCAGCACTCTGCTCCTCTTAGTCCAGTCAGAAAAAAACCCATATTACAATGATATTATTCCCCCTCTCCTGCTTACCTTCTGTACAGGGAGGGGGCCAAATCACTGCTGGGCCGTTGGGCACAGGGAAGGGGAGCATGGTTCCCCGCTGGTCTGGGTCGGATCACTCGTAATCTGGGTGGGAGGGGCCGGTCTCCTCACGTGCTGGCCACCTGACAGGGAGTCCAGCGTGTGATGCATCATGAGAGTGCGCCGACTCACTGTCAGAGGAAGCAGAACTCATCTCACATGCGGCCGTGATTACAGGAGGATGGCAATCTCACCACAGGCGCTTCTCGGTCTCTGGCTTAACGTGGGAACAGCGTTCCTCCTGCGTTCCCGCTACAGGAGAAGTGCAGGAACGCCGTTCCCACGCGTTCCTGCTGGACTCGAGGCCTGTACTAAACTCCACGTCAGGGCTACTCAGGAACCAGCAAGACACAAGGGACAGGAGGACCAGAAGAACTAAAGGAATGTTAAGCTGGGGTAGGTCCTTTAGTTGGCCTCTAACTAGGGAGAATACCTCACAAAGTAATAACAGAGCAGTGGAACAAGAAGAGCGAGGGTAAACACCAATATATACAGACAGACTAACTAAAGAGGTCCCATTATGCGGCCTCTGAGTATACTAAACGAAGACGGACAAGGTACATGAAACATAAAACATACAAGAATGGTCATACAGGCAGAGGTTGGCAACAGATCAGCATATACAGTACCAGGAGTGGGCAGAAGGGATAGTCAGAAATACAGCCGAGGTCAAAACCAGAATACCATGAGACAGCAATGGTTTGCAGCAACACAGGGAACATGAACCAAACAGAACCACCTTGAAACTCCACAAACCGTCAATGAGGCTCTGTGCTGTTGGGAATATATAGGGAGTGGGACCGTGTGATTAGTTCATGTGACCCCAGACCAGGAGATCATAACAGAACCCCAGATCAGCCCTAGACAGCACAGCCAGACACACACACCACAGGGAAAAAAACAGACCTGAACCTTTCACCACCAGGGGGCAAGGCCGAGACGTGACATAACCCCCTCCGTTACGGGTGACCTCCCGGGCACCCAAGAAAGAAAACATGGACGATGGCACAAAAACGGATAAGACCAACAGTCCCCAGTACTCATTGGAATCCCAATCAGACTCAGAGTAGTCATTATGTGTCTGAGCAAGCAGAGCTCTTTCATAAACCTCCAGGTCCTCTGTGCATATCACCGCACCATTAGAGGCCCGTACACAACCCTCAGAAACCGGGCTAGAGTCTCGTACCCGAGGGCCTGACGGCTTGAGTACCTCGGACCTTGAACAGAGTGCATCATCAGTCCCAGGTTGGCTACGGTTAGTCCCCTTCTTGCGTCTTCTCCTGGAATGAGATCTAAAACTGGTGATCACCCCACATGACACAGCAAGACTTGGTTATCTGCTTAACAGCACAGGATTGAGACTTCTCGACTCCACAAGTGGGTTTGACAGCATTGGACCCACTGCGAGACGTGGGCACAGTGGTCACGTGACTTGACTTGGATAGACTTGACAACTCGCCTGTAACTGGCATGACTGGCACTGTTGGGAATATATAGGGAGTGGGACCGTGTGATTGGTCCATGTGACCCCAGACCAGGAGATCATAACAGAACCCCAGCACAGCCAGACACACCACAGGGAAAAAAACAGACCTGAACCCTTCACCACCAGGGGGCAAGGCCGAGACGTGACAGATATATTGGGCCACATTGTTGCCCAAACAAATATGTATGCCCGATTCCTATTTGGCAAAGCAGCAATGGACCCCCCTTGATGTGCCAGAATTTCAGAAATTCTGGGCACTAACCTTGCTGATGGGCATCATAAAGAAGCCCTCAATCCGCTCCTACTGGAGCAGTAGCCCCATCTACTCTACCCCCAATCCCCCAATCAATGTCACGCAGAAGGTATGAAAAGATTCATTTCATGCACTTCAATGACAACAGCCTGTGCCCCCTAGAGAGCATCCCCAGTTTTACAGGCTGTATAAAATCCGCCCCCTGATTACCCACTTCGCCGCCAGGTTTTCAGAGGCTTATACACCAGGAAGGAATATCTGCGTGGATGAAATATGAAATATAAGAGAAGACTGGGATTCAAGCAGTATATTCCTTCCAAGCGCTCCAGGTATGGAGTGAAGGTGTATAAGTTCTATGAGAGCGAGAGTGGGTATACTCAGGCCTTCCAGGTGTATGAGGTAAAGGATAAGCAGCCTTGACCCTCCAGGTTGCCCAGAACACCTGGGAACCATGGCAAGATTCTGTGGGACCTAATTTTTCCCCTCATGAACAAAGGGTACCACTTGTTTGTTGCCATTTTCTATACAACTGTCCCTTTGTTCAAGCTACTGTATTGCATCGATACAGTAACATGTGGTACTATTCACAAGAACCACGTAGGTTTCCCAGCACAGCTTGCCTGCACCCGGTTAAAAAGTGGGGGGGCCTCAGCTCTGCGCCAAGAGGAGCTGTTGGGAGTCAAGTACAGAGACAAGAAAGACGTACACCTTCTCACCACCATCCACTCTGAGAGGTCTGTGGAGGTCTCTGTACGTGGCAGAGCTGAGGGCGCAAGGAAGCCAGTGTGCTTCAAGGCCTATAACTGACATATGGGTGGGGTTGATCTGTCAGATCAGCTGCTACAGACCTACCAAATTATGCGGAAGACAAGGGCCTGGTACAAAAAGATTGCAATTTACCTGCAATTTGCTCTTCAAAAAGGCAAACCCCGGAGTGACACTGTCCTTTTTACAGTTACAGCTCCAGGTCATTTTGGTGATTTTGTACCAAGATGCACCTGCTCCTCGGGCGGTGATGGGGGACAGAGTTTGGGCTACTCATTTTATTTATAAAATTCCTGCTACTGAGGGCAGAATGTGTTTCAAGAGGGGGTAGAGAAGAGACACAACCTTTTACTGCCCAGAATTCCCTGGACAACCTGGTCGGTGTCTTGGACTGTTTCAAGCCGTATTATACTGTGCGTGATCTGTAATTTCTTTGTCCATTCTATTTTTTTGTTACAGTATAGTGTAATATCTTCATATGACTGATGCGGAGGCAGGTTATGGATGAATTACTTATTCTCTTTATTCGCTGGTACAGACACAGCTCTCCCACTGACAACAACCACCCCTGACCCGGAAACACTATACATAAACCAAAAACAGGTAACACAAACAACTATGCCCTCTAGTGGTAGATAAGTATAACACTGATCTACTACATCCCCTTCCCTCTGATAACACTAGTTTCAAACATGCAGTTCACGTGTCCATATGCACACAGAAACTTCTACTAAACTCGGGACTTCGGGTAGACTACCTCCATCCCAATTGAGTTCCAGGACGCATTCTTGTCCTGTGGCTGGGGAACTCCCTACTAAGCTAAGCATAATCCTGCAGGTACGTTGGTGCTTTATTCAGTCTGGTGGATCTCCTTAACTCTTGCTGCTCCTCCACACCTGGAGACTCCGACAGCTGTTCCGTTGGAAGCTCTCCCCCCGTCTGCACCTCAGTACCGTCTTCTACAAGAACGTCATCAGAAGGGGGTGCAGCTGCACCCTATCTGGCATTAATTGGTTCTCCAAACCTGACTGTGTCCACAGAGATACAATATGTCTAGATCTCACCTGGTCAATATGACGACGCACAATCTGGCCATTTCCAAGTGTGACTGTGCATGACACAGGTCCCGTCTTTTCCTGAACTGTCCCCGGAATACAGGCAGGTCCCACACCAAAATTTCTAGTGTAAACTAGGTCACCTTCCATTAGATGTCTCTCCTTAGCATGTTGATCATGATGAAGCTTTTTCTTCAACTGTTTTTCCTGCATCTGACCTTTAAAATCTGTATGTGTTAGGTCCAAGGTGGAACGCAATTTTCTTAAACATAACAGTTCTGTAGGCGATCTTTTTTTCATCAGGCCTTTAAATGTCTGCACCGCCCTTTCTGACAGTCTATTGGACGCTGCATGGTAAGGTGCTGTGGTTACGTGTTTAATACCATTTTGGGCCATAAACTCTTGAAACTACATGCTTGTAAAACTGCTGCCATTGTCTGATACCATCATTTCGGGTATTCCATGTTGACTAAAACTCTGAGACATTGAACAGTTACTGCGGAGGTGGATTTATTTAAGGGGTACACCTCTTTCCATTTAGAGTAAGCATCCACCAAAATCAAAAACCTCTTACCCATCCATGGGCCAGCATAATCATTGTGAATTCTTCTCCATGGGAGGCATGGTACTTCCCAAGGATGTAAAGGTGCACACTGGGGAGAATTTTGATTTTTCTTAGGACAAGGTGCACGTTTTCACAATTCCTTCTATATCGGCATCCATCTTTGGCCACCACATATAGCTCCGCCCCAGTCCTTTCATTCTGATTATGCCTGGATGATTGGTGTGTAACTGTTTTAGTAGGTCTGTACGACCTGGGGGTGGAATGACTACTCGGGCACCCCACAAGACACAACCTGCCTGCACACTCAGTTCCTCTTTCATTTTTGCATAAGCTCCAAACATTGATTTATCCACTCTTTTTGGCCATCCTCTGAGGACAAACTCTCTAACCCGTGCCAAAACGGTATCTGTCCATTTCCTCACCTGTTCGGCTTTAATCAATGGTACGCCATTTTCTTCCAACAGAAGTACTCTCTCTTCCTCATCAGAAGTCTCCACCTCATTCCCTGCCACCGGCAACCGGCTCAGGCCATCCGCATTTTGATGATCCTTTCCTGCTTTGTACACAATAGAGTACTCATATCCACATAACGTCACAGCCCATCTCCGAATGCGGGATGAGGTCATATGTGGCACCTCCTTCAGTTCATTAAATAATATCCGTGGTTTATGGTCTGTTACGATGGTAAATTGTCTCCCATACAAGTATGTGTGAAACTTCTTTACCCCAAAAATCACAGCAAGGCCCTCCTTCTCAATTTGAGATTACTTTTACTCCGCTGCATTCAGGGTCTGTGAGACGAACCCTATTGGCCGTTCTGTTCCATCCTCCAGCCTGTGTGACAACACCGCCCCCACGCCATAAGGGGAAGCGTCACAAGCCAGGATAATGGGTTTGTTTACATCATAATGCACCAACAAGGCATCCGACTGGAGAAGATTTTTGGACTTTTCAAAGGCCTCTTTTTGCTCACAACCCCAGATCCATTTGGTCTTTTTCCTCAGTAGTGCATGCAACGGTGCTACTAAGGTAGACAACCCTGGTACGAATTTATGGTAAAAGTTCAGTAGGCCCAAGTAAGCCTTTAGTTCACTCAGACTGCGGTGTGGGCGCTTCCTGTATGGCCTGGACCTTTTCTGCAACTGGCTGCACACCTGCAGCACTGATCTTGTGACCCAGAAAAACCACTTCCCTTCCCAGGAATTCAGACTTACTCCTTTTCAGTCTCCGTCCACTTTTTTTAGCCGAGACAAAACTTCCTCTAGATTTCTTAAATGTTCCTCCTCACTGGCACCAGTGACTAAAATGTCATCTAAGTAGACTGCGACATTCGGCATGTTTTGTAAGATTCCCTCCATAGTGCGTTGGAAAATGGCTGGGCTCGACGCCACTCCAAATGGCAATATACAGTAAGTATACAACCCTTTGTGTGTATTAACAGTCACATACTTTTTAGCGCTTTCATACAGCACAATCAGCTGATATGCATGACTCATATCCAGTTTGGAGAATTTGTGGCCTCCCGCCAACTCAGCAAACAATTCTTCCACTTTAGGGATAGTATATTGCTCCACACTGGATGCTCGGTTTACTGTGAGTTTGTAATCTCAACAGATGCAAATTGAACCATCTGGCTTCCTCACCGGCACGATGGGGGCTGCCCATTCTGAAATTTGTACTGGTTCTATTATTTTCTCATCTACCAGTCTCTGCAGTTCTGCCTCCACCAGAGGTTTGACAGCAAAAGGTATCCGTCGCGGCTTATAAAATAGTGGCTGGGCCTCTGAGTTCACATGAATTTTAGCTGTGGTGTCTTTCAGCTGACCTAGCTCTTCTTTGAACACCTCACCATGTCTGTCTAGAATGTCGACCACATTTAGTGTTGGACTGACTGTTACTGTATTCACCAGTTGAGGTAAAAATTTTAAATCTTTCAGCCCGCTTCGCCCCAACAAATTTGGCCCAGCCCCTTCAACCACCACCATAGTTAGTTTTCCTCTTTTCTCCTGACACTGCACAGTTCCTATAACCTGACCTAACACAAGCATCTTCTCACCTGTATATGTTTTTAATGTCAGGTTGCATGGTTCCCACTCTGGTATGTCTGTATTTTTCCATAGCTTTGAGTATTGCTTTTTGCTGATAATTGTAATGCCACATCCTGTGTCCACCTCAAATTCAATGTCCATGTCATTCACTTTTAACTTCTGTATGAGAGGAGCCACTTTTGGCATATTATGTGAGACACTGTATATTGTATTTATATCACCTGCATCTTCTGCCTCACATCCTCTTTTCTCACTAAATGTGATCTCCTACTGTTCTCCTTTTCTTTTCTCTCCCCCCTCAGTCCGTGAAAGGGGGCCTTGTAATCCCGCATCACGAGACTGGATTTGCATGCTCGCTTAATGTGTCCCCGTTTCCCACATTTGTGGCACAGTTCCATAATAAACTTGCATACGTTGGGCGCATGATTCCCTTTGCACCTGTAGCACTCATAGTCCATGTTCTGCCCCCTTATCCTCAGAGCACACCTTATGCATCGCCACCTGTACCGTTCGTGACCTTGGAGTCTGCGATTCTTCATCCCCAGATAGGCCTTGGAGATCTCTTATATGTCTGTTAGCAGATTCCATCGCCTGACATATATTAAGGGCCTTTTCAAAGATCAAATCCATTTCTGTCAACATCCTTCTCTGCATTCTGTCGTCGTTTATGCCACACACCAGCCTGTCACGAAGCATTTGTTGAAGCGTAGGCCCATACTTAGTGTTGTGCTAACTTTTTCAACTCCGCCACAAATGCAGCCACTGTCTCGTCCGTTTTCCGCATGCGTGAATTAAACTTGTATCTCTGCACAATCTCACTTGGTTTTGGATTATAATGGGCCTTGAGCACAATGACAAGATCCTGATACGTTTTCTCAGCTGGCGTCGCAGGACACAGCAATCTATATGTGGATGCACCGACTCCACTTAACAACACAGCTTTCTTCTTGCTGGCATCAATTATCTCATTTGCTTGAAAAAAATATTCCAACATTTCTATGTATTCCTCCCATGATTGGAACTCGCAATCAAAGGGGTTCACCTGACCCACCAGTGCCATCCTGTCTCAGTAAACAACTTCTTTTCCTGCAGTTTATTTATTTTTTATTTTGTTGTAGCTTGTCTTCAGCTGCTATGCGCACTCTGAACCTTCCTATAACAGTCTCTCAATACACACCGGTTTATCCTCGTCGCCCATGTAATATCTTCATATGACTGATGCGGAGGCAGGTTATAGATCAATTACTTATTACTTCTCTTTATTCGCTGGTACAGACACAGCTCTCCCACTTAGGAAACTAACAACAACCACCCCTGACCCGGAAACACTATACATAAACAGGTAACACAAACAACTATACCCTCTAGTGGTAGATAAGTATAACACTGATCTACTACATCAGTTAGTTCAGTTTAGTTTTTATTACTTTTATGCACCAGACTTTTACATTTTATTGCTCCATTTTTATGTTCTAAAATTGGTGCTGTATTTTGCCAAAATACTGGCACACCTATGCATGGGGGGCATGGGTGTACTCAGGAGGCCTCACAGAAAACATCCTGGAGCGTTTTCATGCAGTAACCGAAAACCGTGTCTCCTAAATCACAGTCCAAAAATATTGTGGATGTAAAAATAAAAAATTACCACCACACCCCTATCCAATTTGTTTGGGTTGAACGATTATATCCATGGCATCACAATACTTTGGGGTGTCAGCTTACCAAATATATGCACATTCATGGCAATAAAAAAAATGGTATATAAAAGGGCCCCCAATAAAGAAGATAGGCAAAGAAGATATGTCAAATTAGAGAAATGACAAGCACATATCGTAAGATTGGCGTAGTACCCTGTAAACAACCCAACAAACCTATGCATGCGTGGTATCACTTTACTCAGAAGATATTGCTGAACATATTTTAGGGTGCTTTTTGGCAGTAACCCATAACTGGATTTGACAATTCATGCCTAAAGTACAATGTGTGTGAAAAATAACATAAAAAGTGACTACCTGAAAGTTTGACAAGAACTAGTTCATGGAAAGTGTTAAGATACAACTATTTGAAGTACTCTAGGGTGTGTACTTTCTAGAAATACATGGTTTGATGGGGATAAATTACTTTGGCCGACTTAAAAAATGTCCCAATGTGAAAATTCCAAGTTGGAAAACTGCAATGCTCACCCCCAAATAAGGTCTATTGCCCCCCAAATAACCCAACATACCTATACATGGATGGTATCCCTTTACTCAGAAGATGTTGCTGAATTCATTTTGGGGTGTTTTTTGGCAGTAACCCTTAAAGTTTTTAGTACATGTGTTCTTAAATTGCACTCTATGTCAAAACAAATCACCAAAAAAAGTTTTTCTCCAACTTTGGCATAGATTGGTGGTAAAATGGTTGCATGGAAAGATTCAAAATACCTGAAGTTTAATACCTTGGGTTGTTTACTTTAAAAAAAAATATGTATATGTTGAGGGTTATTCAGGTATTAGTGACAAATATCAGTGTTACAATGTCCCTATCACTAATATTGAAAATAAACCCTTTGGAAATGGGAAAGTGTTACATTATTACTAAATAATAATATTTTATAAAGTGCCAGCATATTCCGCAGCGCTGTACAATAGGCACAGTATAGACAGGGTTACAATACATTGAACAACATTTGACAAACAGTACAGGAGGAGATGAGGGCCCTATTCCCGTAGGAACTCACAATCTAGGAGGGTTGGGGTTGGAAACAGGAGGAGAGGACTGCAAGGTGAGAGTGATTGATGGTTGCGTCAGTGAGTTGGGTGGTAGGCTTCCCTAAATAGGAACGTTTTAAGGGAGCGTTTGAAGGAAGAGAAATTAGGGGAAAGTCTGACAGTATGAGGGAGAAGGAGCGTTCCAGAGGATGTGCGTGAGAAGTCCTGCTGTCTATCATGGGAAGAGGTGATGCGGGGAGAAGCTAGGTGCAGGTCACTGTTTGACCTTAGGGAGCGGGCTGGGGTGTATTTGGTGATTAGTGAGGACAGGTAGTGGGGCGCTGAGTTAGTGAGAGCTACAAGATTGGTATGTGGATGACTACATGAAGCCAAGCACAGCACCAGACATTGGAGTGTGTGTGTGTGTGTGTGTGTGTGTGTGTGTGTGTGTGTGTGTGTGTGTGTGTGTGTGTGTGTGTGTGTGTGTGTGTGTGTATATAATAAGGGCCGGATGAAGATTTTGGTGGCTTTTTTTGGAATTTAGTGAAAACATATGTTTGGTTATAAACCCCTTAAGGATGGGAGTACTTTTACAACTTCAGCGCTGTTTCGAAGTAGAAGTTTGCTGAGCTCATTTTGACCGTTTTTAAGTCGCGTATTATTGTACCACCCAGACAAATTCTATATTGTTCTTTCCGGCAGGCTCGGAAGATTTCTAATATATCATTATTATATGTATAACAAAAAATGGGGATTTTCAATCATCCACAGTGTGTAAAGTGTTTCTTTTTAAAATTTTATTATCCGAGCCTGTGCAGTCATATGCTATGGGGTAGACTTGTTAAAAAAATTTAGAACGGGGAACCCATTTTTTTTTGGGGAGAAATTGCATGATTTTAGCTAACCCCCCCCCCAAAAATAATTAAAAATTAGTGAAGCATCATTGTTCACATTATAATTGAAACGTGAACAATAGTGCTGCAGTAAAAAAAACGTTTTTTTAATTTTTTACACTTTTATTTTACTTATAACATGGTCATGTTTGATATCATTGGAAAGGCCAGGCCTTTTCAGCAATATCAGACATGACCCCCTAGCTGCCACCGATCAGGAGATAGGGGGGGGTTTAACCCCTTTATCTCCTCTATGGGATTTCCTTAGGAAATCCCTTTGCAGCTAGGGGGTTCCCCGGTTAACTGACATCATGGCGCGATGAGTCAGTTGACTCGGGGGGACCCAGAGGTGGGACTCCCATCCAAGATGGCAGCCCCCACCGGAAAAAGGCCACGGTCTTGCACCGATTTGGTGCCAGGCCGCGACCTAGCAACTAAGGGGTTAACCCCCTACATCGCTGGAAAGGTCAGGCTATGACCTTTCCAGCGATGCTGGCCACAGCCTCCTAGTCCCCGGCGATGGGGAGATAGAGGGATTCAAAGGATCCTCCCCTTCCCCTGCTCCGCCGGGAGGGGGGACGCCTGAAACTGACTTCATCGCGCCCCCCGGCGCGATGACATCAGTGCGCCAGGACGAGTGAAACACGCCGATCTGACTCTGCAGGAGTCAGAGCAGTGAGGAAGCGACTCGGAGGGGGCTGTAAACTCTGTGGACGTACCATTACGTCCTGCGGCGTTAAAGCCCACCTAATGCAGGACGTAAGGGTCGTCCTGCGGCGTTAAGGTGTTAAATAGTGCAGATACAGGTATATCTAACCAGGCAGATACTGTGTGAGGAAATTTCCATTCAGATTTCAATATGTAAAATTTATTTTTTTCAAATTTCACCATCCAAACCTTTGTGCTTATACATATACTCTATAGGGAATTCTTGTTAAAAAATTGAAATGGGAACCTGTTACTGCATTTTTCTGAGAAAAAATATACAATTTTAACCAAAAAAAAATTATATTTCCCTTTTTTTTGGAGGATGGTGTTTTATGAATAATATGACTATGTATAAAATACTGAACTTGCTCCCAGCGTGGGAAATGAGAAGGTGAGTAATGGTAGTGGTATTGCTCATCTTACACATTACAAATGTACAATGCCATTGCTTTGCAACTAAAAGTATATAAAGTGTGTTTTGTTATTTTACATGGTCACGTTTAGACTCTGACCTGTCCAATGACACCACACTTGACCTTGTGCGGTGTAAAGATTAGTGACACAGGGTTCCAAAGTCCACCCCCCCCAGTGCTCTTCACTGCAGTGCGGCATTTAGGTTTTTGATATAACAATTTGTAATAATGGATTGTGCCATCACCTCCACACTTGTTGGTGACATGAGAAATGAGATCGTGCGGTAGTGCAGCATCATTGTTCACTTTATAATTGTAAAGTGAAAAATTGGCTCCTGCTTGGGTTTCTCCAGCTTGTTCGGGGTTAATCCAGATGTTTTTGCGGGTTTCGGTGTGCATTCGCCTGGGTTTCGCGGTGAGTGTTAGGCAGGGTTTTGGCGGCTTTTCCCTGCACTACGACGGCCCTGTGGTGTTTGCTGAATACACCGCAGGGTCACCGAAAAGGGATTGCCGAATTGAAGAGAACGAAAAGTCACCGAACGTGCGGTGACTTTTTGATTCTCTTTGAATAACACTGATGGTTATCTTTTCTCTGGGCCTATTCTGGGGCATGGGCCCTGCTGCAGTTCCATCAGCCTACATGGGGGGCAGCACTCAACCTTGCCTAAGCATTCAGCGTGGGTGCAACTCAAGTAGTCCTCCAGAAGGGAGTAAAAAAGTATAAAGCTGCTGTTCTCCTTGTAATATTTGGTGTGCTCTCATTCTGGTTTGTTACATACAATGGTCTAAATGATTGTAAAAATATTAAATCTTTGATGCGCTAAGAGCTTGTGGGACATATGAGGTATCATTGGAAAGGCCAGATTATGGTCTTTCCAATGATACCAAATTTAACTAGGTTAAATTTATATAAAAATAAAATAACAAAACAGGTTTTCTCTTCTTTTTTTTTCTCTAACACCGCACTAGTATTCAGTTTGCAATTATAAAGTGAACAATGATGCCTCACTGACTCACCTTATCTTTTCCCGCACTGCCAGCAAGTGAGGCACTCATGACTTAGGCTAGGGTCAGACGAGCGCAGTGCGAACGCGCGTGCAGGCGCACTTAATCACGGCCGCACTAGCAGCAAGTGCCGGGTAATGACGGCCAATATACGAAGTACGGTCGCACAAAAGTCCGGCTGCGCAACGCAAGTGGCAAACGAACGCATTTTGTCGAGAACGTAAAACCGCTAGTACGGTTGTACAGAGTGCGCTGCGTCCGCTAGCGGCGTGTGTGCGTGATTTGGAGATGTCAGACACTGCTAATGTCCGGCCAACATAACGTCCAGATGCACAAAGTGTTTTATTGATGATTCGTACAAAATCACGGATGCAAATGCGCATCGTATGACCGCTATCGCGTACTCCGTGAAAAAATGCGTCCATTCGTTCGAACGCACTTTTTCACAGACAACGCGAAAATGCGTTCGTCTGACCCTAGCCTAAGTTTGCCCCAAAACAGAAATTTGAAAAGTCATTTCGGTATGTTTTTTTTTTTTTTTTTTGGGGGGCGGGCTCCACATTTTTCTGCCTACAGGCTCCACAGATTCAAATTCGGCCATGTAGGTGAGGATGAATAGGGTATTTGAAGTAGCGGGTTGCATGCGGACTGAATGGGAAGAGGAGCAGGAAATGACCTGGGCGATCATGGAGTGAGGTGATGGGCTTCTCTATACTAATGCGTTTTCAGAGACTTCTTGAAGGACTGGAGTAAAGGGTGAGTCTGATGTTGCGAGGGAGAGAGTTCCATAGAAAGGGTGCAACTCTGGAGAAGTCCTGAAGTAGGGGGGTGCGGGTACGAGGAATTGATAGCATCAGATCATTGGCCTAGCGAAGTGGTCGGGATGGGATGTACCTGCTAATAAGGGAGGAGATGTAGGCAGGGGCGTGGTTATGGAGAGCTTTGTATGTGCGCACCAGTATAATGAATTGGATTCTAAAGGAAACTCGGAGCCAGTGTAGAGATTGACAGAGACGTGAGGTGCAGGAGGTGAGGTATAGGAGTCTGGCACAGGCGTTCATTACAGACTGCAGCGGCAGAATCTGGGATCTCTTAAGGCCAGAGAGAAGGAGGTTACAGTAGTCAAGGCGGGTGATAAGAGCTTGGATGAGCATTTTAGTAGAGTCTGGATTAAGAAAGGGACGGATGCGTGCAATGTTTTTTAGGTGGAAGTAGCAGTATTTAGAGACTGAATGTGAGGAGTAAAGGATAGATTGGAGTCCAAGAGGACCCTGAGGCAATGGAGCTTGAGAGGTAGAAGTAATGGTGGCATCATTCACCTGAAGAGAAACTGGTGCAGGAATGGAGGTTTTAGAGGAGGGAAGATGAGAAGTTCAGTTTCAGAGAGGTTGAGCTTTAGGAAACGGGAAGTCATCCAGTCGAAGACAGCCAATAGGCAGGCTGTAACACGGTCCAACACCGGAGGAGAGAGATCGAGAGAGGAAAGGTAGATTTGGGTGTCGTCAGCATAGAGATGATATTGGAATCCATAGGAAGAGTGTCCAAAGAGGCGGTATAGATCGAGAAGAGTAGGGAACCCAGAACAGAGCAGTGAGGTACCCCAACTGAAAAAGGAACTTGTGGTGAAGAGACACCAGGGAAGGAAACACTGAAGGAACGAAAAGAGAGACCGGAAGAGGACCAGGAGAGAGTGTAGTCACTGAGGCCAAGTTGACGCAGCGTGAGGAGCAGGAGAGGGTGATCCACCAGTGTTGAATGTGGCGGAAAGGTAAAGAAGAATATGGAGGGAGACGTGACCTTTGGTTTCAGCGGCAACGAAATCATTAGTCACCTTGGTCAGAGCAGTCTCAGAAGATTGTTGGGAGCGAAAGCTAGACTGGTGCAGATCGAGTAGAGAGTTGGCAGCAAGAAAACTGGTGAGCTGGTTATAGACCAGACGTCAGATTTTGGAGGCAAAGGGGAGCAGAGAGATGGGACAGTAGTTCAAGAGGGAGGTAGGATCAAGAGATGGGTTTTTTAGAATGGGGTAATCAAAGCACGTTTGAATACAGAGGGGAAAATTCCAGAGGAGAGCAAGAGGTTAAAAATGAGTCAAAGCAGAGACAGTAACTGGTAGGAAAGACTGAATAAGGTGTGAGGCGATAGGATCAAGTGGACACGTGGTTGGGTAGGAGGACATAAGTTCTGTTACATCCTCCTCCGAGACTGTAGAAAAGTAAGACATAGTAGAAGAGGGGGCTGGGAGTGAGGGAGTCAGTGGGGTAGAATGGTTAAATGAGGAGGGCAGTGAATGCAGCTGCATTGTTTGTTTTATGTGTAAAAGCATATATTGCCTCTGCTATAGAACCGAAAAAAAATATTTAGCATTTACTTTTTTCATTTTTACACATTACTATGATACCAAATATGACCATGTAAAGACTAGACTCTGACCTTTCCAATGACACCTCACTTAACCTCGTGTGCTGTACAATTCAGGGATGCAGGTTCCAAGTTCCCCTGTCCCTCCTCACTGTAGCACCATGGTCTAGGTTTTGAATTAAACAATGCGTTGCTTCACCAGATACACAGTTGCTTGCAGTATGGTAAATGAGGTGAGTTAGTGCAGCATCACTGTTCACTTTAGAATCGTAAACTGAATAATAGTGCCATGTTAGAAAAAAAAATATTATTTTAAAAGATATTTTATTTTTACATAAATCTAACCTGGTTATATTTGGTATCACTGCAAAGGCTATAAGCTGACCTTTCCAATGATACCTCATATGTCCCTCTAGCCCTTAGGGCTCCAGAGATACAGTGGTCTAAATTATTGCAAATTGTAAAAACAAAATATATTTTTTGTTTTACACACAGAGCAAGGCGCCCCCTTGTGGCAGGCACCTGTAGGCACATGCCTACTCTGCCTAATGGTAAATCCAGCCCAGCTCACCTAATGTGTCACCCCTCTCCTCTTAGATTGTAAACTCTCGAGCATGGTCCTCCCTCCTTCTGTTCAGTGTGTGTAACAACATATATGTATAAGTTTCTCCCATTGTACAGTGCTAAGGAATTTGTTGACGCTTTATAAATACTTGCCTTAGTTGAATTACAGTGACAACAGATTCTGCCTCTTTTGATTTCAGCACAGAGAAAAACTGTTTCAGTTTTTTAAAATGTATTTTAGGTTTTTTGCCTCAAATCAAAAATGTAAATAGTAATTTTGGCATGTTTCTTTTTTTTGTTGGGGGGGGTAGGGGCGCTCCGCATGTCTGTGCCTACAGGCTCCTGAGGTGCAAATCTGGCCCTGGGGTGTGGTCATGAAACGGATCACATCAGAGTTAAAAAGGTGCAGATACATTTTCCACGTCTGATAGAAGTTACATAGTTGCACTAGTTTAACTTTGAGAAAGACAAAAACATTCCAATGCTCAGAATCACATGTCATAGAAAGGGGAGGGGGAAGGGGGGACTTGTCTGAACAGTAGCTCATCTGTAGCTTCAAAAGGATAATGCAAACAAACATTTCAAACTGGGCTAAAGGGGGCATGTTAACTAAGGGAAGCTTTCATGTACAGGAAATTAAAATATATTATTTTACATGTGACCCTTTTGTAAAGAGGTGTCTCTCCTATAGCCAAAGCAGTCGTGTGATGCCTCAAATGTTCTCCAACTTTTTCTTAAATACATATATCGCTGACATGATTTTGGTTTCTAGTTTATGAAGAATAGTGCAAACATCGGTCTGTGAGAGAGGTCGGAGTAGAATGGAGAGAAGGCTGACCATATCTGAGCAACAATAATGCACTGAATGGAATCATAAAATAGACCACTCATTGTCTTTTTTTTTTTTTTTAAGTGTATGGGCTACAGCATCAAAAATAGGTGTGAAAATGGGGAGTCCTACCTGATTTTAGTGGCCACTTGCTTTCTCCCTTTAGGACCTTCCCTCATGCTCTTCAATATGTGATGAAATGGGAAGGCAACCTGGGGGATTCCCTGAATCCAGAGATCTCTGACCACCGATAAGCCCACTTATGGATCTGGTTATGAATGGCAGTGTATGAGCGCCATTACATGCTCCTCTTGTCCTAATACATAACTTATAGGAGGCTGAAGAGACCCTTTTTGAGATTGATGTTAAACTTGCTGAGGCTGCAGACATTAAGGGACATGTCTACACTCATCGTTGACCTGTAGCATGAGAAGACCAATTTGGGATATTTTCACCGACACCCCCCCCCCCCGAAAGAGCTCTTGAGATCCACTCCATCACAATCCTGACCCATGGCTAGCCCACAGCTCATGTCTTAGGCTGGGGTCAGACCAGCGCACTTTTAACGTGCATTCTGGCGCACTTAATTACGGCCGCAGTTGCAGCCAATGAAGGGGAATGACAGCCAATATACGAAGCACGGCCGCACGAAAGTCCGGCCGTGCAACGCAAGTGGAATTTGAACGCATTTTCTTGAACGCAGAACCGCTAGTACTGACGTACAGCGTGCGATGCGGCGGCATAGCGGCATGTGTGTGTGATTAGGAGATGTCAGACTCTGCTAATGTCCAGCCAACATAACGTCCAGATGCAAAAAAGTTTTTTACTGACGATCCGTAATAAATCACGCACGAAAATGCGCTTCGTCTGTCTGTTTTTGCGCATTCCGTGAAAAAATACGTCAATGCGTTCGGACGCACTCTTTGACGTTCGTGGGGAAAAATGCTTTCGTTTGACCCTAGCCTTAAAGGGCCACTACCACCAAAAATTAAACTGTCCTTTTTGTGTTAATTTTTTTCTGCTGATCTCTTACATGTTCTTTGTTTTTATCTAGTATGTTAAGAAACTATTTTACTTTATATGTGTCACTGCATGAATCCATTGTGTGATCTTTTGTGTTGTAAGATGCCCCCTGCCACCACAGTATCTTTACCTCACTTTGTGTTTTTTGCATATAATGTAGTCTATGGGTCGATCTCTAACTCCCATCATTGTATTGTGTGGGATGTATTCAAAGGACATAAGACAGGGAGCTTAAAATACTTCTACCCCCTGGTTATCTTCTTCAGCTGCCAGCTCTTGTCTCAGGTAGTCTGGAGAACAATTCCCCGCCCCCTGCCCCCTTAACTGTTTAATATTGTAGATTAAATAAACAGAAGCTGCAAAGCTTTTGGTAAATGTTGCATCATGGGAAGAATCCTGAATCTAGGACCCGGAAATAAAATGTCTAACTTTGAAGTAAATGCATGTAAAAAAAACAAAGAAAATAAAAATCCCAGCTGCATGTGTTTTATAAAGTGGTTTTATTTGCAATGCCCAAATAATGTAGTTACAGCTTATGTAAGTGGTAGTGTCCCTTTTAATTTCCAGGACTTGCATGGTGGTGCACGTGGAAGGGCCCCTATCTTTATGGAAACACACAGATTTGGTACATGCTTACATTGCTGAGATTGCAAACACCAGCAATAACCGCCAGTGCTTGAACTCCAAAATGTGACAGGGTTTTCACAAAAGTTACAGTGGCAAGAAAAAGTATGTGAACCCTTTGGGATTACGTGGAGTTTTGCATGAATTGGTCATAAAATGTGCTCTGATCTTCATCTAAGTCACAACAATTTGAAAAACACAGTCTGCTTAAAATAATACAACACAAACATTATATGTTTTCATTGAACAGAACATGTAAACATTCACAGTGCAGGGTGGAAAAGTATGTGAACCTTTGGATTTAATAACTGGTTGACCCTCCTTTGGCAGCAATAACCTCAACCAAACGTTTCCTGTAGTTGCAGATCAGACCTGCACAACGATCTGGAGTAATTTTGGACCACTCCTCTTCACAAAACTGTTTCAGTGTAGCAATATTCTTGGGATGTCTGGTGTGAATTGCCACGGCATTTCAATCGGGTTGAGGTCAGGACTCTGACTGGGCCACTCCAGAAGGCGTATTTTGTTTTGTTGAAGCCATTCTTTTGTTGAATTACTTATATGCTTTGGGTCATTGTCCTGTTGCATCACCCATCCTCTGCGGAGCTTCAGTTGGCGGACAGATGGGCTTACGTTTTCCTGCAAAATGTCTTGATAAACTCTGGAATTAATTTTTCCATCAATGACAACAATCTGTCCAAGCCCTGATGCAGCAAAGCAGCACCAAGCCATGATGCTCCCTCCGCCATGTTTTATAGTGGGGATGAAATTTTGATGTTGGTGTGCTGTGCCTTTTTTTCTCCACACATAGTGTTGCGTGTTTTTTCCAAACAACTCAATTTTGGTTTCATCTGTCCACAGAATATTTTGCCAGTAGTGCTGTGGAACATCCAAGTGCTCTTTTGCAAACTTCAAACGTGCTGCAATATTCTTTTTGGACAGCGATGGCTTCCTCCGTGGTGTCCTCCCATGTACTCCATTCTTGTTTAATGTTTTCCTTATTGTAGATGTGCCAACAAAAATGTTAGCATGTGCCAGAGATTTCTGTAAGTCTTTAGCTGACACTCTAGGATTCTTCTTTACCTCATTAAGCATTCTGCGCTGTGCTCTTGCAGTCATCTTTACAGGACGACCACGCCTAGGGAGAGTAGCAGCAGTGCTGAACTTTCTCCATTTGTAGACAGTCTGTCTTACCGTGGACACATGAACATCAAGGCTTTTGGAGATACTTTTGTAACCCTTTCCAGCTTCATGCAAGTCAACAGTTCTTGATCGTAGGTCTTCTGAGAGCTCTTTTCTGCGAGGCATGGTTCACATCAGGCAGTGCTTCTTGAAACCAGTAAACCCAAAACTGGTGTGTGTTTTTAAAGGGCAGGACAGCTTTCAGCAACACATCCAATAATATCACACTGATTGGACTCAAGGTTGGCTCACTCCTGGCTCCAATTAGCTCTTGGAGAAGTCATTAGGCTAGGGGTTCACATACTTTTTCCACCCTGCACTATGAATGTTTACATGTTATGTTCAATAAACACATGAAAACATAGGTTTGTGTTGTATTATTTTAAGCAGACTGTGTTTTTCAAATTGTTGTGACTTAGATGAAGATCAGAGCACATTTTATGACCAATTCATGCAAAACTCCACGTAATCCCAAAGGGTTCACATACTTTTTCTTGCCACTGTATATTCAAAGAGCGACAGGCGAAACTTCACAATGCAGCTTATTATGATCTGTTAGTTTAACAATTGTAAAATGCCACCATTTTTCAGAGTTGCAACACCAGGAATATTTGTGTTTGCAACTTTGACAAATACTGGTGGCTCCTAAATAACCTCCTGTCCTGAATATATTCTTTTACAAAAGAATAAGAATTCTCTTTAAATCTTTGAAAAGGCTTGCCAAATAATGCTTTAACACCAGGGGCGCACTGACCCATGGGGCTTACCCTGAAGTGCGGGAACATTCATTGAGCATTATGGGGATTCCCTCCTCAGCTCTGAGGACGCTCCACGAACGTCCTGTGTCCCTGCAATGCTTGGTGCCGATATCGATATCTGATTGATATTGCCCCAGCTCAGCTCACATGGAAAATGCCTTCAGCTCTCTTATGGATATTGCCCCCACCGGTTTCCTCCATTGCCGAAATTAAAATACAGACAGCGGCGCACTTGGAAGATGCCGCGGTGGCGCCTGCGCCGCCCCCTCACGTGACGTGCGGCGCCAGTGCAACGGGCCTGCTCCAGTTGACTGGGATGCAGGCACGCTGCAGGCGCCACGCGGCATCTTCCAATTGTGCCGCTGGCTGCATTTTAATTTCAGCGATGAATAGAGGAAACTGGCGGGGGCAATATCCATAAGAGAGCTGAAGGCATTTTCCATGTGAGCTGAGCTGGGGGGCGTATCCATGAGAGCTGGGGGGGCGTATCCATGAGAGCTGGGGGGGCGTATCCATGAGAGCTGGGGGCGTATCCATGAGAGCTGTATAGGGACAAAAAAATTATATATGGGGTTGGGTATCCACAATGCCCAAAAGAAAGTTCTTTAAGAAAATTTATGAAAATATACTCAGCTGCTGCTGGAGAGGCAATTCACTCTTGTACATCCAACCAAGAGGGTAATGATTCTTAAGCAAGTATGGAAAAAAGATACCTCCAGCGCTGCAAGGAATGGTGCACTTGTGCTACCACATTTATTTTAACCCCTTAACGCCACAGGACGTACATTTACGCCCTGCATTAGGCGGGCTTTGACGCCGCAGGACGTAAATGTACGTCCTCGGCGTTTACAGCCCCCCTCCGGTAATACTCACCTCCTCTGGTCGCTCCCACGCTGCTCTGACTCCCGCGGAGTCAGATCAGTGTGAATCCCTCCTCCGGCGCAGTGACGTCATCGCGCCGGTGGCGCGATGACGTCAGTTTCAGGCGTCGTCCCCCCCCCGCCGGACCAGGGGAAGCGCCTGAAGGGGAGGGGGGGATCCTTGGGATCCCTCTATCTCCCGATCGCCGGGGACCAGGCGGCTGTGGCCAGCATTGCTGGAAGGGTCACAGCCTGACCTTTCCAGCGATGTATGGGGGGTTAACCCCTTAGGCTAGGGTCAGACTGAGGCAGTGCGAACGCGCGTTCTGGCGCACTTAATCACGGCCGTAGTAGCAGCAAATGCCGGGCAATGACGGCCAATATACGAAGTACGGTCGCACAAAAGTCCGGCTGCGCAACGCAAGTGGAAAATGAACGCATTTTTTCGAGAACGTTAAACCACTAGTACTGACGTACAGAGTGCGCTGCGTCCGCTAGCGGCGTGTGTGCGTGAATTGGAGACATCAGACGCTGCTAATGTCCGGCCAACATAACGTCCAGATGCACAAAGTGTTTTATTGATGATCCGTACAAAATCACGGATGAAACTGCGCATCGTATGACCGCTCTCGCGTATTCCGTGAAAAAATACGTCCATTCTTCGAACGCACATTTTCACGGACAACGTGAAAAACGCGTTAGTCTGACCCTAGCCTTCGTTGCCAGGTCGCGACCGGGCACTAATTTGTGCCCGATCGCGGCCTATTTCCGGTGGGGGCCGCCATCTTGGATGGGAGCCCCCACCTCTGGGTCCCCCCCGGTCAACTGACTCATCGCGCCATGCGCGATGATGTCAGTTAACCGGGGAACCCCCTAGCTGCAAAGGGATTTCCTATGGAAATCCCTTAGAGGAGATAGGGGGGTTCTTTGAACCACTTTATCTCCTGATCGGTGGCAGTTAGGGGGTCATGTATGATATTGCTGGAAAGGCCAGAGCATGGCCTTTCCAATGATATCAAACATGACCATGTTATAAGTAAAATAAAAGTTTTAAAAATATAAATAATAAATTAAATAATAAAACAATAAATACGTGGTTTTTTTTTGTTTTTTTTTTAATGCAGCACTATTGTTCACATTTCGATTATAATGTGAACAATGATGCTTCACTAATGATTTTTTTTTTGGGGGGGTTTAGCTAAAATCACGCAATTTCTCCCCAAAAAAAAATGGGTTCCCCGTTCTAATTTTTTTAACAAGGCTACCCCATAAAATATGACCGCAGAGCCTCGGATAATAAAATTAAAAAAAAAAAACACTTTACACACTGTGGAAGATTGAAATTTTATTGAAAATTCAAATTTTTTTACTTTTTTTTTACATTTTTTGTTATAGCATTTTGGCAGGGCATGACATATACATATAATAATGATATATTATTAATCTGCCAAGTCTGCCGGAAAGAACGATATATAATTTGTCTCGGTAGTATAATAATACGTGACTTGAAAATGGTCAAAATGAGCTCAGCAAACTTCTACTTCCGAAACAGCGCCGAAGTTGTAAAATTACTCCCGTCCTTAAGGGGTTAAATAAAAGGAAAACACAAAACAAACGTTTCGGGGACACAGCCCCTTCCTCAGTGTATAGTGCCGTACCAAACAAATAGAAGAAAACCCTTATATACATTTTATAGCAAGGGTAGAGCGAATCAGGCAATTAGAGACACACATGGAAAGATAATTGATCAAGAACCTGTTAACTCATGAATTCAAGGAGATGCAAGGTTATTCCCCAAATGATCCCAGCATACAGGCGCATATAACGCCAATAGGTGTACCAAGATGGCGGACACAGCACAGAGCATACGCGACGCACGGAATCCTGGGAAACCGCGAGTGCGCATGCGCACAGGGCAAAACAAAACTTAGTGGACATGATACAACAAAATCACATAACTATAATTTCCCACAGATGGGGAAAACAAGAATAAATCCCAACTTCGCTATCAAATATTAGATAGAATACCCCCACTCGAGAGGTGGGAATAGAGACAGATTGTTGCTACAACGAGAAGTGAAGTGGATGTATTCGTTAGATACAGTTGCCCCTCATGGTCTTAATGAGAAGCTTGAGTGGCACTGGTTTCTTTGAATACATCCACTAAGGCATCTTCTAGGTGAGCTTTTGGTTTGATCCATATTATCTCTCAGTCTATGTACTTATAATTTATACGTTTAGTATTTATATGCTATATGGATAAATCTTCGCTGTGAGTGGTTACTATATGATTTATTTTTTGGTTTTATTACCAAGACTGTCATGTTTTATTTTATGCTATATATTTTTTAGTATTTATGATTTGTCATTATGTATTCACTGTAGGTTTATTTGTATGGGTTATCTTTTTCAGGCGCTGCTCCTTGAGGCAGTTTTTCAGGCCATCATGGTTATGTATAACTGCTGGATTAATGCATTAATTTATTCTTGTTTTCCCCCCATCTGTGGGAAATTATAGTTATGTGGTTTTGTTGTATCATGTCCACTAAGTTTTGTTTTGCCCTGTGCGCATGCGCACTCGCGGTTTCCCAGGATTCCGTGCGTCGGCGTATGCTCTGTGCTGTGTCCGCCATCTTGGTACACCTATTGGCGTTATATGCGCCTGTATGCTGGGATCATTTGGGGAATAACCTTGCATCTCCTTGAATTCATGAGTTAACAGGTTCTTGATCAATTATCTTTCCATGTGTGTCTCTAATTGCCTGATTCGCTCTACCCTTGCTATAATATGTATATAAGGGTTTTCTTCTATTTGTTTGGTAAGGCACTATACACTGAGGAAGGGGCTGTGTCCCCGAAACGTTTGTTTTGTGTTTTCCTTTTGTTTATTTAAAATAAACAAGGTGGAAAGCCTGCCCAGAGGGCAGTCTATTGTGGATATACTGCCCCAGCTCGTGGATATACTGCCCCAGCTTGTAGATATACTGCCCCAGCACGTGGATATACTGCCCCAGCACGTAGATATACTGCCCCAGCACGTGGATATACTGCCCCAGCACGTGGATATACTGCCCCAGCACGTGGATATACTGCCCCAGCACGTGGATATACTGCCCCAGCACGTGGATATACTGCCCCAGCACGTGGATATACTGCCCCAGCACGTGGATATACTGCCCCAGCACGTGGATATACTGCCCCAGCACGTGGATATACTGCCCCAGCACGTGGATATACTGCCCCAGCTCGTGGATATACTGCCCCAGCTCGTGGATATACTGCCCCAGCACGTGGATACTGCCCCAGCTCGTGTATACTGCCCCAGCTCGTGGATACTGCCCCAGCTCGTGGATACTGCCCCAGCTCGTGGATACTGCCCCAGCTCGTGGATACTGCCTCAGCTCGTGGATACTGCCCCAGCACGTGGATACTGCCCCAGCTCATGGATATTTGGCCCCCACCTCTCATGGATATATGCCCCAGCTCATGGATATTTGCCCCCCACCTCTCATGGCTATATGCCCCCCAGCTCAGACCCCAGACCAGACATGGGGCGGCTGTTCGAATGCTCTATCGGCATTCGGACAGCCGCCCCATGAGCTCCTCATACTTACCTTCCCGAGCGGCGAAGTGAAAGTTTCCCCGCTTCCGGTCGTTGAAGGACCCAAGCTGCGGTCACGTGACCGCGGCTTGGGTCCTTCAAAGAGCGGAAGCGAGGGAACTTTCCCTTCGCCGCTCGGGGGTTGGATGCGCGCGGCAGCCAGGAAGAGGCTGCGAGCGTAGCCTCTACCCGGCTGCTGTGTGCATGTTGTAAGCGCCGCGGCGAGCACACAGCCGGCTCGTGCCACGGCGGTTGCATGCGCGCGCAACCAACCGCCGCTGGTTGCGCGCGCATGCGCAGAGTAAGGCTTGGCGACGGACACGCCAAGCCTTACTCCATTATATTATAGATGTGGTAGCACAAGTGCACCATTCCTTGCAGCACTGGAGGTATCTTTTTTCCATACTTGCTTAATATCCATGAGAGCTGGGGCAAATCCATGAGAGCTGGGGCAATATCCATGAGTGCGGGGGGAAATATCCATGTGAGCTGCCTGGGGCATATCCATGTGAGCTGGGGCAGTATCCATGTGAGCTGGGGCAATATCCATGAGAGCTGGAGCAATATCCATGAGAGCTGGGAGCAATATCCATGAGAGCTGGGAGCAATATCCATGAGAGCTGGGAGCGTATCCATGAGAGCTGGGGGGCAATATCCATGAGTGCTGGGGGGCAATATCCATGAGTGCTGGGGGGCAATATCCATGAGTGCTGGGGGGCAATATCCAGGAGTGCTGGGGGGCAATATCCATGAATGCTGGGGGGCAATATCCATGAGTGCTGGGGGCAAGGTACATGTGAGCTGGGGCATTCTGTATATATATATATCGGAGGGATATATACATGTGAGCTGGGGCATTTTTATATGAGGCCTGTTTTTATTGAAAAGCGGTCACATGACATAAAATAAAAGTATCGGTACTCGTACTCGGTCTGTAATGGTTAGCCCCTGCTTGGGCCATCGTGGTGGCTTGGAACATGAGATGAAGCCCTTAAGGCAGGTGAGTAACTGACTGGACACAAGGACAGACGGATTTCTCCAAAACCAAGGAGCACCAAAAAACAGAACAGAATTGCCACTAAGCTCCGAAGGCTTCAAGACCGACGGACAACTTAGGACACTCAGAAACACAAAGATACACTTGACAATCCGTGAAGGGAGCAGGCTGCAGGACAGTAAACAAAACAGACAGACTATACTAAAAGAGGTCCTTATAAGCGGCCTCTGAATATAATACTAAACTAAGACAGACAAGGTACATAAAACATGAAACATACAAGAATCGTCAATCAGGCAGAGGTTGGCAACAGATCAGAAATATACAGTACCAGGGGGGAGTAGAAGGGATAGTCAAAAATAAAGCCGAGGTCAGAACCAGAAAACACTTGAACAGGAATGCTTTGCAGCAACTCAGGAAACACGAACCAGACAGAACCACCATCAAACTCCACAAACAGTCCATGAGGCTCTGTGCTGCTGGGAATATATAGGGAGTGGGTCTGTGTGATTGGGCCATGTGACCCCAGACCAGGAGATCACAACAGAACCCCAGATCAGCCCTAAACAGCACAGCCAGACACACCATAGGGGAAAAACAAACATGAAGACCCTTCACCACCAGGGGGCAAGGCCGAGACGTAACACGGTCTTAACGTGGTATAGGTGCATCCCTAGGCAATATATATCCACAGGTGAGCTACTGGGGGCAATATATATCCATGAGTGAGCTACATACACACTGCACATTACTGTGAGTTTTATTGCTGTGGAGCTCTGATACGCTCATACACACTGCACATTACTGTGAGTTTGATTTCTGTAGAGCTCTGTAATGTGCAGTGTGTCAGGATTGTACAGTATCGGTTAAAGTGATCGGCAGTTTCCCACATTTTCCACAGGGACTTTCTGTGCCGGGGCGCAGCCTTAGCTGCAATGAGTGGGTGATGGCTGCTGCAGCAGTGCGGTGGCCATCTGTAAGTATGGAGGGGGGCACAATTCGCTGCTGGGTCCAAGTGAATTTTCAAAAAGGTTATTTTTAGGAGTTCAGAAAAAAATTCTTTAGCACAATAATGTACATGTGGGTGTTGCGTTGTGGGTTTTTATGGGTGTGGCCTCCTGTGGGTGCGGAACAAGGGGGGCCCCATGACCTCCTATTGCCCGGGGGCCCCATTGTCAGTCCACCCCTGGGCCTATCCAATGATACCCAACATGACTGTCTTTGTCATGTCATTTTTGTGTAGAAAAATAATTAAAGCAGAATTTCTTGTATAAAGAAAAATGCCGCTGGTTTTAAGTTGATGCCACTACACAATTATTTTTTCACATACATTTTAATATAGTTGAATTGCTTTTAATAACTCTTGCTAAATAAAATAAATATATTATTAATATTATAATTTCTATAATATAATAAATAACTTAAATTTAATATGAGTTTTATTGCTGTGGAGCTTTGTGATATGCTCATACACACTGCACATTACAGTGAGTTTTATTGTTGTGGAGCTCTGTAATTTGCAGTGTGTCAGTAAATGTACAGTATCTTTTAAAGTGATCAGCAGTTTCCCACATTTGTCACAGGGACATTCTGTGCCGCAGTGCAGCCTTCATTGCAATGAGTGGGTGATGGCTGCTGCAGCAGACCGGTCGCCATCTGTAAATCTGAAGAGGGCCCAATGGATTCTCCAATTCGCTGCTGTGTCAAAGTGGATTTTCGGCACACAATTTTTAAAAAGATTATTTTAATGAGGTTAGAAAAAATTCTTTAGCACAACAATGTACATGGGTACATTGGTGGGTGTTGCTTTGTAGGGGGTGGGGTTTTGAATGGGTGCGGCCTCCTGTGGGTGCGACACAAGGGGCCCCATGATCCCCTATTGCCTTGGGGCCCCCATTAGTTGTCAGTCCACCCCTGGTTAACACTTTATTATGTTGTGGCTCAACCATAAAGCCGTGTAATGCTTTTGTTTTGCAGATTTTTTTAAAATTTTGTGTTCTGTCCTCCTCTGCACTCTGGAACAATGAATAATCCTACCCCTTACTTATTTTCTTTCCACTCCACATTTGTTCAGAGGCTGCAGTGTCCTGGAGGTTTCTGATTAATTAGAATGATTAACTACTTATATTTTAATTTTGTAGCCAGATTGCATTTAAAAAAGGTGCACTTTGAAAACCACTAGAAAATTCGCCACATCCCAAAGGCCAAGTGAAATTGAACCCTTCCTGTCCAGTGTCTAAGAACACCGCAATTCAAACGGGGACAGGTAGAGATTTGGTGCATGGGAGCATCCCCCCCCCAAGCCCCCAGGTCGTGAGACTCGATCTCAGCTGGCCATACGACAGCAGAGACCCTCCATAATGAATAGTTGGTAAGCACGGGACACCGAGCAACCGGGTCCGCAAATCTGAATTGAAGTCCATAATTAAATAGTGGAAGGCAGAGGTCGGGGACACCAGTGGAATGAAGGGAAAGTTGGTCAACCTAGAGACATTGTGGTTCCAGATTTTAAGCCATGCCACCACTGGAGGGAAAGACGGCAGCCACAGCACCGTACATGGGTCGTGAGGGAGAAAGGATACGAAGACCATCCTGGTCCACTGGGGACCCTAGGTTCCCACTAGGAGAGGTTACAAGTGGGCCAACAAAGAAGCCAAATAGTAAAGATGAATATCAGGCACTCCCATGCCTCCCCTAACTTGTGACTCGTGCAGTAGTGCACCTGCACTCTCGACCATCGCCCTCTCCATAGAATTCAAGAAGGGCTAGTCTGAAGGGTTTGGAGGTAGCCTCTCGGGAAGGGTAGGGCCCAAAAGAGAGGGAGCAGTTTCAGGAGTAAAGACCTCTTTAAGGTGGCCACACGTCCCACACATGATACCTCCAGTTTCAACCAGCCATGGCATAGACCATTTATTATTATTATTATTCTTTATTTATAAAGCGCCAGCATATTCCGCAGCGCTGTACAATAAGCACAGTATAGACAGGGTTACAATACATTGAACAACATTTGACAAACAGTACAGGAGGAGATGAGGGCCCTATTCCCGTAGGAACTCACAATCTAGGAGGGTTGGGGTTGGAAACAGGAGGAGAGGACTGTAAGGTGAGAGTGATTGATGGTTGCGTCAGTGAGTTGGGTGGTAGGCTTCCCGAAATAGGAACGTTTTAAGGGAGCGTTTGAAGGAAGAGAAGTTAGGGGAAAGTCTGACCGTACGAGGGAGAGCGTTCCAGAGAGTGGGGGCTGCGCGTGAGAAATCCTGCAGTCTATCATGGGAAGAGGTGATGCGGGGAGAAGCTAGGCGCAGGTCACTGTTTGACCTTAGGGAGCGGGCTGGGGTGTATTTGGTGATTAGTGAGGACAGGTAGTGGGGCGCTGAGTTAGTGAGGGTTTTGTAGGTAAGGATAAGGTTTATAGTTGATGTCAAACTATGTGGGTCTAGAGAACGATAAATGAATCCCCAGGTATTTAATGTGAGATGATTTCCAGTCCTAAGGAAAACCAGTGCGTAGGGTTAACAATGCCTCATCTGCTGCACCAGCACTGGCGATTTATGATTTAATTATTTTTTTTGTTTTGTATTAAAAAAAATGTTATCACAATAAACAGTCAACAGAATGTACACATGGCAAGAGGCCTCACAGGGCCAATACAGGTCTCCAAGGTCAAATGAGAAATGGTCGCGCAGGACCAACATATGTCAGCTGTGAAAATCTAATATCTGTTATTAAGGTATATAGTCTCAAAAATAACAAGTTAGCCGTTATATGCACTGCATGAGAACAGGACACAAGCATAAAAGTGAGTCAGCTATAGGCATCTAAAATAGAAAGGGGGGGGGAGAGAGAAGAAAAAAAAAAAGTGAAAAGATGGCAATGGCCAAAATTGTGCCTGCCTGGCGAATACCCATGCGGCCAAAATGACCGCGGAGGGGGGGCGGGCACGGGGGCAAAATGGCACTTAGGCCCGGGCATTCAGGGGCAGAGCTGGACACCAGGCCACGTCTGCACCTCCCGAAATATCCCGAATAGCCAAAATAAATGGAAAGAGGGGGGGGGTTTATCATGAAATACACAGAAAAGAAAAGCGGATGTCATCTCAGGACCACAGCACGTCAGCTAAAACAACAGCATATACAAATAAAAACAAAAGACAATGTAGAACGGCAAAAAGACAGCGTCGGTAAACTGAGAACTCAGCGGTTGAAAAATAAAATAAGTCATCAGGGGTCTCCCATGTACGCAAAAAGTGTCTCTGTCCCCAGCCAGGGTAGATTAGCAGAGTGGGGGGAAAGGGAAGGGAGAGACAAAAGTAAAGACAAATGATAGTCCACAGAGGGTGTCTCAGCGACTAGGGGACATTTTTCTCAAGTGTCCTCAGTAAGCGTCAGAGGTGTCCCAGCGCAAGCGGGGAAAGGGGGGGGGAGTCTCAAATATGCCTCAGTAAAAGAGTGTAGAAAATAAAGAAAAAAAATTCTCAAAAGGCAGGTCTCAGCAGTAAATTAAAACAAGAGGGGGGGCAGTTCAAGGAGGACATAGGCTGCAAAAAGTATAGGGTGCTCTCATCCAGTGTCTCTCTAAACAACTGCCGACGTGAGACAGACATGGCGACGCAGGAGAGGCCAGGTCAGGAAGCGTATCGAAGCCCAATGCATGGGAACAGGGCCTGCAGGACAGGCAAGACCCCCTCTGAGCTGCGACTCCCCCCACCAAAAGCTCGGACCAGTGCTTCAGGCAGTACCGGAGCAGAAAACGGCAGTGGGGGGTGGTCCGGGTGGCATCTTCTCCACGGACACTGTAAGAGGAATCTCAGGCGCCTCCCGACACTGGCCAAAACCAGCAGGCGTCTCCAGCATGAGAGACCAGTCGAGGAAGCTGCTTTACAGCGGCGAAACGCGTCCTGGGGCCATACATTATGGTTGTTTTTATATTTTCTTTTAAATAAACCCTTGAAAGGCAGAATTCGGTTCCAGATTGTTTTTTTTCTTAGATTTTTTCTCCACAAAAAATCCATGGGCACTTCATCCTGAGCTTTGGAAGCTCCAACTCATGTAAGTTTCCAATTAGCAAAAAAGAGATTTACACCTATAGATCTGAAAGATTCACACTAGGAGAGTCCGTATATTTTTCCTATCTTTCCCTCCATGATCCTATCCTTAATGAGGCATTGAAGATCATTACACACGTAAGGTGGGGGTCACCTGCCAACAAGGAGGAAGAAAAACTACCCAAAGGCGAGGTCCCACTCTGAGCCGGTGATAGGGCTCTATTTTTGTGAGTGGTATTCATACATAGATTAACATCTAATATATATATATTGCATTATTGCACCATGATTTTTGTATTTGCTTCTCTTTCAAATCACATGTTGTGCCACGGACCTGTGTGAGACACCTGGACTCCATAGCAAATTTATTTTGCGCTTGCCAGATACGTTATATTTTGTTCACATGGATATATATTTGCCCCATCTCCCATGGATATATATATTTGCCCCATCTCCCATGGATATATATATTTGCCCCATCTCACGTGGATATATATATTTGCCTCAGCTCACATGGATATATATTGGCCCCAGCTCACATGGATATATATATATATTGCCCCTAGCTCACATGGATATATATATTGCTCCAGCTCACATGGATATATATATATATATTTGCCCCTAGCGCACATGGATATATATATTGCTCCCAGCTCCCATGGATATATATATTGCCCCCAGGAAGGTCACATGGATATATATATTTGCCCCAGGCAGTTCACATGGATATATATATTTGGCCCCAGCTCACATGGATATATATAGTGCCCCCAGCTCACATGGATATATATAGTGCCCCAGCTCATATGGATATATATAGTGCCCCCAGCTCATATGGATAGATATATATTGCCTCAGCTCACATGGATATATATATTGCCCCAGCTCACATGGATATATATATATATTGCCCGCAGGCAGCTCACATGGATATATATATAATGCCCGCAGGCAGCTCACATGGATATATATATTGCCCCCAGGCAGCTCACCTACCCCAGCTCACATGGATATATTTGCCCCAGCTCACATGGGTATATATTGCCCCAGCTCACATGGGTATATTTGCCCCCTGCACACATGGGTATATTTGCCCCCTGCACACATGGATATATTTTCCCCCAGCCCACATGGGTACAGTTGTCCCCAGCCCACATGGGTATAGTTGTCCCCAGCCCACATGGGTATAGTTGTCCCCAGCTCACATGGATCTATTTGTCCCCAGCTCACATGGATCTATTTGTCCCCAGCTCACATGGATCTATTTGCCCCCAGCTCACACGGGTATATATTGCCCCAGCTCACATGGATATATATTTTGGCCCCCAGCTCACATGGATATATATTTTGGCCCCCAGCTCACATGGATATATATATATTGGCCCCCAGCTCACATGGATATATATATATATTTGCCCCAGCTCAGATGGATATATATATATTTGCCCCTAGCGCACATGGATATATAGATTTGCCCCAGCTCACATGGATATATAGATTTGCCCCCAGCTCACATGGGTATAGTTGTCCCCAGCCCACATGGGTATAGTTGTCCCCATCTCACATGGATCTATTTGCTCCAGCTCACATGGATCGATTTGCCCCAGTTCACATGGATCTATTTGCCCCCAGCTCACATGGGTATATATTGCCCCACCTCACATGGGTATATATTGCCCCACCTCACATGGGTATATTTGCCCCCAGCTAACAGGAGTATATTTGCCCCAGCTAACATGGGTATATTTGCCCCAAGCTAACATGGGTATATTTGCCCCAGCTAACATGGGTATATTTGCCCCAAGCTAACATGGGTATATTTGCCCCAAGCTAACATGGGTATATTTGCCCCAGCTAACATGGGTATATTTGCCCCAAGCTAACATGGGTATATTTGCCCCAGCTAACATGGGTATATTTGCCCCAAGCTAACATGGGTATATTTGCCCCAGCTAACATGGGTTTATTTGCCCCCAGCTCACATGGGTATATTTGCCCCAGCTCTCATGGATATATATTTTGGCCTCTGGCTCCCATGGATATATATTTTGGCCCCCAGCTTACATGGATATATATTGGCCCCCAGCTCACATGGATATATATATTGCCCCTAACTCACATGGATATATATATATATAGCCCCCAGTATGTGTTTATATATATAATATATATATAGACCCCAGCTCACATGGGTATATTTGCCCCAGCCCACATGGGTATATATTCCCCCCAGCTCACATGGGTTGATATTCGCCCCAGCTCACATGGGTCAATATTTCCCCCAGCTCACATGGGTCAATATTTCCCCTAGTTCACACGGGTAGATATTGCCCCAACTCACATGGATATATATTTGCCCCCAACTCACATGGATATATATTTGCCCCCAGCTCACATGGATATATATTTGCCCCAGCTCACATGGATATATATATTTGCCCCAGCTCACATGGATATATATATTTGCCCCATCTCACATGGATATATATATTTGCCCCGTCTCACATGGATATATATATATATTTGCTCCCCGGCAGCTCACATGGATATATGTATTTGCCCCCAGGCAGCTCACATGGATATATGTATTTGCCCAAGGCCGCTCACACGGATATATATATATTTGCCCCCAGGCAGCTCACACGGATATATATATTTTCCCCAGGCACCTCACATGCATATATATATTTGCCCCATCTCACATGGATATATGTATTTGCCCCCAGCTCACATGGATATATTTGCCCCTGCTCACATGGGTAGATATTGCCCCCAGCTCACATGGGTAGATATTGCCCCCAGCTCACATGGGTAGATATTGCCCCAGCACACATGGATATATATTTGCCCCCAGCACACATGGATATATATTTTCCCCAGCTCACATGGATATATATTTGCCCCAGCTCACATGGATATATATTTGCCCCCAGCACACATGGATATATATTTTCCCCAGCTCACATGGATATATATTTGCCCCAGCTCACATGGATATATATTTGCCCCCAGCTCACATGGATATATATATTTGCCCCCAGCTCACATGGATATATATATATTTTCCCCCAGCTCACATGGATATATGTATTGCTCCAAGCTCACATATGGATATGTGTATATATATATATATATATATATATATATTGCCCCCAGGCAGCTCACCTGTTTATATATATTTGCCCCCAGGCAGCTCACACGGATATGTATATTTGCCCCCAGGCAGCTCACACGGATATGTATATTTGCCCCCAGGCAGCTCACACGGATATGTATATTTGCCCCCAGGCAGCTCACACGGATATGTATATTTGCCCCCAGGCAGCTCACACGGATATATATATATTTGCCCCAGGCAGCTCACATGCATATATATATTTGCCCCAGCTCACATGGATATATGTATTTGCCCCCAGCTCACATGGGTAGATAGTGCCCCCAGCTCACATGGATAGATTTGCCCCCAGCTCACATGGATAGATTTGCCCCCAGCTCACATGGGTAGATATTGCCCCCAGCTCACATGGGTAGATATTGCCCCAGCTCACATGGGTAGATATTGCCCCCAGCTCACATGGGTAGATATTGCCCCAGCTCACATGGGTAGATATTGCCCCAGCACACATGGATATATATTTGCCCCCAGCACACATGGATATATATTTGCCCCAGCTCACATGGATATATATTTGCCTCCAGCTCACATGGATATATATATTTGCCCCAGCTCACATGGATATATATATATTTTCCCCCAGCTCACATTGATATACGTATTGCTCCAAGCTCACATGGAGATATATATATTGCCCCCAGGCAGCTCACATGTTTATATATATTTGCCCCCAGGCAGCTCACACGGATATATATATTTGCCCCCAGGCAGCTCACACGGATATATATATTTGCCCCCAGGCAGCTCACATGCATATATGTATTTGCCCCAGCTCACATGTATGTATGTGTGTATATATATATATATATACCACCAGGCAGCTCACATGGATATATTTGCCGGCAGCTCACATGGATATATTTGCCGGCAGCTCACATGGATATATTTGCCGGCAGCTCACATAGATATATTTGCCGGCAGCTCACATGGATATATATACCGGCAGCTCACATGGATATATATACCAGCAGCTCACATGGATATATTTGCCGGCAGCTCAAATGGATATATTTGCCGGCAGCTCACATGGATATATATACCAGCAGCTCACATGGATATATTTGCCGGCAGCTCACATGGATATATTTGCCGGCAGCTCACATGGATATATTTGCCCCAGGCAGCTCACATGGATATATTTGCCCCAGGCAGCTCACATGGATATATTTGCCCCAGGCAGCTCACATGGGTATATTTGCCCCAGCTCACATGGGTATATTTGCCCCAGCTCACATGGGTATATTTGCCCCAGCTCAACTGGGTATATTTGCCCCAGCTCACATGGGTATATATATAGCCCCAGCTCACATGGGTATATATTGTCCCCCCAGCTCACATGGATCTATTTGCCCCGCTCACCCAGGTATATATTGCCCCCGCTCACACAGGTATATATTGCCCCGCTCACACGGGTATATATTGCCCCCACTCACACGGGTATATATTGCCACGCTCACACGGGTATATATTGCCCCAGCTCACACAGGTATATATTGCCCCAGCTCACACGGGTATATATTGCCCCAGCTCACACGGGTATATTTGCCCCCAGCTCACACGGGTATATTTGCCCCCAGCTCACACGGGTTTATTTGCCCCCAGCTCACTTGGGTATATTTGCCCCAGCTCACTTGGGTATATTTGCCCCCAGCTCACACGGGTATATTTGCCCCCAGCTCACACGGGTATATTTGCCCCCAGCTCACACGGGTATATTTGCCCCCAGCTCACACGGGTATATTTGCCCCCAGCTCACACGGGTATATTTGCCCCCAGCTCACATGGGTATATTTGCCCCCAGCTCACATGGGTATATTTGCCCCAGCTCACATGGGTATATTTGCCCCCAGCTCACAATGGTATATTTTCCCCCAGATCACATGGATATACTTGCCCCCAGCTCACATGGGTATGTTTTGCCCCAGCTCACATGGGTATGTTTTGCCCCAGCTCACATGGGTATGTTTTGCCCCCAGCTCACATGGGTTTGTTTTGCCCCCAGCCTACATGGGTTTGTTTTGCCCCCAGCTCACATGGGTTTGTTTTGCCCCCAGCTCACATGGGTTTGTTTTGCCCCCAGCTCACATGGGTTTGTTTTGCCCCCAGCTCACATGGGTATGTTTGCCCCAGCTCACATGGGTAGATATTGCCCCAGCTCTCTCTTCCTCTGCTGACCCCAAGCTCCGTATCCACCCGCGGCATTCTTCTCTTGAGGAGGCGAGCGGCCGCTGACATGCAGCTTGGGCGCTCGCTGGGATCCACCTGACCAGCTGCGCAGCAACTCGCCTGTAGGGAGAAGAATGCCGGCGGCGGAGATTTTCTCGGTGGCAATTGCCCTGTTGCCCCCTGGATCCGTCCCTCATTGATGGGCTGAGACAGAACAGCGCCCAGGTCGTCTCGCAAGGTCGGTAGGTGAAGACTCTGCAGAAATGGGACAATGTCGGGCAGTGAGGGTTCACTGACTTCTCCGCCGTCGCTGGGATTCTAATAGGGCTGCATAATACTCCGTGAAGCAATCTGCTATGCATCTCGGTTGGACTTGAGGCACACTGCGAGTGTCAAACATCCTCTCAATTTGAGATTTACTGGCCCATGCACTCAACTTGTTGGCTAACATCCTGCTTGCCTTATTACTGTTAATATAACATTTTAGCCCGCAGTCTCCATCTCGCCCAAAGTAGTCTAGTTTGTAGTCAATGAGCTGTCATCTCAGGTCTGTCACCGCAGCAGCGGAGAACGCAGTTTGCAATCTCCTGTGGAACTCATCCGCCCGTCCTATTTGGAGCAATAGTAGAAGTCGCTGTTCTGTGCACTGTCTCTTGTGCCTGGCTCCCCTTTTAATCTAAAGCCCCTCCCCTTTACCACCACCTTGTGGGTCTGCCAAACCACACCCCTCCAGACCTCCCTGTCCCTCACCAGTCCCTCACCACCGCAATAGAGAGCAGATATTCATTTAAATGCCACAGTGCCCTCCCGTGCGGATCGTACACCTCAGACAAGCACAGCTGGAGTGAGGTCCGACCACAAGATAGTGCCGTTCTGGCAGTCCCGAATCTGGTTCAAAGTTTCCCCTATAACAAAGACATTGTTTATCCTGGAGTACACATTATGCGCCACAGAGAAACTATGGACAACTTTACTGTACGACCTGGGTCGATGCAGGTTGACCGCCGGACAGACAGCCGAGCTGCTGGGAAAAAAAGTTACTCTGCTATTCTTCTAATAGGTGTTTAACCAATAAAGCATTTAAAATGTATCTAAATAATAAAAAAACTTTAAAAAATAATAAAAAGGTCCATTACAGAATTTAAGAAATGCCTTTTTTTAAAAATTGGCAATCAAAACTTTCAAATACCAAACGTACAAAGCTGTTCAGAAAAATGAACAAATTTTTTTCTGAAAATGAAAAGAATAAATGGTTTAATAAAAAGGAACACATTTTTTTTTTTAAATATTACAGTGAATCCTATGTGATTTCTGTGTTTTACCTGTCAAACTGAACGACCAACAATCAGGGCATTTTTTGTTATGTATGCTATACCAGGTCGTTTGACTTCGTACAACAAATCCCATTCAAATGGAGAGGTCACGCACTAGTCCTGATGTAGTCGCACAAAGTTGTCTTAAGTCGTCCATTGGAAGTCGGAGGCCGTAGACCAGGTTTGAATCTCCCTGATGTTGCAAGTCAGACGACTATAGATGACTACACCCAACTTGTTTGTCATCCGACTACGGGCCCAGTGGACTGCCAGCCTTGCCTTCTCTCTACTGTCTCCGTTACCGCAGCTATTCCTACAAAGCGAGTGGTCTTGTGAAGTGGAGGTAGAGCCTGATACCAGCAGTGGTGCTGCCTCCGATATCGGCTCCTAGAGTCCACAGGACTCAATGACCCCAGTGCATTACTGCTGCAAGCTGTGCATGAGCTGAAGCTGTGGAGGGGCCTTGGGAACTATATGTTTCTACTCTTCCACTGCTCCCGGTCAAAGAAAGCAGCAGTTCATGCTGCCCTCTCCGTCATGGGATGAGGGGTGAGTAAGGGATTTTTCTTAGACCTTATTAAACGATTCTGCAAAAGCAAAATCTAACCCCAGTCTAACACCAATCAAGTCAGTGTGCTGCTGTGGTGGTTATAATATTAAAATAATCTGTAAAATATTATATTGAAATGTTAACATACACACCTGCTCCACAGTCCCCCACCGTCTGTCTGTCCTCCTGCTTTTTTTTTTTTTTACTTTTCATTTTGCTTTTCATTTCTCGCCGGCTGCTGTGTGAATCATCACACAGACAGCAGCGACAGCACTGAGCCTAGCCTACTACGCAACTTGCGTAGCTGAACGCTACGCTAATTGCGTAGCTCAAGCTGGCTGAATGATTCAGATTGAAGTCTGCGCGCAGGGGTGGGGCAGAGCTCAGCGCATGTGTGTGCTACTGTGCTGAGGGGTGTGTGGCCTCAACCTCTGACATTGACTGAGTCTGGCAGTGTCATAGAGTTAAGACGAGTGTCAGGTCATGTGACTACTCCATCCATTCTGCGCAGGAGCGCCAGAGACCGTGGCTCAGAGTGCGCGGCCAGAACCTGAAATCCTCGCATTCCCTTTTTGACCTCTGCAATCAGGCTTGTCCCCTTCACTCAACTGAAACTGCCCTCTCCAAAGTCACCAACGACCTCTTAACTGCTAAAAATGGCCACTATTCTATTCTCATCCTGCTTGACCTCTCACCTTCTTTTGACACTGTCGACCACCCCAGGGCCGGTGCAAGGATTTTTGGGTGCATAGGCAAAGAGGCATTTTGCCGCCCTCTCTTCCAATAAAAAGATATATGACATTTGTCACAAACATATATGCATATGACTGTGCATAGCTACATGTGTGTTGTAGTGTGAGAGATGGTACTGAGTGTGTACCATCTCGCACACTACAACACACATTTAGCTATGCACAGTCATATGCATATGTGTTTGTGACACTGTGGAATTGTCTGTGGCATAGGAGTGTGTTCGAGCAACCTGGCAGTGAAGTGAGTGTGAGCAGGGCCAGTGCAAAATGTTTTATCCCCTTTCTCTGTGTCCCCTCTCTAGGTGGTCCTCTTTCTGTGCCCCACACCCTCTGTGTCCTCATTCTCTCTGTGTCCCCCGTCTCCACTCTGTGCCCCCACTCTCTGTGCCCCTCTCTAGATGCTCCTCTTTCTGTGCCCCCCCACCCTCTCTGTGTCCTCTCTCTGTGTCCCAACACTTTGTGCCCCTTTCTATGTGCTCATCTTTCTGTGCCCACACTCATACTCTGTGTCCCTCTCTAGGGGCTCCTTTCAGTGCCCCCACACTCTGTGCCCCCTCTCTGTGCTCCCTATGTGTCTCCTCTCCCTTTTTCCTCTCTCTGTGTCCCCTGTCTCCCACTCTTTATCTCCACTCTGTGCCCCACACCCTCTCTATGTGCTCCTCTTTCTGTGCCCACACACACACACTGTGCCCCCACACTCTGTGTCCCCTCTCTAGGTGCTCCTCTTTCAGTGCCCCTACACTCTGTGCCCCACTCTCTCTGTGTCTCCTCTCCCTTTGTCCTCTGTGTCCCATCTGTCTCCCCCTCTCTGCCCCACACTCTGTGCCCCCCTCTCTCTGTGCCCCCTCTCTCTGTGCCCCCCTCTCTCTGTGCCCCCTCTCTCTGTGCCCCCTCTCTCTCTGTGCCCCCTCTCTCTGTGCCCCACTCTCTCTATGTGTCTCCTCTCCCTGTGTCCTCTCTCTCTCTTTCTCTGTCCAGGCAGGTCTGGAGGGAGAGAACTGTCCATGAGGAGGGGAGCAACCAGACTAAGCTGGCTGATTTCTACCTCCCACAAGCAGCCTGGCATGTGTGTATGTGTGGGTCTGCCCTAAATTAAAAAAAAAACATGCTCTGTGGTGACAAATTTACTGACAGGACTTCCACTCCGTTGCTGCACTGGCTCTGCCCTGCTGTCTCTCTCCTTCCTTCCACATGGCACCACGAGGGAACCTGAAGCTCTCCGGGAGGATGGGGAGGAGCAAGCTGGGAGGTGTCTTGTGCAGGGCTAGCTCTGTGCAGATGGGAGGTGGAGCTGTGTCCCCTCCCTTCATTCCAGACTGCAGGGGGCCCAGATCCAAGCGTCATCACGAGTGCGGCGCAACATGTGAGTGTCACCACAAGGAGGAAGGGACGGAGGGGAGGAAGCTGCTGTGAGTGTCTGGTTTATGAGCAGGCTGGCACTCACACTCAGTGCTGTTTGGTTAAATGGCTAGAGCTACACGAGAATAAGGGTGCTGGAATGCCGCCCTGTCACAAATGGCGCCCTTAGGCTGACGCCTAAGTTGCCTAGTGGGTTGCACCGGCCCTGGACCACCCCCTCCTTCTACAAGCTTTCAGCTCTTGGTCTCTGTGACACTGCAATCTCTTGGATTGACTCCTATCTGTCCAACAGGTCCTTCTCTGTGTGTCATTTACTGGTAACTCCTATTCAGTGCCTTTATCAGTTGGTGTACCTCCAAGGCTCTGTCCTTGGTCCTCTGCTCTGGTCTGTCTACACAGTCTCCCTGGGCAAAATCATTAACAACTTTGGCTTTAATTACCACCTCTATGCTGATGAAACTAAGATCGACCTCTCTACCCCTGATCTCTCTCCTCCTGTCCTTTCCAAAGTCGGTGACTGTTTATCTGGCATCTCTTCCTGCATACCAACAAAAATATTAACGTGTCGAAGACTGAGCTCCTACTAATTCCTCAATCTAATGCCTCCCCACCTGACTTCATCATGGTTTATGGCATCCCTATCTCCCCATCAAACCAGGTTCGCTGTCTCTGAGTTACACTTGACTCTGCTCTTTCCTTCATCCCCCACATCCAGCCTCTTTACTCCTCCTGCCGCTACCAGTTAGGTAATATCTCCAGAATTCAGCCATTTCTTACTGCTGCTACCACAAAACCAGGGCCGGCGCTGCCGCTAGGGGAGCTAGGCGCCCGCCTAGAGCGTAGCGCCACCGAGACCTCTCCGCCGACTGCTGTCACTGATCACACAAAGAAGATCCTGCCAGCGGCCCGCTTTCCCCCCTCTGCACGCCGCTGTCCCCCCCCCTCTGCACGCCGCTGTCCCCCCCCTCTGCACGCCGCTGGCACCCCCCCTCTGCACGCCGCTGTCACTGATCACGCTGCGCGCTTGTTCTGAGAGCAGCGTGATCATGGAAGACAGCTCGTGGTGGCTGTCCAATAGAGAGTGAGGGAAGCGGGGATAAACCCTGCCCCCTCAGTATGGACAGCCACCACGAGCTGTCTTCCATGACTACGCTGCGCCCAGAGCAAGCACGCAGCGTGATCAGTGACAGCGACGTGCAGATGGGGGTGACAGCGGCGTGCAGAGGGGGGCAGCGGGCCGCCGGCAGGATCTTCTCGACGGGGAGCACTGCAGACAGAAGGTGAGAGCTGGGGGCAAATATAACCATGTGTGTGCTGGTCTGGGGGCATATATCCATGTGTGAGCCGGTCTGGGGGCATATATCCATGTGTGAGCTGGGGCAAATATAACCATGTGTGAGCTGGTCTGGGGCATATATGCATGTGTGAGCTAGTTTGGGGGCAATATATCCATGTGAGCTGGGGGCAATATATTCTATCCATCTTTTTTGGGGGGGGTGCAAGTAGCTGGTCTTGCCTAGGGCGCAAAATAGTCTAGCACCGGCCCTACACAAAACAACTCATCCACGCCCTTGTAATCTCCCGACTTGACTGTTATCTTCTAACTGGCCTCCCTCTCTCCTGCCTTGCCTCCCTACAATCCCTTCTGAATGCCTCTGCCAGGCTCATTCACCTCGCCCGCTGCTCTGTCTCTGCCGCTCCCCTCTGAGTCCCTTCACTGGCTCCCCATCCACTGCAGAATTAAATTCAAAATCCTTACCCTGACCTACAAAGCTCTCACTAACTCAGCTCCCCACTACCTGTCCTCACGAATCACCAAATGCACCCTAGCCCGCTCCCTAAGATCAAACCTTGACCTGCGCCTAGCTTCTCTCCACATCACCTCTATCCATGATAGACTGCAGGATTCTTCACATGCAGCCCCATCCTTTGGAACGCTCTACCTTGTACTGTCAAACTTTCCTCTAGTTTCCCTTCCTTCAAATGCTCCCTTAAGACATTCCTATTTAGGGAAGCATACCACCCAACTCACTGATGCAACCAGTCCATCACTCCCACTAGTCCATCACTCTCACCTTCCACTCCTCTGCTCCTGTTTCCACCCCCAACCCTTCTAGGTTGTAAATTCCCACGGGAATAGGACCTTGGTTTCCTCCTGTTCTGGTTTGTCGAAATGTTGTTCAATGTATTGTAACCCTGTCTATATTGTGCCCAATGTACAGCGCTGCGGAATATGTTGGCACTTTATAAAGAATAATAATAACTATTATTAGAGCCTTATTTTGCTCCTAAAGTGTTAGTTTTAGCAGCTGGATAATGTCTGTCACTTATTGGAGGCAAGACTATTCCAGGTGAATCGTAGCGGCAGTAGCACTCTTTGGCCAGCAGATGGTGCCACCTGCCTGTCAATTAGTGCACAGATTGTGGAAATGTGCTGTAGGGATTCTACAGCACATTTAAACTGTATGGCTACTGTAAAGTGGTTTACCATAAAAACATTGGTTCCTGATGGAGAAGGATTTAAACTAATAAAAAAAGGTACTATGAAAAAAAAAAAGAGAGAACCTCTCTATTAACCTCATCGCTGCGGTCGACGTGTGGGGAATGTCCTCATTGACTCCTGCTATATGCGGAGGACGTTCCCCACACGTCATCTGCAAGCGGGAACCCCAGCGGAGATTCTCACCTCTCTGTCCGGGGTCCTGCGGCATTCTGGCTTCAGCGTCCTCAGACGCTGAAGTAAAGCCCCTCTCGACATCAATGACGTCATCGCGCCATGCGTGATGACGTCATTTCCAGACGACCCCCCGGCAATGCCGGGAGATCGCCTGGAAGGGAGGGTGGGATCCTTTTGGATCCCTCTCCCTCCCGATCGGGAGGGTTTAAAGTAAAAAAAAAAAAAGGCACCGCTTTGAAGGGCAGTGTCTGCCCTTTAAAACGGTGCCTTTTTTATAACCCCTGGCATGCCACATCGCGATTCAGCGCCAGATCACGATCTAGTTCCGGTGGGGGCCACCATCCTGGATGGTGGCTTCACCTCCGGATTCCCCCTCGGCTCCTGACGTATCGTGCATAGCACGATAACGACAGATGGCCGGGGAACCCCTAGCTGTCTGGGATTTCCCAAGGAAAGGATTTCCCAAGGTAGAGATACAGGGTTCCTTTGAACCCCGATATCTCCAGAAAAGCGGCAGCTAGGGGGTCATGGAGGTTATAATTTGAAAGGCCTGAGCATGGCCTTTCGAATGATACCACATGTCCAGGTTAAAAGTAAAACAAAAATTAGACAAAATAAAATTTAATAAATTAAGATTTAAAAAAACAATTTTTTTTTCGGTGTTGTTTTTATTAATGCAGCAATATTGTTCCCATTTCAATTCTAATGTGAACAATGATGCTGCACTAATGATTTTTTTTTATCGGTGCGTTTGCTAAAAATCACGTAATCCCCCCCCCCAAAAATGTAACAAGTCCCCATTTCTAATTTTTGTACAAGTGCACCCCATAGAAAATCTAACCGTAAACGCTCGTGATAAAATGTGAAAAAAAATACTTTACATACTGTAGATGATTAAAAATTCTAATTTTATTGCTATAATATACAGGCAGGACATGACGTATACATATAAAAATTATATATTATGAATCTGCCGAGTGTGCCGGAAAGAACGATATATAATATGTCTGGGTCATACAATAAAATGTGACTTCAAATTGCGTTTAAAGATGATGAGCAAAACAGGTAAAAATTAGCTCCGCACACAGCGGTGAAATGCCTCCTTTAATCCTCCCCCTCCCTATACTTGCCTCTCTGGCCGGGCTCCCACAACGGTCTGGCATGCTTGACGCATGCCCCACCCACTTATGGGGCCAGGCCGTCACAATGACGTCATCTCTCTGTGTGATGACGTCATTGTCAGGCGCCCCGGCGCCTGCAGTGGGGAATGTGAAAGGGGAGGGGCTCACATAGGTAAAAAACAGCTCCACATAGGTAAAAAAAGAAGAGTGACACTGCTGAAGAGGGCAGTCTCTGCCTTTTTTCAGCGGTGCCTCTTTAACCCCTTAGGTGTCAAATTGTGATTCAAACTCTGAATTCACTCCCCCGCCCACCCACTGACGTCATTGCCATGTGTGCGACGACCTCAATGGGCCAGTTAATCCCTAGCTGTCAAGTGGAGATGGGGGATCCTTTGGATCCCCGTATATCCCAATATGTGGGAGCTAGATGGTCATGTTTGGTATCATTGGAAAGGCCTGATCATGGCCTTTCCAATGATTGAAACATGACTAGGATTTGTGTAGAAGTATTTAAAAAATAAAGTGGTTTTTTTATTTATTTTTATCTGGGAGCGATAATAAAATAGGACTTCAATTGCTGTTTAACCCTTTTGCTGCTGAGCCTTTTCACACCTCTGTGCTGAGCTCATTTTTACCGGTTTCGCTCATCATGTTTAAATGCGATTTGAAGTCACATTTTATTATGTGACCCAGACATATAGCGTTCTTTCCGGGAGACTCGGCAGATCCATAATATATCATTATTATATGTATACGTTATGTCTTGTCTGTATATTATAACATAAAATGCAATAAAATTTGAATTTTCAATAATTTACAACGCGTAAAGTGGTTTTTTTTCACATTTTAACATGCAAGCGTTTGCGATTATAATTTTCTATGGGTTGCACTTGTTAAAAAAATTAGAAATGGGGAATCGTTACTTTTTTTTGGGGAAAATTACGTGTTTTTTAGCAAACTCCCCCCATAGGAAAAATCGTTAGTCAGCATCATTGTTCACATTTTAATTGAAATGGGAACAATTTTGCTGCATTAATAAAACAAAAACCAAAAAGTTTTTTATTTATTTATTTTAATTTTGTTTAGTTTAATTTTATTTTTAATTCTTTTTGTTTACACTGTACATGGTCATGTTTGGTATCATTGGAAAGGCCATGCTCTGGCCGTTCCAATGATATCAAACATTAACCCCTAGCTGTCATGGATTGGGATATGGAGGGGATTCATTGAACCATAGGTCGTTAGGGGGATATCCCGGAAGCTTGGCCGACATCCGAGATGTCGGCCAGCTCCGGGAGGGGACCGCGATACGGCGCATCTTAGCACCATATCGCGATCCAGCCCCTAGGGGTTAAAGACAGCCGCCGCTTGGAACGGCACGCTGTGCCCTTCCAAGCGGTGCCTGCCTTTACTCACTGGCCCACACGGATGGGAAGGGGGAGAGGTCCGAAGGTCCCCTTCAGGCACCTTCCCCGCAATGGCGGGGGGGTGCCTGAAATCACGCCCGCCGGGGTCCCGGAGGCTGGGCTGACATCGAGGATGGCCGCCACGGCAGAATCCCGGCCGATCGCTGCCGCAAAGGGAGAACGCGCTCAGCGAGTCCTCCGCAGCAAAGTGGCCATGCGGCAGGACGCGCTGAGCGCGTCCGCCGCATGGAAAGGGTTGAACATAATGAATATAAAATTATCTAAATGAGCACAGAGTGGAAATGGCTCAGCATTGAAGGGGTTAGAGAGCAAAAATATGTAAAAATTGAGTATTTCTAATCTCAGGACAAAATTTTGAAACTAGCTGGTTGCAGATTTTGGGGATTAAATGTTGAAAGTGTTTTTTCAATTTTTTTGCATCATGTTTTTTTTTTTATAGTAAATTATACAATGTGATGGAAATAAAGGGATCTTTTAGAAAGTCCATTTAGTGGCTAGAAAAATGGTATATAATATGTGTGCGTTGCATACAGTAAATGCGTAAGAGAAAAATTTGACCTAAACACATACAGCACAGAAACGGAAAAACAGCAGTGGGCACTTTCGGACTGACAATCATAAAACCACCAGGTCACCAAGGGGTTAAATGACTGTTCGAATACAGAGTTTGCAAGGTGGAGATGGCACCACAAGTTAGCAAACCAGGGAGTTATGATGAATAGTCTTTTTAGTGATAAAATTCCCAGTATGGACATACCCTCTAGTACTCTGTAGAGCAGGGTTCTCAAATTCTAGCCTCCCAGGTGTTGGTTTGGCTAGAATTCCCAGAATTCTTTAACTGCAATAAATGGCTATAGAATAATGGGATTTGTTGTTCAGAAATGGCTGGAGTGCCAGAGTTTGTCGGCTTGCAATCTGGATTCCTGGGGAGCTTCTATAATAGGGTTGTCAAAGACTTGAATATTAAAGCTGGAGAAGGTCTGGCTATTTCCGATAAGTCCACACTTCTCCAAGAGAAAACGAGGACGTGGCCAGAATTATCCAGGCAGTCTCCTCCCATTGGCATAATGAAGTGACGAGGACGAACTCGTCTCATCAGTTTTCCCTACCAGTTTGAAGACTGGCAGAACATAATTTATTGGCACTGTTATTTCCTCTTCCCAGTCCACGGAATGACCGCATGAAAGTCGAATTGGCCTTTTATAAGGTGACATGATAGTAAATTGTCCTAGGAGTCACCAACTGCATTGATGATGGGTTGTGAACACCATCGTTCAAACAAAGAACTTGAGGAGCCGCATTCTTTTTGAAGTTCTGACATGGCAACGCGTTTGAGGAGTAGGCATGAAAAATCTAGAGTGATGGTAAATTGGGAGTCAAGCAATCAAGCCTAGCAGGAGGTCTTCGTTGTATCCAGACATGATTCCAGGTCTTGAAGGCAAGTTCAAGAGCAGAAAATGATGGACCTCATTAAACAAGACTTTTTGAAGGTGTTCTATCAACCTTATGAGATGTATTTTATGAAATAATTACATTCCAGATTGTAAATTATGCCAGACTAAGAGGGTTCAGTTGCTCGACTCGCTACTTCATGGATATTCATTATGATAAATCAATGTGAAGCCTTCATTTATTTATCACACAAAGCCGGCTCATTCCTTGCAGTATGAGGATGTTACATTTTTCATTTAATGTACCTTCTTAGCAGATACATCAATCAGTCACTAATTGGAGTGCTTGGCAACTGCAAAGGCAGTTCAATCAGATGGGTTTCAGGCAGATTTCCATAAATATTAGCTTATTCTATCCTGTCACTGCTACAGAGGGGTAATGGAAGAGTTACAGATGCCACGTACATACAGAACTACTTCAGTGCAAACTACCTGCCTGCACAATCCAGACTGTAAGCTCCTATGAGCAGGGCCCTCTACATCTAGTGTTTACATCCCGTATTCGTTTATCTGTATCTCTTCCCTTTGGTTATTGTAAAGTGCTGCGGAAACTGTTGGCGCTATATAAATGACAATAATATACCACAAGGACTTGCTATGTCTGAGCTGTAGGCAGAGTTTGTGGCAAGAGTGGAATAGCTTGTCCAGCGGTTAAGAGATCGATCTGCTTCTAGGGTTCAGCCGGTACAGTAAGAGTATAATAGGGCCCTAGTAATGTGCCAGATGTATGAGTGTATCACAAGGCTCCACAGCAATAAAACTCACAGTAATGTGAGTGTATCACAGACCACCAAGGCGATATAGCACAAAAACATTTATATTAAACTGTATTTTAACATATAACTTTAATAAAAATTACAATTTAAATATTAAAATATAATTTTATTTACTGTAATAAAATGTACTAAAATCTATTTCAATAAATATTCGTTATATATTAAATACATTTTTATGTATTTTTAATATGTCATTTTAAATGTTTTTTACACCCACTGATGAAGCTGACCACCGCTAAATGCGTATGCAGTGTTTTATTTATTGTATTGCAAAACTTTTAATAAAGTAGTTTTAAACATAGCCAGTGATTGCCGGTCCTGTTTCAGTGGATGAATAACCACCATTATCACCACTGAGGATCATTTCAACCAAGGGGGTCCGGTGCCCCTTGGAATCACTGGCTGCTTGAGATTTGGTGCCTCTTGAATAATGGGCATCATTAAATGTGAGTAGACCTTTTATATTCTACTATAACCATTTATTTAAATTGCATATTATTTGGTTTTACCAAGGAACACCCCACGGAGTAAAGCCACACTTTCCAGTTGAAATACTGAAAATTGGATGAATTGATCACCATTGCGAACGCTGATATCCACTACATCCCACCTAATTTTAAATGTTGCCTCCTCTCCTGCTTAGTGCTTACCTCATTTACAGGGAAGGGCTGATTCCCATGTTATTCAGTTATATAGGATACAGTCGCCGTTCAGCTGGACTGGCGTCCCCAAACCCTCCAATCTGTAAAAAGCTCAGTTTATTGGACTAGCAGCCATGTTTCAGCTGTTGAAACTGCCTTTCTCCATTTTGGATCGATTCATTATTTCATTTTTATTAGGTATTTCAATTTTAATCGTTATTCTGCAATATGAAATGTATTAATTGCTTAGATTAGGGTAAAAAAATAAATAATCCCCCGGTCCTTGGTGCTGAAATATAGCCGCTCCAAGGGGCTCCAGAGCAAAAGATCACCCTGCCCCTGGTGCTGAAATGTTTCAACCCCAAAGACGACAGATCTGTGGGGCTTCGGACCCCTGCGGTGCTCCTGTCCTTGGTGCTGAATAGGTTTCCGCACCAAGGACCGCACCCTCCGAACGCAGTCAAACTGAAGGAAAAAAAAAAACCGCTGCATTTGGCAAAGAAAAAAGCGGCGTCTTAAAATCCGGAATCAAAAATTTCACCAAAAAATACTACTAAAAAATCAATTAAAGCTTTCTGCTGCAAATGCAGAATAAAAGGTTGAAAAAATATTTAATAAAAACAGATTTTTGTTTTTTACGTTGAAACCTATGCGATTCGCCCGTTTGTTTTTTTTGTATCTTTATTGGAAAGTAGTACAAAAGCAGGTTAACAGCATAAATGTATATATCTTTCCAGCAATATTATGTTAAAGGGAAAAGGAACGGGGCTTGCCCAAACCGCGAAAAAGCAGGACAGGATAGAAGGAAGGAGGAAAAAGAAAGAGAAGGGGGAAGAGGAAGGCACAGAACGAGGGAACGTCTGTTACATGTTAGAGGTCTGGCACTAAGTATATATGCAATGCGCCGGTAATCAAGGTCCCCCTAATCATCAAAAGCCACCAGTCTCCAGATCAGGATCCCATCTGCTCCAGCCACGGGGACCAGACGGGATTCGCCTGTTTTAACCTGTCGAACGAACCACTGAAAATCAGGGCATTTCACTGACATTTTGGTGCTGTTTGGCGTTCTCCTGATGAATATAGTGTGACAGAAAACACGGCATAGTCCTGGGGGGTATATATGTTCCTTCAACAGTGTTGCAGTGTAGGCTTTGGACTGACTACCCCCAGGGTGGGCCAGTGCTTCACACCATACTTTACATGCAGCTGAGGGGGGAGTCCAGGAGTTCTGGATTGCCCAGGGAGTTCCCCACCTGCTGCATAAGAGAATTTGCAGTGGGGAATTGTCCCTAAGCAAGGAGGGAGGCTGCAAGCTCTCTGCAGATGTGAGAAAAAGGAAAAACTTTGGTGTTCTCACCAGAGAGCTGAAAGAGGTCTGTGCATTTCTGTTCATTAGAGGGTTGCAATTAAGCAACCGTGCTAGAGAGTAGGGATGAGCTGTTCGATCAGTTCGGAGTTCGATTCGAACATTGGCAGTTCGAAAGTTCGCGAACTTCAAACTTTTTGGGATGTTCGCCAAAAGTTCGAAAAAAAAATAAAAATTGAAAAAAGTATAAAAAATGCTTAAATACTAAAAAATCTAGAAATAAAGAGACTCTTTACTGCAGAATATTATAAGCAACGGTTTATTAGATATTGAATTAAAACGGGAATATTTTTAACGTTCTTGTTACTAAAACATCAGGCAGACACGGCCCTCTAATCAGGCACTGTAGAGGGCAGCCTGCAGGGGCCTCCCAAGGATCCCGTTGGGGAGCATTGAGGAGCAAGGAGCATGCGGCTGCCGGATGACAGAGCTGCGACTGTGCGGGCTAGCCGCCCGGGTGCATGTGGCAGAGACAGGCAGCGCAGGGAGGGAGCCACTGCGGCCACGGCAGACCCCCCCCCAGCCCCCAGCAGGATCCAGGGAGCCCCCACTGACCACCAGGCTAAGGTAAGGCAACACATTTCTAAAAAAAATCTTTAAATGTCCCCGGGAACATAAAATAAAACACTTTTTTTTTTTTCTTTCTCTACCTGTCTGAATGTATTTCATTATATATATTAGATACATTCAACCAGGTAGAGCGGGGTGGCATGTGGGCTGCGCGGGGTCTCATGCAGTGGTTTGTTTTTTTCGTGTGTATATTTTTAACAAATTTATAGGGGAAGGTAACGGCAGGTATGATTATTTATATATATATATATATCTATCCAGACTTGTAGTACACACACATTTTGGCTTCTAATTGCGCCCCCGCCCCATTTGGCTGATCCCTCCAGAAGAAATGTTGAACTTGATAGAGCAGAGAATAATATATATATTCTCTGCTCTGTTGTCTTCTGGAGGGATCAGCCAAATTGGGGGGCGCATTTAGTTGAGATTGTCCACATGCCACCCCCCCATGTGCGTATGTGTATATATGGTCTGAGGTCTGTGGGTGGGTGTATATATATATATATATCTGCGTGTTGAATTTGATATATACGTATATATAGGTCTGCGTGTTGATATCAAATTTTCGTTTAGTTCGTAATTCGACAATGTTCATTTCGGATCGTTTCGACCGATTTCCGTTTCAGTTAGTTTCGGCTCGTTTTTCGTATCGACTTTTTTTCGTAATTTTGGACATTTTAGTGTATTCAGTGTGGGAAATGTTTTAGCCCCATAGACTTCAATGTTAAAAATATTCCCATTTTAATTCAATATCTAATAAACCGTTTATTATTATATTCTGTAGTAAAGAGTCTCTTTATTTCTAGATTTTTTAAACCTCACAGTAATGTGCGCCGTGTATTATGAGCATTCAGTATTATATGGGAGTACTGCTTTATGAGTAAGTAGTTAAAAAAATAAAAATAAATGTAAAACTCGGGGGGTGACACCATGAGTTACCGCACCGGGTGACACCAACCCTAGTGACGCCATTGACGGTGTGAAGGCACTTGCTGCCACCAAAGGCAAAATATTTGGGTGCACTGCCACTGACACCTGTACCAGATTCATATAATTTTAATATTGGACTCGCAGGGTCAAACCCTGCACTCTTCCACAATACCACAGAGGGGTTATGGTGTGACAGCACTGTTGCCGAAACTAAAGGCCCAATTTTAAAGCACCTATTGTTACTTTCATCCAAAGCCTGCATAGGTTTCACCATAATTTAGCCAAAAAATCACTAAACTTGTTCTGCATGTCCTAAAATGTCTCCTCTTTTAATGCAGACTGCCGCCCCAAACAGTTGTTTATGAATAGATTAAAGGAAACCGTTTACCGTCATTTGAAATGTCATTTTTTTGTTTTTAAATGTTTCTATACATCCTACAAATCAGCCATTTCACGGGCAGGTTATGGGGACCTCCTAGGCACGATATTTGAAGGAATTTTTCGTTTTTATTTTTAACCCTTCTTTTATGGAAAACGCACTGGTCCTTTTAAAAATGTTTTTTGTAAAACTTTTTGTCCTTGTTTCCTGTCCCCCAGGGCACTACCTGGACCCCCATACACCTTATATGGCAAATATCCTGCATATATGCCCTCTTGGAGGGCACTCTAAAAATCGAACTTTTGAGTCCCATTGACTTGCATTGAGTTCGGTTCGACCTCGAACTTTTGAAATTGTTCGAGTTCGAGTGCGAACTGAACACGGGGGTGTTCGGCTCATCCCTACTAGAGAGTAACGTGTGTTTAGTTAGAGCTCGAGAGCTAGGTCCTTTTGTTTCCATTTCTTTTTCTGTTTGTGCCAGACCCTAAAAATAAAAGGCTACATTTTAAAGAGAAGACCGTGTGTTAATTGGATCCTAGCTCACAATAGATTAAACATTTATGGGGAATATTTTTGCCACTGAACGCCACCATGCTGCGTCCATTGCCTCTGGTGTTGAATCCAACAGATTCAGCACCACTGTCAATGGACAGGGACGCGGTGCTGCCGAATCTGTGAAACGGAATTTATTCGTTTATATTCCTTTTGTTCTGTTTCGAACAGAACCAATATTTGTTATTTTGGAAGTGCTTCTGAAATACGAATCGGTAAGTTTCGTATGAATTGCGATTTGGAATAAAACGAAACGCATTTCTCCTACTTAATACCCAGCATACTATAATCTCTCTGTTCTTTATAGGGAATTGCATTCTTATGCTGAGTTCTGTCATGGAATTGAGATGTGATGTGTTTAGAGCTTTCCCTCTCATGTATCACTCCTTGCAGTTTACAGTCTACCTTCTGAAATGCATAAGAACACTGTCTAGTCCCATTGTTATTCTTTCTTTACAGCTGGACTTTGTGTTATTGGTTGGTCAGATCATAGGCGTGCATTAGGGTGTGCACCCAAAAGCTCAAACACACTCACATTATATATATATGACACACACACACCATTACTATGTGTATGCTTCAGGGGTTAAGCAACCTTCGATACCCAGACGTTTTGAAACTACATTTCCAATGAGTCTCATCTATCTTAATTAGTGGCCAAGCAACATATGAGATATAGTTCCAAATGAGCTAGAGGACCAATGACCCCGGTATACATCATGTCACGTCAAATGCTAGATCAAAAATTTAAATTTGGATTTCGATCACATAGAGCGTGTAAATTTATTTTACCACATTTTTTCATCCAAAAGATTGTTATATATTCTATGGGCCATATTACATTCCTAACGCTAACGTTAGTGTCCATCTGAGTGAGCGTTAACGTTAGCTCTGGTGGTCCTAGCGCGGGCGCACCATATTAAAATCCAAACGCTAATCTGTTAGAAAACCCGTTACCGTTTGGAATCTTGCGCTTTTCAGCTCCCTATACTTAACATGGGGAGTGGAAAGTGTTAATCAGCGCTAGTAGATTGTAATGCTAATGCTGATTACCGTCCGGTTGCGGTTACTGAACATTTACTCACAACCAGGACCTGGTGATAACGGATTCCACTTCTGCAGAATCAGTCAGCACCAGCTGAAACCCCACAAAAAATCAGATACTCACCTCTCATCCCGCAGAATGAACGACTGCTCCATTCGCCTCCTCTGGCCGCCAGGAGCAGAGGGAGACTGGGAGAAAAAATCCCTCAGTCTCACTCTGGGAATCACTATGACGACCTGCCGGATCTCACAAGGACTTCAACGACGTGCCGAGTATATCCTCTACACACAAACATGAAACCAGAGGATGCGCTCAGCACGTCGTCAGCAGCAAAGTGGTTAAATGTTAAAAAGGGAGTGAAATTTGAGTAGAGTGGCCCATTTAACCTCTTGCTGACTTGCACCAATACAGTCTCCTACCTGTACCTCACGATGCAGCCAAGACGCTCGCTGTAATTCTTTTTGAGGAGTGCAGGCAGCAGATATTGTGGCGATTTCTGTGCACAATACAATCCTTTATGGTGCAAGACAAGGGGGCAACACCGGACTGCGACAAGGAAACAGGTGCAGAATTTTACGCAAAGCAGTCTGTTTAAAGACCGATACATGCATTTATACACACAGCCATACGTTCACATACATAACTATATATCCTCCTCCCTACACCCTGGGGGTATGTAGCATAAAGCCCACATTAATGTGCAGTGTGTAGGAGCATATCCCAGAATTCACAACAATAAAACTCACAGTAATGTGCAGTGTGTGTGAGCGTATCACAGAGCTCCACAGTAATAAAACCCACAGTAATGTGCAGTGTGTATGAGCATATCAGAGATTCGCAGCAATAAAACCTTCAGTAATATACAGAGTGTATGAGCGTATCAGAGCTCCACAGCAATAAAACTCAGCAATGTGCAGTGTGTATGAGCATATCACTGAATCCAAAGCCATAAAACCAAGCAATGTGCGGTGTGAATGAGCGTATCAGAATCCACAGCAATAAAACTCAGCAGTATACAGTGTGAATGAGCATATCACAGAATCCACAGCAATAAAACCAAGCAATGTGTGGTGTGAATGAGCGTATCAGAGAATCCACAGCAATAAAACTCAGCAGTATGCAGTGTGTATCAGTGTATCACAGAATCCACAGCCATAAAACTCAGCAGTATGTGTATCACAGAATCCACAGCCATAAAGCTCTGTTTAAAAATATTTTGAATACACTATTAAAAAATATTTTTGATATATAAAAATTGCCCCCTCTCCTGCTTACCTTAGTTTGTTTTTTTTGCTTGCAGGAAGGGGGTTGAATATGAATCATTGGTGATCCAGTGGCACAGAGGGGGGGGTCGAGGAGGGGGAACCTGGCTGGCCGCATCCAGTGGATGCCCATTTACAAGAAGGGTAGTAGGGAGGAATCGGGGAACTATAGGCCAGTTAGTCTTACGTCAATAGTGGGGAAATTAATGGAAACCATGTTAAAGGAAAGGATTGTTGAACATCTAAAAACACATAGATTACAGGATCAGAAGCAACATGGGTTTACCTCAGGGAGATCATGCCAAACTAATCTTATTGATTTTTTTGATTGGGTAACAAAAATAATAGACACAGGTGGTGCAGTAGACATTGCTTATTTAGATTTCAGTAAGGCTTTTGATACTGTTCCGCATAGAAGGCTCATCAATAAATTGCAATCTTTGAGCTTGGATTCCAATATTGTTGAATGGATTAGGCAGTGGCTGAGTGACAGGCAACAGAGGGTTGTGGTAAATGGAGTTTATTCGGCGCAAGGTCTTGTTACCAGTGGGGTACCTCAGGGGTCAGTACTTGGACCCATTCTCTTTAATATTTTTATTAGTGATATTGCAGAAGGTATTAATGGAAAAGTATGTCTTTTTGCTGATGACACAAAGATTTGCAACAGTGTTGACGTTCCTGGAGGGATCAGCCAAATGACAAATGATTTAGGTAAACTAAAAAAATGGTCGGAGTTGTGGCAATTGAGTTTTAATGTGGATAAGTGCAAGATAATGCACCTGGGACGTAAAAACCCAAGGGCTGAATATAGAATACTTGATACAGTCCTAACCTCAACATCTGAGGAAAGGGATCTAGGGGTCATTATTTCAGAGGATCTAAGGGTAAGTAGTCAATGTAATAGAGCAGCAGGAAATGCTAGCAGAATGCTTGGTTGTGTAGGGAGAGGTATTAGCAGTAGGAAAAGGGAAGTGCTCATGCCACTGTACAGAGCACTGGTGAGACCTCACTTGGAGTACTGTGTGCAGTACTGGAGACCGTATCTCCAGAAGGATATAGACATCTTAGAGTTCAGAGAAGGGCTACTAAAATGGTGTACGGCTTGAAGGAGAAAAGTTACCAGGAAAGGCTTAATGATCTTAACATGTACAGCTTGGAAAAAAGACGAGACAGAGGAGATATGATAGAAACATTTAAGGGGCGTGTCTGGAACCCGAGGAGAGCAGCCGTCTTCCTGCAGAGCTCTGAGCTACGACGTTGATTTTAGGTCGATTTCGGCCGCTATTTTACCCGGAAGTTGGCGAGCTTTCCTCGGGTCGTTTGCTGAAGGTCCCGGGCATCGAATGTTGCACACTGTGGCCGGTTCTGAGAAGTGGAGTGCAATTTCGGGACTTTATTCTACCTCACCCTGCTGAGACGGCAGCCATCTTGAGGCCTAGCATAGTGCACCTGCGGCCTGGTACCCCTGAGGTAGAGGCCTCCACGCATTTGCCTAGATGGGCAAGAAGACTGTTAAGCCGGAGGCGCCGGGCACCCGCCTCCCTGACATCCGCACCTCTCTGGGTGTTGGTCGAGTGGAGGAAAGCCGGCGCCATGGATCTGAAACGCTGCCTGTATCTCTGAGTGGAGACATTCTTCCTGAATCTGATGTTTATCGGGGGGAGCCCCCTTCTGCGCGGCCGCTCACCACCGCAGATCTACACACAGTGATGGAGGATTTCCGTTCCTTGTGGCGTCAGGACTTGGGAGAGGTACGTTCAGCCCTGGAACCCCTGCAGTCACAATTAGCAGAAGTACGAGCCCGGGTCCAGGAGACGGAAGCATCGCAGTCCTCCACCGCCTCCAGATTGGATGACCTCCAATCTCAAGTGGCTCGCCTTAGCTCAGCGATCCTGACGCTGGAGGATCGCCATCGCCGGCGCAATCTACGAATCCGAGGGATCCCTGAAGATGTGAGACCTGCGGACCTCCTGCCCTACGTGTTAGGCTTACTGGCTTACCTTCTCCCAGCTGATGGTGTATCCTCGGAGTCTCCGGTGATATCGGTGATGCGTCTCCGCAAAGCTGTCGCTGCGCCGGAGACGGCCTCTCGCGATGTCCTTGTAGTGACCAGATCGGTGGATGTTCATTCTCAGATCCTGGCGGCAGCTGGCCCGTCCTTCCGGGTCACCTATGCCTCCAGCTGTCTCACTTTTTTCCGGGACCTACCCTTTTTGGCATTGGCGGCCCGGTGCTGCTTCCGAGAGGTCACTGTCCTGTTGCGGGACCAGGGAGTGCGCTACAGATGGGGGACTTCTGGCTCTTTGATCGTCTACGCTGGAGGTAAACCACACCCTGCGGCAACCTTGGATGAAGCGAGAGCCTTACTCTTCACGCTGGGGATCGTACCTGCGCCACTGAATCCTGGGGTTTCACTGACGGATCCGGGCTAACTGTTTCCCTGGCTGCGCCGTAGTCCACTCTGTTGTTATTACCCTCTTTTTCCTGCTCACATTTGGACACTGGCTGACAGTCCCATACCTGTGTTTGATGCCCCCCCCACCTCCCCCTGATGATACCCTCTCCACCCGTTCTGGAAGTATTAGATTGCTGATCCTGGGCTCTACCTCGCTACCATTCCCGAATTCTTGATGACACCTCCACCATGCTGATACACCCCCGCCTTGTCAGTCACTATTTGATGACTCTATTTTTGCCCTGTCTATTTCTCAGCTGACTCTATTTCTCGGATAGTCCATTGAAGAGTTTTCTTGTTTGCATTCCCCCCCCTCCCTGCTGAGACACTATATTTTCAGACTTTGCTACCAGTCTGCAGAGGTTGGCCCCTTTAAGGCTAGGGACAGATGAGCGCATTTTCTGCGGCCACCGTCAAAATGTACGTCGATGCGTGCGCACGCATTTTTTCACGGAATACGCTTAAGTGGTCAGACGATGCGCAATTCTGGACGTATTTCATGACGATGGGGTGAAAAGAAGTCTAGGGAAATCCGGCTGTTTGAACGTTATGTTGGCCGCACACTAGCAGCGTCTGACATCTCCTAATCACGCACACACGCTGCTATGCGGACGCAGCGCACTCTGTACGTCAGTACCAGCGGTTTAAACGTTCTCGAAAAAATGCGTTCATTTTCCACTTGCGTTGCGCGGCCGGACTTTTGTGCGACCGTACTTCGTATATTGGCTGTCATTGCCCGGCATCTGCTGCTAGTGCGGCCGTGATTATGTGCGCCAGAACGCGCGTTCGCACTGCCTCAGTCTGACCCTAGCCTTACTGTCTGCAAGGATCCAGGGTTTTTTTTTATTCTTTTCTCCCATCCCCCCCCCTTTTTTTTTTTTTTTTTTTTTTTTTTTTTGGCGGTAGAACACTGGGATGAACTGGGCGAGCCGCTAGAGCGAGCACCATGGCTCTGTCCGTCTCTTTTGGCCCTAGCTCTCCCGGCCATGCGGCCTCTTCCACGGCCTCTGGCTTCCTGTTTAGGCACCAGAGTGTGCCGGGAATGCCACATATTTTTTGGCAGTTCTCCTCCAGCTCTCCCTTCCCCTATTTCTGTTTTTTTTTTTTTCTGTCCGCACGTATACCTGGACCCCTAATACTGTTTTTTCTGCTGACTCGGCCAATTCTCCTGCTTTGCTCATCTGGATTGTCTGTTTGTCCCCCCTTTTTTCTTTTTCTTTTGTTTTTTGTTTGGCCCTACGCGGCCACCCTAATATATTGTATGCTTTATTGTTGATGCCTTTTTCAAAATAAAAATTTGAATATTAAAAAAAAAAATGCTGACATGGAAAAAAAAAAAAAAAAGAAACATTTAAATACGTAAAGGGAATCCACAAGGTAGAGGAAGGGAGTATATTTAAAAGGAAACAAAATAGCAAAACAAGAGGACATAGTCTTAGATTAGAGGGGCAAAGGTTTAAAAGTAACATCAGGAAGCATTATTTTACTGAGAGGGTGGTGGATACATGGAACAGTCTTCCAGTAGAAGTGGTAGAGGCCAAAACAGTAATTGAATTTAAGCAGGCATGGGATAGGCATAAGGCTATCCTAAACAAAAGATAAATCCAGGTAAAGTATCCATGTAATTGGGCAGACTAGATGGGCCGAAAGGTTCTTATCTGCCGACATTTTTCTATGTTTCTATGTTTAAAACTCTGTTGCTGTAATGTTCCGTTTTGGCCACCAGAGGGAGAAAAGCACATGTAAACTATACTGGACATTGGGACTACGTTTTCCAGCATGCTCTGGGGCAGAGACAGGAAGTGGGTGGGGAAGGAGGAGAGGACATCTGCAGCCTCTTGGAAGGAGAGCCGAGGAGTGAACCGAGTGAGACGCACGTGAGACTGTGAGTGATTGTAACCAGGCCGGAGAGCAGGTGCTGCATTGCCGACGCTGGGAATCGATACAGTGACGTGCCAGAGACCCAGTAATCCATTGCTGAGAGGTTTTACACAGACACAGAGTCGCAGATTGGACCCCGAGTTAGGAGACTGCGATGATCCACTGGGAGTGCAGGCGGTAAGCTGTAAATCTTGTTGTAAAGACGGACAAGCAAGAGAAGCGGATCCGGTGGCACAGAGTCCCAGCATTATTCAGTGGAGAGACGTCCTTGATCGGGCAGCGGAACAGATTGTCTGGCGGATGGGTGAGAGGCCTCCTAGGCCACAGTTAAAGTTTAACGAAGCACGCTGCAGCGCTGCTAAAATCTACAGGGCCCCAACATGACTAGTCGAAGATTTATTAAATCCATTCACTGGCCAGTTGAAATATAGTACCCGGGTACCTGAGCTCACACACACACACTTTTTGGGACATAACCTGCACGGGATTTACACTCCAGAAACGAAGGGGTTAAGCTTTTCTTTTACCGCTGCGCGTTTCCCGCATTACGAAATCCTGTTTTCCATATACCGTGCTTACGTTATATATGCCGCTTTATTGAGACCAGTAAAGTATATAATTTATAAAATCCACAACAGTGCTGGTGTATATTTATTCCCTAGTGCGGAGAGACTAACCCGAGGTTAAATTCAGCGGCTCCTCCGGGAGTGAGTGCTACACTATTACCTATGGAATTACATTAACATCTCCTATACTTATGGGCGACATTAATTGTTACCTCTGCTATTCCAATGTAGCCAGGGCCGGAATAACATAGGGGCTGATGGAGCACCGGCTCCCAGCCCATGCCCCAGAATAGGCCCAGAGAAAAGGATAACTATCAGGGTTATTCAAAGAGAATCGAAAAGTCACCGAAAGTTCGGTGACTTTTCGTCCTCTTCAATTCGGTGCGATTTGGCGATCCCATTTCGGCGACCCTGCGGTGTATTCAGCAAGCACCACAGGGTCGTCGTAGTGCAGGGAAAACCCGCCGCAAACCCGATGAACACTCGCCACAAAACGCGGCGAATGCACACCGAAACCCGCAAAAACATATGGATTAACACCGCCGAACACGCCAGAGAAAACAGAGCAGCAGCCAATCACAGCGCAGAGCAGCCGCCGGAAAAAGCAGACACGGCAGACGAATGGAGTGAAAAAAAAAACAGTTTGCTTGAATGTTTGAAAAGTGAAACGCTGTTTGCAAAGAAACTACAGAACGAAAATGTCTGAAATTTACATATAAGATCCAATGAATGATAATGAAAAGGGCTGTTACAGAAAAAAGAAAATACGATTTAAAGAAAAAGCGGAAAACAAATTCGCAAAGAAATGCCTAAAAATCTATGAATAAAGAGACTTTTTACTGCAGAATATTATAATCAACGGTTTATTAGATATTGAATTAAATCGGGAATATTTTTAACATTGAAGCCTATGGGATTCGCATGAATAAATCTGTCGAATGAAACCAGAACCGCAGGGCAATTTGGCAACTTTTCACTGCTGGTTTTTGTTCTCTGAATAGACGAAGCATTGATTCTCTATGGGGATTTCACTGCCCTCGAACAGATACCGTATGTGCAGGCAATTTGCCCAGATTTGGCGAACTGCCTGCTCTCTGGATAGCTGAATGGCCAGGAAAGGTAAACGTACGCTGAATTTCACTATTCAGTTACCTTTCGGCCACAATTCAGATCTCTTTGAATAACCCTGTTTGTCTGCATTGATGGGCATTTGGACCCATTTCTCCAACTCCATAGCAGCTACAGGGTCATGTTAGATATCACTGGAAAGGCCAGAGTATGGCCTTTCCAATGATACCAAACATGACCAGGTTTTCTGTAACAATAAAAGTAAAATAATAAATATTTCTTGTTTTTGTTTCTAACACAATATTTTTCACTTTTCAATTATAAAGTGAACAATGATGCTGCACTAGTTCAAGTTATAACAATTTGTAATATCAGAAACCTAAACCACCATACTGCAACATAGAGTACGGGGGGGGGGGGGTTGGAACCCTGCATCTCTATTCTTTACACCTCACAAGTTCAAGTGAGGCATCATTGGACAGGTCAGAGTCTGGCCTTTGCATTGATAAAAAAACATGATCATGTAAAATCTAAGAGAAAAGAAAACAAACAAAAAAATACTTCTTTTTAGTTCCAAAGCAATGGCATTGTCCATTTGTCCCTGTATAAAATGAGCAATACCACTCTCATTACTCCGCTTCTCATTTCCCATGCTGGGAGCAAGGTCAGTGTTTTATGCAGTCATATTATTAATAAAACCCCATCCTCCAAAACACGAGGGAAATATTAAATTTTTGGGTTAAAATTGTATATTTTCTCTGAAATGGGAACCTGTTACTGCATTTCAATTTGGTTTTTTTAACAAGAATTCCCTATAGAATATATAACCACAAAGGTTTGGATGATAAAATGAAAAAATAATTTTACACGCTGTAAATGATTGAAATCTGAATGGAAATTTACTCACACAGTATCTTCCTGGTTAGATACACCCATATCTGTACTATTAAATAACCTAAATTATGGTTTCATTTCACTAAATTCCAAAAAAATCCCACCAAAATATTCAGCTCCAGGCCCATAGAGATATTTATCTGGCCCTGCTTATACTTTATAGAGGAGACCTCAATTGTACCTACCTAGAGAAGAACAAGCTATTCAGTATTGAGACATTAATACCTACTTTGAGACCCTGGTGGAATGTGACACTTGTTCTAGCTAAATCGTTTAATCTCTATATATAAATGCTTTAACGCGTCTGTCGCTGTCGGCTGCACGTTCACCCATCACAGCTGCTCACTAAGCCCTCCCTCTTGGCAGTTAGAAAAAGTCTCCAGTTATTGTCTCCGCTGCCCAGTTTATAATCTCCCATAGCAACTCCCATAGCCCCCCCAATAAATATCCCCTCAGCAAAAACGAACCCCCCTCCACAATAAATACCCCCCAACCCCCCCCCCCCACTCAATAAATATCCCCTCAGGAAAAATTAACCCCCCTCCCACACCAGTAAATAAACCCCTCAGCAAAAAAATCTCGTGAGAACGTGGCTTGCGCGTGGTTCCCAGGCGAGTGGCAGAGCTTCATGCCGGAGACCGCTCGTGCCCTGGCTGGCAGAGGAGACCGCTGGACAAAGTGAGCTGGGGGTGCTATATATCCACGTGAGCTGGGGGCTCTATATATCCACGTGAGCTGGGGGCTCTATATATCCACGTGAGCTGGGGGCTCTATATAGCCACGTGAGCTGGGGACGCTATATAGCCACGTGAGCTGGGGATGCTATATAGCCACGTGAGCTGGGGCGCTATATATCCACGTGAGCTAGGGGGCGCTATATATCCACGTGAGCTGGGGGCACTATATATGTCCACGTGAGCTGGGACCACTAATATATATATATATATATATCTCCACATGAGCTGGGACGCTATATGTTCACGTGAGCTGGGGGCGCTATATGATCCACGTGAGCGGGGGGTGCTATATGATCCACGTGAGCAGGGGGCACTGTATGTCCACATGAGTTGTGGGGGAGAGTGAGTGTAACGAGCACAGCTTGCGCGCCTCTGCCTGTCATTGCAAACTCAAAACCAGCTCTTAGCCAAAACTGGTGGAATACCCCCCGAAACTGACCTGAGGCAAGACTTTAACCAATCAGAGCTTGGTTAAAGCTCTGCCCCACGCCTCATCTTCATGCTGAGCTCAGATTGGACAAAGTCCTGCACCTGACCTGGACTTTGCCCAATCAGGGCTCAATATTGAATTGGAGCCCTGATTGGGCAAAGTCCAGGCGGCAGGTTTATTCAGGCGAACCCCATAGGTTTCAATGTTAAAAATATTCCCGTTTTTATGCAATATCTAATAAACCATTTATTATTTTAATCTGCAGTAAAAAGTCTTTATTTATAGATTGTTTTTTTTTTTTTCTTTTTCTTTTAGTACCTTTTAAGTCATTTTTCTGATTTTATTTTTTTCGGCAAAATTTTTCCCCCTTTTTTTTTAATAGCGGTTTTTCTTTTTTCTGTAACAGAACTTTTTATTATTAATCATAGGATCTTATATGTAAATTCCAGACATTTTCATTCAGTAGTTCTTTTGAAAACAGCAGGCCACGGGTTTGCGGTGGCAGCATTCAGCGGCCGACTCACTGCACTTTGGGGACCCTGCAGTGAATGGTGAATTCACTGCAGGGTGGGGACATTTTATTCCCCGAAGTGCAGGGAACTACAGAACACCAAAATGTTGGCGTCATTTCGGTGCTCTGTGAGTAACCCCTTTAGTGGTGAGGTTTTTTGCTGCCCCCTGGAAAGTGCCAGCCTAGGCCTTGCCTACCCAGGACATACTTGAAAATTAGTGAAATCTCAATGTATCCTTCCTGGTAAAATACTTTGCAAAAGTAGAAAAAAATAAAATATATAAATATAATATATGAGGAAGAGAACCCAGAATTCACTGACTTCACCGAAGTGGTGGACGGTGAAGGCAGGGGCGTACCTAGGGGGCGGCCTGCACCAGTTGGCACCACCCCCTAGGGTGACACTAAAATATACACACACACGTCTACCATGGTACAAGAGATGCAATGTGAGTGTGGCGCCACTAAATGCCTCTACTAGCCAACAGAGATTAGTTAGACACAAAAGTTAAGTGTATGAAGGAATTAAATTAATCAGTTGGAGGATGAAGGTATGATGACTGCCACTAATGTCTACAGAGAGAGCTTACTGCTGCGTCTAGTTAAGAAGCAATTATATGACTACACTCTTCAATACATAATATAGTGTACAATAACATATAATCTATCAAGGTGGTGTAAATAATATTAGATCAATATGCACAATTAAAAGTGGCAAATGTGGTTAAAATTCAATAAATAAGTAATGTGGATTCCAATAACAGTAATGAAACCCCAATACAATAATATACACCTGAACGGTGTGAAATGGTACAAGTGCGGTGGTACAAAATTGCAAAGATAAGAGTGACAGCGTGACTGCAAATGATGCTATGTTCTAACAGTCAGACATAACATTCTCAAATAAAGGGCAAAATGCCTGTAATAAGTTAATTAATTAAAGTGCTGAAGTACCCCTAATAAATACTATAAAGTGCTGATAGTATCTTTAAAATAGTCCTAATGACTACTAAATGTGTACCAATAATTAAGGCTCTGAACCAATCGGGTGAAACAAATAAGCCTAATTACAACCAATTAAACTTCCAGAGTGCATGATCCAAAATGTGTGATAGTGCAAAACAATAATAAAAATTAATAGACAAAAATATAAATACAAACAGTCAAATTAATAAGTATGTGATGGAAAGAATAAGTTAGTAGACATCAGTTCTTTACAGGATGTAAAAGTCGATTCTCTGAAGGAAAAAATGCAGCAGCCTTACACACAGAGACAGCGTCTAATCCCCAAAGTCGCTGAAAATAGAATGTTCAAAAAATGTAGAAAGCTGGTGTATGGCGCTTGCAAAAATTCGTTCTTTAAATCCAATCAAAAAATTCTAGGTCCACTTAGCATCTCATCCACAAGTTTGATTGAAGACACATGAAAATAAGAGGAAAAGGAGAATAATTTGTGCAGAATCTTAGCACATGATTTAGGTAAGCATACCAAAAAAGGAATACTCACATTTACAGGTGCCAGTTGTAACAAATAGGCACCTAAACGTAGGCAAATCAGTGAATTTATATATCAGGGGCACTGATTCCCCTATATAGGTAGGACAACCAACGATCCAGGCGCCGTAGAGATGTACAATGAAAGTACCAGACGGATTGGAATCAACAGAATACGCTTGAATAAAGTCGATCAATCACAAGTTTATTAGGAAACTTAGTTAAACACCTCAAACGCGTTTCGCTATAAGAGCTTCATCACTGAAACGGTGATTTTATGGATTGAATAAATAATCTTTATATACATACATACGTCTACCATGCACTCAGGCTCGATATTCAGAATGCAACTCACAAGATCATGGTGGCACTCCAGGACTGTAAAGATTATTTATTCAATCCATAAAATCAACGTTTCAGCCTCTCCCCGATATATATATATATATATATATATATGTGTCGCCCTAGGGGGTGGTGCCACCTGGTGCGGGCCGCCCCCCTAGGTACGCCCCTGCCTTCACCGTCCACCACTTACCAGTACTGGAGTCGGTGAATTCTGGGTTCTCTTCCTCAGTTCCTTCCCCAATACAGTTTAGTACCATCTCCTCTGAATGCCTCACAGGCAGTGAGATCCTTTCCTTACTTCCTTCATTTTGGGATTGAGACACTGGCGACAGGTGATTTCTGTGCCAAGCCTCAGTACGTCTTTCTGACCTCTTGGGCTTCCATACTTCTGTCTGTGTAAATTCATTCTGTCTCTTACTTGGCTCCTTCAACTTAGCCACGACTTTATTGGCTAAGCTTTGAGTTCTCCGTAGATTCTGCTTCCATAGTTTTGTTTTCCTACACGAGGATCTTTTATCTAGTAGGTGGATCACTCCCAATTGTTGACCCCGGTCTAGACAAACTTCTGCACGAATAAGGCTAGGGTCAGACGAACGCAGTATTAACGTGCGTTTAGCCGCACTTAGGCTAGGGTCAGAGTGGGGCAGTCGGAACGCGCGTGCAGGCGCACTAAATCACGGCGGCAGTAGCAGCACATAACGGCCAATGACGGCCAATATATGCAGTACGTGCGTACGAAAGTGCGCCGACACCACGCAACCAGCAAATGAACGCATTTTTATCAGAACGTGAAACCGCTGCTACTGACGTACAAAGTGCGCTGCGGCCGCATAGCAGCGTGTGTGCGTGATTAGGAGACGTCAGACGCTGCTAGTGTGCGCCAACATAACGTTCAAACAGCCGGATTTCCCTAGACTTCTTTTCACCCCATCGTCATGAAATACGTCCAGAATTGCGCATCGTCTGACCACTTAAGCGTATTCCGTGAAAAAATGCGTGCGCACGCATCGACGTACATTTTGACGGTGGCTGCAGAAAATGCGCTCATCTGTCCCTAGCCTTAATCACGGCCGTGCTAGCAGCAAATGACGTTCAATGCTGGGCAGCATACGAAGAACGGCCGCACGAAAGTGGCAAACGAACGCATTTTTCGAGAACGTGAAACCGCTAGTACTGACGTACAGAGTGCGCTGCGTCCGCATAGCGGCATGTGTGCCTGATTAGGAGCCTTCAGACACTGCTAATGTCCGGCCAACATAACGTCCAGACGCAAAAAGTGTTTTATTGATGATCCGTACAAAATCACGGACGAAAATGCGCATTGTATGTCCTCTATCACGTATTCCGTGAAAAAATACGTCCATTCGTTCGAACGCACTTTTTCACGGACAACATGAAAAATGCGTTCGTCTGACTCTAGCCTTAAGTTTCTCACACTGCAAAGGATTAACCCTGGTTGGTCCTCCAGTCATTGACTTCAGGTACGACCATCCATCCTTTTTGGGCATCATCCTTCATAAGGGATTCAATCAAATACTGCCGTCCTCCACCTAATATTCCATTGTGGAGCGTTTCCACTGCTCGTAGAGACCCAGTCTCACCTGGTCTGATAAACACAGCTCCAATGAAATTACATTTTCCTGACTGAGAAGGTAGTGCTTGTTGGTGGCACTCCTCTTCAAAACAAGAACCCGTTCCCTTTTCTTCAAGGTAGTCCCTCAATACATCCTGGACCACCCTAGCATTGGTCCCGAGTATGACGGGGGTTACAGATTTTCTTCACATCTGGGCAGACATCCGCCACCAGCTCCATTGAGCTCTTCATCTCGCTATCCGGCTGTGGAATAGTGGCTGCAACCTTGATACTTCCATCAGTCTTGCAAAACTGGTCTCCTATGCCTCACAGTTGAATCTCTTCAACGGGCTGCAGAGGTATGTTTTAGATACTGATCATAAAAGGACCGACCTATTACAGTCACCTGTGATCCAGTATCTAACAGGGCAGACGTATAGATACTATTCACCAGAACATGGAGGGTAGACTTCGGGCCGCACTTTAGAGATGGCCTGCAAACTACGAGCCATCCTCCTCTTGTTCTTTTTACTCTTCTTTGAGAAAACTAGATGGACTATCAATTGTCCCATGACTAGAGTATCTCAATCTTCTCGTTCTGGATTGGAAAGCCTGGGCTAAATGTCCCGGCTGACCGCAAACATAACAATTCCGTTCTCGGGGTAGGCCTTGAGACGGTCAGTCAGGCCTCGCCTTTCCCGCGTCCTGCTCCAGCTTGTGACTGGAGCTCCAACTCCGCTAATCTCTTCTTGAGACTAACCACTTTGGCATTATCTTTTGTTTGATGGTTTTGACAGGCTCCCTTAGGTAGCATAAGGAAATGGCTCACCTTCAAACTCCATCTGGGTAATAAGAGAAATGTAATTTAAAGCTTCTTTGGTTAACCCTGCTCGTAGGGTAACAATCACTGGGTTATCAGACAAAACTCCCCGCAATACTTGTTTGGTCAATTTCACATGGGCTTGAGCAGGCTACACTATGGTCTGTTCCAGCAGTTTTCCCAAAAACACTTGTTGTCTAATTACGTATTCAGACATCTTCTCAAGTTTCATTTGTCGGGTACTATAAAACATAAAGAAGGCTCTCAGCATCTTCCACTTCTCCATATACTCTTTGTAGGGTCAACAGATATTCCTGAGCATCAATCTCTCCTTTTAAGATTCTCTGTGCCTTCATAATCTCGACAGCTGGTGACCGTAGGCTCTCTACTAGCCTGTCGCTTCATGGTGTCTGTACAGGTCTGTACACCTAGTAACTGTACTGCGTTCCGATTCCATGCTACTAAACTCTCTTCTCCTGACGGAATGGATTGAATTCCAGAGAACACTCTTGGTTTACAATAACTAGGAGCATGATTAGCGGTCACAATGGCCTCTGAGAGCTTCCGGAGTACATCTTGTATATTACTGTCACTCAAATCAAGGACACCCAGGTTACCAGGTCTGAGGCAATACTGGGAATTCATCCACAATTTCAACGGCTCGGGGGCCTAGTTTCTTTTCCTCTTGGAGCGGGATAAGGGATGCTTGATGGGGTCTCTTTGGAACGGCTCAGGCCTCCTCTTTTACACCGGCATATATGATTGGACAATATTCTGGCATGTCCTCACATCCAACATCTGTAGATCTTAAACAACTTCTGAGATCCATCAGTGCATAACCCAGGACATACTCTCTCCCTCCGCGGTCTTTCAGCACATCCTTTTATGGTCACTACGGTTTCTGGTAATAGGCTCTCTAATTCACAAATACACTGGGTGATATGGCTATGAAGAGGTATGTTACACACCATCAGGGTCTGGTATATAGGTATCCTCTGGTAAATGGCCCACTCGGTTACAAACTACCTCGTTGGTAGTGTGTAACGAGCACCATAGTGCTCACACAGGAGTAGCGAGGTTGAGATCTTTTTGGACAGAAATACCTGCTTGATTTTTACCAAATACTCGGTATTAACAGACTTGTACTCCAAAACCAAAGAGCACCAAAGAACTGATTTGTCACTAAGTTCCAAAGGTTTCGAGACCAACGGACAACTTAGAGCACCTTCAGAAACACAATGAATAGCTTGACAGTCAATGAATTGTTCAGGCTGCAGGGCAGTCAACAAATGTACAGGTTTAGCGTTTTCTGATAAGCTCGAGCGGGTAAGAAGTACCTTACAATTATCACACATATGGGTATACAGTTGGTACAGACCTGGGTATATTTAGCTGTTAGGGTGCAATGATCATATGCGGTATATACACAGTATTTCTTTACCGCGATTTGCACTTTAGCTCTTAGCAATGAAACATGCACCTTGGGTCTTAAATAGTAACTTGAAAAGACCACAAATGATACCCCAGAGCGAGATGGGAATAATCCCAGACAATGATTAGCCCCAGCCGCAAACATGGGGTTAAACCACCAATGCCCAATATCAGCAATAGCTAATGGTGGAAGCAACAGAATGGTCAGAAACAAGCCGGGTCAAAATCAGGAGCAGGAATCGTAGGTAGAAATGGGTCGGCAACTAAATCCGCAATGAGAAATAAGCTTAGTGATGCGGGAACAGAACTCAACGTCACGGCGACGAGGCAACTCCTCTTGCTCTGCTTTAAACCCTGTGGCTCCTCGTGACCATGCCAGGCCCCACCCCCTAAGAGGCCACTTGGCCACTACAAGGTGCTGGCAAACGACCAGTGGCACCGAACTATGCTCAGACCCCTCGGGCAACACAGCAGGGGCTGAAGATGTTACATTCACCCAGAGGGCGTTAGAGCTACTATGTATCTCTATTAATCTCAGCAGTGCCTCCATATGCAATGCTTGTTTGCCCTGGTGTCCCCGCTCCATTAAGGACCTCATTCCTCGGTTACACCTGCTTAACATGGTGATCCTGAACCTTCGCTATACGGGAGTAGGGATACTTAACATTGGCAGTGCCTCCACCTTTCTGGGCATCCATGATGAAGAATTGTCTCCCAGGCAGGTACTAATAACAACTACAACACAAAAGCTGCGGTAAATCACTTTCTCTGTATTCAAGATAGTGTCAAGATAAATAAATGTAGGCAATACAGTGACTGGCTAACACACCAATACTCTCTAACCAGACCGAACTCCTTCCAAAACAACCTGTATCCAGCGGCATAGCGTGGGTTGTCAGCACCTGGGGCAAGGCAAGAATTGTGCCCCCCCCAACCTGTGGACACGGTAACACACCCTGATTCTCTTCTACCAGTAGAGTATTGACCCCCTTACCCCACAAGCACATGTATTGTATATTAACAAAATACTGATATAAACAAAATTAAACACACATGTCCTCCACGCTACGCCACTGCTACCAGTCACCCTGTCCCAGTATACACTAGTGTAGCGCTGTGTTTAAATCCTTACTGTGGCAGTACCTATTTTTGGCCACCGGAGGGAGACAAGCGCGATAAGAGACACTGAACATTGGGACTACATTTCCCGGCATGCTCTGGGAACGGACACAGGAAGTGGGTGGGACACGCCGAGTTACATCCTGAGCCTCATGGAGGTAGCTGGCAGAGCGCGCCAGGGAGTGAATGAGACAGGACACAGTGCTGCAGAGCGGAACAGTGACTAGGCCGGAGCGCAGGTGCGGCCTACCGGGATTCCAGATTGGGTTATCCAGCCTCGTAAGAAGGAGACCCAGTGATCCACAGGCATTACCCAAGCTGCTGTCAAGGAAGCGGAGGACCCCCGAGTTAGGAGTACCGCAGGTCCATTGGATGGGAGAGCAGGCGGTAGCTGGACAAGTCACTGTTGGAGCAAAGAGAGCCAGACAACAGATCCAGTAGCCAGTATCCCAGCAAGGCATCGAGCGGCGGGACGTCCTGGGTCAGGGGAACCTTGGTGATCGAGTTTGTTTATAAAGTCAAGAAAGCACGCTGCTGTTTGTTTCTAAAACCCACAGGGCCCCAACTTGACTAGTCGAAGACATCGTTTAAGAGATTCACTGGCCAGTTGAATAGTACCCGGGTACCATAGCACACACATACACTTACAGTCCGGGACTTAACCTGTGCGGGACTCACTCCCTAATATCCCAAAAAGGGGTAAAGATTTTCATATTATTTTGTTTTCCGCTGCTCGTTTCTCGAATTACGAAATATTGTATTCTCTTTCCGCTACGCGTTTCTCGAAATTACGAAGCATTGTATTTTTCTGTTCGGCTGCGCATTTTCCCGAAATACGAAGCCTCGTATTTCTTTTCCGCTGCGTGTTTTACCGCGATACAAAATACTGTAAATATATCTACGAACACCGTGTCTCATTATATGCCTTTTACTCTAGTAAACTATATAATTTATAAAATCCACAACGGTGCTGGAGTATATTTATTCCCTAGTGCGGGGAGACTGACCCGTGGTTCATTTTCAGCGGCTCCTCCGGGAGTGAGCGCTACACGTGGGGGCTCGTCCGGGATTCAGTTTCTGGAAAAACCTAATTTAAAGGGTTAAATATGGATCCAGACACTGCTGCCAAATGCTGTGAGGAGCACAGTAGTCAGATAGAATTATGTATAGTTATGGATATTCCTGCAGACACTTGGGCCGAAGATCAGATTCGCCAGGCCGTGGCCGCACTGACACCAGATAATCGGGGGTTAATCCTGGACATTAAAGCGAACCCAGATACCCCTCACACGTATGTTCTTTTTGAGTGGAGAAAGGGTGTTCCAGTGTGTTTTCAGGGCGCGAGTGTGAAGCTGACCGACGATGTGGAAGTTCGACTGGTCCAGCCAAGTACGCCACGTGGTGATCACGCGAATGTTCCCGAAGTTACCCTAACTACAGGGTTCCCTCCTGCTACATTTTTCACCACTATGGGGAAACTGGTGGAAACACTAGCCAAAAACTCTGCTGCATCTCCAAATTACGGATATCGCAAGTTACGGGTTTATTCTGGTAAGGTCCCTGTGCCGACTGGAGAAGAGGATTTTGAGACTTGGATAGATCAGGCAGTGCAAGCAGTGGAAGAATGGGAAGTTGCTGACACCGTGAAGAGACAAAGGTTGATCGAGAGCCTAAGAGGTCCTGCTTCAGATGTCATTCAAAATCTAAAAAGGGACAAGCCCGGCTGCACTGCTGCAGAGTATCTAGAAGCTTTACAGGAAAATTTCGGGGGAGTGGAGGATTGTGCCGAGCTTATTCACAAGTTCTCTCACACCTATCAAAAGGAAGGAGAAGAATTGTCCACATATGTCTGGCGGCTGGATAAAATCATCCATCAGGTCATTCTTAAAGGGGGCATGCAACCGAGTCAGGCAAGCAAAGCTTTGATGGACCAAATTTTCAAAGGAGCACTCCCACTGGATCCCATAATGTTGAGATTTCAGACTAGATACTAGAACACGAGACTGACCTATTCCAAACTGATCAAAGCTATCCGAGAAGAAGAGGCCTTGATTAAGGCTAAAAAGGTTGCAAATGCTTCGCACACAGCTTTCACCGCAGAAGTAGGAACTCTCTGTGTGGCAGACATACAGACTGAAGTGCTGGCTTTAAAAACTCAGATGTTGCAAATTATGGAGTTAATGACGTTGCTGTCGGCTAAGGACACCAGAACTGAAGGGGTTGCTGTAGCCTCAAACAGGGGGTCTCCAAGTGAACCGCCAGAAGGAAATATGCTCACACAGCCAAGAAAGAAATGTTTTGGCTGCGGGGAAATCGGCCATTTCAGGGCTCAATGCCCACAAGGGAGGGCTGAAAAGAAACCGGTCGAAGAACTTCTAAAAGCTGTGGAGCAACTGTTGTCCGCCCTGCAGGTGGGAAACTCCAGAGGGTCCTGGTAAGGGAGCAAACCAGGTGCCTGAAGGTTGAAACCCGCTCCAAAAATCAAGCCAGGACTAAGAGGGCGAAAAGGCCCAAAGTCTGGCCAACTGCCGAGCCTGCCAGGACTGAAAGAGTCACTCCCTTAGCATCCGGACCTACGTCATGGGGAAGCAATGCACACCCAAAACCTACCAGGGCCAAGAAGAAGGCCATGGTACAACCAACTGGGTCCAAACTTCCTGTTGCTACAACCAAGTTTCCTGACCAGCTGATAGGTCCTTCTCCTATTGTGCCAATCCAAGTGGAGGGAGTCTACACGAAAGCCCTATTGGATTCAGGGGCTCAAGTGACATTGATCTACCGAGACTTCTATGAGAAACACTTGAAGCACATTCCTCTACAGAAATTGAAGGATTTGGAAATCTGGGGTATCGGAACGGAGAAACTCCCTTATGACGGGTATCTACAGGTGAAGTTGGAGATCGGATCCGAAGTCATCAGACAGTCCGGAGGTTGTGATGCATTGGCCATTGTGTGTCCTCCAGTGGCGTAGCGTGGGTTGTCAGCGCCCGGGGCCAGCAAAGAATTGTGCGCCCCCCCAACCTGTGGACGTTATCGATATTGCCCCAGCTCACACATGGATTTGCCCCCAGCCCTTACCTGGATATTGCCCCAGCTCACACATGGATTTGCCCCCAGCTCATGGATTTGCCCCAGCTCTCACATGGATTTGCCCCCAGCTCATGGATTTGCCCCCCAGCTCATGGATTTGCCCCCAGCTCATGGATTTGCCCCAAGCTCATGGATTTGCCCCCCAGCTCACTCACGGATTTGCCCCAGCTCACGGGGATTTGCCCCCAGCTCATAGATTTGCCTCAGCTCTCACATGGATTTGCCTCAGCTCTCACATGGATTTGCCCCCCAGCTCACTCATGGATTTGCCCCCATCTCATGGATTTGCCCCCAGCTCACTCATGGATTTGCCCCCATCTCATGGATTTGCCCCCCAGCTCACTCATGGATTTGCCCCCATCTCATGGATTTGCCCCCCAGCTCACTCATGGATTTGCCCCCCAGCTCATGGATTTGCCCCAAGCTCACTCATGGATTTGCCCCCCAGCTCACTCATGGATTTGCCCCAGCTCTCACATGGATTTGCCCCCATCTCATGGATTTGCCCCAGCTCATGGATTTGCCCCAGCTCATGGATTTGCCCCAGCTCATAGATTTGCCCCAGCTCATGGATTTGCCCCCAGCTCATGGATTTGCCCCCAGCTCACTCATGGATTTGCCCCCATCTCATGGATTTGCCCCAGCTCATGGATTTGCCCCAGCTCATAGATTTGCCCCAGCTCATGGATTTGCCCCCAGCTCATGGATTTGCCCCCAGCTCACTCATGGATTTGCCCCCATCTCATGGATTTGCCCCCCAGCTCACTCATGGATTTGCCCCCAGCACATGGATTTGCCCCCCAGCTCACTCATGGATTTGCCCCAGCTCATGGATTTGCCCCCAGCTCACTCATGGATTTGCCCCCAGCTCTCACATGGATTTGCCCCAGCTCATAGATTTGCCCCAGCTCATGGATTTGCCCCAGCTCATGGATTTGCCCCAGCTCATGGATTTGCCCCCCAGCTCACTCATGGATTTGCCCCCATCTCATGGATTTGCCCCCAGCTCATGGATTTGCCCCCAGCCCTTACCTGGATATTGCCCCAGCTCCGGCGGGGGTTGAGGGGACCCAGATGCCGGGCAGCGCGGGAGCGCCTGCCCGGTCTTTAACAGTCCGTCCTGTTAGGTGATGCCGCGCAGCCGGTCACGTGGTCCGGCCAATCAGGTGGTACAGAGACTCCGTACCACCTGATTACCCGGACCACGTGACCGGCTGCGCACGCCGCGCAGCCGCATCACCTAACAGGACGGACTGTTAAAGACCGGGCAGGCGCTCCCGCTCTGCCCGGCATCTGCGTCCCCTCAACCCCCGGGCCAGTTTTAGGGGCGCAAATGCTCCCCTAACAAAACTGCGCCCGGGGCCACGGCCCCCCAGCCCCCCCCACGCTACGCCACTGGTGTCCTCGGCCTCCAGGTGCAAACAGGAGTTCCATGATAGTGGGGACGAATACTGATTTGGTGCGACGTCTCCTGACACCTATCGTGCTTGAAGAGGGTCCTACTAAAGGAGTACACCCAATGTTACGTTCAATCTATCAGAGGATGGTTGAAGAACAGAAGGCACCTGCCGAGGTGGGGCGCATATGGAGATTAGGAGGAACAGAGAAGGTTCTGCAAGCAGGAGAAGTAGCGAGCTTCCGGGCTTCAGTCAAGTTGAACGGATCGCAGCCAGGTCCCTATGTGGTACTGGAAACCGATTTTAATCATGGGAGTGAAGCCGGAGTCGAAGTAATTCCTGAAATAATCTCCACAAAAGCTTTGAAAAGAACACGAGGAAGAGTCTCAGTCAGCGTGTGCAATGTGTCTGATTCTCCAGTGGTCCTTAAAGCACGAATGCCTATCGGGCAAGTAGCGTCCGCTACGCCCCTCTCTCCTACCTATTTAGGAGGGGGAGCGGATAAAGAGATTCCAGATGAAAGATTCTACCCCAAGGACGCTCCCATTTCACCTGAATGGAAGAAACGTCTTCAGTCTCAAGTACTAGAGTGGAGAGAATTGTTCTCGAAAGATGAGTTCGACGTGGGCCTAGCAAAAAGTACTGAGCACCGCATTCGATTACAAGAAGACAAGCCGTTTCACGAAAGGTCAAGACGAGTTCCGCTGGGAGACTTGGATGATCTGCGAAAACAGCTGAATGAATTACAAAGAACCAAGGTGATCCAAGAGTCCAGGAGTCCATACGCATCTCCAATAGTGATGGTCCGGAAGAAGAATGGTTCTGTCCGCCTATGCATAGACTATCGCACGCTGAATCGGAGGACCATCCCTGACCAATATGCTTCTCCTCGGATAGAAGATGCCTTACAGTGTTTGTCTGGAGCAAAATGGTTTAGTGTACTAGACCTGCGAAGTGGGTATCACCAGATACCTATGCATCCTGAAGACAAAGAGAAGACTGCGTTCATCTGTCCACTGGGGTTCTTTGAATTCAACAGAATGCCTCAAGGCCTTACGGGGGCTCCAGCCACGTTCCAACGGTTAATGGAGAAGACAGTCGGGGACATGAATCTGATCGAAGTATTAGTGTACCTGGATGACATAATTGTGTTCGGGAAGACTCTGGAAGAACATGAGCAACGTTTAGAGAAGGTCCTGAAGAGGCTCCATGAAGAAGGATTGAAACTGTCTCTGGAGAAATGCCAATTCTGTCTACCGTCTGTTACGTATCTGGGACATGTGGTCTCAGCAGAAGGTGTTTCGACAGATCCTCGGAAGTTGGAGGCCGTAACTTCTTGGCCTAGACCCCGAAACGTTACTGAACTTAGATCTTTCTTGGGGTTCTGCTCCTATTATCGAAGATTTGTAGGAGGATTCGCAAAGATAGCTCAACCCCTGAACAAACTCCTGCAGAAGGAAAGCACAGAAGAAGGCTGCAAGGTCTCTGACCGAAACCCGTCAGCCCCAGGACCAAGGAAAGCTCAAGAGTCCATACAGGGAGAATGGACTAGTCAATGTGAAGGTGCTTTCTTGAAGCTGAAAGAGAGTCTAACTCGAGCTCCTGTCTTGGCCTACGCGGACCCTCACAAGCCATATGAGCTACATGTGGATGCCAGCAGAGAGGGTCTAGCAGGAGTCCTGTACCAAGAGCATGGTGGATTGCTGAGGCCTGTAGCATACGTGAGCCGGAGCCTTACGCCTTCAGAGAAGAACTACCCTACCCACAAGTTGGAGTTCCTAGCCTTAAAGTGGGCAGTGGTAGACAAGCTAAAGGACTATCTGTATGGAGCCGAGTTTGTGATAAAGACGGATAACAATCTGCTTACCTACATCCTTACTACTGCGAAACTGGACGCAACAGGACATCGGTGGTTGGCCGCTCTGTCAGGGCTTCGGTTCAGCCTGAAGTATCGCCCGGGGGTGAATAATCGAGATGCTGATGCTTTGTCGAGAAGACCCTACGCTGCAGAATGGACTCAAAGCTTGGACCCCGTCTGGAGTTAATTGTGTCAAGGAGCAGAGCGCCGGGTCAAGGGAGGGATTGAAGCGGAGGCCATAGGAGTCATGGCTGCGGCTGTTCCGTAGTTCTACTGCAACCCTACGCAATTGAGGGATGAAAGTCTACCTACTTTTTCAAAACAGGACCTGAAAGCCGATCAGGCCAGAGACCCTTTAATTGCATTAACCATGAAGGCTCTAACTGCGAACCAGCGTGAAATTCTGCTGACCAATTCCCATGATGGAGCCAGATTGGTCTACAAAGAGTGGGAACGGTTGAAGCTGTTGGATGGGGTGGTCTACCGAAGGGGCCCCTCAACCAATGCTGAAGAGACCCAACAGTTATTCCTTCCCACTAAACATAGGGAGAGTGTGCTGCGATCGCTACATGATGAGCATGGACATTTGGGCGCTGAAAGACCTTTAAGCTGGTGCGAGACAGTCTATTGGCCTTGCATGAGAGCTGAAGTGGAAAGTTACTGCCATTCATGTCTGAGGTGCATTCAAAGGAAGACCCTACCGACACGAACCGCTCCAATGAGCCATCTTCAGAGTCAGGGACCCATGGATTTGGTGTGCATTGACTTCCTGTGCTTAGAGCCGGATGCTAGTGGGCAGGGAAATATTCTTATAGTGACTGATCACTTCACACGTTACACCCAAGCCTTTTCCACGAAAGATCAATGCGCTCCGACAGTAGCAAAGGTTCTGATGGAGAAGTTCTTTGTCCACTACGGCCTACCAAGGAGAATACACTCTGATCAGGGTAGAGACTTTGAAAGCCGACTTGTTGGGCAATTGTTGGAACTGTTGGGAATCCAAAAGACCCGAACTACACCATATCACCCTTAAGGTGATGCTCAGCCTGAAAGGTTTAATCGCACGCTGCTAAATATGCTGGGGACATTGTCAAACACAGAGAAGCAGAGTTGGAGTCGTCACATAGCTACTCTGGTGCATGCATATAACAGTACGGAGAGTGATGCTACTGGATACTCACCGTACCGTCTTATGTTCGGAAGAGAAGCTCGACTGCCGGTTGATTTGACGTTTGGGTTATCTCTAGACCAGACGTCGGTAGCTTCCCATAGAAATTACGTGGATAGACTTCGAAAGACTCTGGCCTCTGCGTTTGAACAGGCCCGTTTGACCTCAGGAAACAGGGAGCAAAGGAACAAAAGGAACTATGACTTAAAAGTTCGGATACAGGATCTGCAACCCGGTGATAGGGTTTTGTTGAAGAACTTGGGTGCTGCTGCGAGGCAAAAGTTGGCGGATAGATGGAGTTCTCAAGTCTACATTGTCTGCAAGCAATTGCCAGGCCTGCCGGTGTATCAAATCCGCCAGATGGAAAGGCTGGGCCTCTTAAGAACTGGCACCGGAATCATTTGTTACCTTTTGAGAGAGGCTGTGAGGATGCCAGTTGAGGACGAACTTCCTCTGCCGAATCCGCCTGCCCCACGTTTGCCTCCTGTTACGCAGTCTCAACAGACCCGGGTTGTCGAAGAGAGCAAAAGGGACAGTGAGGAAGAGAGTTTTTGTCTGGACTGGATGCGCTCACCGGAACCTGAAGAGGTTATCGCGGTTCCTGAACGGTGGGAAAGTAATTTGAGGCCTGAGGCTCCTGAATTTCAGTTGGAAGTTCCTGAGACTATTGCAATCCCTGTAGTTCCTGAAGCTGAATCTTATGACTACAGTTCTATGCCTTCACTGGAGGGATCATACTCCGAAGAGGTGTCTGCTCCAGTGGTAGAAAGAAGGACTGAGCCAGCGCCCATAGTACTTCCTCCTGAAGAGGAACTGATTGAGCCAGAACCAAAACGCTCTGTTCGACCGCCCCAGCGACTCACTTACGACTCACCAGGACATAGCACTGAAGAGGCCATCACCACAGTGCAAAGGTTGCCCGAAGTGTCTGCTATGTTAGCTGAGGTAGCACAAAGCATGAGTCAACTTGAAGAAGTGTATCTAACCCACTGTATGTTTGCTGCTGAACCTGTATATGTTATCTAAGCTGTGTTGAAATGTAAATGTAACTGTTGTACCTCCTTGGAGAGACCCAAGAGTTCTAGGAGGGGGAGAGTGTAGCGCTGTGTTTAAATCCTTACTGTGGCAGTACCTATTTTTGGCCACCGGAGAGAGACAAGCGCGAGAAGAGACACTGAACATTGGGACTACATTTCCCGGCATGCTCTGGGAATGGACACAGGAAGTGGGTGGGACACGCCGAGTTACATCCTGAGCCTCGTGGAGATAGCTGGCAGAGCGCGCCAGGGAGTGAATGAGACAGGACACAGTGCTGCAGAGCGGAACAGTGACTAGGCCGGAGCGCAGGTGCGGCCTACCAGGATTCCAGATTGGGTTATCCAGCCTCGTAAGAAGGAGACCCAGTGATCCACAGGCATTACCCAAGCTGCTGTCAAGGAAGCGGAGGACCCCCGAGTTAGGAGTACCGCAGGTCCATTGGATGGGAGAGCAGGCGGTTGCTGGACAAGTCACTGTCGGAGCAAAGAGAGCCAGACAACGGATCCAGTAGCCAGTATCCCAGCAAGGCATCGAGCGGAGGGACGTCCTGGGTCAGGGGAACCTTGGTGATCGAGCGGATGGGTGAGAGGCCTCCAAGGTCGGTTTATAAAGTCAAGAAAGCACGCTGCTGTTTGTTTCTAAAACCCACAGGGCCCCAACTTGACTAGTCAAAGACATCGTTTAAGAGATTCACTGGCCAGTTGAATAGTACCCGGGTACCATAACACACACATACACTTACAGTCCGGGACTTAACCTGTGCGGGACTCACTCCCTAATATCCCAAAAAGGGGTAAAGATTCGCATATTATTTTGTTTTCCGCTGCGCGTTTCTCGAATTACGAAATATTGTATTCTCTTTCCGCTACGCGTTTCTCGAAATTACGAAGCATTGTATTTTTCTGTTCGGCTGCGCGTTTTCCCGAAATACGAAGCCTCGTATTTCTTTTCTGCTGCGCGTTTTACCGCGATACGAAATACTGTAAATATATCTACGAACACCGTGTCTCATTATATGCCTTTTACTCTAGTAAACTATATAATTTATAAAATCCACAACAGTGCTGGAGTATATTTATTCCCTAGTGCGGGGAGACTGACCCGTGGTTCATTTTCAGCAGCTCCTCCGGGAGTGAGCGCTACACTAGCATAGTTCCACTCTCACACTATACCCAGTCACTCTCTCCCAGTAACCCCAGTCACGCTCTCTCTCTCTCCAAGTACCCCTCAGTCACACTCTCCCTCTCTCCAAGTACCCCCAGTCACTCTCTCTCCAAGAACCCCCCCCAGTCACTCGCCTTCTCTCTCAGTACCCCCACTTTCTCCCAGTACCCCCAGTCAATCTCTCTCTCTCCTTTCTCCCCTCCACCCCATCATCCTCTCCCTGTACCCTCTCACTCTGTGTTGGTTACGCTGCTCTGGTGTCAGTGTCGCCTACCTGCGTGGAGTTGTTGGTGGCCAGGGGGGGAAGCTTTTCAGGGGGCTTAGTGGAGACCGGATTTTAAATGTGCAGCAGGGTAGGCGCCTCCCTCCCTCCTTCCTGTTCAGTGGCTGCAGGTCTGCCAGTGGCAGGGGGGCTGGCACAGGGCTTCAAGAGGTGCTGACCAGCGTAGTACAAGGTGTTCCATCATCGGATAATGCTGCGCTGCTTCACGTGACTCATGTCAATGTTAAGGAGGAGTCAATTGATAATACAAAAAAGGATATAACAGAGGAAAAAGGATTAAGGAGTCAAGTGTAAAAGGATTTAATAGAAGAAAAAATCCCGTAAACAAAACAATTGGGGGTAACCGATACTTGAAGCTGTAAAATTTAGAAGGTAGTTTACAGGATCCTGTAAACTACCTTCTAAATTTTGAGGAGTCCGGATAGGACCAGAATTTTCTGTCCTGGTCCTCCCTTCTGGACACTGAGTGCTAAGTCACCACTGGCGAACCAAAACTGGCGGCTGCCCATGCAAGGGCATCTCACTGACACCAGTGTCTGTGATTTTTCACTCCTTGGTTGTCTTGTGATTGTGTTTGATAAAAATTAACCATTATTTCGGCATTCTTGTTGCACTTTGGTGCAAATAGTTCTTATAAACAATGTAATTAACCTGTCCATTCATACACCATTCGTTTCACATGCATATCACATTCAAAGAAAATATCTTTCTCTCGTTAAAACATCTTTGGGTATTGTACACCCCAAACGGCACAAATCTGCATTTCCTAAACCCAGGGTTAGTACTAGGGATGAGCCGAACACCCCCATGTTCAGCTCGCATTCGAACTCGAACATTTGAAAAGGTTTGAATTCGAACGCAATGCAAGTCAATGGGGCTCAATCATTTGAAAATTAAGGTGCCCTCCAAGTGGACATATCTGCAAGATATTGGCCACAAAAGGTGTATGGGGGTCCGGGTACTGCCCTGGGGGACAGGAAACAATGAAAAAAAAGTAAACAAAAAATGTTTTTAACCCCTTAGTGACCGGGTTGTTTTACACAAATCCGTCCTTTAGTGACCGCTGCTGTTTTTACGTTTCTGCGCTGTTAGTGTTTAGGTCAAATTTTCCTCTTACTCGTTTATTCAACCCACACATATTATACAATTTTTTCCGCTATTAAATTGACTTTCTAAAAATACCATTATTTCCATCATATCGAATACTTTACTATAAAAAAAAAATATGAAATGTGATGAAAAAATGGTAAAAACGCACTTTTTCGTAATTTAATCCCCAAAATCTACAACCACCAAAAAAGACCCTGGCTAAATAGTTTCAAAATTTTGTCCCGAGAATAGAAATACCTAATTCTTACATGTTTTTGCTTTTTAACCCCTTCACTGCTGAGCCAGTTCACCTGTGTGCGCTGCGCTCATTCTGACCGTTTTGTGCTAATTATTTTTAGATGACAGGCTAGGTCCTATTTAACTAAACCCCTCCCAGACAATTTTTTTTTAAAAAAAAACAAAACTTTTTTTATTTTATTATTTTTTATATTTTTTTAAAATTGTATTTTAAAACCAAACCTGGTCATGTCCAATGATGTCAAATATGACCATCTAGCTACCACGGATCGGGAGATGGATCCTTTTGGATCCCCTTATCTCAACATGGCAGCTAGAGGGTTAACTGGCCCACTGACATCCTCACACATATGGTGAGGTTGACAGTGGGTGGGGGGGACCTGGAGGCTTGGCTGACATCCATGATGTCAGCCCCCTCCAGGTTCGAATTGCGTTTTGGCGCCGATTAGCGCTGAAACGCGATCCAGCAGCGTAAATGTTATTGCTCTCCCCTTTCCAGCGATGCAAAAAGCATCACTGTAGCTTACATGGTTGGGGAGATAGAGGGCTTCAAACGAGCCCCCCCCTCCCCTTCCTGTATTTTGACCACTGGCGCCTGCCGATGACGTCATCACGCAGAGTGATGACGTCATCGAATCGGCCGGCCCCCAGAAAACGACGAGGCAAGCTTGAAGCTTGCCATAGATGTCGTGGAGCCGGCAAGGAAGGTGAGTATCGGCGGGAGGGAGGTTAGGAGCCGCTGACGTACTAAGGAGACCCATGGGCGTCAGCAGTCCCTAAGGGGTTAAAGGAACAGTGATTTTTACATGACATAAAGGGTAAGAATAAAAACGAAAAATTCCTTAAACTATCGTGCCTAGGAGGTCCCCATAACCTACCTGTTAAGTGGCGGATCTGTAGGATGTATAGAAACATTTAAAACAAAAAAAAATGACATTTCAAATTACGGTAAATGGTTTTCTTTTAATCGCTTTAATAAACCACTGCTTGGGGCGGCAGCCTGGATGAAAAGAGGAGACCTTTTAGGACACGCAGAACAAGTTTAGTGATTTTTTTTGGCTAAATTATGGTGCCGCTTATGCAAGCTTTGGATGAAAGTAACAACAGGTGCTTTAAAATTGGGCCTTTGGTACCAGCTAGTGCCGTCCCACCGTAACCACTCCGCGGTATTGTGGAAGAGTACAGTGGTGGACTCTGCGGTCAAATATTAAAATTACATTAATCAGGTACACGCGTCAGCTAGTGCTGTCACACCGTAACCCCTCTGAGGTATTGGATATGCACCTGTCTCATTCAAGTGCAGAAAAATTGTGTCTTAGTCGGTGGTGCATGACCCCGACAATCTAAGTTGAAGAATGCATAGTACTCATCTGCCACAAGTATAAGCAGCCTAGGAAGTTTTCAGAATGCAGAAGAGATCCCCGATCTATTCAGTTGCATCAGGGGATTGATAGCTGCTGATCCAGGACTGATTCATTTTTATAAATGTCAGCCGGTCTACAGAGTAGGTGTACAGATGCACTCTTTTGTCTGTGACAAAACCTCCAGCGGCACTGAATGTCTTTTCAGAAAGCACGCTGGATGAAGGGCAACCTAGTAGCTCCATAGCATAATGGCTAAATTCTGGCCAGTGATCTAATCTCAACACCCAGTAAGCCAGTGGATCATCTACTGGAAAGCTATTCAGGTCTGCCTTGCCCCTAGGTAGTCCTGCACCATATGGTGAAGACGCTGGCGATAGGTGCCTACATTTAACGTCCCTGTGCGTCGTGGACTAAAAAAAGTTCGGAAGGCATCAGTCAAGCGGCCCCTTGTCCACCGCTCTTCCTCTGACCAACTGCAGCCTCCGAAGCACCTGTGTCATTATCACTTGGTGACCTACCAGCAGGGCTGCCATCAGAAATGATGGTGCCCCCTCGGCACTCCCTCAACCTCTAACAGCTTTTCTCCCCTTCAAAAAAAAGGACATAACATAGCACCACAGCAATAAAACTCCCAGTAATGTGCAGTGTGTATGAGCATATCACAGAATCCACAGCAATAAATCTCACAGTAATGGGCTGTATATGATGGCCTCTGGGTCTGGGCCTGGTCCCTTGGTCTGGTTTGGGCCTTGGGGCCTGGACCCTGGGTCTTGGGGTTTGTGCTCAGGGCCTTGGGGTCTGGGCTGGGCCTTGGGGTCTGGGCTGGGCCTGGGCCTTGGGGTCTGGGCTGGTCCCTGGGACTGGGCCTTGGGGTCTGGGCCCTGAGTCTGGTCTGGGGTCTGTGCCCTGTGTCTGGGCTCTGGTCCCTTGGTCTGGGCCTTGGGGTCTGGTCCATGGGGCTGGGCCTTGGGGCCTGGTCCCTGGGTCTAGGCTGGGCCTGGTCCCTGGGGTCTGGGCCTTGGGGTCTGGGGCATGGTCCCTGGATCTGGGCCTCGAGCTCTGGGTCTGGGCCTTGGGGCCTGGGGTCTGGGCTTGGGGTCTGGGTTTGGGGTCTGTGCCTTGGGGTCTGGGCCTTGGTCTGGGCCCGGGGTCTGGGCCCTGGGTCTGGGCCCTGGGTCTGGGCCCTGGGTCTGGGCCCTGGGTCTGGGCCCTGGGTCTGGGCCTTGGGGTCTAGGCCCTAGGTCTGGGCCCTGGGGTCTGGGCCCTGGGTCTTGGGGTCTGGGCCTGGCCTTGGGGTCTGGGCTTTGGGGTCTGGGCTTTGGGCCCTGTGCCCAGGGCCTTGGGGTCTGGGCCTGGGGTCTGGGCCTTGGGGTCTGGGCCCTGGGTCTTGGGGTCTGGGCCTTGGGTCTGGGCCTTGGGGTCTGGGCCTGGGGTCCGGGCCTTGGGGTCTGGGCCCTGGGTCTTGGGGTCTGGGCCTTGGGGTCTGGGTCTGGTCACTCGGTCTGGTTTGGGCCTTGGCGTCTGGGTCTTGTGCTCTGGGCCTTGGGGTCTGGGCCTTGGGGTCTGGTCCTTGGGGTCTGGTCTGGGTCTGGTCCCTGAATCTGGCCGGTCTGTGCCCTGGGTCTGGGTCTGGGCCTTGGGGTCTGGGCCCTGGGTCTGGGCCCAGGGCCTTGGGGTCTGGGCCCGGGGTCCAGGTCTTGGGGTCTGGGCCCTGGGTCTTGGGGTTTGGGCCTGCGCCTTGGGGTCTGGGCTTTGGGGTCTGGGCCTGGTCCCTGGGTCTGGTTTGGGCCTTGGCGTCTGGGTCTTGTGCTCTGGGCCTTGGGGTCTGGGCCTTGGGGTCTGGTCCTTGGGGTCTGGTCTGGGCCCTAGGTCTGGTCCCTGGGACTGGGCCTTGGGGTCTGGTCTGGGCCCTGGGTCTGGTCCCGGGGTCTGGTCCCTTGGGTCTGGGCCCTGAATCTGGCCTGGGGTCTGGGCCTTGGGTCTGGGCCCGGGGTCTGGGCCTTTGGGTCTGGGCCTTTGGGTCTGGGCCTTTGGGTCTGGACCCAGGGTCTGGGCCTTTGGGTCTGGGCCCAGGGTCTGGGCCTTTGGGTCTGGGCCCAGGGTCTGGGCCTTTGGGTCTGGGCCCAGGGTCTGGGCCTTGGGGTCTGGGCCTTGGGGTCTGGGCCCTGGGTCTGGGCCTTGGGGTCTGGACCCTGGGTCAGGGTCTGGGCCCTGGGGTCTGGTCCTTGGTCCTGGGGTCTGGGCCCTGGGGTCTGGGGTCTTGGCCCTGGGGTCTGGGCCTTGGGGTCTGGGCCCTGGGGTCTGGGCCTTGGGGTCTGGGGTCCGGGGGTCTGGGCCCGGGCCTTATGGTCTTGGCCCTGGGCCTTGGGGTCTGGGCCTTGGGGTCTGGGCCCTGGGTCTGAGCCTTGGGTCTAGGCTGGGCCCTGGCTCACCACTCCGCTGTCTTCCTTCCTTCAGCTCTCCTTTTCTTCAATCTTCTTATCTTCTTGTCTTCAGCCCGAGCCCTCCATCTCAGGCGCGCAGCTTCACTGAGTGGAGGGGCAGAGCCAAAGCAAAGTGCTTGGGAGGCCCCCACACGCTGCTTGGCCCTGCCCAGCCAGCCAGTGAAGCTGCCAGGAGCCGGAGGAGACCCAGTGTCTCCTCCGGCTCTTGCAGCAGAGACACAGCTCCAGATTCAGACTCCTCGAGTCCGATACCGGAGCTGTAAAAGGGCGACGCCGCTGCCGACGGGGGCCCGGGCCCCTTACAGCAGCATGGGGCGTAATGCCCTGATTGGCGGTCCTGCCTACCAGTGCCTTGAAAGGTGTTACACAAGTGTCGCTTTAGAGCGTCCTCGAGTTGTTTCATCCTGTGCTCCCTCTGAGGGCAGGATGAGCTCTGCAACCTTACGCTTGTATCGTGGATCAAGAAGGGTTGCCAACCAGTAATGATCCCTCTCCTTGATAACACGAATCCTGGGGTCCTTTAGCAGGCTTTGCAGGATAAGGGAGCCCATGCAGCGTAAGTTGGAGGTGGCATTAGGTTCCGAGTCTTCCTGGTCGCTGTCACTGAGGATGACACTATCGAGCACTCCCTCCTCCCAGCCACATACTAGTCCTTGGGTTTCTGGGGACACAAAACCCTCCCTTGAGGAATTCCCACCTTCAATGCCCCCACGACTTACATAATCCTCCTCCTCATCCTCCTCCTGTCTGATCGGAGGACCAGCAGAAATGCTGTCTGCATAAAGAGGGCCTTGAGAGCTAAGGAAGTCCTCCTCTTCCTCCTGCTGCTCTGCCTTTAGTGCCACATCTATAATTACCCCCAGGGTGTGCTCCAGCAGGAACACTAAAGGAATTGTGTCACTGATGCATGCACTGTCCTTCCTCACCATCCTCGTTGCCTCCTCAAATGGTGACAGTACAGTACATGCATTCTTGATCATCAGCCACTGCCGGGGGAAAAAAAAGTTCACCTGAACCTGTCCTTGTGCCATACTCACACAGGTACTCCTTGCACAAGTAGCAGAGGGTCATTAGACGCTGCAGCATTGCCAATGTTGAGTTTCACATGGTTGGCAAGTCACAAGTTTGTGGGAAGGTGGAATTCTCTTTGAATTTCTGCCAGGTGAACACTTGCTGGGAATGACCGTCTGAAGTGGCTGCAGACTTTTCTGGTCTGCCTGAGGAGCTCTACCAGCCCTGGGTACCTGGTTCGGAAATGCTGTACCACCAGATTTAGGACGTGTGCTAGGCATGGTACATGCGTCAACTTATCCAGACATAGGGCGGAGAGAAGGTTGCTGCCATTATCACAGGTGACCATTCCCAGCTCAAGCTGGCATGGTGTTGACCATCTCTGGGCCCGCCACTGCAGAGCCGACATAATTTCTGCCCCGGTGTGGCTCCTTTCCCCTAAACAAACCAGCTCAAGCACAGTATGGCATCTTTTAGCTTGAGCCATTGTGTAGCCCCCGGCACGTGTCAGTTTAACTGCTACTTTGCCAGAGACAGAGAAGGAGGAGGAAGCGGAAGAGGAGATGGTGGAGCAGACAGACTTCATACAAGCAGCTTTCTGGAGGCGTGGTGGATGAGCAAGCTTCAGTACAGAGCCCCGTCCTGGATCCCTCCCAGCTGCAAGCAGAGTTACCCAGTGTGCCGTGAAGGAAATGTAACAGCCCTGTCCATGCTTGCTGCACCATATGTCTAAAGTAATGTGCACCTTGCTGCTGACTGCCTTTTCCAATGACTCCAAAACATTGTCTTCCATGTGCTGGAATGGCCTTCCGTGGAAAGATTTGGCGTTTTGGAACCTGCCACTGTGGTACAGCACATTCGGCAAATTCACGGAAGGGGGCAAAGTCCACCAGCTGGAAAGGCAGCAGCTGTAATGCAAGTAATTTTGCCAAGCTGGCATTGAGACGCTGTGCATGGGGATGGTTGGGACAATATTTTTTCTTCTGCTGCAGAAGCTGGGGCACTGAACTCTGACTGTGTAAATCTGCAGCTGATGAGATGCTGTCACATTCTGAGGAAGGACCTGTCACGGTTCCCGGATCCCACCACGCAGTCCTTAAAGCCCAACACTCCACAGAGCCCAAAAGCTACCAACAGGGTAGCCGTAGAAGAATCCCTAACTGTCTGGTCCTTAGAATTGTCCAGGTATACTAGCTAGACAGAAAGGGTTAATCAAAGACCATGTTGTAATACAAAACCAGGTCAGCAACACGGGGGTAGTCAGACGAGCCAGAATCAGGAATACAAAGTATAGAATAGTCAAATGAAATAGCCGGGTCGATATCAGTGCAGAAGCGTAGTACAAGAAAATAGTCTAGGGCAACGGAAGGCAGAATAGTCAGAAAACAAGCAGAGGTCAGTAACAGGTTAAATCACGAGAGAATTCAGGTACAAGGAGCTCAGGTATGTATAACCACGATCTGGCACTGCTTAGATGGAACTGTTGGTTTTTAAAAGCCCTTCACCAGACTGCGCCCCCCCTCTCAAGCCACACCTCATGCAGCCACCTCCCTGCCTGTTTCAATTTAAACCGGGTGTTGATGAGCGAGCAGCATCAGACATGCTGCCCTCAAGCACACCGGAAAGGCTGGAAGCCCCCAACGTTACAGGACCTGGTACACCCATTACTGTAACATCATCCCTGTCAGTGGAGGTTGTAGACATGGCAGGACATATAGTGGTGGTAGAGACCGATGAGTGTTGTGCCAACGGGATGCGTCGCAAGTGGTCATATGTCGCTTCAAGCACGTGGTACCGAAGCTTCTGATGTTTTTCCCACGCTTGGTCCTCTTCAGATATGGCTTACAAATAGCAACGCTGTAGTCTGCTGCACGTGTGGTGAAGAACTCCCAGACAGCAGAGTTCCTTGACGTGTGCTGTGAGACCACAGCGCTCTGCACCTGAGCAGCTGTGACTTCTGATGCCTTGGACTGGCTACGGTTGCTCATAGAGGACATTGTGCCTAGTTGTTGTTGTGCCTCCTCCTCCTCATTTGACTCCTCTGTTCGATCAGGCACCCAGGTGGAGTCAGTGACCTCATCATCGTCACCACCCCCTATCTCCTCGTCACTGGAGCCAACCTGGCAGTATACTGCAGCTGCTGGGGGAACATGAGTGCCAGTTCTTTGTGTGTCACTGGCACCCCCTCCCTCTAGGCTGATTTTACTCCCTTCCTCAACCTCAGTCAATGTAAGAGCACTGGAGTTGCTGCGCATCCTCAAGCAGCATGTCACTGTCATTGTGGTCAAACAATTCAGGTGACTCCTCTGTGCACGATGATGAAGCTACGGCAGGAGTAGCTGTGGACATGGAGGTTGAATTAGATGCTTTGGTGGACTGTAAACCACTACAAGGGGGGAGGTCCTAGTGGTGCAATCAATTATTAAGCTGAAATATCAGTATAAATTTCTATAAAATCAGAGCCTAAATGGCATATATGTAAATAATTATGCAAGCTCTAGTAACATCAGTATTACAGCTTTCAATTGTAATAAAGTGCTTAAGATTTGTAAGTGCAAAACGGCAGATATACAATACCTAAAATGGATAAATTGTATACGGTGGTTCCCAACGTTCTGGGATAAGTACACGGTCTAAATGACAAAATAAATTGCAACCGTGAATAATCTATGTGCAATATTACCGCTGTGCAAATAAGCAAGGAATGTGCGTACAGTGGCAAGAAAAAGTATGTGAATCCTTTGGAATTACATGGAGTTTTGCATGAATTGGTCCTAAAATGTGCTCTGATCTTCATCTAAGTTACAACAATTTGAAAAACACAGTCTGCTTAAAATAATACAACACAAACATATGTTTTCATGTTTTTATTGAACAGAACATGTAAACATTCACAGTAAAGGGTGGAAAAAGTATGTGACCCTTTGGACTTAATAACTGGTTGACCCTCCTTTGGCAGCAATAACCTCAACCAAACGTTTCCTGTAGTTGACCACTCCTCTTCACAAAACTGTTTCAGTGTAGCAATATTTTTGGGATGTCTGGTGTGAATCGCTCTCTTAAAGTCATGTCACAGCATTTCAATCGGGTTGAGGTCAGGACTCTGACTGGGCCACTCCAGAGGCGTATTTTGTTTTGTTGAAGCCATTCTTTTGTTGTATTACTTGTATGCTTTGGTTAATTGCCCTGTTGCATCACCCATCCTCTGCCAGCAGTGCTGTGGAACATCCAGGTGCTCTTTTGCAAACTTCAAATGTGCTGCAATATTCTTTTTGGACAGCAATGGCTTCCTCCGTGGTGTCCTCCCATGTGCTCCATTCTTGTTTAATGTTTTTCTTATTGTAGATGTGTCAACAAAAATGTTAGCATGTGCCAGAGATTTCTGTAAGTCTTTAGCTGACACTCTAGGATTCTTCTTTACCTCATTAAGCATTCTGCACTGTGCTCTTGCAGTCATATTTACAGGACGACCACGCCTAGGGAGAGTAGCAACAGTGCTGAACTTTCTCCATTTGTAGACAGTCTGTCTTACCATGAACACTTGAACATCAAGGCTTTGAGAGATACTTTTGTAACCCTTTCCAGCTTCATGCAAGTCAACAATTCTTGATCGTAGGTCTTCTGAGAGCTCTTTTCTGCGAGGCATGGTTCACATCAGGCAGTGCTTCTTGAAACCAGTAAACCCCAAACTGGTGTGTGTTTTTAAAGGGCAGGACAGCTTTCAGCAACACATCCAATAATATCACACTGATTGGACTCAAGGTTGGCTCACTCCTGGCTCCAATTAGCTCTTGGAGAAGTCATTAGACTAGGGGTTCACATACTTTTTCCACCCTGCACTGTGAATGTTTACATGTTATGTTCAATAAACACATGAAAACATATAATGTTTGTGTTGTATTATTTTAAGCAGACTGTGTTTTTCAAATTGTTCTGACTTAGATGAAGATCAGAGCACATTTTATGACCAATTCATGCAAAACTCCACGTAACCCCAAAGGGTTCACCTACTTTTTCTTGCCACTGTATATTGCAAAAATCAACTAAAGTGCAAATGCAGACAAAAGTGCATATATAAAAAAACACGTAACGTGCAGATGCAAACAAAAGTGCATAAAAACACATGTAGCGCTCACCCCCGAAGGAGCCGCTGAATGAACCTCTGGATAGTCTCACCGCACTAGGAAATAACTACACACCAGCACTGTTGTGGATTTTTCTATATTATATTCTTTACTGATCCCAATAAAGCAGCATATAATACGCATATACGGTATTTGAGTAACAAGAGTTCGTAACGCGGGAAAAACACGCGGCAGTAAAAAAGAAAACCAGTTAACCCCCTCAGTTATGGAGTGTAAGTCCCGTGAAAAATAGCTCAAAAATATATATGTGTGTTGTCTTGGGTACCCGGGTACTATGTTCAACTGGCCAGTGAATGAAAAAAGCAATCTTCGACTAGTCACCGTTGGGACCCTGTGGATTTAAACAATATTGCAGCGTGCGTTTCTGTTTTGGAACTGTGGCCTGGAGGCCTCTCACCCATCCGATGAACGAAACTGTCCAGCACTCGATGCCTCGACCAAAAGATCTTCTCTGCTGTGTACTGGGACTCCGTGACACTGAATCTGCTCCCTGCTTGCCAAATCTCCGCAACTGGAACAACGATCCACCGCCTGCACTCACAATCGATCGGTGCGGTCTCCTAACTCTGGGTCCTGCCGGAACCAGCTGGTCCTCCAGACCTCTCAGCGCTGCGTAGGTTGGTCTCAACACGGTCACTATCCCGATCTCCAGCACCAGTAAGACAGCGTCTGTACTCTGGCCTGGTTGCGATCCCTGACGGGTCCAACGTGCGTCCTCCACCTTTCACTGCTCCGCTCTCTCTGCCCATGCCTTGCACTAGGCTGCTGATCTCTTTCCTCTTCCTTGTACCACCTCCTTCCTGTCCTCACGCAAAGGATGATGGTAGATGTAGTTCGGTTTTTTGTCCAGCATAGTCCACAATGTCTCTGTCTCTCTCTGGTGGCAGCAATAGTTCAATGCACCAGAGTACAGTGTTTTTAAAGCCGCGCTACACACACATAAAGTGCAAATGCAGACCAAAGGGCATATATAAAAAACATCCTTAACGACTGTGCAGTCTATTCGTGTAGTGTTCTCTATGTTTCAGCGAATGCTGCTAAATTCAAGTCCAATCTCTCAAAGTCTAGAAAAAAATCCAACAGAACATGCACTTAGTGCTGGAAGTATATAAAAGTCTGATTCAATCTCTATGTAAACAGTCCAGGCGTGTATACAGAATCTTGATATGATGTCTTCACCTAAGTCTTGTACAAACTCCCAGTTCACAAAAGGGAGAGGAAAGGAAGGGAAAAAAAAGAGAATAAAAGGAGAATAAATAATAGTGCAATATTGCCTTAAAAAAAGCAAAGTGTTCAGAGACAAAGGAACACTTACGCTTTCTAGAGCCTCATATATCCCGGCTCTGGTTTGAAGTGCCTTGGGCCAAGTTGACGGTGGCCTCTGCCCTTCGTTGGTACTTCTTGGTTATCTCAAATGCAGGGAAGTTAAAAGAGACAATGCCCTCATAGCGTAACTTGCAACCATATATTGAGTAAGGCAAAAATTAGACAAACTCACCGATGGTGGAGCCTTAGGATTCCAGGCTCAACTTTTTAGCGTGTGGTACTGCTTACTCGGTGGGTACCTTCACCTCTTTTGTCTGCAGACAATCTTCTTATTTGGTGTAGATGATGAACGGGACGTGTAATTAGGGCGCATAAAATAAATAACGTTTATAAAAAATGATGGTCTTACACAAAGTTCTAAAAAACGGGGGGAAATTTATTAAGGCAGTTATAAAACATATGCAGATAAAACAGTGGGTAAAAGATAGGAGGGATATAGCAGGTATGGATACGCGTTTCGGAACTCTCAGTGCCTTCCTCAGTCCATGTGCAGGTCTGGTAGTCAAACATACCCATCTATTAATCACTAGCGCCTCCATTGTATTTCACCTTCTTTGTAAACCACTACAAGCCTGACTGGCAAAGGACTCGGAGGATGAGGATGGCCTGGTTATCCAGTCCACCAAATCCTCTGTATGTTGCTGCTGCATAAGACGCCCAGCATGTAACGGGCGCCGTAGCGCTCACACAGGAGTAGCGAGGTTGAGACATTTTTGGACAGAAATACCTGCTTCATTTGTACCAAATACTCGGTATTCACAGACCTGTACTCCAAAACCAAGGAGCAAAAAAGGACAACTGATTTGCCACTAAGATCCAAAGGTTTCAAGACCAACGGACAACTTAGAGCACATTCAGAAACACAATGATTCGTTTGACAGTCAAGGAATTGTGCAGGCTACAGGGCAGTCAACAAATGTACAGATTTAGCGTTATCTGATGAGCTCGAGCGGGTAAGAAGTACCTTACAATTATCAGATTTGGCGGACACACATACGGGTATACAGTTGGTACAGACCGGAGTATATTTAACGGTTAGGGTGCAATAATCATATGCGGTATTTAAACAGTATTTCTCTACCACGATATGTACATATGCTCTTAGCAATTATTATTATTATTTATTATTATTCTTTATTTATAAAGCGCCAGCATATTCCGCAGCGCTGTACAATAGGCACAGTATAGACAGGGTTACAATACATTGAACAACATTTGACAAACAGTACAGGAGGAGATGAGGGCCCTATTCCCGTAGGAACTCACAATCTGGGAGGGTTGGGGTTGGAAACAGGAGGAGAGGACTGTAAGGTGAGAGTGATTGATGGTTGCGTCAGTGAGTTGGGTGGTAGGCTTCCCTAAATAGGAATGTTTTCAGGGAGCGTTTGAAGGAAGAGAAGTTAGGGGAAAGTCTGACCGTACGAGGGAGAGCGTTCCAGAGAGTGGGGGCTGCGCGTGAGAAATCCTGCAGTCTATCATGGGAAGAGGTGATGCGGGGAGAAGCTAGGCGCAGGTCACTGTTTGACATTAGGGAGCGGGCTGGGGTGTATTTGGTGATTAGTGAGGACAGGTAGTGGGGAGCTGAGTTAGTGAGGGTTTTGTAGGTAAGGATAAGGATTTTGAACTTAATTCTGCAGTGGATGGGGAGCCAGTGAAGGGACTCGCAGAGGGGAGCGGCAGAGACAGAGCGGCGGGTGAGGTGAATTAGCCTGGCGGAGGCGTTCAGGATGGATTGTAGGGGGGAGAGGCGGGACAGAGGGAGGCCAGATAAGAGATTATTGCAATAGTCGAGTCGGGAGATTACCAGGGCGTGTATGAGCTGTTTTGTGGTGACAGCGGTAAGAAATGGCCGAATTCTGGAAATATTACGCAGTTGGTATCGGCAGGAGGAGGAAAGAGACTTGATGTGGGGGATGAAGGAAAGAGCAGAGTCAAGTGTAACTCCAAGGCAGCGAACTTGGTTTGATGGGGAGATGGTGATACCCTCCACCGTGATAGAGAAGTCAGGAGGTGGGGAGGCATTGGAGGGAGGAATAAGTAGGAGTTCAATCTTTGACATGTTGATCTTTAGGTGGTGGGAGGTCATCCAGGGGGAGATGCCAGATAGACCTGTGGGAGTGGAGGTGGCAGATAACTATCTTGTGTTGGGATGTTGCTTCTGATAGTTAGAGTTTTAGGCTGCTGTCAGACGAGCGTAGTGTTCACGTCTGTGATTGCGCCTAAAAGTACGTCCGTGATAGCATGACAGGAAGCCCATCGGAGCCCGACACACGAAGTACGTCCGCACTGAACTGCGGACGCACAACGGCCGCGGCCCACGGACGCAAGGCAGGCAAGAACGTACAACCGCTAGAACGGCCGCACAAAGTGCGCTGCGTCCGCAACGTCCGCATAGCTTTGTGTGTGAGTGATGGAACGTGGTCAGACGGACTGCATTTATACGTCCAGCATTTTTCACGGACAAAATGGTTTTGCTTTTTAATTTATTTTCCCTCCTACATCCGTCAAAATATATACGTCAGTGAAAAAAACAGACTGTCTGGCCACTACTGCGTCTTCTGTACTAACGTACGTCCGTGTGCACGGACGTACAGTCCGTAGAAATCACGCTCGTCTGACCCTAGCCTTACTGAGGAAGTAGTTTGCCAGGTCTTGAGCGCTGAAGGCAGCTGTGGGGGGAGGTGCAGGTGGGTAGAGGAGGGTGTTGAAGGTGGACCAGAGCCGTTTAGGGTTGGAGGACAGCGTAGATATAAGAGATGAGAAGAAGGATTGTTTGGCCAAGTGGAGGGCAGAGGTGTATGACCAGAGAATAAACTTGAAGTGAACAAAATCAGCTTCAGAGCAGGATTTCCTCCAGGCACGCTCTGCGGTGCGGGAGCTTCTTTGCAGGTAGCGAGTCTGGAGGGTGTGCCAGGGCTGAAGCTGGCGGCGTGGGGCCTTACAGAGTCGAAGAGGAGCAAAAGTGTCTAGAGCAGAGATAAGCGTAGTGTTGTAGACCAAAAAGGACAGACAGACGCTCCCATACAGATATAAGAGGGCAAGCAGCCTCTGTGTCGGCAGGCTGTGCTCCTGGACGTGGACATGGTGCATACACCTTGGGTCTTAAATAGTAACCTGATAAGGCCACAAATGATCCCGCAGAGCACGATGGGAATAATCCCAGATAGCGAGTGAAAGTCCCAGCTGCAAACATAGGGTTAATCCACCAATGCCCAATACTATTGATCGCTAATGGTGGAAGCAACAGAATGGTCAGAAACAAGCCGGGTCAAAATCAGGAGCAGGAATCGTAGACAGAAACGGATTGGCAACTAAATCAGCAATGTGTGTAAACGTAGCGATGCGGGAACAGAACTCCACGTCAGGGCGACGAGGCAACTCCTCGCACCCTGCTTTTAAACCCGGCGGCTCCTCGTGACCACGCCAGGCCACCGCCCCCTCGGACGCCGCTCGGTCATTACATGGTGCTGGCACTCGATCAGCCCTTGGCACCGAACCATGCCCAGACCCCCCCAGGAAGCACAGCAGGGATCAAGGATGTAACACAGCACCAGTTAGAAAGGACAAGCATGCCCCTGCAGAGGATGCACCATGTCCACGTCCAGGAGCACAGCCTGCCGACACAGAGGCTGCTTGCCCTCTTATCTCTGTATGGGAGCGTCTGCCTGTCCTTTTTGGTCTTTCTGACATGGTGAGTGTTATATAGATTAAAGATATACAGATTAACTCTGATACAACTTTGGTATATAGATTAAAGATACTGATGAACTCTGATTCAACTCTGGTATATAGATTTGAGTATACAGAACTCTAATTCAACTCTGTTATATAGAATCGAGATATACTGAGCTCTGATTCAACTCTGGTATATAGATTAAAGATACAGATTAACTCTGATACAACTCTGGTATTATATGGTATCTAGATTCAAGATACACAGAACTCTGCTATAATTCTGCAATTTCACTGCTATTTCCCTGCCACTTCCCAGGCTGCAACTGCCAGTTCACTGCTATTTGCCAGATATTTCCCTGCAAATACAACAATCTCTTCTCTCTGATTCACTCCTGTAACCCACTAGGACTGCAGTTTGTCAGAAGCCTTATATAGTGTGCTGCAGGACTTAGCTCTGTGAGCCCATGATTGGAAAATTTGCTCAATCAGGACTCTGCATGTGTACTGAGCCCTGATTGGCATGGTCTTGCACCTGACCTGTGGTCAGGTGCAAGGCTGTAGCCAATTACAGCTTCAGGCCAGGGCACAGTTCATTGTGGTCCATTGTGGTGCATTGTGGGCGAACATACAGCGAATACGCAGAAAATTTCGCCGTTCGAAGGGCCGAACAGCCAATGTTCGATTCAAACTCATGTTCAAATCGAACCGGCAGCCCAACACTAGTTAGTACTAGTACTCATAAGTAACATTGCATTGGATATCACATTTAGGGATGGGCTGCCGGTTCGAATCAGTTCGGTGTTCGCAAACTTCGAACTTTTCAGGCCGTTCGCAAGAAGTTCGAAAAAAAAATAATAATTTTGATTTTTTTTTTTAAATGTTTAAAAAATCTAAAAAATAGACTCTGTACTGTAGAATATTATAAGCAACGGTTTATTAGATATTAAAATGGAAATATTCTTAACATTTAAGCCTATGGGATAAAACAATCTTGTTGCTCAAACATCAGGCAGACGAGGCCCTCTAATCAGGCACTATAAAGGGCAGCCCGCCGGGGCCTCCCAAGGATCCCTTGAGGAGCATGCGGCTGCCGGATGACAGAGCTGCGACTTTGTGGGCAGGCCGGCCGGGTGCATGTGGCAGAGAGGTGGCGCAGGGAGGGAGCCACTGCACCTGTGGCCACGGCAAACCCCCCCCCCACAACCATGGGGGGGAGCCTCCACTGACTGACCATCAGGCTAAGGTAAGGCGACACATTTCTAAAAAAAATAGAATCCGAGGACATTTTTAAATGTCCCAAGGAACATAAAATAAAACGTTTTTTTTTTCTATTACTCACCTGATTCCTGGATCCACCAACAAGCGCAGCCTTCTGTCTCCCACGCTGTTAGACGCTGCATACACCGGCACGCTGTGTGCAGCTTCTAAGAAGATACGCTATTAGTGTAGAGAGAGTGATGCAAAATGCGCAGCCGGCTTCCCCACTACACTAATAGCGTATCTTCTTAGAAGCTGCACACAGCGCGCCGGTTAAAGCTAGCGTCAGACTGTAGAGGTGCTGGAGCGGCAGTGTGAGGATTGTGGGGTACAGCTCAAATGGGGGGTACCCTTCCCAGGATAAAGGTAGTCCCAATCGCAGGATTTCTTTACAATGTACAGCCCTCTGTACTTTTATTCAAGAGCTGCATACAGGTCAAGAAACAAAACAAAACAAAACAATACCCTTGCCTGTCCGGCACTAACTAAACAGTTAAGGTTTTCCCTCACTACCATTTCAGAAAACAAAGTGTATTCCAACCTTTCCTTTTTGCAGCCTGATCTCTGGTTCAGCTTTGCTCCCTCAGTAGCTGGTCTGAGTCCCAGGGTGGAGACTGAATGAACCTCACTTCCTGCTTTTATTTCCCTCTAGCCGCACCCATCAATCAATTAAGCCTCCCCAGGGAGAACTGCAAAACCCGGAGATTTGTGTGCCCCGAGCTGAACCCAAACTCCGGCCTGGAGTGCTAGTCCCAACAATATGACAAATCTCGAGGGGACACATACCGTCCCTCAAACACCACTCCTCTCCTCTCGTCACATATCCCCCCCCTCTGCTCCAGCCCCCGCGGCTGAGCAAACGCAACAATAGGGTTGGGGGCCCGTGACAGAGCATCCGCGTTAGCCTGCAACCTCCCAGCCCTGTGTTCCACCGTGAACCGAAAGGCTTGTAAGGCCAAGAACCATCTCGTAACGCGGGAGTTTCTTTCCTTACTATTGCACATCCACTGCAACGGGCTGTGATCGGTGATGAGCCGGAACTGTCGGCCCAACAGGTAATACCTAAGAGCATCCAGGGCCCACTTAATTGCTAAGCATTCCTTCTCAACGATCGCGTAGTTCTGCTCGTGCCTGTTGAGTTTCCTGCTTAGGTAGACCACCGGGTGTTCCTCCCCCTCCCGTACCTGGGATAAAACCGCCCCCAGACCCACGTTCGAAGCATCAGTCTGGACTACAAAGTCCCCTGAAAAATCAGGGGCCACCAGCACGGGTTGTGTGCATAACGCCCGCTTCAAGTCTTTGAAGACACTATCAGCCTCAGGGCTCCATCGTACCAACCCCGACTTCGTACCCTTTGTCAGGTCGGTCAATGGGGAGGCCATGGTGGCAAAATTTGGGACAAAGCGGCGGTAGTAGCCGGTGATCCCTAAAAAGGCCCGGACTTGCGTCTTATTCTGGGGCTGGGGCCATTTTTGAATAGCCTCCACCTTGTCAATTTGTGGCTTAACTAGCCCTCGTCCAATGACGTATCCCAAGTATTTGGCCTCTTCCGAGCCTATGGCACATTTCTTAGGGTTTGCCGTGAGACCTGCCTCCTTCAGCGAATCGACTACGGCCTGTACTCGTACCAAGTGCGTCTGCCAGTCAGGACTATGGATCACCACATCGTCTAGATACGCGGCGGCATACCGTCGGTGTGCCTTCAATAGCCTATCCATTAACCTTTGGAATGAAGCAGGGGCCCCATGTAAGCCAAAGGGCATTCGCGTATATTGGAACGACCCATCCGGGGTGGAAAAGGCGGTCTTTTCTCTGGCCCGGTTTGTCAGGGGTATCTGCCAGTACCCCTTCGTCAAATCCAGGGTAGTTATATATTGGGCCGTACCCAGTTGGTCGATAAGCTCATCCACCCGGGGCATGGGGTACGCGTCAAATCTCGATACAGCGTTCAGTTTCCTAAAGTCATTGCAGAAACGGATACTCCCATCTGGTTTTGGCACCAGCACTATGGGGCTCGACCAGTCGCTATGGGACTCTTCAATTATACCCAAGGCTAACATTTTCCCAATTTCTGCCGAGACGGCCTCCCGCCTGGCTTCTGGGATCCTATAGGGTTTAACATTTATGCGAACCCCAGGTTCAACCACTATGTCATGGTGAACCACCGTGGTTAGTCCTGGTATCTCTGAAAAGAAATCGGTGTTTCCCTTCAAAAATTCCTTCACCTCATTGCGTTGAGCCACCGACAATGTGTCGGCGATAGGAACCTCAGGTGTGGGGCGAGCTATGGGGTTTGAAGTAGCTGGGGTGCTCAGCAGGGCCTCCCGGTCTTTCCACAGCTTCAGGAGATTTATATGGTAGATTTGTTCTGTTTTCCTTCTACCGGGTTGGAGGACTTTATAGTTTACTTCACTTTTTTTTTCGACTATCTCATAAGGGCCTTGCCACTTTGCTAGGAATTTGCTCTCAGCCGTTGGGACCAATACTAAGACCTTATCCCCGGGGTTGAAACTACGCATTTTCGCCCCCCGATTATACACCCTCCTCTGGGCTTCCTGGGCTTGCTCCATATGTTCCCTCACCAGGGGCATAACGGCGGCAATCCTGTCCTGCATCATGGACACATGTTCAATGACAGTCTTAAAAGGGGTGGTCTGACCCTCCCACGTCTCCTTGGCAATATCTAGGAGTCCTCTGGGATGCCTGCCATATACGAGCTCAAAGGGGGAGTAGCCCGTAGAGGCCTGGGGCACCTCTCGGATGGCAAACATGAGATACGGGAGTAAGAAGTCCCAGTTCCTCCCATCTTTGTCCACGACTTTTTTTAACATATTTTTTAGGGTTTTATTGAACCTCTCCACTAGCCCGTCGGTTTGGGGGTGGTATACAGATGTGCGCAGATGGGAGATTTTAAACAACCTACACAACTCCTTGGTCACCTTCGACATAAAAGGGGTACCCTGGTCCGTTAGTATCTCTTTCGGAATGCCTACCCGGCTGAACACTAGGACCAGTTCTTTGGCTATGGTTTTGGCCGAGGTGTTGCGTAGTGGGATCGCTTCCGGATATCGCGTGGCATAATCCATTATCACGAGGATATATTGGTGACCCCGGGCAGGACTCACAATAATTCTTTATATCTGCATGCAGACCCGGCCAGAAGAACCTCCGGCATATTCTTTCTTTGGTCTTTTCTACCCCTAGGTGTCCCCCCAGTACGTGCCCATGAGCAAGATCTAGCACCAACTTGCGGTATGGTTGAGGCACCAGTAGCTGTTCCACCACATCCTCCCCTTGTCTCACGACCTGGTACAACAAGTCTTTCCTCTGTGCCATGTGTGGAAAAGCTAGTCTCATATCTGGGTCAACGGGTTTATCGTCTATAACCTTTATATTCTCCCGGGCTCTGGCCAAGGTGGGGTCCTTCACCTGTTCGCTAAGAAAATCGTCCCTTCTGACTTCTAAATCAGGCACGTCAACTGATCCGTTCACCCCCCCAGGGCCCGGTTCTTCTTCCTGCTCCCCAGCCATGACAGAGAAAGGAAAAGGTACACTATCCCCCTTTGGGACCCCCACAATGCCCTCTTCCGTATCCGGTTCAAACGGTTCAGGGTTAAGATTCGTGACAGGGTCCACACTATCTATTCGGAGGTTTTTCTCTTCCCATAAACTCCAAAACCGTGGAAAGTTCCTCCCGACTAACACCTCATATGGCAGGGAAGGAACCACCCCCACAGACTGTGTCACAATCCCCCAGGACGTACCAATGTCTACCACGGCTGTCTGGTAGTCGCGGGTATCCCCATGGACACAGACCACCCCTATGGTACTCGGGTGATACTTGATGGGGTCAACAAACTCGGGTCGGACTAAGGTCACCACGCTCCCCGAATCTAACAGGGCGGTAACCGCCTTCCCATCTACGGACATCTTACACATCTGTCTCTCAATATGCTCCTTGTGTGCAGCAGTGCATGTGAATTGAGCGAAGAAGGATAAGCGTTTCGGCCTCCCGGCATTATCACATTGCATTGGTTCGTCCATAACCGGACAGTGAGCAGCAATGTGTCCCATTTCACGACAGCGAAAACACTTTACGGTGTCGAGTCCCGAGCGTGTCCTCAAGAACTTTCCTGACCGATTCGGCCCGATCTTCAGACCCCAGCCTGGGGTTTCTTCCTCGCAACTAAAGGTCTTCTTAGACTCTCCCATGTCCTTAGGGCCGCCGACGAACTTGCCAAGTTTTTTTAGGCATACCGCCTTGTGGTGCCGTGGAATGTTCCAGGGCTGAGTTACTTTGTAGGTTTGTGGCCGTGGTGTACCGCTCCACCATATCTACAAGCTGGGTGGCAGTTTTTGGGTTCCCGTAGCCGACCCATTTCCTCAGGGGGTCCGGAAGCGCCCGCAAATACTGGTCCATCACTACTCGTTCTACGATCTCCGGTGGGGTCAAGGTCTCTGGCTGTAACCACTTTCTGGTAAGGTGTACGAGGTCAAACATCTGTGACCTCGGGGCTTTTTCCGCTACATAGCGCCATTGGTGCACGCGCTGGGCGTGAACAGCCGTCGTTACTCCCAGTCTTGCTAGGATCTCCGCTTTCAGGGTGTCGTATTTCTGGGCCGCTTCTGGCTCCAAATCGAAGTAGGCCTTCTGAGGTTCCCCGGTTAGAAACGGTGCCAGTAAACCGGCCCACTCCTCCTTCGGCCAGCCTTCTCGTTCGGCGGTTCTTTCGAAAGTCGTGAGGTAGGCCTCCACGTCATCCATCGTAGTCATCTTCTGAAGGAACTGGTTGGCACTCTTTACTTTGGGCACCACCGGCTCGGAGACCGCACAGTTTTGTCTTAGCTCTATGAGGCCCTTGGCCAACTCCTGGAGTACCTCCCGGTCTTCCCGCTGGTTCGCTCTGTCCGTTTGTTGGGCGGCTTGCTGAAGCTCCAGCATCTGGCGAAGGAGATCCCGGTCAGCCTGCATCTGTCGGCTGGTCTCCTGTTGGGCCGCTGTGGCCTGGACCAGGGCTTTCACTACGTCGTCCATATCGTCACTTGTCATGTACTCCGGGCGTTGCCCGCATTCTCCACCATATGTGGGGTACAGCTCAAATGGGGGGTACCCTTCCCAGGATAAAGGTAGTCCCAATCGCAGGATTTCTTTACAATGTACAGCCCTCTGTACTTTTATTCAAGAGCTGCATACAGGTCAAGAAACAAAACAAAACAATACCCTTGCCTGTCCGGCACTAACTAAACAGTTAAGGTTTTCCCTCACTACCATTTCAGAAAACAAACCTTTCCTTTTTGCAGCCTGATCTCTGGTTCAGCTTTGCTCCCTCAGTAGCTGGTCTGAGTCCCAGGGTGGAGACTGAATGAACCTCACTTCCTGCTTTTATTTCCCTCTAGCCGCACCCATCAATCAATTAAGCCTCCCCAGGGAGAACTGCAAAACCCGGAGATTTGTGTGCCCCGAGCTGAACCCAAACTCCGGCCTGGAGTGCTAGTCCCAACAATATGACAAAACTCGAGGGGACACATACCGTCCCTCAAACACCACTCCTCTCCTCTCGTCACAGGATTCATATGCTGCATTAATTATTCTTCTTAAAAATTTGGTTGCTTAACCCGTTTGCGTTTGGATTGTAATATTATGACATCCAGGACCCCGGGTGGCAATCGGGGGGCCCCCGGACGCATGGTGCCGCCAGCTGGCCGAATGCCAGGCGCTCCGGTGGCACCCAGCGCAGGTGTGAGTGATCAAGGGGCAGGGCGTGGCGTGATGACGCGTAGCCGCCGGGACCTTTAAATCAGGAGCGCTTGCTTGCACCTCACCTTGCCGTGGAGTTTCATTCCCGCATCGCTATCTTACCGAATCAGTTTGTATACTTGTTACTTACCCTGCTTGTTCTGAGGACCTGATCTGTTGCTGTCTTTGCCTGCCATTTGACTATTCTCTCTGTGTACTCCCTGCCTGTTCTGTTTGCCTGCTGTTGCTACTGGCGTGTGCCGATTCTCACCAACTACTCTCGCTCTGCGCCCCTGTCTGGTATATTCCGCTGCTTGTTACTGCTGGTGCGCTTTTATCCTGCCATATACTACAGCGCAGTACAAACCTATATTGATCTCAGTCTGTGGTGTATATTGCTGTTGCTGTCTCCCTGGCCTGTGTGGCTGCTAAAGGTTAGGTTTAGTGGTCCCGAGGCCCGACCATCCTAAGGATCGGAGGGTTAGAGGTCTGTTACCAGGGATCCTACCAGGTCTGTCCTGGGCAATCGTTACAAATATGCGGTGAACGCCGCAGCAAATGTTAATGCTCACGCAAGTGAGCGTTAACGTTTGCGTTAAGATCGGAATTTTTCCCACTCGTCGTTGCTCAAACATTTCCCATGGCTTCAAATCGCGTTTAAACATGAGCAAAAGTGGTAAAAATTAGCTCAGCGCACAGCGGTGAAATGGCTCAAAAAAAGTTTTTTAAAAACACTTTTTTTAAAAAAAATAGTTTTTTATGGTTTCCTGTCTCCCAGGGCAGTACCCGGACCCCCATACACCTTTTTATGACCAATATCTTGCATATATGCCCTCTTGGAGGGCACCTTCATTTTTGAACGTTCGAGCCCCATTGACTTGCAAGCGTTTGAATCGCGTTGCGTTCAAATTCAAACTTTTTCAAATGTTAGAGTTCGAATGCGAATCGAACACGGGGGTGTTCGGCCCATCCCTAATCACATTACCCAAAACGTTTCTTCTCCAACCAGTGTTATTCTACACTGCAGGAAATCCACTTATCTACTGTACTTTATCCCTAATTCATTTATCACTAGGTCGTACCAGTTCCCTTACAACTGTAAGCATTACTTTACTGAATTATTTACTGAAACCTATTGCCTAGGAACCTGAATAACCCATATCCAAGGTATTCATAGAGAAAGAAAACAAAAATGTATTCAGCGTTTTCCATACATCTCAGTGATCTATCTGCAAAAACTTTTCAATGAATCAAACTCTAAATGATCATATTTATTTTTCTTCACTGATCTTCACGACGTTACTGGAGAAAAGAAATGTTGTGCAAATAATGAAACTACCATTAACACTTTATGAAGTCTGCTGATCTTCTTCACAAAGTCACCAACACTGCTGTCATCACCATCGTGGTTAGCAGGATAGATGAAAATGAAATGCATTTCTCTGGTACATTGCTGTGTTAGGAATGGCATCATGGCATCAGGTAAACTTTATCGTCTCTGAATTGGTTGTGATGGAACTAAAATTCAAAGGACAAACCAAATTATAAGCAGTTGTTCTTCTTAGTACCTTATTTTTCAGTCTTTTGGTTTAAACAGTTTGCATTGATCTGCATGAACCCAACAATTATTCTGTCTGTTTCTATAACCTAGAGGTCTTTGAACTTGAATCATTGTCTAACCCAAGTGTCATTTTTTTAAAATCTTTTTTACCTTTACCATACCCCCCTTTTCTAAAAACTTTGAAAACTCAGGTGTCATTTTGTACATACTGGATGCAGCATGAGAAAGGATTTGTTCTACATTTTCCTACAGCATCTGAAACCATTTTGTTTTTGCAATCGCATCTTTTTGTGGAGTAGACAAAAATGGTTCACTTGGAAAATGAGGCTGCATTTTCCTGCCCATCAGAAGTTCTAATGGTGTATACTGGGTATCACTGGATGTTGTACCTCTGATACCCATGAGCACATCAGGAAGTGCTTCTAGCCATGTGTCACGTCCTCTGCTCCTGGGGCTGACTCTGGCTGGTCAGGGTGGTACCAGGCCCCTGGCAGCACCATCGGTGCTAGTGGCTGGCCGGGTACCAGGCCATGCGTTGGTTACAGGAGGTCACTTGGTGAGTGAGGGGGCACGGTGTGATGACTCGGAACCGCCGGCTTTAAATCCAGACAGCGCGAATCACTCGGTGGCTTGTCATGGAGTTGCTTCCCGCAGAGCTTACTGATCCATCGCACTTGTGATTCACTGATTCTATTGCCTTGATATATACTGACTCGGATTGTGTGAGGACCCTGCTATATACTGACTCGGATTGTATGAGGGCCCTGCTCAATGCTGACTCGGATTGTATGCATGCCCTGAATGTTACTGACTCGGATGGTTTTGTTAACCCCTCTGTTTCTGGTCAGGCTTATGTGTATACCCATCCCGATACTGACTCCGTTTGCCTTAGTGCCTGTCCTGTTGCCGTCCCTGCTAGTCTGAGAGCCCCCCCCCTGGTTCTGATCCAGATTGTCCTAAATCCATTCATAAGATTAACCCTTGCTGCATGCATGCCAGTCCTGCGCTGAGATCTGTTAAGAGTACTAGGTCTGTGTCTTGTCTTGCATGCTTGTGGTGCATTCTTACCTCAGAGATATACAGGGATAGTAATACTGACCATCAAAGCATCGGAGGGTTTAGAAGTCTGCCTAAAGGGATCTGCATCAAGTTCGTCCACGGGAATCATGACATTACGACAAGGCCTGCAATGAATCCTGCAGATGTATCTAACCTTATGACTCGGCATGGAGTTATTATTGCCGAACAGGATCACAGGATGGATCAGTTTGCTCAGGCCTTGAATCTGCTGATGAATCAGCCAAGCAAGGCACCCTTCATCACCTCCATTAGTGAACATTCCCACTCCTCCTGCCTCAGGTATAACCCATGTGAGTGTCAAGTCTCCCATATATTACGATGGAACACAAAGTATGTGCAGGGGTTTTATAATCAAACTCAAGATCATGTTTGAACTGAATCCAGGAATGTGTGCATCAGACAGAGCCAAAGTGGGGTATGTAATTAATCTGACAAGACTTTACTCTGGGCTACCCCCTTTGGGAACTGGAAAAACCCATTGTGAATAATTATGAGGAGTTTATCAAGGATCTGAGATGTACATTTGATCCTACCAGGCGTGAAACTGCTGCTGGTAGGTCCTTGATTCGCATTAAGCAGGGTAATAGAAAATTGTCTGATTATGCTATTGAATTTAAAACTAGCTGCTGAGTTACAATGGACTAATGATGCTTTAACCTTGGCTTTCACAGAGGGATTATGCGATAACGTGATGTATGAACTGGCTTCCATATCTTTACCATAGGAGTTGGATAAACTCATTGATTTCTGTGTCGCCCTGGATGACCAGATCCGAGATAGGAGGTCTGGCCGAGAGAGGTCTCGCAGACTTCCTGCAGTAATTCCCTCGAGTTGTTGCTACCCCTTCACCTCCCAGAGGGGAACAAAAGGTTTCTGAGCCCATGCAGTTGGGTCAGACTGGTATCTCTGGAGAGGAGAAACAACACCAATTGTGTGAGGGCCCATGTTTGTACTGTGCTGGTAAAGGCAGTTCAGATTACAATGCCCAAAACGGCCTGAGAGGTCCTCATTGCCGGAAATTATTGTCTAGAATTTCCTGAGAGACAGGTTCTAGGCATGACTGCTGTGTCTCTTATGTCAAATAAAATAAAGAGGTCTCGGGTTGTTGTCCCAGTATCTATACCTTGGGAGGAAATCAAGCTAGTCACTGAAGCTCTCATTGATTCTGGGTCCGCAGGTAATTTCCTTGACTCAAATGCCTATGCTAGAGAGAGACTCCTCTCATTGAGTCTATTGATGGTAGAAACCTGTTGCATCCTCATGTCACTCATGAAACTATTCCTCTATCTTTCTATACTGGTATATTGCATGGAGAATTAATCCAGTTTCAGAAAATAGAATCTCCCATGGTGCCCATTGTTCTGGGTTTCTCCCTGGTTGGCACAACACAATCCTGTCATGAACTGTGCTGAGGGGGAGTTGGGCCCATGGAGCTCTCAATGTTGGTCAAATGTATTTAGGGATGAGCAGTGTTGTAGGTAGTTTAAATGTGGCTACTGCACCTCCTCTGTCCACTGAAGTACCAGAGTGGTACATTAATCTCAAGGTCTTTGATAAGAAAAAGATCTTAGATTCTGCCTCCTCGCCACCCCTATGATTGTGCAATTGACCTTATGCCTGGTACCATGCCTCAAAGGGGTCATGTGTGTACCCCCTTTCTCTAAAGGAAAATGACATGGAGGAATATATTCATGATAATCTTGCTCGTGGGTTTATTCGTTGTTCCTCCTCACCTGCTGAAGCAGGATTCTTTTTTGTGTAAAAAAAAAAGGGGGGACCTGTGTCCCTGCATAGACTACAGAGGTTTTAACAGGATAACCATATGCAATGCTTAGCCTATCCCCCTGATATCAGAATTGTTTGATCGCTTAAAAGGAGCAAAAGTCTATACCAAATTAGATCAGTGTGGGGCAGATAATTTGGTTCGGGTCCAAAAAGGGCATGAGTGGAAAACTGCATTTAACACAAGGAGTGGACACTATGAATACTTAGTTATGCCATTCGGTCTTTGTAATGCACCTGTAGTTTTCCAAGATTTCATTAATGATGTCCTACGGAACTTCCGGCAAGTCTTTATCGTATATTTGGATGACATCCTTATATATTCTCCTGATCTTGACACCTCCTGTTCATGTACGCACTGTGCTAAAGAAACTGCTTGAAAATGGTTTGTACTGTAAACTTTAAAAATGCTTGTTTGATATTACATCAGTACATTTCCTGGGTTATATCATTAACCCCGCAGGGTTTTAGATGGACCCCCAGAAACTCTCTGCGATCAAGTATTGGCCTATACCCCAGGGGTTAAAGGCAATCCAGAGGTTTCTGTGGTTCACTAATAGGAGATTCATCAAAAACTTTTCCACAGTGGTGCCGAGAACCAAAAATGGAACATGCAGGCCTTCGAAAGGTTACAACAAGCGTTCATTACTGCTGCAGTCTTGCGACATCCTGAGCCAGGTTTGCTGTTTCAGTTGGAGGTAGTTGCCTCGGAGATCAGCAGAAGAGCAGTTCTGTCCCAAAGGGAAAGTCCTGCTAAACCATTACATCCATGTGGTTTTTACTCCCGGAAACTGACATCTGCAGAGAAAAATTATGATATAGGTAACAGGGAATTACTTGCAGTGGTTTCAGCCTTAGAAGAATGGAGATATCTGCTAGAAGGATCGAATGATCCCATAATCATTATTACAGACCACAAAAACCTGGTATACATTGGTGATGCTAAACGCCTGAATTCTAGGCAGGCTAGATGGTCTCTATTTCTGTCTAGTTTCAATTACGTGCTCACGTAACTATCGACCTGGGTCTAAGAATATCAAGGCAGATGCCTTATCTAGGCAATATGAACCATATGCGCTTCACGTTCATGATCAGAATCCTATTGTTCCTCAAGAGAGGATTCTTGCCACTACTCTGGTAACTTTTTCTTCTGGAAAGATTGCAGGTTGTTCAGGGTGATGCTCCTGTGGAAAAGCCACCTGGTAGGCTTTTCATTCCTGAAATAGAAAGAATGTCATGTCAGTGTATCGTGGCACCAAACCTTCTGGTCATATGGGGGTGACCAAAACACTGGCTACCTTGGAGAAACAATTTTGGTGGCCAGCTATGCACAAAGATGTCACAGATTATATTTCTACTTGCGAAGTATGTTGCAGAAGTAAAAATCCTAAAACCTTACCCATTGGATTGCTGCAACCACTGCCTATCCCTGACAGACCATGTGCACATTTGTCAATGGATTTTATTGTGGAATTACCTCCATCAAATGGTAACACGGTTATACTTACCATAGTAGATCGGTTTTCAAAGATGGTTCATTTCGTGTCTCTCCCCAAGCTGCCTTCGGCGGCCAGGCTGGTGCCAATCTTTGTCCAGGATGTCGTCAGGCTTCATGGTATCCCTCTGGGCATCATATTAGATAGGGGCACTCATTTCGTGTCCAGATTCTAGAGAGGCTTCTGTGAAAATCTGGGCATACAATTAAACTTCTCTTCTGCTTACCATCCACAGACTAACTGGGCAGCTGAGAGGGCAAATCAGAATGTGGAACAATATTTACGATGTTTTGTATCTGAGAAACAGAACGAGTGGTCTGACCTCTTGCCCTGGGCTGAATATGCTTTAAACAACTATTAGTGAAACCACTGGTCACTCACATTTCCATAGGGTGTATGGTTTCGATCCTCTGATGATTCCCTCTAGCTTTCAAGACACCACCTTGCCTGCTCTTGAGCTTCTGGCCTCGTTAAGAGACTTGGAATAAGGTGAAAGAGGCTATTGAAAACAGTGTCAAAAAACAAATAGAAAAAACTGATAGATGTAGAAGACCATCCCCGGTGTACACCGTTGGGGAGAGTATGGCTCTCTACGTCATATCAAGCTCTTGGTTCCTTCCATGAAAATGGCTCCAAGATTTATTGGTCCATATAAAGTCCTGCGCAGGGTGAACCCTGTATCTTATGCCTTGGCTCTACCTCCGCATTTGCGGATACATGAAGTTTTTCATGTTAGTCTCCTCAAGCCACTTGTGTGTAACCGGTACACCAGGGTTAACGTGCCTCCTCTACCTGTCCAGTCTGAGGGTGGTGAGGAATATGAGGTCCGTGCCATCCTGAATTCCCATGTCACCAGGGTTGTTTTGCAGTACCTTGTCGACTGTGAGGGCTATGGTCCTGAGGATAGGACTTGGTTACCAGCTGGTGAGGTCCATGTGCCTCGTTTGGTGCGTCGGTTCCATGCTTCTCACCCTTCTGCGTCTGGTGGTTGTCCAGTGGCCGCCTGTATGGGGGGGTTATGTCACGTCCTCCACTCCTGGGGGTTCTCTGGCTGGTCAGGGTGGTACCAGGCACCCGACAGCACCATCCGCGCTAGTAGCTGGCCAGGTGCCAGGCGATGCACTGGTTACAGGAGGTCACGTGGTGAATGAGGGGGCGTGGTGTGATGACGCAGAGCCGCCGGCTATAAATCCAGACCGCATGAATCACTAGGTGCCTTGTCGTGGAGTTGCTTCCCGCAGAGCTTAGTGATTCATCGCACTCGTGATTCACTGATTCTATTGCCTTGATATATACTGACTCGGATTGTGTGAGGACCCTGCTGAATACTGACTCGGATTGTATGAGGACCCTGCTGAATGCTGACTCGGATTGTATGAGGACCCTGTTGAATGCTGACTCGGATTGTATGAGGACCCTGCTGAATACTGACTCAGATTGTATGAGGACCCTGCTGAATGCTGACTCGGATTGTATGAGGACCCAGCTGAATGCTGACTCGGATTGTATGAGGGCCCTGCTGAATACTGACTATGATTGTATGAGGACCCTGCTGAATACTGACTTGGATTGTATGAGGAACCTGCTGAATACTGACTTGGATTGTATGAGGAACCTGCTGAATACTGACTTGGATTGTATGAGGGCCCTGCTCAATGCTGACTCTGATTGTATGCATGCCCTGAATGTTACTGACTCGGATAGTATTGTTAACCACTCTGTTTCTGGTCAGGCTTATGTGCAAGTAAACCGTTTTTGTCTTAGTTCTTAATCTATTGCAGCACAAAGTAAAAGGTACATTGGAACCTTTAAAAATCCCAAAATCGAAAAAATAAAAAACGGCGCAAAATCGTGCATATATCAGTTAAATACCAATCTGTTGGATCACCAGACACAGTTGGATCACCAAATCTGTACTCCGCCTTTACTTTTGATCTAGGAAAAAAATCAAAAAGGAAAGTACATTGCGTAGTATTTTAATAAAAAAATTCTTTAAAATTCTTCAACAAAAAGCACACTCACATTCTTTTCGGCACATAACAAAATGTGCATATAAACATTTGCCACAATGGCTCAGACCTCCCGAATAAAACGTCTGATGAACATCCAGGATCCACTTCCAAAGGTCCCTGGTCTCCTCGGATGCGTTCCTCCCCGGGGTCTCCGAGCACACACCGTCAGATCTTTTTCAATAAGTCACTCGACGCGTTTCGTGGGTACTGATTTACACTCCTGATGAAGTGGGACAGACGTACCCACGAAACGCGTCGAGTGACTTATTGAAAAAGATCTGACGGTGTGCTCGGAGACCCCGTGGAGGAACGCATCCGAGGAGACCTGGGACCTTTGGAAGTGGATCCTGGATGTTCATCGGACGTTTTATTCGGGAGGTCTGAGCCATTGTGGCAAATGTTTATATGCACATTTTGTTATGTGCCTAAAAGAATGTGAGTGTGCTTTTTGTTGAAGAATTTTAAAGAATTTTTTTATTAAAATACTACGCAATGTACTTTCCTTTTTGATTTTTTTCCTAGATCAAAAGTAAAGACAGAGTACAGATTTGGTGATCCAACAGTGTCTGGTGATCTAACAGATTGGTATTTAACTGATATATGCACGATTATGCACCATTGGTTTTTTTTTTCCGATTCAGGCTTATGTGTATACCCATCCCGATACTGACTCCGTTTGCCTTAGTGCCTGTCCTGTTGCTGTCCCTGCTAGTCTGAGAGCCACCCCTGGTACTGATCCAGATTTTCCTAAAACTATTCTTAAGATTAACCCTTGCTGCATGCATGCCAGTCCTGCTCTGAGATCTGTTAATAGAGTACTAGGTCTGTGTCTTGTCTTGTATGCTTGTGGTGCATTATTAACTCAGAGATATACAGGGATAGTAATAACGGCCATCAAAGCATTGGAGGGTTTAGAAGTCTGCCTAAAGGGATCTGCATCAAGTTCGTCCACGGGAAGAGTGACACCATGTATGTCTTTTATCAAGCCACATTTTAGCAATCCTGGATTTCAAAGTTCGATTCATGCGTTCCACAATTCCAGTAGATTGTGGATGGTATGTCATTAAATCTCTGCTCTATTCCTAGGAAAGCAGAGGGCTTGTATGACTTTACCAGTAAAATGTGTTCCTCTGTCTGACTCCAGGAGACTTGGAAATCCCCATCTTGAGAAGATGCGAGTCCACAATGCTTCAGCTGTACAGTGTGATTCATCCTTTGCACGGGGATACATTCTACCCATTTAGCGAACACATCTACCACTACTAGGGCATATTTCAATCCATTCGTACCTGGCGTCAATGGTCCAATGAAATTAATTTGTAATGTGAACCATGGACAATTTGCTGGTACCGTATGCTGAATCGGTGGTTTCTGTCCTTTAACCTCCCTGGTGGTCCAATTCTGACATACATTACATGTCAGAATCGGTACAATTTAATCTGGTCCCCTAGCGGTATTAGTGTGGCTCTGGGTTAACTTTCAATGCTGAAAGTGGTATCCCCAAGCCACACTCGGGCTGATACTTACATGTCCCTGCACTCCTTCACTGTCCCCCGCAGTCACGCTCCAGCCGATCGCGACGTCACACTTCATGGTTCACTCCTCTCGAGAAGGGAACCAGGTAGTGTGATGTTTGCGATCGGCTGTAGGAGAATGCGGAGGTCAGCGAGGGAGTGCAGTACATGTAAGTTTCCAGCCAGTGTGTAGCTCGGGGATACCACGTTTCGGTACAAAAAGTTAACCCGAGCCACACTCGGGAAAACCATCAATAGGGTTAAGTATGAAATTCATTTGGGCACAAATAAAACAAGACTGAACTACCTGTCGTACAGTATCTTCCATTGATTCCCAGTAAAAAAAAAAACAAGATGTCTAGCAATCTTTGCTGTCCAATGTGCCATAGACTTTTGTGATTACAATGTGTGAATAGTACTTGTAAGTGTTCAGGCAACACAGGGCACAAAACTCCATTCTTGACATGACATAAGACTCCGTTTTCACAAACCAAGGGAGGTATTCGATCAACCAGAGAAGCAGCAAGGGACTTATCCATTGCTTGTTCGCCTGCAAAAAGATGGAGGTTGTGCACTAGTTTTAGTAACAACTGCTACTGTGATAGGTTCTGACTTTATCACTGGTTCACCTGTTAAGGCAGCCCTTTTTAGCAAGTGTGTCAGCAAGTTCATTTTCTTCACTAAGCATGTCTTTACCTTTCTGGTGTGCTTGCACAGGACTACTGCATGTAAGCATGGAACCTGAGATCATAGATCAACTATGGTTTCTAGGGTATCTCTATTTGCTCGTGCTTAATTAGAAGCATTCACAAAACCTCTACGTTTCCATATTGGTAAATCTTCTGTTAGTAATCCTTTTTAAACCACTAGAGGACTTACCATCTCTATTTCTTTAAGTATTAGTATCGTTTTAGTGCTTCTAATTCTGCTCGTTGTGCGGACCAATGACCTGACAACTTCTGTTCCACTGCATATCCATGCTTTGGATACCATATGGCATATCCTGTGTAGTACTTGCCATCTGAAAGAAACCTGGAACCATCAACAAATACAGGTTCAACAGATTCTGAGGACTCCTTTATGAACAGAGGAGAATGATCTTCAAGTTGTGCTACACATTCTTGAGGCTTTTCTTCATATTGCATCAGTTGTGGCAGGACATACTTAGCCTTGCGATCAACTTTAATCTGCTTTGGAGATCAATCTAGTAACCACTGTGAAAATCTCTGTGATACACCTGTTATACCCTTGTCAAGGAGTAACTTTAAGGCCGGTAAACGAGCAAACTATGTGCACCCGTACTGATGTGCCTCCCTGCGCATGCTACAATGGACGTGCTGTAGCCGTGCTGAAATCCTCCCCATCGTAGCGCTATGATGTGGCTACGGTGATCAAAAAGGGCGTCTAAAGGGAGACCATATTACTTTTGGATGTCCATAGTAGGGATGAGCCGAACACTCCCCGAGTTCGGTTCGAGCCCGAATCCGAACTTCCCATTTGTTCGGGCCCGAACCCCCATGCAAGTCAATGGGGCTGAAAATTCGGTTTTTTGGAGTGCCCTCCAAGAGGGCATATATGCTACATATTTGCCATAAAAGGTGTATGGGGGTCCGGGTAGTGCCCTGGGGGACAGGAAACAAGGACAAAAAGTTTTAAAAAAAAACGTTTTTAAAGGTACAGTGAGTTTTCCATGAAATAAGGGTTAAAAATAAAAACGAAAAATTCCTTCAAATATCGTGCCTAGGAGGTCCCCATAACCTGCCCGTGAAGTGGCGGATTTCTAGGATGTATAGAAATATGTAAAAACCAAACAATGACATTTCAAATGACGGTAAATGCTTTTCCTCTAATCTATCCATAAACAACTGCTTGGGGCGGCAGTCTGTATGAAAAGAGGAGACATTTTCGGACACGCAGAAAAAGGTTACTGATTTTGTTGGTGGTGAAAAGCAGGAGAATGGAAACTTCTAGACCAGAAAGCCGATTTGGAAAGTGAGATAAATGGGAGAATTTTTCTGGTATGGCTATTTTGACCTAGAATTTTCCATTCTCCAGTCATTCTCCTGAGTTTCACCTTTCTCTGAATAACCCTGTCAGGGTTATTGAGAGAGCGGTGAAGAGCAGGAGAATGACTGGAGAATGGAAAATTCTAGGTCAAAATAGCCATACCAGAAAAATTCTCCCATTTAGGCTAGGGTCAGACTAGCGAATTTTTAATGTGCCTTTAGGCGCACTTAATCACGGCCACACTAGCAGCAAATGACGGGCAATGACGGCCAATATACGAAGTACGATCGCACGAAAGTCCGGCTGCGCAACGCAAGTGGAAAATGAACGCATTTTTTCGAGAACGCAGAACCGCTAGTACGGACGTACAGAGTGCGCTGCGTCCACTACTGGCGTGATTTGGAGATGTCAGACCCTGCTCATGTCCGGCCAACATAACGCCAGACACCCAAAGTTTCCTGGTTTGGATCTGTAAAAAATCACGCACAAAAATGCGCATCGTATGACCGTTTTCGCGCAATCTGTGAAAAAATACGGCAATGCGTTCGGACGCACTTTTTGACGGTCGCTGCGAAAAATGCATTAGTCTGACCCTAGCCTTATCTCACTTTCCAAATCGGCTATTTGGTCCAAATTGTTCTCTTTTCCTGCCATTCTTCTGGTTTTCACCTTTCTCTGAACAACCCGGAGAGAGAGGTGAAAGCCAGGAGAACTGGCAAGAGAAGAGAATAATCTAGACCAAATAGCCGATTTGGAAAGTGAGATAAATGGGAGAATTTTTCTGGTTTGGCTATTTTGACCTAGAATTTTCACTTCTCCAGTTATTCTCCTGCTTTTCACCGCTCTCTGAATAACCCTGTGAATGTTTAATCCCGAGGTGAAAAATAACATTGCTTTAGATTTTTTTCAAACCCCAGTTAAATGCAGCATATTAGGATGTTTTAGGGAAATTAATTCTCAAATCAGAAGCAGACACCACCCCACCCTCAGTATATTGTACAATGTATCAAATTGATTACCAGACTAAAAACACCTGGTGTTATGCCCGTTTGTGAACAGAGGTCATTTAGAGTTGATAATTTTTCCACGTACACATCAGTTTTTAATTCAATATCTAATAAACCGTTGCTTATAATATTCTGCAGTAAAGAGTCTCTTTATTTCTAGATTTTTTTAGTATTTTTTTTAAGCATTTTCTATACTTTTTTCAAAATTTCTTTTTTTTTTTCGAACCCGAACCGAACACGCCCAAAAAGTTCGAAATTCGCGAACTTTCGAACTGCCAAAGTTCGGGTCGAACTCCGAACCGTCCGAACCCGAACAGCTCATCCCTAGTCCCTAGCTGTAAAGGGACATCCAAAAGAGAGATGTCGCTGTAGAAACTGGCCCTAGCAGTTCCGCACCGCACAGCCAGGAAAGTTAGTCGATGAGGTGGCCTGACAGAATCCCCCTACTAGGACATCCACTATGGCAACATAAATGGCCAGATTTTTCCGTATTTGAATGATGAAAAGGATCTTACATAGGGTGCTTTGGACCGTAGGGGGACAAAAGGGTAAAAAACAATCTGCCTGATTGTCCCCCAAAACTAAATCAGAGGGTGCAAGCCACAAAAAAATGACAAGCTTAGAGTTGTGTCTATAAATGCTCGCAGTTTAGTCAATAAAATCAATGAACTGGAGGCAATGATGGCAACTGAAAAAGTAGATTTAGTGGCGGTTACTGTGACCTGGTTCAGTGAGAAAAATTACTGGGACATAACAATACCGGGGTACTCTTTATATAGAAAAGACAGAGAAGGTAGGAAAGGAGGAGGAGTGGCCCTGTATGTGAAAAACAACATAAAAACGAACCAAATAAAAGTGAGCGAGGTGAACATAGTCAGTTTGGGTTACGCTAACATTTGGCAATCATACAGTAGCTCGTGTAGGTGTGATCTATAGACCCCCTGGACAAGTAGAAGAGCTAGATAATCTGCTGTTTGAGGAAATAGCCAAAATGGCAATGAAGGGGGAAGTTATTATCATGGGGGACTTTAATCTTCCTGATGTGAACTGGAAAACCAAAACAGCTGGGTGCACCAGGAGTACAAATATTCTAAACTCCCTACTGGGATTATCTCTAACACAAGTAGTTGAGGAGCCGACCCGTAAAGAGGCCATATTGGATTTAATACTCACAAATGGAGGTTTGGTATCGGACCCTTGTTGTAGGTGAAAATTTGGGATCTAGTGATCACCAGTCAGTATGGTTTAATATAAGAACAGGGATGGAGCCACACCACACAAAAACAAAAGTTTTAGACTTTAAAAAAACAGATTTTTCTAAAATGAGATTTTGTGTGAAGGAGTCATTATCAGACTGGAGGAGTTTAAAGGGAGTCCAGGAGAAATGGGATTATTTAAAAGAAGCATTATTGAAGGCCACAGGCAATTGCATTCGGCTTGTTCAAAAAAACAAAAAAGGGAAGAAACCACTGTGGTACTCTGCAGAAGTGGCCAAAATAGTGAAGAACAAAAAGACAGCATTCAATAATTATAAAAAAACTCTGAGTGAAGAAGATAGGCAAACCTATAAGATTAGGCAGAAAGAGGCAAAGCAATTTATAAGAGCTTCCAAAGCACACGCAGAAGAGAAAATAGCTCAGTCAGTAAAAAAGGGGGACAAAACATTTTTTAGATACATAAAGGAGAAAAGAAAAGTAAAACAAGGATTAGTTCGATTAAAAACAAAGGAAGGAAGGTATGTAGAAGAGGATAAAAGTCTCGCTGACTGCCTCAATGAATATTTTTGTTCAGTCTTTGCAGAAGAAAAGGAAGGAAAGGGACCTCAGGAGGAAACACTAAAGATACATTCACATATGAGTTTACAGAGGAGGAGGTTCTACAGCAGCTGTCTAAATTAAAGACAAATAAGTCAATGGGGCCTGATGGGATCCACCCTAAATTATTAAAAGAGCTCAGTGATGTAATAGCAAAACTGTTAACAGATTTATTTAACCAATCCTTGCTAACGGAGTCGTCCCAGAAGACTGGAAATTAGCAAATGTTGTGCCCATTTACAAGAAGGGTAGTAGGGAGGAATCGGGGAACTATAGGCCAGTTAGTCTTACGTCAGTAGTGGGGAAATTAATGGAAACCATGTTAAAGGAAAGGATTGTTGAACATCTAAAAACACATAGATTACAGGATCAGAAACAACATGGGTTTACCTCAGGGAGATCATGCCAAACTAATCTTATTGATTTTTTTGATTGGGTAACAAAAATAATAGACACAGGTGGTGCAGTAGACATTGCTTATTTAGATTTCAGTAAGGCTTTTGATACTGTTCCTCATAGAAGGCTTATCAATAAATTGCAATCTTTGAGCTTGGATTCCAATATTGTTGAATGGATTAGGCAGTGGCTGAGTGACAGGCAACAGAGGGTTGTGGTAAATGGAGTTTATTCGGCGCAAGGTCTTGTTACCAGTGGCGTACCTCAGGGGTCAGTACTTGGACCCATTCGCTTTAATATTTTTATTAGTGATATTGCAGAAGGTATTAATGGAAAAGTATGTCTTTTTGCTGATGACACAAAGATTTGCAACAGGGTTGACATTCCTGGAGGGATCAGCCAAATGACAAATGATTTAGGTAAACTAAAAAAATGGTCGGAGCTGTGGCAATTGAGTTTTAATGTGGATAAGTGCAAGATAATGCACCTGGGACGTAAAAACCCAAGGGCTGAATATAGAATATTTGATACAGTCCTAACCTCAACATCTGAGGAAAGGGATTTAGGGGTTATTATTTCAGAGGATCTAAGGGTAAGTAGTCAATGTAATAGAGCAGCAGGAAATGCTAGCAGAATGCTTGGTTGTGTAGGGCGAGGTATTAGCAGTAGGAAAAGGGAAGTGCTCATGCCACTGTACAGAGCACTGGTGAGACCTCACTTGGAGTACTGTGTGCAGTACTGGAGACCGTATCTCCAGGAGGATATAGACATCTTAGAGAGAGTTCAGAGAAGGGCTACTAAAATGGTGTATGGCTTGGAGGAGAAAAGTTACCAGGAAAGGCTTAATGATCTTAACATGTACAGCTTGGAAAAAAGACGAGACAGAGGAGATATGATAGAAACATTTAAATACGTAAAGTGAATCCACAAGGAAGAGGAAGGGAGTATATTTAAACGGAAACAAAGTAGCAAAACAAGAGGACATACAGGGTTATCCAAAGAGATTCGAAAAGTCACCGCACGTTCGGTGACTTTTCGTTCTCTTCAATTCGGTTCCTTTTGCCGATTGCATTTCGGTGACCCTGCGGTGTATTCAGCAAACACCACAGGGTCCCCGAATTGCAGGGAAAAGCTGCCGAAAACCTGACGAAAACTACCGAATGCATGCTGAAAACAAGCAAAAACATCTGGATTAACCTTCGAAGAGGAGCCGAACAGGAGCCGAAAAGGAGCCGAATCACACAGAGCCGAAGCAGCTGTGACGTAGAGGAGGCAGTGAATAAATTAGAAAAACCATTTGTATGAATCTGGGAAAAAGAAACGCTGTTTGCAAAGAAACTACTGAGCGAAAATGTCTGAAATTTTCACAGGAGGTCCAGGGAATGATAATAAAGAGGGCTGTTACAAAAAAAATAAGCAAACTGAAAAAAAAAAAAAAAAAAAAATCGGACTTTTACTTTTTTTTTTAAAAATTCAGAAAAATGCTTAAAGTATCCTAAAAAATCTATACATTAAGAGACTTTTTGCTGCAGAATTTTATAATGAACGGTTTATTAGATATTGAATTAAAACGGGAATATTTTTAACATTGAAGCCTATGGATTCTCCTGAATAAATTTGCCGAATTAAACCACCGAATGGCAGGACATTAGGGGAACCTTTCACTGCTGGTTTGTGTTCTCTGAATAGCCGAAGCAGTGCTTTTTCATGGGGATTTCACTGCCCTCGACAGGGACCGAACAGGCACCGTATGTTCAGGCAATTCGACAGGATTTGGCGAATTGCCTGCTCTCTGGATAGCCGAATGGCCAGGAAAGGTAACCGAACCCTGATTTTCAGCGTTCGGTTACCTTTCTCAAGCAATTCGAATCTCTTGGATAACCCTGATAGTCTTAGATTAGAGGGGCAAAGGTTTAAAAGTAACATCAGGAAGCATTATTTTACTGAGAGGGTGGTGGATACATGGAACCGCCTTCCAGTTGAAGTGGTTGAGGCCAAAACAGTAATTGAATTTAAGCAAGCATGGGATAGGCATAAGGCTATCCTAAACAAAAGATAAATCCAGGTTAAGTATCCATGTAATTGGGCAGACTAGATGGGCTGAAAGGTTCTTATCTGCCGACATTTTTCTATGTTTCTATGTTTCTAAGAATGTCCTCAATCTTCAAATGGTTTAGAGGAACAGTCTGGTTCCAGCGGATTACTGGAGCGAGCATTTTTTTTAATTCATCCACCATGTCGTGTTCGGACTTTTTGAAAAACACATAACTCTCAAAGAGAACCCCAGGCGCAAAAACTACATACACAAAATTAGTATACTGTGGGATTGTTGTGTGCCATAATAAAAAACGTGCTTCTTTAAAGGTTATTTAATGTTTGGTAAAATGCATACATATACTCTTTTTTTTTATATATATAACACACACACACACGGGTTGTAGTGGAGGACAAAAAGTGAGATAAAAGGCCTCCACACTATAATAAGTGTGTTTATTATTGCAGAAGCCACTTGCACATCACAGCAATTCGATGAATTGCATCCCAGAGCTCCTGTGCCACATTCCCCATATGCAGCAAGAAATTCTGGGTAGGATATGCAAATGACATCTGTCTCACTTTTATGCATCCTGGGTCTGTTATTACACAGAACCCTAAAATCAATGCTATGCCACACCGTGGCTTTGTAGCAGAGCTAAGGTTTATGCAACTGGTCAAAGCCACTCCTAGGACAGCGCTATTTTTGGGGAATGTGGCACAGGAGCTCTGGGATGCGATTCATCGAATTGCTGTGATGTGCAAGTGGCTTCTGCAGCAATAAACACATATATATATATATATATATATTTATTCACATGTGCAATTCTCCAAATGGCTTGCGTACATGTTAAATTAACAAAGACAGATAAGCTTGACTCAAAACAGGAGGATACCTTGTAGTCCAAATCAAAGACGGAAAATTTAATTAAGCCCCTAACGAACGCTGAGCGGGTGGTGCCCAGTGGGAGAGTGTTAATGCCCGTGAGACGTACTTATATGCCCCACTGCCAGGTTCTGCGGTGGGCCTCTTTCAGTTGACTCACGCAGCTGATGCATTTCATTGGCTGCAGGGGGCCGGCCTGAGTTGAGGCCGTCCCACAGCGGCATGTGCTGAATGCTGGGCGGGGCCTAGTTGGCCCATAGACTTGAACGGGGTGTGCTAGTATGCCCCGCGTCTTCAAGGCCAATTTGCCCCAGTGATAGCGTGGTACGCTAGGAAAGGGCTAAACAAAAGACCACAAAAAGAAGAGGATGCAGGGCCGGAAGACTATCTAAGAATGGAAAGAAGCGTGAGATACAGAAGAGTAATCTTCAGTCTAACAAACAAGTGTAGTACTGTGTTTATCTTGGCTCTGAGAACTGAAACCATATTGACTCTAGAGGGAACCACAGCGTAATGTACTATAATGGACTTATGGACTACATCCCCCTAAACCCTTGTTAGGGAGGAAGGAAGCGAGCGACTGGCGCCAGGAAGTGTGCAGAACGAGGAGAGCGGTGCATGAAGAGAGTCGCAAGAGAGACATTTTCCGGGATCCAGGCCAGATTGGAGCACGGAGATTCGGCAGCATCCATTGCTGGAGTGATCGGGGAGAGTGTTCATCGACCTGCAGTGCATCCCGCTGAGCTGTTCCGGTGGCAAGTGTGTTCGAGAAGGACCTCGTGTATGGAGGCCGGAGACGAAGCGGAGTGCTGGCGGCATTCGACTTCTGGCTGAGGAGATCCGGCCCGGGAGCGTGGGTTTCGGCAGCATCGGGTTCCAGGCGGCAGAGAAGGAATTTCTGGCAGAGTTCATTGGTCTGGGACAAGCTGTTTCGCCGGTTGGGTGAGAGCCTCTGGCCAGTGACTTTACTAACTTATTTGACTGCTTCAAATTTCAGGGACCCCAACGTTGAATAGTCGAAGATCCATCCACTGGCCAGTGGACTTAGTTATGTCCTAGGGTAACCGGCAACCAGCAACCAGCATTATTGAGTGGGACTTTGAACCAAAGAACTGAGAACCTTTATTAACAGTTTATTCCCCATATATACAGTACTGTGCAAACGTTTTAGGCAGGTTTGAAAAAAATGCTGTAAACAAAGAATGCTTTCACAAATGGAAGTGTTACACATTTATGTTCATAAATGAACAAAATGCAGTGAATGAACAAAAGAGAAATCTAAATCAAATCAATATTTGGTGTGACCACCCTTTGCCTTCAAAATAGCAGCAATTATTCTAGGTACACTTGCACACAGTTTTTGAAGGAATTCAGCTGGTAGGTTGTTCCAAACATCTTGGAGAACTAACCACAGATCTTCTGTGGATGTAGGCTTTCTTACATCCTTCTGTCTCTTCATGTAATCCCAGACACACTCGATGATGTTGAGATCAGGGCTCTGTGGGGGCCATGCCATCACTTCCAGTACTTCTTGTTCTTCTTTACGCTGAAGAAAGTTCTTAATGACTTTGGCTGTATGTTTTGGGGTCGTTGTCCTGCTGCAGAATAAATTTGGGGCCAATCATACGCCTCCCTGATGGTATTGCATGATGCGTAAGTATCTGCCCGTTTTTCTCAGCATTGAGAACACCTTTAATCCTGACCAAATCTCCAACTCCATTTGCAGAAATGCAGCCCTAACGTTCAAGGAACCTCCACCATGCTTCACTGTTGCCTGCAGACACTCATTATTGTACCGCTCTCCAGCCCTTCGACAAACAAACTGTCTTCTGCTACAGCCAAATATTTCAAACTTTGACTCCTCAGTCCAAAGCACCTGCTGCCATTGTTCTGCACCCCATTTCCTATGTTTTTGTGCATACTTTAGTCACTTGGCCTTGTTCCCACGTCGGAGGTATGGCTTTTTGGCTGCAACTCTTCCATGAAGACCACTTCTGGCCAGACTTCTCTGGACAGTAGATGGGTGTACCTGGGTCCCACTGGTTTCTGCCAGTTCTGAGCTGATGGCACTGCTGGACATCTTCCGATTTCGAAGGGCAATAAGCTTGATGTGTCTTTCATCTGCTGCACTAAGTTTCCTTGGCCGACCACTGCGTCTACGATCCTCAACATTGCCTTTTTCTTTGTGCTTCTTCAAAAAAGCTTGAACAGCACATCTTGAAACCCCAGTCTGCTTTGAAATCTTTGTCTGGGAGAGACCTTGTTGATGCAGTATAACTACCTTGTGTCTTGTTGCTGTGCTCAATCTTGCCATGACATAAAACTGTCTTTCACAACCTCACCTCACCAGAGTTTGGCTGTTCCTCACCCAGTTTTAAGCCTCCTACACAGCTGTTTCAGTTCATGACTGGGTTTCAACCTACGTGTGACATTGATGTTTATTAGCACCTGTTTGGTAAAATTGGTTGATCATACACCTGACTATAATCCTACAAAATCCCTGACTTTGTGCAAGCGTACCTTTGAGAATTGATGCTGGTTTGAAGGCAAAAGGTAGTAACACCAAATATTGATTCGATTTAGATTTTTCTTTTGTTCGCTCACTTTGCATGTTGAAGATTGACAAATATAAACAATCATTATTTATATTTCTGAAAGCATTCTTTTACAGCATTTTTTCTCACCTGCCTAAAACGTTTGCACAGTACTGTATATATCCACGTTACATATTACCGTCAATCATTCTTAGTCTGATCGATTTCATGCTTAAAGTACATGTATACTTATTGCCGTTTATTTCTTCAGTAAAGTATAATTGAGAAAAATCCATAAAGGTGTGCTGGTGTACAGTGAATTGTTAGTGAGACCAATCCTGGGGTTATTCAGCAGCTCCTTCGGGGGTGAGCGCTACACAAGCATCTCTCAAGTTAGAGTCATGCAAAAAGGTTTGAAATTTGCCCCTTCCCAAAACCTTAATTGTTTCAGTATGTAAATAAAGAATCTGTCTAAAGAAATATTTAATCAAAAATCCAATTGCGACAAGAGACACACTTCATTTATACAAACATACTGTTTTGTTCCGGTTTATCTCTGTGACTGACTCCATCCGATTTCCACTGGAGATGTCCAGGCTAAAGGGAAGGAGGACAAAGGGAGACCACCGCTATCTCCATTGAGAATTCAAATAAGCCTTCACTATTCATCACTCTGGTGTGCAGATTTATTGGTCCTGTGCAGGAATGTCAATGTTGTAACCGTTTATACTATGACTGTTATTTTTACCCTAGGTGTCCTTTACTGTGTTTGTTTATGCAGACGTTTGTGCTTGGGAAGAGGCACTAAGGACTCCTTGTGGTTTTTTTTGTTTTCAAAGAAAAATCGGTTGTCCCCCAAATCCTTGCTTTTTCAATGAGATCAACATCTTTGAAAAGATAGATAAAATCAAGCTCACAAAGAGGGACAATCTAACAAAAGTGGAAATTGGCTCTTAAGAAAATGAAAAAAAGATCCAGACATATTAATCAAACCAGCTGATAAAGGAGGTGGAATAGTGATAATGACCACAGAACAGTAGGAATCCGAAGCTTATCAAATCCTCAATGATGTCTGTACTTCTAAAAAAAATTGGTTCATAATCCAATATCAACCTTTTAAGGGGACTTTCCATGCCATTTTAGAAAAAGGGCATATGCTGGTTATACTATTGGATAAAGAGTATCATCATCTCGAGGTAACCCATCCAAGGATGCTGACTTTTTTTATCTACGGAAAATTCATAAAAATCAGACTGTCCAATCATTTCAGGTGTAGACTCTATATCTAGTGGGATATCAGAGTATATTGATAATTTATTACCTTTAGTAGTCAATACAAAATCATATCTGAAGGGCACTATTAGTATATTGCAAAAATTGGAAGATATAAAGTGGAAAAGTTATTACATGCTGGTCACCAACGACGTTCGCTCCCTCTACAGCAGTGTTTCTCAAACCTGTCCTTGGGACACTCAACCAGGCCAGATTTTGCAGATCACCTTGGGGAAATGCAGACTGAATCCTGCAATCACTGAGCAGAAAATCAGATCACCAGTGCTGTGCTTCAGATATCTGTCAAACTGGCGTGTCAGCAGGTCCTGAGGACCGGTTTGGGGAACACTGATCTACAGTATAATCCCTCATGAAAAAGGGTTGAAAGCCACCAGGCACTATATTGAAAGACCAGGGAAATTCCTACAAGAACAGATTTCATGATAGAGGGCATCAAGCTTATTTTAACCTCCCTGGCGGTCTAATTTTTTCAAATGTTCGTGTCTAAAAGCGTCTCAATTTTTTTTTAAAGGAAACATGTTTTTGTACATAGCCTGTAATCATTAGGAATCACGCACTGAAATCCGTGCAATCAAGAGTCCTTACTGGTAAAATCTTTTATAAATAAATTAGTAAATACACGGAGTCCGATAAAGTTTAAACACGACATTCTTTATTATCCCAAAAATAATTATCCAAAATAATGCAAATAAATGATATTCAATAAAATACAACAAAAAACACTGAAATCTGTCTGAGAACAAGGGTGAGACGATGTATGGTCTGTTTATTATCCTGTAGTGCCACCTAGTGGCCGTTCATAAACCTTGCACATTGGATTATACAGTGTATTATAATTTTTTTCTAAATTTGCTGCCTGGTCCCGCCCCCTGCATCGTGTGACTCACAGGGAGCCTTACCAGGAAGCCGCTCGCCGCGATCACACTGCGGGGGACAGCCAGGGAGCCCAGGAGGAGGTGAGTATGCATCCAGCTCAAGTGTGGCTCGAGGTTACCTTCGGGGTAGTGAAATTTACACTCGGGAATACCACCAGGGAGGTTAACTTATAAAGATAATTCTTTCCTTTTTTTAATGGTTTATCTAAAGATTTTAAACAGGGTCACAATGCGACCAGACCTAATGAGGCCACTTCAACTGTCATCGAAAAAAAAAAAACAAGCAATATAGACGTGAACACATAGAAAATGTTCACGTAACTCAACAAGCAAAAAGTAGATAAAATAAGACAAAATAAAACCTAAGATAAGACAACGTAGGGAAGATTAAAGAAAGCTCCGCTCAAACGTCCACGGGTAGAGAAAATAAAAAAATAAAAAAATAAACATGCCTATGTCCTCAGAAAGCATCTCTTGCAGAAAGAGGGAGTCAAAAAAAAAAAGAGACGAGGGGGTTGGGATCCTCTATTGTGACCTATGGGTCAGAAAATCAGGAGCTGAGGCAGGAAAAAAGCACAATGCGGCGGGGTCAGTGGAGGGGTACATGCAGACAATAACACATCAGAGCAGGAACCAGCGAAGAAGAAAAAAAATAGGCACGTAGGCAAAAGTTTTCAGTCCGGGGGTGTGGGCTCGTGGTCAGGGATAAGTCCCATGCCCAAAAGAATCGGCCATTCCTCGGCTGGCTCCGAGATGGTGGTGGGGACATTCTCATGTGTTACCACAAGTGACCCAGCCACACCCCAGCGGTAACGGGTCCCTTTACGTCGAAGAAAAGTAATTACCTCTCGGAAGCGCCATCTCGCCATCCGGGTTACAAAGGGAAGGTCTCCATACAGCTGCAACTGTGCTCCCTCAAACCGGATAGGTGCGCGGGCCCCTGGAGTTGCTAAAAGTTGTGACTTGGCAGCCGCATCACCCGCCACCGCAATGACCTCAAGTGAGGCATCCGCAGGGGCTGCCACAGCCTTACGGATTCGATACACTGCCCCAAAGATCTTGGGCGGCTCCGGTGGAGAATCCAAGGCTTGACGTGCCATGCGGTTCGTGTAGTTGAGCAGATCCTCCATGAGGACCGACTCCGGGATCCCCCGTATACGGACATTACGGCGGCGGTGGCGGGATTCCAGGGCCTCCACTGTGCGGGTAAGCAAATCCACCTGCGACCGAAGGGCGCACACCTGAGAAGACAGGGCTGCTTGTTCGCCAGCTAGGTCCGCGTTCTAGGCCTGCATCATCACGACCTGGGAGCGGACCCCCTCCACTTCAGAGCAGAGTCCGGAAACTTTTGTAGACTAAAGGGTTTTTATTTTAGCGATAAAGCGTCGATAGTCTCCCATCGTGGTGGGGCGTCCATCATTGGAGGCAGCAACAGGGTCCAGGGCAAGGTGTGCAGAAGATGTCCCAGCGGCAGTTGGTGGGGTCCCCGAACTTCCAGAGATGCCTGGGGACGGTTCGTTAGAGTCCTCAGTAGCGAAAGGGTGGGTCCGGTAGGCCATGAGGCATCGTCCTCCTCTGAAGCGCCACAACCCTGGGACATGACAGGAGAGGGAGCTACTGTTCCAGAAAGGCTACTTCCACGCAGGGAATCACGTATATATCCCTCTGGGGCCCTCTGACCTGCTCAATAGCTGCTTCTGGGTTTTCTTTCCCATGTCCGGGAGTGATCAGCAAGCGGCAGCTGGAAATCAGTTTCACGTGAAAACTAATAAACTCCCCGGGCTCCGGAAGATGGCCGCTGCAACGGGCCAAAACAGCGGCGGAATATGTCCAGGAAGCCCTCGCGCAGATGACCCACAGGTGCTCCGTGGGTGGCAGGTCCGTGGGAAAACCAGGTAGGATAGAAAAGTCACTGTAAAACTGCCAAAATGCTGAAAAAGCTCTCCCAGCTTGTGACCTCTCACATCCACTTCTAGCCACACCCCACAGGATAATTATTTCATACCCAACGCTGTTCCTGTGGTTTGTATCAGATTTGCACCCACCCATGCTAACTTCTTCATGGCCCATTGGGAGGAAGAGGCCTTGCGTAGCAAGAATCCGTAGATCTATTATGGAACATATAGCGACAATATATTTTTGATGTGGAATGTGGAGAAAAACAATCGAAAGAACTCCTTGAGCATCTTAAGAATGATCTAAGGATTGTCTTGGAAACTATGTGGAGCAAGCAGAGTATAAACTTTCTAGATTTAACGATTTTTATTGAAGATTGCTTGAAAGAGAAAAAAAACTTTAAAAATGTGGACTGCAATAATTTCATCAAACATACTAGTTGCATTGTGCCTCAGTGTTTGGGGAATGTCCCACAAGGCCAATTCCTAAGGGTTCAAATTAGGGCTGAAACAATCGATTAATCGACAACTAATCGATGATTAAAATAGTTGTCAACTATTTCCATTATCGATTAATCGGTTGTCAATTAATCGTCTGGTGTACACACACTGTTTAGAGTCAGACTGAGGTAAATAACCTCCGCTTCGGAGCTGATAGGAGAAGATGCGCCGCTGCTTTACTCGGTATGATTTAGTTCTAAGGTTATGTCAGACACAACCAGTTTGTTTTTATTCCGTTTCCAACAGTAGCAGAACTATAACACAAACAATAGGATACTGCCACTGGGTGAAGGAGCTGTATGCCTGTGTTTTATCCTTACTTGAAGCTGGAGTCCTGTGCCACCACCCCACCCTCCCTGCCACACCCTCTTTGGTCAGGAACTGCCATTCCCACCCTTAGGTCTAGTCCCTTTACCCAAACTCACTCCCACACTAGGATCTAGTCTTTTGTCCATACCCACTCCCTCTCACACTGAGGTCAAGTCACTTGAGCAAAGTCACTCCCACCTCCAGTCCCTCCTCCCACTGTTTGTTCACAAAATTATTTAAAAGGGACACTCTACGCACCCTGGCCACTTTAGCTTATTATCTCCCGATTTCATGCTGACCTCATCATCTATGACCAAGTGCTGGCAGCCGTGTTCATTTGAGAAAGCAAACATGGTCTTAAGCTGCACATACAGCATCAACCCATCCCTCTGACCAAGTACTCGGATACCTTGTGTGAAAAGTACACAATTTGTATGTACATGTACGAAGGTTACGTACACTACGCAAATAACTTATGGAAAAAGGGGGAAGGGTTGTGGTTATTTATGTTTTTACATAAAATTCCTTTGAAGTATACATTTTTTTTCTTTAAAAAATTTTTATCCGATGAATCGATTAGTTGGCAGAGTTATTATTTCAATTAATCGAATTATGAGAATAATCGTTAGTTGCAGCCCTAGTTAAAATGATTTGTACTAAGAACGAGGGGTGCCCAGAAACGTATGAGACAGCAGCAACACATGGAAGGATGCTCTGGGCACACAGAACTTATTTCAGACTGAAGAAGCCAAAATTGCGAACGGCGAAATGTCTCAGAATCCCCCCTCTCCCTTTCTAGCTGTCATGCTGCCCGCCTACTTGGGCCATCGTGGTGGCTTGGAACACGGAGGAATATAGCCCTTTAGGCAGGTTAGCTGCTTGCTTGATACAGAACAGATATACAATACAGATTCCAGGACAAGAGAGGAACCAGATTGAGACAGGAGGGCAAGAAAGAAAACTAAAGGGATCCCTATGCTGGGGATGATTTCTGTCTAAGGAAACCTCACAAAGAATAGCCAGGGGAGCAAGAAAGGCAAGGGTTAACAAGACAGACAGAAATCCTAGACTGGAGAGCTTCTTGAATGCTGTCCTCAAAGTAACTAAACGCTGAGAAACCAAACACCTAAAACATGAAACATAGAATAATGGTCAGGACTAGTTGAGGTTGGCAACAGATCAGGATACAGTAATACCAGGAGCAGACAGAAATGGATAGTCAAGAATACAGCCAAGGTCAACCAGAATACAAAAGACACGAATGCTAAACGGCAACGCGGGGAATAGGGACCAGAACATAAACACAGGAACGTAGCCACCATGAACTCAGAACAGGTCAATGAAGCTCTGTGCTGCTGGGAGTTATATAGGGAGTGGGTCTGTGTGATTGGCCATGTGACCTCAGACCAGAAGATCACAGCAGAACCCTGGAGCAGCCCCAGACGGCATAGCCAAACATAAAACAGGGGAAAACCAACATGAATGCCTCTCATCTCACCACCAGGGGGCACGGCCAAAACCAGGGAAAACGTGACATAACCCCCCCCCTTTAGAGGTGACCTCATGCACCCAACACAAAAAACATAACCGAGGAAATCAGGAAACATAACTTGAAGACTAGTCACCAGAATCCATTGGGTCCCAATCCCCCTCAGAGTCATCCAAATCCTCCTCGAAACACCTCCATATATGAGGGTTCTTCTTGATCACTGTCCAGTGCGCGTCACGGAACAACATCCCACAAGGCGACCGTACATATCCCTCGGGGACAGGAGTGGATTGCAGGATCTTTGCACCAGTCAGACTGGATATTGCACCATCATAGTGAACGAGTGTGGCATCCTTGGACCCAGATTGACTAGGGTTAGTCACCTTTTTACGTCCTCTCCTGGACCGAGATCTGGAAAAGGTGACTGTCACGACCACTACGTGCGCTGCTGAGCAAAAACGCCGGGTTAAGCCGCACACTATCTATCTATCCTAGACCCAGATAATCACGCACGCTTATCTACCCGTCCCGGCCACACTACCTCTCACAACAGGCACATAGAGCGCGATATACTGATCCTAGGATTGCAACACAGTACAAGTCTTCTCCTGAAGCGCGTACTAACTACGTCTCCCACAATCCCGGAGCTCACTTTCTCCTATTCTATTAGTAACGCTGCCACCAGTCCTCATGGACCCCACGCGCGTCGTGACTGGAGACGCAGGGCTTAAATAACCGCACTGTCTCCTGACGACCGCAACTCGCAATTTCTTATATATATAACCGAGCTTAAAGCAAATAGCAATTCTCCCAATCTCTTAGTTAGCGTGGATTTCATCAGCCAGAGTCAAAACTTAAATACTTTTTTGTTTATTTATGATAGAAAAATCACAGTGCTTTGTCACATAAAAAATTATAACTAGAATAAATCAATTAATTACACACTACACAGCAAATAAAAAGAAAAGGTGAACCATAGAGCATTACTTACGAAGAGCTATTCCTTAAGCTAGCATCAATGGCCTCCTGGAGCCTGGAGATAAAGCATGGACCGATCAGTCCTCTTTCGAAGGTACCCCAAGTGATCAGCCCCAGCACATGGCCAGTTTTCAGAATTTATACACTTCCTGATTTTTCCAGCCCACCCCCAAATGGCCCAGTGTCCTGGACTACATTTCCCAGAGTGCCCTTTGCTACAGCGCATGTCAATTAATCTTTAATTGCCCAAAGGTGTCCATCCCCCCCACAGGGATCAAGGATGTGCTTCCTGTCTTTGAAGATAGCTTCTAAATCTTGGTTTGCATCTTGGTGCCGGGCTGGCTGCCAAGGTGTGATGGACAGGATACACAATAGGTCAAAGTACAAAAGACATTCCCTATTTACAGTTACGTGTTATATCCTCTCCCCAAGGGAGAAAGCTAACCATTTTGATTACATTTCAGCTGTGGACACAGGGATACCAAATGGTCCGACACAAATATGAATATAACTCTATATGGAGGAGATATGTATAAACAGGCAGATATACAGGCAGACCCTTATATAGATAGAAATACAGATCTAGTCTGCCACAGTGACCACCCCACATGACATGGCAATGGTGGGGGCAGGCTTGGCTACATGTGCCTTACCACATAATGTAGACTCCTCGAACCCATAACTGGGTTTGGCATTAATGGGTCCACTGTGAAACATAGGCACAGTGGTCTGGCAACTCAACATGAGTACAGCTGCCTCGCAGCTCTGCATGGGTACAGCTGCCTCACAGCTCGGCATGGGTACAGCTGCCTCGCAGCACGGGACTGGTACAGCTGCCTTGCAGCTCGGGACTGGTACAGCTGCCTCACAGCTCGGGACTGGTACAGCTGCCTCGCAGCTCGGGACGGGTACAGCTGCCTCGCAGCTTGGGATGGGTACAGCTGCCTGGCAGCTCGGCACGGGTACAGCTGCCTCGCAGCTTGGCATGGGTACAGCTATCTTGCTGTTGACATGGGCACCTCTGGTACTCCAGCAAGACATGAGGGGCGCGTCACCCGAACCAGAAATGGCAGTCTCACTGCTGGATCGGAGCATGACTGACTGAGGAACCCCTTGTACACTGTCAGACACTGGGCACCCTGGCTTATAGCCCACTGATGAACCCCTGGCACTGCCAGTGTGGATTCATTGACTGTGGCATAGCTACCAGAACTAGAAGTTCCACTGTGGGACATAGGCACATTAGCTTTGCTGCCTGACAAAGACAGAGCAGACTCACTGCTTGGAACAGACCGGGTAGCCTCCCTGCTTGGCATAAACAGAGCAGTTACAACTCGGAGTTGCACTTCAGTGGCCCCACTGTTAATTTGAGCACCTGTGGCATCACTGCCACTCTGGATACCGCCACCCTGGATTCTTGTGGCTTTACTAAACCCAATGCAGGGCCTGAGAAACGCTGACCCACTGCATAACATAGAAGCAGGGGGCTCACTGCTATTTTCAGAACGCACTGGCACACCACCATCCTCAGAGCACACTTGCATACATGTCTTGGAACCCACAGCTCCACTGTGGGACGTGGATGCAGTGCAAAATTTAGGAGGAATTGGCACACTGCCAGCATATGAATCAATCTCTCCCTTGTGGGACATAGGCACAGTGGACCTATGATGGAACTGAACGGTTTTACAGGGCAGACTGATATGGTGTAGCTTGGATTAGCACAGTAATAGCAGAGCTTAAACAACCTACGCCTCTCTTTCTCAGTCATGGGAGGTTCCCCAGAGGTCCTGCTGGGAGTAACCTCATAATCATCCACATTCAGGGATACAATTAACCTCTGAAGCTCCTTAAGCAAGTCAAGCATTATATGGAGTACAGACTTGAACACAGCAAGCTTACCTGCAAGCGGTAATGGACCAGTTCTATTGTCATGCTGGCTGCCTACTTGGGCCATCGTGGTGGCTTGGAGTACAGAGGAATATAGCCCTTTAGGCAGGTTAGCTGCTGGCTTGATACAGGATATACAATACAGATTCCAGGGCAACAGAGGAACCAGACTGAGACACAAGGGACAGGAGGCCAAGGAAGAAAACTAAAGGGATCCCTATGCTGGGGATGATTTCTAAGAAAACCTCACAAAGAATAGCCAGGGGAGCAAGAAAGGCAAAGGTTAACAAGACAGACAGATATCCTAGACTGGAGAGGTCCTTGAATGCTGGCCTCAAAGTAACTAAACTCCGAAAAACCAAATGCATAAAACATGAAACATAAACATGAGTACAGCTGCCTCGCAGCTCGGCACGGGCACAGCTGCCTCGCAGCTCGGCACGGACACCGCTGCCTCGCACCTCGAACCTTTGTGCTGCTGGGATATATATAGGGAGTGGGTCTGTGTGATTGGGCCATATGACCTCAGACCAGAAGATCACAGCAGAACCCCGGAGCAGTCCCAGACAGCATAGCCAAACATAAAACAGGGGAAAACAAACATGAATGCATCTCATCACCAGGGGGTGTGGCCAATACCAGGGAAAACATGACACTAGCCCACGCTGACAGTGGACTTTGTTCCCCAACCCTTGTTGCCGGTACGGTCCCCCCTCCAGAGCATAGTGGATAGCGGAGATTGCGGCCTTGTCCCACGGCGGAGGCGTTCAGGCGTCGGCCATCTTGAGGCCTATCACCAGGATCAGCCTCGGGCCGTTTCAGGCTTTCCAGACCTCCCCCGGCGGATCTGCCTGGCTGGGTGGTCGGCTGTAGCCGCTCAGAGGATGGAGGGCCCCCATCTTCTGAACGCGGCGGCGACCGCTGCACCTGGGTTGCTGGAGGAACGAGAGGGCACCGCATGGAGGCAGCTAACGCTCCCTCCTCATGTTGGAGCCCTGGAGGCCATGTCTGCAGACTTGGAGGAGTGCCTGGTGATGGTGCCTGACAACGAGGGGAACCTGATTACTACAGGCACCTGGCGTTTATGGATGGCGGAGCTGCATGGAGGTCGGGAGGAGATGGATGACTAAACTGAACGTCCGGAGCTGGTGGCGGTGCCTCCTGGACGGATGGTGGTCCTCCCTGCTGCGGTAGTAGAAGATGCGACTGGAGGTGAGCTGGTCCCAGAGGTCAAGGAAGAGGGGCACGGGACACACCGGCGACACCGCACGCGAACCCACCGCCGTAGGTTGGTGTTGCCAGATACGTCGCAGACCGAGGTGGAGGTGATACCTGCTGCCGGAGTGCGCCACATAGAAGGAAAGCGGAGTGTGCCCTGGCCTCATGGAGCTGTCTCAGTCGTGATCACACTACTACGGGGATGCCTTTCCTTGCCTGCCCCGCGGCGACTGTTGTTCCGGGACACTGGATGAGAGCAGTCTATTGTTTTTCCTGTCTGATGACTATCTGCTGTTGTTACCTCTTCACTTTTTTGTTTTTTACGCCGTGATTTTGGATTTTTGCTTCTCGCACCCCCCCCCCACTCTGCTACGACTACCCCTTGAGATCTTCTTTGCTGACTGGAGGTTGTTGCTCCCTGGCTGGGGACGTTTATGCTTCTTTGAAACTCTGTTGATTTATAGCTGATTTGATTTTACTCTTACCGTACGCTTTGTAGTTTTGCAACCCCCCCTGTCTTTTTCTGTTTTGCAGATGCCTTCTGTCACCCCTTCCCCCTTATATTTTATTTTATTACTGCGCCGTCTCTGTGGACATTTGCATTATTTTTATTTTTTTAGACTGCGTAGTGGATGTCTCCAGCTGGGGGCATCCTCGTGGAGATTTTGTGCCACGATGCCATCTATGTGTTTTTACGTCTGTGACCCATTGCTTTAAGTTCCTGTGTGTTTATTATTGCTGGCTGGATAATTATTCAGATGACATATGGCCCTGCGTGGCTAACTTGCAATGTTGATTTCATGATGTCTATGCTAAAATTCTAAAATAAAGAATTAAAAAAAAAAAATTCACTGATAGGAATGCACTTCTCCATTTTGACTGATGATGCTCCGACTGATGAAGCTTGCAGTTCGAGCAAGTGAAATGCGTTTCGGGATTGGAAGCCTGTACTATTTTATTATTTTTTATTCTGTAATAAAATCCCTTTTTTTACCAATTTTCTGGATCATTGACTACATCCATTCAGTGGGAAGTCTGTGCAAGAGGTGGGACCATCCTTAAGTGGTCCAAAGCCCAAATACTGAGCCACTTATTGGGAGGCTCATAAATTCGTGAGTAGACTGGTTTACATTATATTTTGCCATCTGTCTCCTATTGGGATTGTGCCATGTGTTGCTCTTTTGTCCTTCAACCGAGGTCCAAAGGGCCAACCATCTGATTGTGACAAGCTATATTCTGACTGATGGGAGAAGCCCCCCATAGAGGCTTAAAGGCGTATACCAAGAGCATATAGGCCCTTTGTTTTGACTATATATTGACCACCAAGCAATTGTGACATCATTTGCGAACGAACCCTTATCAAGTTTCATCTTTGCGCTCCCTTATGGTTAAGAAAGAGATATCAGGTGTCTGGCTATTTCTGAAGTGGACTTCAATAGAATCCGGCCTTTCTTCAATCACGTGGCAGTTACGCTGAGCGTGATGGGATTGGGATCTATCGTAGCTAATTGGAACATTTACTTGGGACCGAATGACCACATTGATAAATTCAATGATTGGATTTAACCTTTTGAGAAGGTCCATTCCAATAATTAGGCGATTTTGGGGCAGATCCACGATAAACGTTGGATGCCGAATTACTTTATTCCCCAATTTAAAATCCAATTTAGCTGTGCCCAGAATTTTCGGAGATGTGCCACTCACACTCACTAGATTAGCATTAGATTTATCTAATCTAGGCTTCCTGGTGGACAGTTCTTGAACCTGATCAAAATAATTAGATGAGACTAATGTAACCTGGCTTCCTGTGTCTAGCAGAGACCTGATGTGTGGTAAATTATCCTGTAATTCAATACTATACAATTTACAGAGAAATTTAGAGTGAGATATGAAATTAGGTTTTGTACAGATTTTACCGACAGAATTTCCTCTCTCAGGCATGCTCTTGGCAGCTGTGCTGTCCTTCTTGGATTCAGTCTTCTCAGATTGCTCGCACTTAGACTGGAGAGATAAAATACATTTTCCTTCTCTTGGCAGGGAAGGGGTTAAATCATCAACCATACAAACATTTGTATTAACCATTTCATCTTTACTTTCTGGTAAATTGTCATGGACACTGGTTATTTCATCAGAATCGTCATTTAGTCACTGGTTGGGCGGGGCTGCAGGTGTTGCATCACTTACAACCTGACCAGGGTTATTTCCAGTCAACTGTGTGATCTGATCCAGTTTTTCTGTCAGCACACGGAAATTTTCCTGCATTTGGCCAAAACGCTGGCGTACATTATATCTCCGCTTTCTATTCGTCCTTGGGGACGAAGCTTGCGCATTCTCTGACTCATCAGATGCAGTTTTACCTCGGATCGCTTCCTGTCTAGGCATACATTCCCTTGATTTAACCCACTGACTTCTAGGTACCCATTGCTTCCTAGATTGAAATTTACTTCCTGAATTTTCTTTGGCAAACTCTTTCCTGATCTGGCTTTGATTTTTCTACCTTTGGTATTGAGTCTTGCACGACCTCCGCTTAGCTCTTTTTCTGGGGCTCAAATTTAATGTCACCCTTTTTAACATGAGTTTCCGCTGAGTTCTTCACTCTTTTAACCTGAGTTTCTTTACTATATTCAAATACAGTAAATCGGGTCATACTCTCCTTTAGTACCCAATCCAAACCATTTCTCGGGTCATAATCTCTTGCCAAAATAACCTTTATTTTATTTGGCAATGCGTCATAAAATAATTGGATAAATTCAGGGTTTTCAAAATTTGGGTTTCTTTCAGCCAAGCTGTACGCATTTTTAAGGACTGAAAGAAATTCACGGGGCTCTGATTAGGTCTGCATTTTAGAGTTAAAATTGCTTTTTGCAGCTAGACTGGTGTGGTGAGGCCCAAATTCAGATTTGATCTCAGAGACTATTTTACTCCAATTATGTATACCAGATTCTTTCCAAGACTGAAAAAAATACCTATGTTTGCCTTCAAAGACCCATGGGATAAATTCAATTTTCTGAACATCTGAATTGATACCTAGGACAGATAATGCTTCTTCAAAAACTTCCAAATGACTGATGATAGCTGTGGAATTCATTTTATTGAATATCCCAACTGAGTCCTTTAAAAATTTGACGACTTTAGTCAAATCTTTCACTTCATGAGATTTTCTATCATATCATGCTTAATAGGCTGAGGCTGGCTAGAGTGATGTGATTTGAAATACTCCTGTGTAAGAGGCTTTGCTCTTTTTTCATAATGAGAAGTAGTTTCAGTTTCACTCGCTCTGGCTCTGCAGAAAAACAGACCTAACAGCTTTCAAAGGGAACTTCTCTGAGGAAGGAGATTTAACCCTTTGAGCATCAGCTTCAACCTGACGTAACTCAGCAAATTTATCATGTTCGCGTTTCATTCTCGCCAATTGTACACTCAGTTCCTTATTTGAGTTTGATAACTGATCAATCTCTTTTTGGAGTTGATATTTCACTTTTTCATACACAGTCAATTCTTTGATCATGCGTTCCGATTCATGAGTTATTTGATTTACAGTAACATGCAATTCGTTATTTCTTTTTTCTACACTTTGCATAGTCTCATTTGTATCATTCAATCTCTTGTTTATTTCTACAATCAAGTATATACATTCAGGCAAAAATTGACAAGCCAGAGTTTCCTAGTCTTTTTTTGTCTTCCCGGCACAGATTTGTCGCAAATAATCAAGAAAAGTTGAATGATCCGACCAACTTGCATCAGCAGAATTAGAAACATTTGATTGTAATACTTTTGTCCAATCGTCTGTGACGTGTAACTTGTCTTTTAGATAAAACATCACATCTATCACAATTATTTGATTTGCACGTACATAATCTTCATTAGCGTTGTCACAAATCTCAGATTCTGATTCAGACAGTGTCTACTAAACAATCCTAAAACCACAATCAAAATACAACAACAAAAATCAGAATATATATATTTTTTACCTCTGTCTAATCAGACAATACTGACAGTTATATTCCAAACAAAAACTACAATCTCAACTCAGTGCCTCCAATTTGTCAAAGATATATCAATTAAGAAACTTATACGAGATCTAAATATCGATCGTCTATATTTCCTAGAAATTCTCCTAAATTCTTTTAATTGTATGTGTTTTGCTTTAAAAAATATAATAATCAATAACCGGATAAAAACATATTTGTATACATAATAAATATATATACGTTTCAAATCTCATATCATAAACAAAGATTTATAAATGACAACATCCATCAGCACATAGACTACTAGCTTCCCAATCTATGTATCTCCTGTTAGTAACTGCATATATGATTAATATCATTTACTTTATCAGTTAGTAACTATACACAGATGGTTAATAAACATTTCTGCTTAACGAAAACAATTAACATGTATTTCCCAGCAAACCAATGTTTAACAAGCTAGATCTTGTATAGATATATGTATCTCTCTATGCTACGTGGATCAACAAAAGATGAGCTATCACTTATTCTATTTCTAGAATAAGTAATAAAAACTTATTTAGTGAATCCTCCCCTAATATCGAGAATTAAACTTCTAATCTTCTACTTTTTATATTGTAGTTATATAATTCCTTGCCTATTAATTTCAATCACAGTAACTTCCAAATTCAATATATATATTTTTGTATATCATTGCAACAAATACTTTAGGATAAAATCCTTATATCCGATTCTTCTTCATATCTCTATCTGCAGATTTAGAAATATTTTGAAGACTCTGAGATTTATCTCAATTACTGTTAGATCCAATCTATTTCATTGCAAAGTACACACTCATATATATATATTTCTTACATTAATCCCTTAATTTTGCTTTCTCATACATTACCTGTCCAAGATCTGGATTCAATATTTCTGTAGTTACAGCAGCAATATTCTTTGGATATAATGTATTGTTTTGGAATACGTGAAAATTATCAATGTCAGATAATCAATGCATAAAAGTTAGAATTGTTCATTCCCATGAGGGAAAATTTAGGTGTAGTCCTAATTGAGATGTAATATCCTGAATGCGTTGTTTGTCTTGTCCTGGAATGATCTGAATGCCTCGTGTCGTGTCCTGGAATCATCTGAATGAATACCACGAACAGTACGTATCCAGTTATAGTAAACAGAAAATACTTCTATATTTAAATAGCGTATTCTATTCTTCAGTAATTATACTGTTGCACAGTTATACTCTACAAATATTTGGAGCATCTATTATTTAGTGTGAATATATAGAATATATTGATTATAAAAATATATTTTGTGAATATATTTATACACTTGCATAGAAATCTTAAATATGTTTCTATACCCAAAAAGAAAAATTTCTTTAATTCAAGGACTTGTTAAAACAAACCAATAAATTTAAATATGACATGTCTTAGCATATATCATATAAAGACATTTTATCGTCTATAGCATCATGTCTGGCACTAGGCTCAGCCATACAAAAACACTTTATCTCTAGCGATTATAAAAACACCCATAACTCTTTTAGTCCTTACTATGAACTTTTAAAAAAAAATCTTTGAGTCCATTTCTAAAACTAGAATAAAAATTGAAAAAGAAAAGACATTACATTAAAACAAGATGGCTACAGGCATCCATTTTAATTTCCATTATAATATACCTGACAGTTACCCTGACCGACTCCTGTAGCGAGAGCAGGAGCGGATTAGGGGAGAGCCCTGCAACATTATACAAAACACAGGTGTCCATGTCGGTGGAAAAATACATAGAATTCCATTTGTTTCTAGATTTTGGTACCCATTCAGACACATTGCGTTAAATCCTCTCTAAGAATTGGCATATTCTGAGAGATGTTTACCCTACAGTGGTGGGGACCCCACCATTAATGTTTTTTAAGAGGCCGGTCTTTGAGAGTCCCTAGTGAGGGCTGAATTCATTAACAAAAAAGATACTAGACAATTTTTTGGTGAACCTAAAAATGGCATATTCCCCCGTTTTAATTGCTCTTGATGCAATGCGATTATAAGAGGTGATTTTTTTTTTTTGTCCATCCCCACTCAGAAGTAGACAGAAGTATACAGGTGAAACTCGAAAAATTAGAATATCATGTAAAAGTTCATTTATTTCAGTAATGCACAGGGGGATGGATGCACTGACTCCAGCCTCAGTCCACTCCTTGTGAAAGTCCCCAACACTTTTGAATGGCCTTTTCCTGACAATCTTCTCCAGGCTGCGGTCATCCCTGTTTCTTGTGCACCTTTTTCTTCCACACTTTTCCCTTCCCCATAACTTTCTATTAATGTGCTTTGATGCAGCACTTTGGTAACATCCAACTTCTTTTGCAATTACCTTTTGAGGCTTTCCCTCCTTATGGAGGGTGTCAATGATGGTTTTCTACACAACTGTCAGGTCAGCAGTCTTTCCCATGATTGTGATTCCTACTGAACCAGACTGAGAGACCATTTAAAGGCTTAGGAACCCTTTGCAGGTGTTATGGCTTAATTAGCTGATTAGAGTGGGACACTTTGAGCCTAGAATATTGCATCTTTTCACAATATTCAAATTTTCTGAGATTGTGGATTTGGGGTTTTCATGAGGTGTAAGCCATAATCATCACAATTAGTTCAAGCCATGATTTGTCATATCTCATATATTAGTTTCACCTTTTAAGTTGCATTATTGAAATAAATTAACTTTTGCGCGATATTCAAATTTTTCGAGTTTCACCTGTATAATCGGACAGCAGTTTACATGTAATTCCAGCTTTGTTGTATACCTGTTGAAATGCCCCTCTGGGTGCATCTACATTGGGGAGACCACACAAAAAATAAAGAACAGAATCACCAAACACAACTCTGACATTTGCTTGGCGCGAGGAGCATTACCAGTTCCTTCACATTTTTGTAAAACTGGCCATACTGTTTCACAGTTAAGGTTTCAAGGGATTCATACTGTGCCAAAACTATCAAGTGGGGGCGACAGAAACTTTTGAAAAAGAAAGAACTTTACTGGATCCATCACTTGAAAATCATTGAGCCATAAGGCCTTAAAAGGGAAATCCACCTCTCCCCGTTCTTTTTATCCGTGCAATTATTAATATGCTGATGCCTATATCTCATCTTAGAATTTTTTTTTCTAGCTATGTAACCATATAAAGATATAATTAATATGATTGCATAATGACAATTTGTGTCTCTTTAACCCCTTAGTGACCGGGCGGTTTTACACAAATCCGTCCTTTAGTGACCGCTGCTGTTTTTACGTTTCTGCACTGTTAGTGTTTTGGTCAAATTTTCCTCTTACTCGTTTATTCAACCCACACATCTTATACACCCTTTTTCCCGCCATTAAATGGACGTTCTAGAAATACCATTATTTCCATCATATCCAATAATTTACTATAAAAAAAATATGAAATATGATGAAAAAATGGTAAAAACACACTTTTTCGTAATTTAATCCCCAAAATCTACAACCACCAATAAAGACTCCGGCTAAATAGTTTCAAAATTTTATCCCGAGCATAGAAATACCCAATTTTTACATGTTTTTGCCTTTTAACCCTTTCACTGCTGAGCCAGTTCACCTGTGTGCGCTGCGTTCATTCTGACCATTTTGTGCTGATTATTTTAAGATGACAGCCTAGGTCCTATTTAATTAAACCCCCCCAGACAAAAAAAACTTTAAAAAAAAAACATTTTTTTATTTTATTTAATTTTTTTATTATTTAATTTTTTAGCGCCGTAACGTGATTCGGTGGTGAAATGGTTAATGCCATACAACTCTCCCCTTTTCAGCGGTGCAAAAAGCATCTCCCTAGCTTCAATGGTTGGGGAGATAGAGGGCTCCGAAGGAGCCCCCCCTCCCCTCCATTGATTTGCATGGGGACGCCTGCTGATGACGTCACCACGCAGCGTGGCGACGTCATCAGCCTTGCCTGCCCATGTAAATCACATGGGCAGGCTTCCTCCCTGGCAGATCGCCGAGGGATCCAGGGAGGGGGATTAGGCGCCGCTGACGTACCCTGTACGTCCGCGGGTCTAAGGGAGACCTGTGGACAGGACGTACAGGGTACGTCAGCGGTCCTTAAGGGGTTAATAAATAAGAAATACGTTATGTAATGCATGCTTTACATGTTTGATATTGGTTTTTAATGAGGTACTAGCTTAAGTGTGCTCACACGTAACCATTGATGAGTGTTGCAACCAATTAGTGATGTCATTGATTGGTAATGTTGTTTATATGTTGCAAGTAGACCATCACTTCAGACTGGACAAAGACCTGTCAGGGTCGAAACGTCGTTTTTCTTATGCTGAGGAATAAAATCTATCATTAATATTGAAGAGTGCCGGATTTATTTATTGTTGTGAGTACACTCCTCACATTTTTGTAAATATTTTATCATATCTTTAAATGTGACAACACTGAAGAAATAACACTTTGCTACAATGTAAAGTAGTGAGTGTTCAGCTTGTATAACTGTGTAAATTTTCTGTCCCCTCAAAATAACTCAACACACAGCAATTAATATCTAAACCGCTGGCAACAAAAGTGAGTACATCAATAAGTAAAAATGTCCAAAGTGTCAATATTTTGTGTGGCCACCATTATTTGTGAGCACTGCCTCTGGAGTTCACCAGAGCTACACTGGTTGCCAGTGCCACTGGAGTCCTCTTCCACTCCTCCATGAGATGACATCACAGAGCTGGTGGATGTTAGACACAACAAATTTATATATATATATATATATATATATATATATATTGTCCCCAGCTCAGATGGATATATATATATTGCCCCAGCTCACATGGTTACATCGCCCCCCAGCTCACATGGATATGTTGTCCCCAGCTCATCACATGAATATATGTTGCCCCCAGCTCATCACATGAATATATATTGCCCCCAGCTCATCACATGAATATATGTTGCCCCCAGCTCATCACATGAATATATATTGCCCCAGCTCATCACATGGATATATATTGCCCCCAGCTCTTCACATGGATATATATTTGCCCCCAGCTCACACATGGATATATTTGCCCCAGCTCGCCTCCCATGGATATATTTGCCCCCAGCTCTCACCTCCTCTGTCTGTGGCCTTTCTCCTCCCTACGAGCAGCCGCCAGCATGCAGCTTGGCCGATTGTGGGGAACCACCTGACCAGCGCAGCCGCTTTCTCGTGAGATTGTGGAGTTCATGTGAACTCCGCAATCTCATGCGCTGGTCAGGTGGTTCCCATCCTGGGTGCTGATTTCCGGAATCTGCCAGCGAATTGAAAAGCCGTCTGCGGCTGCCTGGCCCCCTGTAACGTTGGGAGCTTCCAGCCCTACCTGGGTGCTTGAGGGCAGCATGTCTGATGCTGCTCGCTGACCAATGCCCGGTTTAAATGGAGACAGGCAGGGAGTTGGTTGCATGAGGCGCGGCTTGAGTGGGGGGCGTGGCCTGGTGAAGGTCTTTAAAAACCCTCCGTGTATTCTCAGCAGTTGCCAGATCGTGGTTATCCATACCTGAGCTCCTTGTACCTGACTGCTATATTGAATTAACCCGTTATTGACCTCTGCTTGTTTCTGACTATTCTGCCTTCTGTTTCCCTAGACCATTTTCTTGTACTACGCCACTGCTCTGATATCGACCCGGCTATTCCATTTGACCATTCTGAACTCTGTATTCCTGATTCTGGCTCGGCTGACTACTCCCTGTGTTGTTAACCCTTTCTGTCTAGCTAGTTTACCTGGCCAATTCTAAGGACCAGACAGTTAGAGATCTTTCACGGCTACTCTGTTGGTAGCTTCTGGGCTCTGTGGAGTGTGGGGTGTTAAGTACTGCGTGGTGGGATCTGGGAACCGTGACATTACGATCTGGAGACTATGGATCCCGCAGACTTAACACAGCACTTGGCTAACTTTGTATCCAGACAGGATGAGCAGGATCATAGGATGGATCAGTTTGCTATTGCCTTACAAACTATCCTGACTCGTACGGCTCACCTGGAACCAGCTGGGGTTGCACCCCCGCTTGATATACCTGTGTCCCCTGTCGTTCAGACATCCCAGGTACACATGACCGCTCCTATGAGGTTTGATGGTACTCCCTCAGAGTGCCGGGGATTTTTGGTCCATGTGGATATTCATTTTAAATTAAATCCACAGATGTTTTTCTCTGACATTGCCAAAGTGGGTTCATTATTAATCATCTGTCTGGCAGAGCATTGACATGGGCGACTCCGTTATGGGAGGCAGAGAAGCCTATCATACGGGATTATAAAGAATTCATAGCCGAGTTACAACGTACATTTAATCCTACCAGAAAGGCCACGGTAGCTGGCAAATCCTTGTTCCGCATACGTCAAGGGAACAGGACTGTTTCTGATTATGCCATAGAATTTAAAACCTTGATCTCTGATGTGAACTGGACAAATGAGACACTGGTTCTGGCTTTTATGGAGGGGTTATCAGAGTCATTGATGCATGAATTGGCTCCACGTAAACTACCTGAGGTATTGTGTGAACTCATTGATTATTGTATAGATCTGGATAATCAGATAAGGGACAGAAGGACTCCAAGAGAGAAGCCCAAGAGACCGTTACCTAGGTTGGCCCCTGTCTTTCAGGCACCACCAAGAAAGTTATCTCCTCCCTCTGAGCCTATGCAACTAGGCCGTACTAGGCTTACAGAGGAAGAGAGAACAAGGCGTTTTCGTGAGGGATTGTGCCTGTATTGTGGTTTGGGGGGTCATGTACGATTTCAATGTCCTACTCGTCCTAAAATGCATGATAAGCCGGAAAACTACCGCACGTAAGGCAGCTGAGGAGACAGGCCTTGGGTGTGACCTGCATGTCTCCTGTCAAAGACCACACATACTACCGCTTTTTTGGATTCTGGGGCTGCTGGCAACTTTATCGATGTTAACTACGCTTCTTCCATTTCTCTACCTCTGGTTGTAAGAGAGACACCCTTAGCCGTCGAAGCCATAGACGGCAGACCGTTATCCTGCCCTAGGATTACTCACGATACAGTTACAGTGGTTCTTACCACTGGTCTCTTGCATAAAGAAGAAATCATATTTCAGGTTATCCATTCACCTTCCAATCCTGTTGTACTTGGTTTCCCTTGGTTGGTGGAACATAATCCTGTTATTGATTGGGCTAAGGGAGAGATACTGTCTTGGAGTCATGCTTGTTTTGGGACTTGTTTAATACCCATTCAGCATGTCGGTGCCCTGAACACACCCACAGCTCCTCCATTGTCTACAGAGGTTCCTGACCAATACGCCGACCTCAGGGCTGTATTTGATAAAAGAGAGGCAGAGAAACTGCCTCCACATAGACCATATGATTGTGCCATTGATATTCATCCTGGTACCATGCCTCCTCGAGGCAAAGTATATCCTCTTTCCATAAAGGAGAACCAAATTATGGAGAGTACATAAAGGAGAATTTGGAGAGAGGTTTTATCCGACGTTCCCCTTCTCCAGCAGGGGCTGGGTTCTTTTTTGTGTCTAAAAAAGAGGGAGATTTACGCCCGTGTATCGATTATAGTGGGCTTAACAAGATCACCATTAAGAACGTGTACCCTATCCCTCTCATATCAGAACTGTTTGACAGGTTAAGGGGGTCAGCAGTATACACAAAACTTGATTTAAGAGGAGCTTACAACCTGATACGTATAAAAGAGGGGCATGAGTGGAGAACAGCATTTAACACCAGGAGTGGGCATTATGAATACTTGGTCATGCCTTTCGGTCTTTGTAATGCTCCAGCGGTATTCCAGGATTTTATTAATGATGTGCTCAGAGATTTCTTACAAACCTTTGTTATAGTATACCTAGACGATATATTGATTTACTCTCCCGATCTGAAAACCCACCATGCACATGTCAGACAGGTATTAGCAAAATTACTGGACAATGGTCTTTATTGCAAACTAGAGAAGTGTTTATTCGACATTACTACTGTGAAATTCCTTGGGTATATTATCACTCCAGAAGGTTTTAAGATGGATCCTTCTAAACTCATGGCCATCTCAGAATGGCCTCTCCCTCAAGGTCTCAAGGCCATACAGAGGTTTCTGGGGTTTTCCAACTATTATAGGAGATTTATCAAGAATTATTCCGCTGTAGCCTCCCCTATCATTAATATGACACGTAAAGGTCTGAAGAACCAGATCTGGTCTTCTCAATCCAAACAAGCATTCGAAGCCCTCAAACAAGCTTTCACTTCCGCTCCCGTGTTACGGCATCCTGATCCCAGGATTCCGTTTGTTCTTGAGGTTGATGCTTCCGAGATAGGCATTGGGGCTGTCCTGTCTCAAAGACAGTCTCCAGGAAAACCTCTACATCCTTGTGGGTTCTTTTCAAGAAAATTATCACCAGCAGAACGCAATTATGATATCGGTAACAGAGAATTGCTTGCTATTGTGTCTGCCCTATCAGAGTGGAGACATTTGTTGGAAGGTACTCTTGACCCTTTATTGATAATTACTGATCATAAGAACCTTACGTACATTGGGGATGCTAAACGTTTGAACGCGAGACAGGCCAGGTGGTCATTGCTACTGTCTCGGTTTAATTTTGTATTGACTTACAGACCAGGTGACCGCAATGTAAAGGCTGATGCCTTATCTCGTCAATATGACCCGTATGAGTCTAATACACAAGACCACAATCCTATAGTTCCTCCTGAACGTATGGCTTCCACAGTCTTGTCTGTCTCCTCGCCTTTCCTGGAACGCCTCCAGGCAGTTCAAGTAGGGGCTCCACCTGACAAGCCTCCAGATATGTTGTTTGTACCTGAAAAGGAAAGACAAGAATTACTCATAATGTTTCATGATTCTAAACCAGCAGGTCATCCTGGTATTTCTAAGACTCTTACCAGTATTTCCAGACAGTTCTGGTGGCCCACCATGCGACAGGACGTACGTCTGTTTGTTTTGGCTTGTCAAGTCTGTGCCAGAAGCAAAACCAGTAAATCCTTGCCTGTCGGTCTATTGCAGCCTTTACCCATGCCTAAGAGGCCTTGGTCTCATCTATCTATGGATGTTATTGTGGACTTGCCGAAGTCCAAGGGTCATACTGTGGTTCTGACAGTTGTAGACCGCTTCTCCAAAATGGCTCATTTTGTCCCTCTACCTAAGCTTCCTACAGCCAAAGAACTGGCGGTTGTATTTGCTAGAGAGATTGTACGAATACATGGGGTTCCGTCTGAAATAGTCTCTGACAGAGGAGCCCAGTTCGTCTCTCGTTTCTGGAGGGTTTTCTGTGCAGAGATGGGGGTGCGATTGGCCTTCTCTTCAGCATATCATCCACAAACCAATAGGGCAGCAGAGAGGGAAAATCAGGGTCTCGAGCAGTACATACATTGCTTTACCACACAACAACAAGACAATTGGTCGGAGTTGTTGCCCTGGGCTGAGTATGCACGTAATAACGCCGTTAACGAGACCACTGGCCACTCTCCTTTTTCTGCCATCTATGGTTTTTTCCCTCCGGCTCTACCGCTTCAGTTTACTGAACAGGCCATCCCGGCTCTCGATGACCATGAGAGATTTGGAGACAGATTCGAGAAAAAATGGAGCGCAATGTTGCTGTCCAGAAACGCAAGGCTGACAGGCATAGGTTACAAGCTCCCTCCTATAACGTGGGGGATAGAGTTTGGTTGTCCACTAGGAACGTGAAGTTGCGGGTGCCTTCTATGAAAATGGCACCTCGGTTTATAGGTCCATATAAGATCATTCGCCGCATTAATCCTGTGGCTTATGCTCTTGCCCTTCCTAAACATCTTCGCATGCACAACGTCTTCCACACCTCCCTACTGAAGCCATTGTTGTGTAACAGGTACACGCGGGTCGTTCCTCCTCCTCCACCTATTCAGGTTGATGGTGAATCTGAGTATGAGGTTAGGAGGGTTTTGGATTCTAGGCTGTGCAGGGGCGCTCTGCAGTACTTGGTCGATTGGGTGGGTTATGGTCCAGAAGACCGGTCCTGGGTTCCAGCTTCCGACATGTCTGCCTCTAGGTTGGTCAGGGCGTTCCATGCCTCACACCCCGATCGCCCTGGTGGTCGTCCTGCTGCTCGTCCTGTTGGTCGTCCGGTGGCCTCCCGTGGAGAGGGGGGTACTGTAACGTTGGGAGCTTCCAGCCCTACCTGTGTGCTTGAGGGCAGCATGTCTGATGCTGCTCGCTGACCAATGCCCGGTTTAAATGGAGACAGGCAGGGAGGTGGTTGCATGAGGCGCGGCTTGAGTGGGGGGCGTGGCCTGGTGAAGGTCTTTAAAAACCCTCCGTGTATTCTCAGCAGTTGCCAGATCGTGGTTATCCATACCTGAGCTCCTTGTACCTGACTGCTATATTGAATTAACCCGTTATTGACCTCTGCTTGTTTCTGACTATTCTGCCTTCTGTTTCCCTAGACCATTTTCTTGTACTACGCCACTGCTCTGATATCGACCCGGCTATTCCATTTGACCATTCTGAACTCTGTATTCCTGATTCTGGCTCGGCTGACTACTCCCTGTGTTGTTAACCCTTTCTGTCTAGCTAGTTTACTTGGCCAATTCTAAGGACCAGACAGTTAGAGATCTTTCACGGCTACTCTGTTGGTAGCTTCTGGGCTCTGTGGAGTGTGGGGTGTTAGGTACTGCGTGGTGGGATCTGGGAACCGTGGCACCCCCCTCCAGTGCGGAATGCCAGGGCCCGGTCGCAAGTGCGACCCTGGTACTTCCGCCACTGGTTTATGGTCTTTTGTTGCCAGCGGTTTAGACATTAATGGCTGTGTGTTGAGTTATTTTGAGGGGACCGCAAATTTACATTGTTATACAAGCTGTACACTCACTACTTTACATTGTAGCAAAGTGTCATTTCTTCAGTCTTATATGAAAAGATATAATAAAATCTTTTAAAAAATGTGAGGGGTGTACTCCTGTGAGATACTGTATATGCTCTTACATATCTTATGTTAATTGGTGATCATCTACATATAACTGCTATGAAAGTATTCCTCATTAGTTATTTTCCCCCTTTTTCCTGTGTCACAATTCCCCCCTAGGATCTATAGTACCTATTACCAATAACCATACTGAGGTATACACAGAGGGTTACTTAACATCAACGTTGCTCATACAGCTGATGCAAGATACTCAGAATGAATGTCAGCCTTTGCCAGGGTCGGTCCACAGAATGAATGTCAGCCTTTGCCAGGGTCGGTACACAGAGAAGTCAATAGAGAATATTGAAGAGTATTGAGAAGATACGTAAACCATGTCAGGGCAATGAGTGATGTGAGACGCAAGGCCTTAAACCTGGCAGGCACTGCATCATCACGCCGCGCCCGCCCTGCCAGCTCGTCTGACCCTTGACCGCGAAGACTCCTGTTATCAGTCGTGCCTGGCAAGCACGCAGTGAGGATCGCGCTGCCGGGCGCTGGCTGAACTGAACAGCGCGGGATGTGACACCCTTTCTGGGATACAAGTATCTTTTATAACGAGTTCCAGGATCACCTAAGTGGATCAGCAGTGATCAACGACGAGAAAAAAGATTGGACAGCGCCTATTAAAAGTTGTCAGAGGCCTTGATCCCTAGAACTGGTGTAAAACGGGCTCCATCCAAAGTGTGTGGATCTATAAGTACCACCTTTTTATATGTGATTTATTTATAAAGTATTTTACCAGGAAGGATACATTGAGATTTCTCTCATACCCAGGACATACTCGAAAATATGTGATTGAACAGTGACCTACTACCCTGTCTCTCTCATTTTTTCCTCAAGGAATATTTGGATATGCAACGTGAGCTGTGCCACCCACGGGAAGTTGGCACCTCGTCCTGCATACAGAGCCAATTTTCTAACCTGCTCTGAATTGTGTGATTGGGAAATTTAATATTTTACCTCTATACTTGATGAATTCTGCTTATATAATGAACGTGTTGACGGAGTCAATCCCCAAAACTCTCCAACAAAATACAATAATACAGAAAAAAAACACACTCCGATAGCTCAAACAGGTAACCGCTTCACTTAGTGAATTTATTCCATAAATTCTTCAATTCAGTGGTATAGTGGGAAAAAAGAAAAGCTCATTACTTCATACATATGCGAATGATCCCCCATCTGAGGGTGTATGAAATCCTTAAATCTCAAAAAGAACAAAATACAACCAAAATAGTGCAATATTGTCCAGTTATACAGAATAAAATAATTGCTGAGATTAACAATAATCTGAAGGTATCCCACTCACAAAGGTGGAGTCCTCCTATTGGCTCTGTAGATATTGGGAGTGGCACTGTCCACTACTCCAGGTGTTTTGTTCCAAAGCCTCTCAGGTAAAGGGCGGGAAGCAGGCATGTACAGGACTGGATAACACAAGTGTGGAATGTCAGCACTTGTTTCAAAGGTCTGAAGGATTTCTGCATTGCAGGGGTGGGTTAGGGGGGCTTCCTTGGACACCCACACATGGATTCAGGAGCTGGCTGAGGCTTTATTGTGTGTAAAGGAGCGGAATCCAGAGACTGCGAGGATTCGCTCCACATTTTACTTACAGCTTCTCCTACCAGTGACTGGCGGCTTCAGAGTTTGAAGCCAAAAGCAGCTGGAGCACCACATGTTGCTACACACCTCTCCTGTGCTGTCTGCTGTGACCAGGAGCCATCCCCAAAATGTGAAAATACCTAAGGTATAAGGTATATAAACATGCCAGGTGAGGGTAAATCCCACGCTTGTATCTTGTAGCACTGATGCATTGCCTGAGTGCTGTATAGTGGCCAGCCTCACAGCCAAGCATGCAGGGAGCCGTAAATCTGACAGATTCTCTGATCTGACAGTCCTTTGGGTTCTCGGCCTCCCCCTCTCCCCTGCACCCTTTCTATAGCCTAATTAGCCAGAGCTCAGTGTGGCAGTGCTGTGCTTTCTCTATAGGAGCACTCAAGGGGTTAATTATCACCAGAGTCTGCAGAGCTCAGGAAAGTACTTGCTAATCAGGCATAGCCATGTAGCAGGGAGACATGTCCAGGGACAGAGTCCAGACATTTTTTTCATGGTGCAGTAAGTTTTTTTTTTTTTTTTTTTTTTTGTAATTCAAGATTTTTATTATAAGACAAGTAAGTCATATAGTTAAACCGCAAAAAATATTTCAAAGGTTACAGCAATCAATATTAAAAGATCCATCAACATAGACATATGTAGATAAAGGTGTCTCAGATAATAAGGGTGGGTGTGGGAGAAGAAGAGAAAAAAAAATAGGGAAGAGGGGGTTAAATACACAACGCTGCCAAGAGATGGTGACCCAATTAACAGTAAAAATAAAGAAATAATTTAAAAAAAAAAAAAAAAGGGGGGGGGAGTGTGAAGAATGGCAAAGGCCATCTCCGTGACGCTCCTGGCACGCTCCCAAAGGAGGCCATGGAGGGACAATGTCACGGGGCCGGGATCCTAAGGGCCAATCATGACACTAAGTCATGGTGGCGCGCCTCAGGCAACCAGTATTGCCAAACACGAAAAAAAAAAAAAAAAAAGGGGGGGAGGGGGGAATGAATACACATCTCCAGCAGAGCTCAAGAATGAAAAATAAGAACAAAATCAGCCCCAGCCGGGGAGCGCCAGCAGAAAGATCAGAATGTTCGCAAAAATTTCCAAAGAGTCTCAGAATACAGGAATGGGGAGCAAGTCAACAGCGGGCTCACATCAAAAAGGAAGGGGGGCAATTCTGCTAGTGGGGTTACCACAAAAACATCAGAAGGGATATGCGGGGGGGGGGACTCAGCGGGTCAGGGCAAGCCGGGGTCTGCGATCGGTGGGCAAGCAGCGGGCAGTCGAGACGGGTCCCTTCAGCCCATATCCAGCACAAAGTTTCTTCTCACTCAGCCTGTATCTCGAAATGGCAGCAAGTGTTGGGCAGGAAGGTTGATGCAGAGCCTGCCAGGTATGTCATCAAAAAATAAGCCCACCTCAGGCCTGCAAATATCGCTCGAGGTCAGGGTCAGGCGGGTCACCATACTCCCGGCCCCAACAAGTGTTTCAACGTCTCCCAACCAGGAGCCGGCCCGGCGCCGCCCCCCCTCAGTGCCCAGGCCGTCAGTCCCCATCGGTGCCGCCAAAGACAATTCCGGGGCTCCGGTCTCCAGTACCCCAGCAGGGACGCCGACCTCTCTGTAGCCCTCCGCAGCATCCGGAATACATGCCTCAGCGGTGTGTTCCGCCGACGCGGCCCCGTCCTTTGCCAGCTCCGAATCCTCCTCTCGACAACTCCGCAGAGCATCCATCATCCGGCGCCAGTCGCCCTTGGTTAAGGGACCGTCCACATCTTCCCCGTCCAACAACCGCAAACAGGCCTCCAGGCCTGCAAGGAAGACGTCCGTACTTCCAAAAGGAGGGGGGGGTCCATCCCGCCGATCACCCCCCGGTCCACCCGACGCTCCCATCAAGCATCCAGCTTGGGCAGTGGGGAGACGTGGGCCCATCCTCTCCCCAGCTCCCAGTACAGGCTCACAACGGGCTGAAACAGCAGGATAATCAGGCGGAAAGGCCGCAGGAGCCGGAACGAAGGCCGCAAAATGGCCGCCAGTGCCTCGTGGTGTCTGCCATCCAGCGGCTGCAAGGGGCGTCTCAGGTCCGGAGGGGGGGACAAAACGGCCTCCGGACATCTCGGTTCCGGTGGCCAGCTAGCCGGGGTCTTCAGTTCCAATTCGCACAGCAGAGGGGGTAATAAATAGACCTCAAAAGGCGGCAGACGTGCGGAGCTCCAACAGAACACGTCCGCTCCCTTCGGCAGCCGGCCACGCCCCCGTGCAGTAAGTTTATACATTTTTGGTGCTTATTCAATTACCAAATAACAATTTTCTGCTCACCTGGTCCAGAGCCCTAATCACCGACTCGAAACGCCTTGGCAAACTCTTTGTGGGGGCTGCCTTCCCTTCCTGTGGTTGCGTAGGTTGGTGGTAGGGGGCATGCGTGGCCTGATACTAGAATGACGATAATCCAGGAGAATGAGTAAATAGAAAAGGGGGGATTTTATTGTACAAAACAATATATCAGGATATCCTTGCAAAAGAGTAGATAAGAGACCCTAAAATGAGAAGTTAAAATATAAAACGCGTTTCACCGCTCCTAGGCGGCTTCATCAGTTATCCAATGGTGCATAGAAATGAAGCTTTCTTAGATCTGCTGTTCGTTTCAAATTTTGGCGCCAAAACCACAAAAAAAAGTTGTGGTGGCCATCTTGGGTGTGGCACTTCCGGTCCGGTGACCATCTTGGGTGTGGCTTTACTATAATACCCAGTAAATCTAAAGTGCTGAATATTCACCCCGCCATCCATCTTCCTTCTGAGACTTGACAGACTCGTGAGGATCAAAATGTTGTTTCTCTCATGGGCGTCCGCAGAAATTTTAATGGCATCCATATTCTGCCCTTTTGACAATGTCATGAAGGGGACAGCCATAAAATAAAGCGTAGTAATACGGAGGCTGCAAAACATGATGCAAGTCTAATAGAATAAAGGTGTAAGTGTCTGATCTGAGTGTTGCATTTTCTAGTCTGTTAATGCCATTCAATACACCACACTAGTCATACACCCATGAATAAGGCACTAAAGTAAATGTGTTTTTTAAGGCCATCTCTGTATACACAGAGCCAGCTCTGTATACACAAACCATGACCGCCCCCCAGATACTGGCACACACCAGGCCCCCCACTCCAAATAAATAAATATATATATATACACACTCACACACCAGCCCCCATTCCTACACACGTGTGTGTGTGTGTGTATATGTGTATATATATATATATATATATATATTACACTCACCTTCCCTACATACACATATCTCCTCTCCTCTTGATTGTAAGCTCTGGAGCAGGGTCTCCTCTCCTCTTAGATTGTAGGATCTGGAGCAGGGTCCTCATCCCCACTGCCCAGGCAAGACCCTGCATAGAGTGCCTGTATACTGCCAATATTGCCCTGGTCTCTACCTCATGCAAGCTCTGTGAGCTTATCACAGACCCCCCCACCAGATTACTATTAATAATTGCGTGTCCCTCTTCCCCAGACAGATAAACTAGACCTCAGATCAGGGGACTCGCATAAATAAAGACACTGGCATCAAGCTTAATAAAAATGTATTTATTTCACAATCATTACCTTTTCTTGTGTCCAGCATTCCATTCAGTGGCCCATAGCAGCAGCTGCACCTGCATCTCAGCCCTGCCTCTCCCAGCCTGCAAAGTGAGTGAGAGCACGTGGAGGATTGGAGGTGGAGTGGGGATGTGACGCTTGTGCATCCTAGTGGAGAGCCCAGGAACTGCAGCAGTGCAGTGAATAAATTATCATAATTTAAGTCTGTTGATCCAGTGCCCCCCCTTGCCCCATGCTGCAGACGCCCATGGTTTCTCTGCTGATGGAATAAACCCACGTGGTGATTTCTAATGGAGTGCTGGACTTATTTTCTTATTTACAAACCTACCAAGACGTTTTTCGCCAATGACTTGATTTCTCAAACCAGATGTATTGAGAGATTGAGAAAGTATTTATTGTCCTGAAGAAGGTTCCCTGTGAGGAACTCAAATGTAGACTTTTAAACGGCATATTTATATAGGCTGAAAAAAAGAACTTGCATCCATCGAGTTCAGCCTTTCCCACATCACCTACTGCTGTTGAACCAAAAGAAGGCAAAAAAAACCTACAGGGTTATTCAGAGAGTGGTGAAAAGCAGGAGAATGACTGGAAAATGGAAAATTCTAGGTCAAAATGGCCGATTTGGAAAGTGAGATGAATGGGAGAATTTTTCTGGTTTGGCTACTTTAACCTAGAATTTTCCATTCTCCAGCCGTTCTCCTGCTTTTCACCGCTCTCGGAATAACCCTGTATGTCTAAAGCGCCTACCAAAAAGCAACACATTGGGAAAAAATTCCTTCTTGACCCTCAAAATGGCAGTCAGATTTCTCCTTGGATCAAGCAGCTTTTATCCACAATTTAAATATTATAGCTTTTAATATTCTGTTTTTGCAGGAGGTCCTCTAGCCTTTGTTTAAAAGTCTGTACAGTGTCTGACCCAACCACCTCAACATGCAGAAAATTCCACAGCTTTATTGTTCTCACATTAAAATACCCCTTCCTATGCTTTAGGCTGAATTTCCTTTTGTCCTGTCGGATGTTTTTGGTTGGAGAGACGTTGATCTCCGTGAGATACCTCCAGGTATGGAATGTCACTGATCTCTAGGCAATTTGATATCGATGGTTAGAAGAAATGAGACACAACCCTTATCAGCAATACATATAATGTAGCAGATATGATCGGAATTAACGCAGAACCACATTAATCTCTCATTCTTTTATAACCTCAATCGATTAATCAATCAAGCCATGCCTTAACCAATTGTTCCAGAAGATCCAGAATGGACATAACTTACATTCTTTTCGTATGTATACAGATGCGTATAATCATAGGATATCCCGTTAATCGAATTCTATCAAACACAGATCATTTCCAGCCAGTGATGCAACAAAAGTGTTTTTATTAGAACGTATATATATATTTTTTTATTTAAACATTTAACAAGTGTTTGAGTATTTGTTACACTAATTACATATCAGAGATTACACATTTTAAACATAGCCTATTTTGCCTGATTTGCATATCCACTTCCAGAATATCTATTCCGCTTGGAAAGTTATGTCCGATTTTAATGAAGACAGCAGAATTTATTATCCACTCGCAATCAATTTAACTACAGCTATTATTTGTTTATTTTTGTATTATTGATAAGAATCTAAGCATACGGGAATCACGCTGCAGCAGTGATTTCCGATACCTTATTCTCAATCTATAATAATCATAATTAATGATTTATGGAATAAGAGTATGGCTACAGACAAACTCTTTGTCAACTTTCTCGACTAAAATCAATCACTCCTCCTTACACTTACCTCTGATTCTGTAGCAGTCTTGAGCAGCGATCAGCCTGCAATTATAATCCTCTTGGGTGTGTAATGCGTTGCAGTTTGATCTCTATGGAGATCTGTCGCTGTTCAGTTATGGATAGCGGGATATGTAGTGTATCTCTGAATATCTGGGAATACAAGAGTGAATTAGTGATCCAGCGAGAGTATTAGTCAATTAAGACTTGAGAGTGCATGAGGGTCTCCTTTGTTGGAGTGTAGGTATCATCTCACTTGTGACCCCAAGAGTCCACGAGGTGCTCATGTGTGGATGTTGGAATCTCCGTGAATGTCCCCAGAATGTTTTTGAATTCTCTCGCTTGCGCGGTATATCTTCTTATTCCACACCTACTTTTCTATCACTGACCAATCACAAAATTCGTTTCTAAAATTTAAATATACCAATTTTACAGGTGATTTCTCGTCGCTTGAGGGCAGTGGGGTATAACAAAATTTTGTACTACACCTGGTCTCCTAATTGACACCTGTGATGTCATATTATCCAATGTAACCCAAAACAATTTGCTTTCTCATAATTTTAATTGGACTCCCTCTTTCGGTGTAAGGTACTCCCTACTCCCTACGGAACTAGATAATATTAACGAGCAACTAACCTTGGATTTATCCTTGGACATAGCTCAGAGAAAAGAAAAACAATTCCCTTTTAAATTCACTCTCGTTATTTTCCATTTATACTGGAAATATACTATCTACTAAACTGTTTGAATGTTCTAAACTAACATTTCTTACTCCTATATATGTGTAGCATATATATTGATTATATAAGGCACTTAGAGTATACACGGGGGCAAATATAACGGAGTAAATATTCTGGTGATGTTTCTTATCTATCTGTTCAGAAAACAAAATGGATGCCGATGCCATTTTGTCTCTGATAGCCCTTACCTGACATATCCCCCTTTTTCTTACGGAGTGTCCTCAAGAGGTTAACATCAGTAAGAAATATACACTTGCTATTTAAGCTCAGTTGGTAAAGGGTTGGTTACGTTTTGGTCATAATGCTCGATCCAGAATTTTATTAGCACTTTCTTGACAAAACAAACCATATCACAAATATTACAGTGAGATATGTTAGCCAGCAGAAGATGACGATCAGCAACACACTTCCCACAATCTCCACTCGGAGCATTCCGGCTAGCGGTCAGAGTTCTGTCTGTTAAAATATGCCTGGACCAGTGGCGACTCTAGGAACAATATTTAGGGGGGGCACATAGGATACCACAGTCAAAACGGGGGGGCACTAATAATTTTCACCACTAAATCATACCACTGAATAAAACTAAGGGCCCTTTCACCTGGTGTGAGCTAAAACACCATCACTAAAGGAAAAATTTAGTGCGAGTCGCTAAAACGTAGTGCCTGACGACCTACTAACAGATCACCTTGTCCGCGGTAGTCCATGAACAAGGTCGTTTAGCGCACGCTAGGGAAACTAATGCAGTTGTGTACAGGATAGAACTGTTTTTTTTACAGTGCAGAGTGCCGGGTCATACCTATCCCCTGTTCTCACAAGATTGAATATGAACATATCCAGTGAATAACTTCACACCCCTGCATTATTAAAATCCTCCACGGTGGTCGTATCATCCATGTTTTGATGCACACATATATTAAGGCTGATGGGCATTGCATGATAAATGCCACCCAACAGCATGTAGAATCCTTACACTGCATTTAATAGATCCAAAAGGAAGGCCAGGTGAGCGACACAAATTTCCCTGCTGCAGCATATAAAAAATACATGTTTCAGGGCAAGACTTATTGATGTGTCCCTTTAAACATGGTCCACACGGTCACCCTAATAATCAACCGCTTCCATACTATGAATAACCCCCAGCATAAAATGTTTAAAATTAGGCAATATATTAGAATTAGGATATATATGGATAAAGGATACATTTATAATAGAGCCGACTGCAACAGCAACAACATTGCTGACCAGATCCATTACTATGGCGTATGGGGCCAAGAGAACACCTGTGCTGCATTCCTTTACATTGCCTATTAATTGCCTGTTAATTTTGGGCAAGGACCTGTTTTTCTGGAGTTAGCACCAGGGTTGAGCAGTAGGTAAAATGTTGCAATTAGCGCCCCTCAATAAATTAGCGCTGGCACCAAGTGATCTGTTAGCTGCAAAAGCGCTAAAGATCTCTAGTGCTCCCCATGTTAAGAAAAGGACGCGGAAAGTACAGTAAGCTTGTGGTACAAAACGCTAATAGCAACGCGCTAAGTGATTTTTCCTGTTTGTAGCAGGAGGCAAACAATCTGTTGGTCCGGTGCTAGACTCAATTAACCTGACGCTAAAGCAAAACCATGCCGACGCTAGGGTTAGCTCACACCAGGTAATAGTGCGCTAAATAAGTATATATAAACAAGATTCCAAAACCCCAGAGTAATGTGATGCAATGATACCTTTTTGTGATACTAACCTGATACTTAAATTCAATATTTTATTTGCTGCAATTCGGCAGTATTCGCTGAATGTCTGATTGCTGCTTCAGCGACTCCACTTTTAGAAATATACAGTGACCATTCGCTAAATAGGGAATTCACCTTATTTTCGGCGAAATAAATTCCTCTGCTTTTCGTCACATTTCGGGGATCTAAAATGAATAGACCCTTTAGATTCTAACTTCCATAATAACCCCTAAAATGCCATAAACCCAGGGAAATACAATAAAATTAAAAAACAATGTGGCATTTAGCTACCCCTTAACCCCTATCATGCAATTGATCAAGGGAAAACATGAAATGAATACACTTTGAGGCATGTAGCCAACCCATTAACCCCTAAAATGCCATTAATCAATGAAAAAATAAAATGTATACTATGAGGGATGAAGCCTGCCATTAACCCTTAATATACAACTAGAACCAAGGCAAAAACTAACATAATACACAATGTAATGTATAGTCTGAACATTAACCACTTCACTGCTGAGCCATTTCAACCCTGTGAAAACGTTTACGTCTAAGTGCACATTTTTATTTAATGTGTTATGACTTTTACTTTACACTGAATATGGTTATGTTAGGTATCATTGGAAAGGCCAGAATCTGCCCTTTCCAATGACACCTAGAATGTCCATATACGATGCATAGCAACGGAGATACCGCGGTCCGAAAAAGTGTGGGAAGCTGGATGTTGATTTTTGGTGGGGGGGCACATGGGGCAAGGAATAACCTAGGGGGGGCAATTACCCCCCCTTGCCCCCCTGTAGAGACGCCTATGGCCTGGACCATTCGACGGAGATATCATCTTTGCGGATAGTCATTTCAACTGTATGACTTGGCTTGTGTTCCAGTAAGAATTTCAAATCAGCGTCGATAGGAATTTCCTGTTCTTGGAAAACCTCAATACTTTCGACTTCCCTGACAACTTCCTCGATGATGACTGGGTACAAGGTACGATCTCCAATCGGAATTTGGGCTTGTTGGGGCACTTTTTCACAGATGAACATTCGATCATGCACAAAGATGCACACGAGCACTTCGTGGACTCTTGGGTTCACGCAGTGAGTCAAGCAAATGAGATGACACCTACTCTCTAACAAAGGAGATCCTCATGCTCACTCATGCACTCTCAAGTCTTAATTGACTAATACACTAATTCACTCTGGTATTCCCAGATATTCAGATACACTCCATATCCCACTATCCATAATTGACCACGACAGATCTCCATAGAGATCAAACAGCAACGCATTATACAGGGCCGGCGCTGCCGCTAGGCCAGCTAGGCGGCCGCCTAGAGCGCAGCGCCGCCTAGGGCGCAGCCGAGCTCCACAGGCAGGGCCGGCCCATCCATGCAGCAGGCGGCATGAAGCGCCCCTGCCCAGACAGCACGGCCCTGGAGCAGCTGCACGGCGCAAAACCTAGCAACGCCACCCGCCTCACTCAACAGGCCAGCACCCGCCCCCACTGGAGACCAGCGAGCCCCTGCCCCACCTCTCCGGCAGCGGGGTGCTGGAAGTGACGGAGGGCAGCCGGCTCCTGTTTCGTCTCTACGGCCCCACCTGCATGCCGACAGCTCCGCTCTGCTGACCTTCACCGAGGCCCGCCCTGGCCGGCCAGCAGGACAACCGCAGCTGCCTGGAGGAGTCCAACAATCTGCTGGCCGGCCTGAACGTCAGCGAGGAGGGCACAGCGGGCCTGCTGCGCCTGAAGGTGCTGCCCCTGTGGAACAGCCAGAGCCGGTGGGAGTACGCGCTGTGCACGCGGCGGGGGCCCGACATGCCCTGGCAGCTGCACGACGCACCGGACAGGCGGCTGCGGGTGCTGGGGGTGGAAAGGCCGTTGCTGCTGCAGGGCTGCATCATCGTGGTGCTGCTCGCCCTGTCAGGCATCTACAGCGGCCTCAACCTGGGCCTGCGGGTGGTGCAGCGCTGCGGCTCTGAGCGGGAAAGGCGCTACGCCAGCAAGATCGAGCCGGTGCACTGTCAGGGCAACTACCTGCTGTGCTCCCTGCTGCTGGGCAACATGCTGGTCAACACGACGCTCACCACCCTCCTGATCGGCTCCGGCCTGGCCGCCGTGATGGCCTGGGGAGACCATCAGGCCCCAAGCCTCTGGGGACAGCACCAGGCCTGAAGCCTCTGGGGACACCACCAGGCCTGAAGCTTCTGGGAACACCACCAGGCCTGAAGCCTCTGGGGACACCACCAGGCCCGAAGCTTCTGGGGACACCACCAGGCCCGAAGCCTCTGGGGACAGCACCAGGCCCGAAGCCTCTGGGGACACCACCAGGCCCGAAGCTTCTGGGGACACCACCAGGCCTGAAGCCTCTGGGGACACCACCAGGCCTGAAGCCTCTGGGGACACCACCAGGCCCGAAGCCTCTGGGGACACCACCAGGCCCGAAGCCAGGGCTCAACCACGGCTGTGAGGGTAAGTTTGTGTGTGGATGGATTTGTGTGTGTGTGGGACATTGGGTGGGGGTATGTGGAGCTTTGTGATACACTCATACACACCGTCTGTTACTGTGCGCGTTATTGCTGTGGAGCTCTGTGATACGTTCACACATGTCACAAGTTTTTTTTTGGGGGGGGGGCGCAAGTAGTTGGTCTGGCCTAGGGCGCAAAATAGCCTAGCACCGGCCCTGGCATTATACAACCAAGAGGATTATAATTGCACGCTGATCGTTGCACAAGGCTGCTACGGAATCAGAGGTAAGTGTGAGGAGGAGTGATTGATTTTAGTTGAGAAAGTTGAAAAATAATTTCTGTCTTTAGCCACACTCGTATTCCATAAATCATTAATTATGATTATTTTAGATTGAGAATAAGGTACCAGAGGTCACTTTCTGCAGCGTGACATCTGTATACTAAGATTCTCATCAATAATTTCAATCAGATAATATCTGTGTCATAGTTAAATTGATTGCGAGTGGCCGTGGATAATAAATTCTACTGTCTTCGTTATAATTTGGCATAACTTGCTAAGCGGAATAGATATTCTGGAAGTGGATATGCAAGTCAGGCAAAATAGGCTATGTGATTAGTGTAACAAATACTCAAACACTTGTTAAATGTTTAGATAAATATATATATACGTTGTTGTAATAAAAACACTTTTGTTGCATCATTGGCTGGAAACGATCTGTGTTTGATATAATTCAATTAACTGGATATCCTATGATTATACACATCTGTATTACGAACAAAATAAGTATGTAAATTATGCCCATTCTGGATCTTCTGGAATAATTGGTTAAGGCGTGGTTTATTGATTAATCGATTTGAGGTTATAAAAGAATGCAAGATTAATGTGGTTCTGCGTTAATTCTGATCATATCTGCTACATTACAGTGGCAAGAAAAAGTATGTGAACCCTTTGGGATTACGTGGAGTTTTGCATGAATTGGTCATAAAATGTGCTCTGATCTTCATCTAAGTCACAACAATTTGAAAAACACAGTCTGCTTAAAATAATACAACACAAACATTATATGTTTTCATGTGTTTATTGAACAGAACATGTAAACATTCACAGTGCAGGGTGGAAAAAGTGTGTGAACCCCTAGCCTAATGACTTCTCCAAGAGCTAATTGGAGCCAGGAGTGAGCCAACCTTGAGTCCAATCAGTGTGATATTATTGGATGTGTTGCTGAAAGCTGTCATGCCCTTTAAAAACACACACCAGTTTTGGGTTTACTGGTTTCAAGAAGCACTGCCTGATGTGAACCATGCCTCGCAGAAAAGAGCTCTCAGAAGACCTACGATCAAGAATTGTTAACTTGCATGAAGCTGGAAAGGGTTATAAAAGTATCTCCAAAAGCCTTGATGTTCATGTGCCCACGGTAAGACAGACTGTCTACAAATGGAGAAAGTTCAGCACTGTTGCTACCTTCCCTAGGCGTGGTCGTCCTGTAAAGATGGCTGCAAGAGCACAGGGCAGAATGCTTAATGAGGTAAAGAAGAATCCTAGAGTGTCAGCTAAAGAGTTACAGAAATCTCTGGCACATGCTAACATTTTTGTTGACACATCTACAATAAGGAAAACATTAAAGAAGAATGGAGTACATGGGAGGACACCACGGAGGAAGCCATTGCTGTCCAAAAAGAATATTGCAGCACGTTTGAAGTTTTCAAAGAGCACCTGGATGTTCCACAGCACTACTGGCAAAATATTCTGTGGACAGATGAAACCAAAATCAAGTTGTTTGGAAAAAACACACAACACTATGTGTGGAGAAAAAAAGGCACAGCACACCAACATCAAAACCTCATCCCCACTGTAAAACATGGCGGAGGGAGCATCATGGTTTGGGCCTGCTTTGCTGTCTCAGGGCCTGGACGGATTGTTGTCATTGATGGAAAAATTAATTCCAGAGTTTATCAAGACATTTTGCAGGAAAACGTAAGACCATCTGTCCGCCAACTGAAGCTCCGCAGAGGATGGGTGATGCAACAGGACAATGACCCAAAGCATACAAGTAATTCAACAAAAGAATGGCTTCAACAAAACAAAATACGCCTTCTGGAGTGGCCCAGTCAGAGTCCTGACCTCAACCCGATTGAAATGCTGTGGCATGAACTTAAGAGAGGGATTCACACCAGACATCCCAAGAATATTGCTACACTGAAACAGTTTTGTGAAGAGGAGTGGTCCAAAATTACTCCAGATCGTTGTGCAGGTCTGATCTGCAACTACAGGAAACGTTTGGTTGAGGTTATTGCTTCCAAAGGAGAGTCCACCAGTTATTAAGTCCAAAGGTTCACATACTTTTTCCACCCTGCACAGTGAATGTTTACATGTTCTGTTCAATAAACACATGAAAACATATAATGTTTGTGTTGTATTATTTTAAGCAGACTGTGTTTTTCAAATTGTTGTGACTTAGATGATCAGAGCACATTTTATGACCAAATCATGCAAAACTCCACGTAATCCCAAAGGGTTCACATACTTTTTCTTGCCACTGTATATGTATTGCTGATAAGGGTGGTGTCTCATTTCTTCTATCGATATCAAAATGCCTAGAGATCAGTGACATTTTCATACCTGGAGGCATTTTACGGACATCAACGTCTCTCCAACCAAAAACATCTGACAGGGATAATGGGTGTGGGTTTAGCGCTTCATAGAAGTCCCCAGAGGAAAGGCACAAGATTGGAGGTGTCCCTTATAGAAAAAGTGGCCCCACTTTGGCAGGTGGCTTTAAGCCGAATACCAGGTGAAGTCTTCTTACACGTAGGACCTCAAAAAGAAAACAGAAAAGCGCATATGGTGCAATAAAGTCTGATAAGGGAAAGCTTAGTAATATACGTAATATACAGAGTGAGAGCTGCCAGCCCTCAAATGGAGACATATCAGGTATTATTGGGTTACCTGCTTACCCCAAAAACGGTCCTCCTGGATACCTTTACAATGTTGTCAGCAGATAAATAAGGGTAGATTTTTCGCAAGTGGAAAAAAATAAATAAATAAATAAAAAAAATATTCGAAAGTTTAAGAAAAAAAATATTTAATCAAAAATAAATAAATAAAAGTTAACGGCAAGCCAAATGCGTTTCACCTGTTACAAAGGCTCCTTCAGTGGCAAAAACAAAACAGAATTACATGGGAGGTGTATTAGCACATTTAAATACACAAGTTTCCCCTTCATACTCAGCTGTATTCATTTGTAATTAGCCGTCCAGCAATTTCCGCCGGGCGGCACCATCTTTGTATACATCATAGAAGGAGGACCTTAGAGCTAGCCAGGAATATGGGATAAAACCCTCTCATGTGGGGATCAGCCTGCGTCTCAGGCTGGAGCGCACGCCAAAGCGGCTTCCCTTCCAAACCGGAAGTCCCGCTCCCTCTCCAAAGCAGCTGGGCGGATCAACTGCAGTGTAGGCGGGTGGATCAGCTTTTTGCACAAATCAGCTTTTTCAATTGTTGATTGAAAAAGCTGATCTCTGCATCTGCTTAATGCGTCAGAGTGTTTTAACCCTTTAACTGCGGGTGACGTGTGGGGAACGTCCTCATTGACTCCCGCTATATGCGGAGGACGTTCCCCACACGTCACCTGCAAGCGGGAACCCCAGCGGAGATTCTCACCTCTCTGTCCGGGGTCCCGCGGCGTTCTGACTTCTAGGAAGTCAGACGCGTCTTTTAAGGGCCTCCCCTCGTAAATGACGGCACTGCGCCTTACACGATGACATCATTTTCGGGCGACCCCCCCCCCCCACGGCAAAGCCGGGAGATCGCCTGAAAGGGAGGGGGGATCTTTTTGGAGGTCCCAGCCGTACAAGCCAGGCACCGCTTTAAAGGGGAGAGTCTCCCCTTTTAAGCGGTGCCTGGTTTTAACTACTTAGGCACGGGCTGTGATCCGGCGCTGGATCGCGGCCTAGCTCCGGTGGGGGCCGCCATCTTGGATGGCGGCTCCACCTCCGGGTCCCCCCTGGCCACCTGATGTCATCGCGCATGGCACGATGACATCAGTTAGCCAGGGAACCCCTAACTGCCCGGGGATTTCCCAAGGAAATCCCCTGGTGGAGATAGGGGTTCCTTTGAACCCCAATATCTCCCAAACGGTGGCAGCTAGGGTATCATTTGAAAGGCTTGAGCATGGCCTTTTTAATGATACCAAATATGACCATGTTTGAAGTAAAAAAAAAAAAAAAAAATTTAAAAATATATATATAAAATAAAAACGTGTTTTTTTTTTTTATTTGTGTTGTTTTTATTAATGCAGCAATATTGTTCCCATTTAAATTCTAATGTGAACAATGATGCTGCACTTATGATTTTTTTCTATGGGGTGCGTTTGCTAAAAATCACATAATCCCCCCCCAAAAAATGTAGCAGTCCCCATTTCAAATTTTTTTAACAAGCGCACCCCATAGAAAATATAAACGCAAAAACTCGTACGCTAAAATGTGGAAAAAAGCACTTTACACGTTGTACATGATTAAAATGATTAAAAATTCAAATTTTATTAATTTGTTTGTTACAATATACAGGCAGGGCATAAGGTATACATATAATATTGATATATTATGAATCTGCTGAGTCTGCCGGAAAGAACAATATATAATATGTCTGGGTGGTATAATAAAACGTGGCTTCAAATCGCGTTTAAACATGAAGAGCAAAATCGGTGAAATGGCTCAGCAGCGAAGGGGTTAACAAAGGCTTTTATCCAGAGAAGACATGCCTGCTTTTCTGTATCCTTGGGGTTCTGGTTGTACCCGAGAAACAACCATCCGCTTTCAAAGGAGAGCCCCACATAGGCTCGAAATCACACTGAGTTGATCTAAAATCAAGCTAAATTGATCTGCACCATATTCTTTTAAGAGAAACTATGGATTTTGTCTTTGAATAAGGGGCTGGGGATGACTGACAAGCAGTCCACATGCCTACTCTACGGAGCCAAGGAGGCTCTCTTTTTGTGAGTTTGAAAAATCTACCCTAAATAATGGCAAATTGTATTGGTGTTACACGAAGATGCTTTGCATTTTCAGTGAAACACAATCTACGTGATTGATAACCATACAAAAGGTAATTCACTGTATTACCATCTGAGGCGCTGCACTTCCCTTTTTCCATTTCCTATATCATTTATGATAATCACTGCATGATGGTGTGCGGTTATAGTTTGTGCTAGCGACCACATTCCAACCTTTACCACTAGGTGGCGATGGTGTAATACAGGATATTTATTTGAAGAATAGTAGAGTTCCATTTTTTTCTGCAGTTTGGCGGTCACTTCGGTGGCAAAATGAAGTCGCCGAAGCGCACCGTATTAGAAAGCACTGTACCTATCTGAATAACCCCTTAAGCGTATGTAAGCCTTAACAAAATCTTTAAAATTTCACTTGATAAAAGGCATATTTTACTAGTGTATTTTATGCCTGTACAGCGCGTATCTGCTCTAGCAAACACTTGTTTATTTTAGCCAAGACGTTACTATGAAAAAATGTTTTTAAAGAAAGAATGCAACTGTATAATGTTCAAAAGAAACTAAAAGCAGAAATATTATTCTTCAACTTGCAGGATTACTAAACCATGTCTGTTTGTTTATGGCAAAATAAACACACAAAGAAGTTGAATACAGTGGGTTTTTTTTGTACAAGAAAAATAATGTCCACATATGTCAACAGTACAGCATTATTCCTTAGAATGAATCCTACAGGGTTATTCAAAGAGAGCCGTACTGGCCCAGAAATGTAACCTAACACTGAAATTCAGCGTACGGTTACCTTTCCTGGCCACTCGGCTATTCAGAGAGCAGGCAGTTCGCTAAATGTCGGCGAATTGCCTGCACGTGCGGTGCCTGTTCGAGGGCAGTGAAATCCCCATAGAGAAGCAATGCTTCGGCTATTCAGAGAACACAAAACAGCAGTGAAAAGTTGCCAAAATGCCCTGCTGTTTGGTGTTTCCATTTCGATAGATTTATTCAGGCGAATCCCATAGGCTTCAATGTTAAAAATATTCCCGTTTTGATTCAATATCTAATAAACCGTTTATTATTATATTCTGCAGTAAAAAGTCTATTTCTAGATTATTTTTTTTTAGGATCTTTCAGGCATTTTTGGGGATTTGGTTTGGCAAACTTTTTTTTCCTTTTTTTTCTTTCTCTGTAACAGCCCTTTTTATTATCATTCATTGGATCTTATATGTAAATTACAGACATTTTTGTTCAGTAGTTTTTTGCAAACAGCGGTTTCATTTTCAAACTTTCAAGCAAACTTTTTTTCTTCTTTTTCACCTCGTCTGCGTGTTGGCTTTTTTCGGCAGCTGCTCTGCACTGTAATCGGCGGCTATTCGGGTTTCTCCGGCATGTTCGGTGGGGTTAATCCAGCTGTTTCTGCGGGTTTCGTTGAGTGTTCAGCGGGTTTGTGGTGAGTATTCCCTGCACTATGGGGGCCTTGCAGTGCTTGCGGAATACACAGCAGGGTCGGCGAACTAGGATCGCCGAATTGCCCCAAAGTGCGGGGAACGAAAAGTCACCGAACATGCAGTGACTTTTAGAATCTCTTTGAATAAACCGGCTAGTGTTTTTATGACATGAAGAATCCACTAGATGGCAGTGTTCATTTGCAGGATTATAAACACTGCTGTTGCAAAATTAAAAACGTCTGTGAATTCTATCCGGATGGTAAGGATCATGGTTCACGGGATTTTAAAATCTAGAGTTTTATCTGAAATTATGTGAAAATGTCTAAATCGCAACCTGTCATTAATGATACAAACCAAGAACATTTTATTAGTGACTTTCCAGTTTGTCATTATAGTGATGATCTTAACGTATGTTTTATTCTGCAGGTATAGATAGAGCTGGGTTTTTGTAAGAGATGTGCTGCGGATTTTTTTGCATAGGAATGTTGCATTCGGCCCAGCGTAATGAATGGTTTTAAGGGCCAGGCTCTGAAGTGCATAGAATAAATCAGGGACCTTATTTGAGGGAAGCGACACGTGGAAGGAGTGTTTGGTTGAAGCAATAAAATAGCTCTAAAACTCTGAAAACCTTATTGAATAAAATAAGGGCTGGCATGAACGACATTTGTTAAGCAGTGCACTGCAAACGAAATTTTGGTTGCTCCGGCGTGTGTAATATTAATATATATTTATTACATTTCATGTGCTACTACATTACTGTACCTATAGTTTGTTGTGCTTGAAGACCGACATTTGTTTATCTAGGCGTCTTGTATATCCGTACAATTGTTAATTTTGACAGGTCATTTTAATTTAGTTTTAGTCATACAGTTCCCCGCACTTCGGCAAGACCGATTCGTCGACCCTGCAATGAATTCGGCATTCACCACAGGGTCCCTGAAATGCAGGGAAAAGCCTCTAAACACATCCGAAAAACCACTGAACTGAATGGAAAAATCGCTGCAAAACCACCGAAAAAACATTGGGTCGATCAGGTAAGCTGCCGAATAAACGCGTACGCACCCGACTATCCGCCACAAAAAAAGCCGACGATCCGCTAACAGAGCGCTGACCAGCAGCCGGAAAAGCCGACAAGCGGGTAAAACAATAAATAAAACTCTGCAGCTTTTAAAAGTGTAGCGCTCACTCCCGGAGGAGCCGCTGAAAATGAACCACGGGTCAGTCTCCCCGCACTAGGGAATAAATATACTCCAGCACAGTTGTGGGTTTTTATCATTTAAATAGTTTACTAAAATATTTGGCAGATATTGAGATACGGTATTCACAGATATTATTTACAGTACTTTCGTATTGCGATAAACCGCGTAGCGGAAAAGAAACGAAACACGAGGCTTCGTATTTCGGAAAATAAAATATTCGTAACCGAACATAAAAGAAAATGCAATTGCACGAATATTCAGAAAAGGGACACGTAGCGGAACCCCAGAATATACAATCACTTCGTATCACGGTAAACGCGCAGCGGAAAAGAGAAAAATATATTCGAAACGTATCTTTAACCCCCGTTCCGATTCGTAACAAAATTGAGTCCTGCACAGGTTAAGTCCCGAAATATAAAAGGTGTGTATGTGTGTAAGGTACCCGGGTACTGTTCAACTGGCCAGTGAATTTACTTGAGAAATGTCTTCGACTAGTCAAGTTGGGGCCCTGTGGACTTTAAAGAAAAAACAGCAGCGTGCTCTTTGTATTATAAACGGCCTTGGAGGCCTCTCACCCATCCTCCGGTTGCTTTAGGCTCCGCTGACCCAGGACGTCTCTCCGCTGGATTTTGACTGGGGATACTAGCGGCCGGATCCGTTGTCTGACTTCCCGTAGCTTGTCCACGACTTTTCCTCAGCTCACCGCCTGCTCTCTGTACCCGATCCACTTGCGGTGACTCCTTACTCGAGGTCTTCGGTTGGTTCCCTCTGTAGCAACTCTGGAACTTGGAGGGCTCCTTCTCTTGAGGACTGAATGACCCGGTAACCGAACTGACAGGTCTCACTTGCTTTCCGCCCTAGGCCCTCTCACAAAGTATCGCACTGCGTCTGCTCTCTCTCGTTCCCTGGCGCGCTCTGGCGCGTTCTCCACGAGGCAGAGGATGTAAGTGTCCAGTCCCCACCCACTTCCTGTCTTCTTGCAAAGCATGCCGGGCATTGTAGTCCCAATGTCCAGTATCTCTGATCGCGATAGTCTCCATCTTGTGGCCAAAAATAGGTACTGCCACAGCAAGATTTTTAACACAGCGCTACAAAAGCTTTTTGCAGAAAAACTACTGCATGAAAATGCCTGAAAATGACATACAAGGTCCTAGGATGAAATGCTGACACCCCCCCCAAAAAAAACCATGTGCTGTGTATGAGCGCTTCTCAGCCACAGCAATAAAACACACAGCTCCACATTTCCCGCCACAGTCACACATCCATATACCCACATATCCACAGATGGTCATATATCCACATACAGTACTTGCCCATACACCCCCTGAGCAGGGCTCGTCGAAGCCCAGACGGGCACCGTGCTTGGTGGAGGCCCTGGTGGTTGCTCCATGCCACGGCCTTAAACAAGGCGGCAAGATGCCACCACTGGCAAAGGGTCGCCTGGAGCCAGGGACGGGCCGGCCCCGGGTATGGAAGTATGGTAGCATGTTTGTAGCAATTAATTTGAATAACTTCTAGAAACAAACACCTGTGTCAATTCTGGATTGGAAATCCATAAGCTTCAAGGTGTTTCTCCTGATCCTCCTCTGGGATTCAGCCAAGTGGACAAAGCTAAAATTAATACATTTGAACATGACCTGGCAAAGTTCTTAACGGCAGGAAAAGAGATCTAGAAAGATGATTGGTCAAAGACGTCCACATCAAACACAGTCTCCACTGTAACGTTCTTTTGAGCAGAAGATCCAAACAATGAACTTCATTAGTGCTGTATGCTAGATCACCATTCCAAATGGTAATCAAACATGTTACCAATGTAATGTAACCAGGAATCTGCATTTTTAATACATTTTCATATAATTCTTCAAAAACTGTCATTAATAAATTTACATACAATGGTGCGGTGCCAGTGCCACATGTGACCCAGCATTATACCCTGTTCTTGCAAATAGCAGAAATCCCTCATTTATGAGGACAATGGTTTTTTTGGTTTTGCGGATGATGGCTTGTTTGAAATGAAGTCTCCAGAGCCTCCTCATAATGAACGTGTGTGTGTGTGTGTATATATATATATTATCTACGTTTATGAACAAGGGAATGCTCTCAGGTTTATTCAAATGTACTATTTTGAATAAACCTGAGAGCATTCCCTTGTTCATGACCTGGGATACAAAATCTGTAGAGTCTTTCAGAGATGGATTTATACTATACAATGATAAACTGGGTCAACCCAGGACAAAGGGTAATACAAAGCCGATTTATAACAGGACCATCTCCAGGAACAGTCTTTATAACTAGGTAATACGGGCAAAGGTCTCACTACAACTTGGGCTTCAAGTGATACAGTGTCCACGGAAGGCCAATACTGATTTTGCACAAAATACATTTTGCATTCGCCTTCAACAGCTAACCAAGAAAGCTTTGAAAATTCTGTATTACGTTTTGGCTTTACAATTAAATTTTTTTGCATAACAAGTAGACTTTCATACATAAGTTTGGCCTAAGGCTTCACTAAGCTTAGGTCCTCCTCCTCATTGTGTCGGCAAGGTAGGGAAGCCTGGGAGTCGTGGAGACTTCTCTCTTGGAGCCTGGGGGCTCCTTTTTTGAGCTCGGGGAACATGTTTGTGTAGGTGTCTCTGTGTGGTGGCAGTTGGGTAAGAACACATGACCCAAGATTTCTGAAGGCACCTGCGTGAGCGTTAACGTTAGCCCTGGTGGCCCTAACGCGGGTGCACCGTAGTACAATCCAAAGCTAATGGGTTCAGAAACCCGTTACCGTTTGGAATCTTGCGCTTTACTGCGCAAGATTACTGTACTTTGCGCTCCCCATGTTAATTATAGGGAGCGCAAAATGTTAATCAGCATTAGGATTAGAATATACTAACGCTAATTAACGTCCGGCTTCGGTTAACAGAAAGTTAGCCACAGCCTGGACTTGGTGCTAACGGATTCCGCTGGTGCAGAATCAGTCGGCACCAGCCAAACAACACCCAAAATAAATCGTATACTCACCTCCTATCCTGCGGCGAGGACTGCGGCTCCAACCGTCTCCTCCGTCCGGCGGGAGCAGGGAGAGACTGGGGGAAAAGTCCCAGTGTCTCCCCCTGTGGATCACTATGCCGACCTGCTGGATCTCGCGAGGCGAGATCTGGCAGGTCATGTGAATGGCGCCGTCTGCCTCAATGAAGTCCTATGAACTCCATGGAGAGGATGCGCGTGGTGGCGCTTAGAGCTGCCGCGCGCATCCCAGGGCTTTACGGCCGTAAACAATGCAGGCAGCTTTTTAAGCTCCAGCATTGTAATATCGTGCTAAAACGTGGGCGGAAAGGAGAAACCTGCAGGCGCAGGTTTTTCTCCTTGGCGTCCCCGCTTTAGTGTGATTTATATAATGTAGCACAACGTGTCTTTATTTTCTTCCACCCAGCAAGTTACTCATAACAAACATGTCTACACCTGTTTTACACATACAAATAAAGCTCGTATAGGCCACAAACAAAAAGTTACCTACTGCAGGTTGAAAGCCACATTTTTTCACGTCATTAGCTACAGGTACACAAATTACAAAAAAAAAGCGGAACTAGGTTATGGTGTGACTATAAAGGGCAGGATTAGAAAGCTGGTGCTAACCTAACCTGAGCTATTGTAAACTTAACCAGAGCTGTTGTAAATTTAGCAACTCCATAGACTATAATGGATCTGGTAAGTTTACAATAGCGCTTCCTAAGTTAGCACCAGCTTTGCAATACTGCCCAAAGGGTTCAGTTGAGAGTGTGTTTTATTCATACCTTCACGTATAAATGTCTGATTTATTTATGTTTTATTATTATGCATGATTATGGACATGTTTTGCTGTTGTGTTGTTTTTTATTATTATTACTTTTGATTAGGAAATGTATTGAATAAAATGTTCACCGATAGAATTTAACAAAGACCATATGATTACAATTATAAACGGTGATCCATTCGCAGCACTGTGTGAGCCCTTCCTAATCACGTATGGTTCAATACCATCTAGCTAGACGATGGGGAGTTTGTATCGAAGTATGTATGCATAGTTTAGGTCACATGGGTCCATCTTGCTCATGTGCAGTCTGATTTCTATGTTCTATATACACATTATCCCATTAGCATTCTGACCCTATCCCAAAATCCAGGTCCTTATAGTGTGACCGTTACCTTCTATAATCCACAGGAGCCCCTTCCTATCTGAGCCTGTCCTGAAAATGTAATGATGATGACGCCCCATTGGGAAATAATGTGACTGTAATACATCTCTCCAATCATGTATTAGGTAAGGGACCTGAAACTCTTTATGCTGGACAGAAGCTGAATGATAATGAATGGCACACGGTCCGTGTTGTGCGACGAGGAAAGACTCTCAAACTAACAGTGGATGATGATGTGGCTGAAGGTAATGTCGGTTTGAAAATAATTTAGATTGTGTTTGTAGCACTCACAAAAAGTATTGCTATTCATTTAGCTGTTATTTATCCATCTAGGACCGTACTCTCCGCTTTTAGTGATGTACTACAATGTCATTTATTTCTGCATCTAGAAGGTCGAGGTATAATAATTGTAATTCTACAAATTAAATGCTAGTTGCTCAGTTTAAGAGATGTGCTGCTTACGGCACAGAGAAGCTGTTGGACTTATTCTTTGAGAGTTGTAAAACACTGTTACAGGTATGAAGGCGTTCAAGTGTACAACACTTGGGTTTCTCTGTACATCTATTAAAGATGACTATTTGGTTTTTTGGGTTTTTTAAATAAGAGGAAAAATCAGAACTTTCTATGCATTGGATCAATATGTATTCTCATTTCCCTTTTATTTCCCACCCTTTTCTAGGTACCATGGTAGGAGATCACACTCGCCTGGAATTTCACAACATTGAGACAGGAGTGATGACCGAGAAGCGCTTTGCTTCTGCTGTCCCCTCAAGTTTTATCGGACACCTGCAAAGTCTCATGTTCAATGGCCTACTCTACATCGACCTGTGCAAGAACGGCGACATAGATTATTGTGAACTGAAAGCTCGATTTGGCATGCGCTCCATTATAGCAGACCCAGTCACATTCAGGACCAAGGCCAGCTACCTGACCCTCTCCACGTTACAAGCTTACACCTCCATGCACCTCTTCTTCCAGTTCAAAACCATTTCACCCGATGGGTTCATACTCTTCAACAGTGGGGATGGCAATGACTTCATCGCTGTGGAGCTGGTGAAAGGGTAGGACAACTGACAAGAGGCATAATGTGCAGGCTGGGCAGGAAGTCGCATAAGGAGAATAAGGGAAGGGATAGGTTGGAATTTATAGCGCATGTGAAAGCAGAGGAGGAAGCGGATTGACTAAAGTTGTATACTATAAAAGAAACAAACAAGACCGCTTGGTTATATTGTCAATAATAAATTTGTTACATTGTCTCAACAGTTAGTACCTGTAAGTACTCAATCCGATTTGCCCATACTTTTATTGGGTAGGCTTGGTAGTAGACAGTATCGTGGGTTAGATATGTTTGTGGGTGAAGAAAGTAGAATGTATTAATGCCTTCGGATATTTCTCTTTATGCAGGTATATCCACTATGTGTTTGATCTTGGGAATGGCCCTAATGTAATCAAAGGAAACAGTGATAAAGCACTTAATGATAACCAGTGGCACCATGTGGTAATAACACGTGACAACAGCAACACACACACTTTGAAAGTGGACACCAAAGCTGTTACACAAGTCATCAATGGAGCAAAAAATCTGGACCTAAAAGGTTAGTAAAGACTGCATTAGGTTTACAGTAGGAATGCCAACTGATTTTCATTGTGTCAAAATTCCCATTAAAAACATTTGTGCAGACCATGTCAATACTAAATTTTATCCAGACCAGGGGTCAGCAACCTTGGCTCCCTGATGTTTTGGGAATTACATTTCCCTTGTGGCTCCGTCAGCCTAATGGGTGACTGCGCATCATGGAAGATGTAGTTCCCAAAACATCAGGGAGCCAAGGTTGCTGACCCCTGATCTAGACTGTTATCTCCTATGAGCAAGGCACACCTCTTGTCTCCATCCTATGTCCATTTATCTGTATCTTGTTCCCTTATGGTTTATTGTAAAACGCTGCAGAAACTGTTGGCGCTATATAAATGACAACAATAATAGTAAGTGCATAGAAATATGTGCAGAATCTGTTACCTTCACAATTATGTGAGCATCACTGAATTGAAGTAAATCATAGAAATATTCATTGAAAAACGAATCGTGCATCACTCTGAGCAGAATCTGCTCCCCCTGACCTTAAGACCTAGCCAACCGCTTTTGCTTCACTTTTTGATGCTCACGGCATCTTTCAGTGTGTTTACTATGTGCATCAATTCATATAATTTTCAGGCAACAGATTTTGTTTTGACGAGTGACACTTTCATAATTTTTAAATGCATATTTCTTCTTCGTGCTTCAATCCCGTTATTCATGCATCATTTTAAGACAGCATAATCTGTTTTATAGTTTTGAATCGTGTGTAATACTATTTCTAAATATACTTGTGTATTTGTGCTTTCAATTCTCTCATGTTCATTTAATTTTCAAGCAAGTGTCTTCTCCATCTTTTAATTTTCCGCTGTAACAGACTCTTCCATTTTATTTTATTTTAGTTCTTTTTTTTTTACCCGAGCCAACCTTGTGCCTTTCCCCCCCAACATTTTTTTTCTCTATGCATCTTTTTCTCGTTTGTAAAATAAATAAATATACATTTTTATTCAATAGGATTCTTGCCATGCTTAAATAAACTTTGTTTACTTGCAGGTGATTTGTACATTGCTGGTCTGGCTCAAGGCATGTATAGCAGTTTGCCAAAGCTGGTGGCATCTCGGGATGGATTTCAGGGTTGCTTAGCCTCTGTTGATCTAAATGGACGTCTGCCAGATTTGATTAGTGATGCCTTGCACCGCAGCGGCCAGATAGAACATAAATGTGAAGGTACAAACTCAAATATTAATGGCAGCAACAGTGAAGTCATCGTCCGTTTCTGGGATTCCATCCAGCCAATTCTCACCGCCTCCATATCACCCCCATTTTCACCACTCTCTCCCTCTTGCACCCTCACAGTGCCATGTTTTTATACTTTGTTACTCAGTGCTGCTCTTCTCATCATCGTCATCTCACGGTGACCAGTACTGCAACTACTTTACCATCAAGCAGCTGCAGGAGCCAAACGGACTTGGAATCTCAAACCCAGCCACTCCTAGTCCACAAACTTATACTCTTGTGAATACATTTGGAGCGTTGCATATATTTTTTCATAATCCAGCAATGGGATCTGGCATGCAGAAAGGAAGTAGTAGGCTGCATGGACTTGTGGTTGAGCTAGCCGGGCGTCCTTGCGCGAGAGTTAAAGGACTTCCGTTTCAAACAATATGCAGAATGGTTGTTGTTTAGTTCTTGTCCTACTGATAGAATAACATCTTCTCCCCCTGTTACAGAAACTAATAGTTTGTAATAATTCATTAATATTCGTAAAGACTTTAAATCCTCAATGTACAAATCACAGAGACACGATAGCGCATGTATTTGTAATTAGGGTTTAAAAGAGCCAATTGAAAAAGTCCAAACTTGTAACACAAAAAAATTTAATTTTGAAAAAAAAGTAATTATCTTGATTACACTGTATTTTCAAAATAAAATCGTCATCCAGACGTTTGCCTCTTGTTTTGTATCAGGAGCCCTGAGAGCACACATCGACATACGCAGAGTATATTGAGGTGTATCTGGAGTTACCCTAAATAATGACTTGAGGAGTATGAAAGCCCACGTCGACAAAGAAACCGAACTACGTTCTATTGTAGTAAAGTAAACCGTGCCATTTCTAAATAGGACTATACAGAAAAGGTAAATAGTATACTGGGAGAAGAGTAAATGGGTTTGATGGTTATACAATTCTAGCTTGTGTGCATGGAGCAAATCAAATGGTTTTCAATTCTTAGAGTTGAGAAGCATTACGAGTTAGCAGGTTGAACATTCAACCCGCCCATACCTGCCTAAACCACATTCCCGTTATTTATGAATCGTCTTAGACTTAAACTCGGGAAGGCTGTCCAGTGGTTGCTGATTGACAACTTTCAGGGTGGAGGCAAGGCCTTGGCTTTGAAATGCTGTCATGGTGGTTAAGGACAGCCAGGAGGTGGGGGACAGGCCCCTTTATAAAGTTATGTCATGGTAGCTAGAGCATCCCTATGTCAGAAGTAAAAGGAACTTGCTAATAAACTGTTCTTGATTTTAGTGATTCGAAAAAAGAGATGAGCACTGCGAACAAAGGGACTAGAGGGAAGGAGTTATGTGGAGAAGCAGAATCTAAAAAATAGGAATGTTGAGGTTAGGACTACTGGTATTACAGTAACATTCCTTTTTTCTAGTCTCTGAACTTCACCTCTGATCTCATCTTGATCTGGATGGTCTGAAGTCATCTGACCGGTTGCTTGCAGTGGGCAACACTAGTCATCTGTAGATGTCCGACCTGGGTCGTCCATAGTCACTCGTAGTAGACAACCCTAGTTGTACTTTGTCGAACGACCTAGGTAGTCTGATACCAAGTTGATCGTACGAATACGATTCCAGTGGACGGCCAGCTTATCCTCTGCTTGTTTGCTCATAAAGCTTTATAATGCCTTCCTCAGACATTTCACATTCCCAAAATGCTTCTTTTCAAAAATTCATCTTTCTTTTAATCATCAAATGCCACATTCAGATACTCTGTATTCCAGACTTCCACAGGCCATCATTCTGTATACCAGGCTTCCTCCCTTTGATTAATAATCCTGTATTGTCTCAATGGACTAATTAATAATTCAGTAAATTCCTATTACTGTTCTCTCTTATAATTCCTATCCTACAAAGAGTCACTGTGACCCATCTCATGCCATATTGCCTCACTCGTCTGTCCCAAAATGCTGCATTTGGATAACACTTTCCAAGACGTTACATCTTTGATATTTTCACTTCCCATAATTCAGACTAGGATACGTAGCCCTTTTTTTTTATTTTTTTTATCCAATATAAATTTTGCCTTCTACCAATGATTGGATTTCTGCAATTCCTGAGTTTAATACTTGGCATTCTCATAACGCCTTCCCCATTTGCTAAATCTGGTTTTGGTGTGATGTTATTTCTAGTGGATTTTTTACTTTTATTTATTTTTTGATGTATAAATGTCTAGTCTATCCCTTCTAGTAAATGATTAATGTGGGACACCGGCTAACAGTGTGTTATCCATCTTTAACCCCTTATTTTACAGTTATATGTGGCATGTGTTCTGTCATTTAGTGATTATACCTTCATTAAAAATGTATTCCGATCAATGATCATCCATTTGCTGCTTTGGGAAATCTGACTATTCAATTCAGAGCTTTGTGAGTTCACCCCCACTTAGGGTATTTACCTTTCTGCATTTCAGTCTACATCTATTCAGGGCCGGTGCTAGACTATTTTTCACCCTAGGAAAGACCAGCTACTTGCGCCTACCCCTCCCAGAAAAAGGGGTTACCTGTTGAAATACCGGGGTGGGGCGACACACTGTGCACTGGGACACACACACGCACACACTGTGCACGGAGGCCTGCGCATGGTCATTCAGCACCCATCTTACCCCTCCGCTGGTCAGGCCCGGGATCGGTCTGTGCTTATTTCTTTCCCCTGCCTCTTTCTTTCTTTCCCCTGCCTCTTTCTTTCTTTCCTCTGCACCTTTCTTTCCTCTGCACCTTTCTTTCCTCTGCACCTTTCTTTCCTCTGCACATTTCTTTCTTTCCTCTGCACCTTTCTTTTTTCTTTCCTCTGCACCTCTTTCTTTCTTTTCTTTCTTTGCGCCCACACACCATCTGGTGGCACCTGCGCATCACCATATGACGCCACTTTCTGTGCCGCCAGTGGGGGTCCGCAAGCCGCCACTGCCGGCTACACAAGCCACGCCATGAGGAACGGGTACAATAATGGAACCAGGGTTTGGGCCGGCTGCGCTCTTAGACGGCAGTGTGCCCTAGACTGTTGCCTAATGGGAGCACCGGCCCTGAATCTACTCCATGCTCTATTAAAATGTGATGTTGTGAAATGAGAGGATGTACAAATTAATTATATGAATGTGTGTTATTATGTTTTGCTGTGGAACTGCTTCAGGCTAGCAAATGCATGATAAACTATGAAACCTATTTCATTCTATATTGTTATGGTATATGGAAAAGGACCTCCGTAGCCAGTGTTTCCCAGCTAGTTCCTTATGAAAAGTTATGGCTTGATGTCTAGCTGATACGTACATATGTTTCACTTCAGCGCCTTTAAGGTGAAATATACACTTCCTTACAATACTGCCATAGATGATTTTTTTTTCCCCAACCTCATGGCTGGTGGCACCTACAATTTCATCATTAGTCTGTGCTATTTTCAGTCTCCCTAAAATAAACCCAATACAATACTGTTTTAGTTAATTAACCCTTGTCTTTGTACAAATTTCATTTGCAAAGATGCATGAATACTGTGTCAAGCTTTGTTAATGTACCTGAGAAGAACGCTTTGGAAGATCCATGGAGCCATTGCTAATCTGCAAACCCAAGCCTGACAGCCAGTGTTCTATTGGGAGCTTTACGATGTAGTTAGTAAATGGGAAATACCATGTACTAACCAGAGAAATGTGTGTAGAACATTCTTAAATGTCATTTGTGTTTTATGAGAAGTAGTATGGCCTGTTTTGGTCCTGATGTCCAGAGGGTTAAGGTGATTTATTTCAATTTACGGTTACGGGTCTTCGCACCTTGTGGACATAACTTGCTTTGCTCCTGTCTGCACTGTGAGCTTTGTTTGCAAGGCGCTCATGCTCTGGCTGTATGTACACCTTGTGGCTAGCACTTGTCCACTGACTGGCACGCACATGGATACCAACGCTCTTTATTATAATTTTTTTGGGGGTTAGTGGTGTTGGCTGCAAGTGGGGCCATAAAGCTGCTGTTATCCTGACTATTGCCGCCTTACTAACATCTGCTTTGTTTATCTTCCTTTGCTAACAAAGACGCTTTGACCAAAGCTAATCTACAAGGTAGTCCATTCATCTCGTAACAAACGTCACCTTCAGTCAGCTAAAATACAGCCACAGATATGCATGCTGTGTCTGGTATGCGGTGCGCATTCTTTGTGTCCTGAAAGCATGGTCTGTTCACCCAAAGACGATGGTACACCCACTTCAGTAACCCAACAAGCTTGATTCACTGCTGAAATTTACAACCATGTAGCCTCAAAGAGTTATCCAGAAAAGATGGCAGACAAGAACCAAAAATAGGCGATATCGGGACAAGAAAAAGCTATGACATCACAACCACATGTGCCAACATTAATGTGCTAATGACACAGAAATGACGAAGAGGGATTGCAGTATCCTGGTGGGTGGGCAGAGGTGTTTTTCAAATTCTGCTGCAACTCCCCTTTCCCGAAGACTCTAAACTTGATATTAAAGAGACACACTAGGTTCTGTGACCACTCAATGTTATTTGAGTGGTCACAATGCCCTCGTCTCACTTTTCCCCAAAGGGGGGACGACGACTAGCTAGGGCTGATTCAAATCCGAGTGCAAGGGCTTAGGCTCACCCCCAGCTTTCAGGGCTTTGAGACATAGGCTCTCGACGTGTTCCATCATTGAGAGCTGATGGATTGGGTGGACGCTTGCTTAAAAGATCATGTGATATGCGGCATCTTTTATAGGAAGAAGGCAACGTATAAAATGCGGAGCAGCGTTGAAGTAGCCTAGCACTGGAGTTAAATTAAGTTTACAAATAAAGGGTTAAATTGCGATGGTGTTTCAGGAGGGGTTGATTTTTAACCCCTGTCTCTTTTCTTGTTTTAACCCGATTGTATCTCCTTTGCGACAATTATTCCCAGGCTATTGTTGACAATAAAGTTATACTTTAGAACAAGAACAAATGTATTTACAGTCGCCATGCAATTTCTAACATTACAGTTTAGATCCAACTTGCTTTGTTTATACACCTATACACCCCGATTATCTGGAGGACACCCTAAGAAGGGAGACATTGGGGGTGGGAATGCTGCCCCTTAAATCTGCTACTCCAGACCTAGTTGGCATGTGCAAGAAAAGGCTGCCGTGTGTGGGGAAGTAGGCTTAAATAGCCTGCGCCTATCCCTATCCAAATACAGGTTCTAGAGATCTTCTGGTCACCTGAGTGTATGTGGAGAGGCAAGTAGGAGTTGTGTTGCTAATAATCTGATCTGATGCCTACCTTGCCATATTGCTGGGCCAGCCATGCTTTCAGTCACTCCTGCCTGCTAACAATACTGTGTGCCCACTGCACGCCAGTCATACTTTTTTTTTGTGCCTTGTTGTATAAGCTCAGTGTATATGCTGCATGCTCTGTCCTTTTTGCATAAAGGTGATTTGGTATGAAATAGCTGGCAAATGTATGGTGGTCTTCCTCTCCGGATTCGGTCTGCTTTTTTTTTCTTTCAGGTGGATATATATATGTATGTATTTGTGTGGATATATATTTATATATATGTATGTATTTGTGTGGTTATATATTTATATATATATATGTATTTGTGTGGATATATATTTATATATATGTATGTATTTGTGTGGATATATATTTATGTATTTGTGTGGTTATATATTTATATATATGTATGTATTTGTGTGGATATATATATGTATGTATTTGTGTGGATATATATATATATGTATTTGTGTGGATATATATATATATATGTATGTATTTGTGTGGATATATATATATATATATATGTATGTATTTGTGTGGATATATATATATATATATGTATGTATTTGTGTGGATATTATATATATATATGTATGTATTTGTGTGGATATATGTATGTATTTGTGTGGATATATATATATATATATGTATGTATTTGTGTGGATATATATATATGTATGTATTTGTGTGGATATATATATATGTATGTATTTGTGTGGATATATATATATGTATGTATTTGTGTGGATATATATATATATATGTATGTATTTGTGTGGATATATATATATGTATGTATTTGTGTGGATATATATGTATGTATTTGTGTGGATATATATATATGTATGTATTTGTGTGGATATATATTTATATATATGTATGTATTTGTGTGGATATATATTTATATATGTATGTATTTGTGTGGATATATATATTTATATATATGTATGTATTTGTGTGGATATATATATTTATATATGTATGTATTTGTGTGGATATATATATATATATGTATGTATTTGTGTGGATATATATTATATGTATGTATTTGTGTGGATATATATTTATGTATGTATTTGTGTGGATATATATTATATATATATATGTATGTATTTGTGTGGATATATTTTATATATATATGTATGTATTTGTGTGGATATATATTTATATATGTATGTATTTGTGTGGATATATAATATGTATGTATTTGTGTGGATATATATATATATATGTATGTATTTGTGTGTATATATATATATATATGTATGTATTTGTGTGGATATATATATATATATATATGTATGTATTTGTGTGGATATATATATATATGTATGTATTTGTGTGGATATATATATATATATGTCCTAAAAAATTGACAAAACCTTTACTGCTCCATAAATATGCCATTTCATATACTTGGTAAATTTGCTTGGCATGTAGTACAGTATTCCACATATTTCTGAAAATCTATTATACAGCTTGCACCGTAGTCTTCGGGGTGTATAGCTTATGTGCATTACTGTGTTTGTATAGTGTACCATATAGATTGTATCTAGATACTACAGCAAAATACAGAATTTGCATCGCGACTTATTTACTGTTCCTCTCAAACATTATATGGTCTGTATGGCATGCAACTGGCACGTATCGCTATAAATTTATAGAAACGTGCAATATTTACTATAGAATACTATACTGTGAAATGTTAAATAATGCAGCATGCATGTAGATTGCATGTTCTAGATACTACAAACTCTATTCTAGCTAAACAGGATCCACATTATAGACTGTGTATCAACACGGCACACCAAACTATACAGTATTTATAGACTGTATCAACACGGCACATCAAACTATACAGTATTTATACACAGTGTTTATTGGTGTGTTGTGCACATTGCATCTAACATACAGTACATTATATACATGTATATTGGTGCTATAATAACTATAGTGAGGTGTAGAAAATCTAATAAATTGCTGTTGTTTGCGGTACAGACTAATGTTCTACTTAATTGTTTTGGGGTTTGGAAGTTGCACTCTAAACCAGATTAAGAGATTGTTATTAAGGTGGGTGCTTATGGGACCGACGTGGCCAAGGACTCAAACTGTAGAAGATTATTATGAGTTACCAGGCGCTCAGATCTGTATATGGTGGCTTTATTAGTGAGACATCAAACACAGTGTTACAGTCAAAGCATCGACACTTGCGAAAGGTCGCCGCGTCGGCCGAAATGCCGTGTTTGATTTCATTCTGCCATGTACGTCGGAGTGCCTGTTGCCTCACATTTCCTTTTTATATTAATGTTCTAAGCTTTGTAAATTCCTTATACTTTAACGTGTACAATATGGATTTGCCTGGTTATTGTATACTATACTGCTTCAAACTGTATTTTATTGTAATTTTGCTTCAATGTACAGATTGCAAATGATCTCCTGCAACATCGGATATAGACGTTCTATCGTGTAATGTGAAACGAACTAACCAAAATGAAGCTGCTTTGCTATAATTTGCTTTGCTCCCAAGTTCCGCTGTTTTGTTAGTTTCCTGCTGTTCTGCAGAGTCTTTCTGCACCGTTATTCTATTCCAGTTTTTCCCAAACCTGTCCTCAGGACCTGCTGACCTGCCAGGTTTGCAAGATATGTGAAGCACAGCACAGGTGATATGATTCGCTGCTCAGTGATTGCAGGATTCAGTCTGCATTTCCCCAAGGTGATCCTTAAAATCTGGCCTGGTTGAGGGTCCCAAGGACAGGTTTGGAAAGCTACTCCTTTTGGTAGCTAAAACATTGCAACGTCACGCAAATAGAAAAAGGCAGTGCTCCAGGGTGTACAGGGCCGACACCATTGTTAGGCAGTCATGCAGGTGGTCTTCACTGACCCTGTGAACGCTAATGAGCGGTCAGGGAGTGCACTTCGATCCAGCCTAATGGATAGGGACAGGAGCGGTGTAGCAGAAGCACAGGGTGAGGTGGTGATATGGAAACACTTAATGAACTTTAAATTGGGTGTGAATAAAATAGAGAAAACTATTAGTTGGTGTAAGCAAGGAGCGACACCGTACGGGAATGGGGGATACCAGCCTAACTGGTGTTTGGTGGGTAAACCTTTGAGAGCTGTTGGGGGTACAGAAAATGTGTGATCAATATTGTGGGATACAGTAAATTTGGGAGAGTTATTGGAAGTTACTGGAGACAGACATTAAGGGTACAGGAAATGTTTGGTGGAGACAATTGGGTATATGTGAACTGTAAGGACAAGATCAGGTGTGCATGAAATGCATTAGAGAGCAATTTGGGACGAGGAATGGGAATCAAATCCTCACTAAAACTAGTACACCGATACCCCTGTCAGGGAACGGCTGCCAAATGACCTCTGCGCCACTGGCACACACGGGTTATTTTGCAGTGGGTGGTGTGTTGGATCTTGGTGGCCTTAATAGTGCAGCTCCAAGAGCGATGCTTCCTTTGGATTTCCGAATTTATACTGGGTAGTTTTAATTATTATTTAAATATTTTTACTATAAACTATAGCAGGGCTCAAAATTTCAAGTCCCAAGCTACTAACCAGGCCATAAGAGTTACTCGCCAACAGTTGCTCCACCTAACCCCTACCCAGCCCTTAACTTTGCCCCTAAACACACACCCTTAAATGATTTTATGAATGTACACTGTTAAAGGTTTTATTTAGAATAAGGTTACAAAAATAACATTAATACCCAGACATCAGACCCCAGATACATGTATAGCCAGTCATCAGACCCCAGTGTGAGCGGAGCGAGGAGGCAGGGAAGCTCCTCTCCACCCCTGCCAGTGACAGACGAGCTTGGTCAGGTTAGGCAGTGGATCCCTGCCACCGTGCAGCCTGGGGAAGCAGGGGCTGCACAGTGGTACTGCTGGCACAAGCAGCACAAAATAATTTCTTGTGCTGCCTGCGTGTGCATTTCCACTCACCCTCACTTAATTTCCACTCGCCAAATGCTAGTAGGCGAGTGGAAGTTTTGAGCCCTGAACTATAGTATTATTCTGTCCTCTTGGAATTGCGGAAATTTTAGTTCAGATAATAACAGTCCCATAAAGAGTCTAGACTATATATACAGTACATAATGTACATTATGGTTACTATGCTGATTCCAGATCTGATACGGAGAGATTGATACCTAACGTAATGATGTGTTGTTATTCTTTTAGCATCTCTGGCGAACAGACATTTTAAACGTTTTGTAGATTGTTGACAGCTGATAAATTGCAGGTTTGGTGCTGTGAGCATAAAACCCAATGAAATCTGCAATGTTGATTTGGAGGGAAACAAATCTTGTGGCTTGTAATTGCATGTCACAATTCACACCCCCTCATCTATCCCCTGCATGACTGAAGTGTTTGCGCTGCATGCCTTTTTGATTTTGAGAATATGGGGAATATGATGTGCGTTTTATAGCATTTTGTCAAAATTTTTCCTCTTGTGCTCACGGATTATAGGTCCGACCACGACCTGCCAGGAAGATTCCTGTGCCAACCAGGGGGTCTGTATACAGCAATGGGATGGTTTTACATGTGACTGCTCCATGACATCATACTCCGGGATTCAGTGCAATGACCGTAAGTACATTTGGCAATCTGCTGCTTGCATTCTGCACCACAATGTACACAAATAATATAATATATTTTTCTTGATTAGACGTAAAATATGACTCGCACAATGTTTGCGCAGCTTGAGAAAAAGCTTGTGAATATGAATTTTTTAATTTTTTTTAGAAATTTTTAATTGTTTAAACATTTTTAAGAATTAAATTTTCTTGTTACCACAGTCATGGCATTCAAACATTAGATATTGAATATGTTAAATATTGTTGATGGCATTACAGTGCTTTAATGCATGGATAGATGGGAAGATTTTCTTTGAGGGAATGCATCAAAAGGAACATTAATAGAGACACAGACTGGGCTGTGAATCCGTCAATTACACTTTAAAGTTTTAAAGGTCTCCCTTGCATTATTTAGACAGAAAGTGGCAGTAAACACTCCTACGGTACTTTAATCTCCCCTCCATTTCCAAGCAATTTTATAAAGCATTTATCGTCTCATACGCTCCCCCTTCCCCCATGAGGCTCAGAAACATCTATATTGGTCCAAAAATACAACATAAAAATATTTTGAAATATACTGGAACGATGGCATCTAGAGACCCATACCTGGATAAGCCACCGGAATTGAAAGCACCCCTGCTGCTTCAATCATAAGCTGGAAAGAATGGCTGCCGGAGAAGGTCATAACCTATTAAGAGGTTTTTGTGTCCTTAATTACTGTATTTGCTTGATAGAGTTTCGTTATGAAGTTTAATTAAGTTTTTATATAAAATAATGCTATTGTTCCAGAGTGATCGTATCACTTAAATTCATTCCCCTGGTTTTATTACTCAAGATCAGCGATGGCGAACCCTTGCACCCCAAATGTTTCTGAACTACGCGTCCCAAGATGGGCAGCAAACTTTAGGTTTGACTAAGCATTATATACACATATAATTTATTTATGCTGATGGGCAGTGCATGAAAAATGCCGTCCCACGGCATGCAGAATCGATACACTGCAGGTAAGGAATCAAAAAGGAATCCCAGGTGACCTGCCTTAATTGCCATCTTTCAGCATATGGATTATGCATGTTGCAGGGCAGCACTTTACCCTGTGCGCCTCTCTCCATGAAATAGTAATAGGTGTCCCTTTAAACATGGCCGATATGGTCACCCTAATTATGGGACGTGTAGTTCAGAAACCAGGTTCACCATCACTACCTAAGGTTCACTTCCATCTCGATTCCTCACTCTGTTTTGCATTAGTTCTCAGTTATTTACACATTCATTCCTTCTTTTCTATTTTTTTGTCTCACCACTGCCTTCACTTCGATTCCCTTGTTTCCTTTTGCTGCACTCTTTTCATCCACTCACTCTATCCTGAATACACTTTCACTCTTGCTTTCCTGTCATTAAGTCACATCCTGTCCTTTAATTACATCACATCCTGTCCTTTAATTACATCACGTCCTGTCCTTTAATTACATCACATCCTGTCCTTTAATTACATCACGTCCTGTCCTTTAATTACATCACGTCCTGTCCTTTAAATGCATCACATCCTGTCCTTTAATTACATCACATCCTGTCCTTTAATTACATCACGTCCTGTCCTTTAATTACATCACGTCCTGTCCTTTAATTACATCACGTCCTGTCCTTTAAATACATCACATCCTGTCCTTTAATTACATCACATCCTGTCCTTTAATCACATCACATCCTGTCCTTTGACCCTTTCACCATCAAAAAGGTATACACGAGATTTCAACCTGAAAATATAATGGAAAATGAAAATCTGAAAGCCATCTTTCTTTATACAGTATTGCAAGATTAGTGTTCTTCCTGAGGAGAAAGACAATTCTGAGACTTCGCACCCATGACCCTACATTACTTTAAGGAAGGTACAAAGAGCAGCTTCCACCATCCCTGTAACAAAAAGCTCAACAAACTTTACTGCTTCATTACAACAGCCAGGGAGAGGGCAGAATACAGCGAAAGCTCTGGAATCACTCACTGCTGTACAGGGCTAAGATTCATGCGGCTATACGTGCTACTATAATTTCCATATATAGGCATTATGACCATTACCGATATTCGTTGTACATACTATTCCCCCCCCCCCCCCGGAAGCTGCTTTGCTAATCCTCTCAATAAGATCAATACAAATCCCCATAAGCAGGAGATCTGATATAAATGAGAAAGTTAAAAAGATTAAAAATAATCCTTATGCAAAGTTACTATTTATCCTAAACCTAAGTGTTCGCTCGGCATCACGTTTCAATTGTTTTAATATCCATTTTTTTAAAAGTGCTTTTTTTTTCGTCATGCACTCTTTGTGACCCTGTCATCTTTCAATGACTCCCTCTCTCCTTACGCACTTCTAATGCACTCACTACCCCTTTTTCTCGTCCATCGTTTTTACTACGTCTGTGCACGCTCACCCCCCCTTCATTTCATACTCTTATAACCTGTCTTTATTTCTCTTCCTCTCACTTCCTCTGTTGTCGTTTTTACGTCTTTTTGATTTTATCGCTTATATTAAATCATCATGTTTTGATCTACTCCAACCTTTTAGCTGTACAGCAGAACATATAGTTAAGCAAGGAATGTCCCAATGCCACAATTCAGAATATTTTCACTGAAAACACGTGATTATTCCACGCACTTGCATGTGCTCTCTCAAACACCGCTGATAATATGTTGTTTTTTTTAATTTCACTACACATATTTTATTTTTTGGAACTGTCACGTTTATAGTTAACTGTTACACTGTTGGTTTTCTTTGCGCCATTGGGACATTTCTTGCTTAACTGTTACATTTCTTGTGTAATTTTTCTGGTTTTTTTTGCACTTATTAATTCCCTTTAGGCAGCATTTTTTAAGAGCCAAATATTATAGCGTTTTATTGTGTATTTTTTAAGCGCCATATTGTATTAATACAATCCCACCGTCACCAGAACATAGTTTAAAACATTAAGAGGGGGGGGTCAGTATATCCAGGAAACATTGTATCGGCAGCAGTGACTCATACAGGCAAAATACTGTTGTTGAAAAACATTAAGGGCAACTAAGTTTGCACCAAGTACATTGCACGCAAAAGGTATTGGGGTCTGTTAAACCCACTGTATTTTAATCTGTTATGTTTTCTTGGACACATAATGCTCTGTCATGCCGACCTGTTTTTTTTTTTTTTAAATTCTTTATTTAGAAATTTCAAATAGGGCCACATGTCGACCAACAAGAAAGCAGCCACACAGGGCTGTGATATCAACTGTCGTAAAACATTATATAGATAAAAAAAAATAAAAAAAATAAAGAAGCGTATTGAGACATCTGCAGGCGCCAAAGGCAATGCCATCATAAGGGGGTGGGGGGGAGAAAAGGCCTGAAACCTAAAGAAAAAAAAGAGAAAAAAGAAAAAAAAAAAAAAAAGGGGAAAAGGGGAACATAAAACATTTCCAAAATCCCAAATAGCTATACAGGCAATGAGGGAGGGGGGGTGTGATCAAGGGGGCTCACAACACAATCCCCAAATCCATCTGAATAGCTCCTCAAACTATATAGAAAGAAAAATTAAAAACAACAGAGAAAGAGAGGAGGTCTTCCTATAACATTCCGAGCAGCAAAAGACAACAGATAAACGAGACGTGAGTCACAAAATGCAAAACCATGAACTAAAAAGAACGCATTGAAAAAGAGGCGGCTTCTCATAAAGGTGTTGTGCAAACAAGTCAGATATTCCCATCACCTAAGTTTTCAGCCCGGGGAGACGAGCGCACCATCCGGCGCAAAACCCGCCCCCAGTAAAACAGGCCAGGCCTCGGCCGGTTCCGAGATTACATACGACATTTTGTTATGGGTAACCACTAACGAGCCGGCTGGACCCCAGCGGTACCGGACCCCTTTATGCCTGAGGAAAGTTGTCACCTCGCGGTATCTGCGGCGCGCCATCAGCGTTGCGAAGGGCAGGTCGTGAAATAATTTCAGGGTTACTCCATCAAATAGGACATCAGCTCGCGCCCCCGGCGCTGTCATGATCCGTGTTTTGGCTGCCACATCTGCTGTGACCGCGATCACATCTCTCGGGGCTTCCCGTGGGGCCTCAGCAGCCTTGCGAATGCGGTAGACCGAGCTAAACACCTCCGGGGTGTCAGGCGGATCCTCCAGAACCCGGCGTGCCAGTCTATTAGTGTACGAGAGTAAGTCCGCTGGAGTAACCGACTCGGGAACTCCCCGGACACGTACATTACGCCGACGGTGCCGGGACTCCAGAGCCTCCACTGAGCGCGTCAAAACCTCCACCTGAGACCTGAGAGCAGTCACCTGTGCCGACAATACCGTCTGTTCTTCTGCCAACTCCACATTCTGAGCCTGAACCGCCACCATCTGTGAGCGCACCTCCTTTACCTCAGAGCGCACGTTAGATAATTCGGTCAGCCATATTGATTTGATCTCCGCTATGAAGTTTCTATAGTCCTGCATCGTAGTGGGGCGCATGTCATCTGGGGCAGCCGCAGGGGTCCCGGCAGAGCTTGGAGGCGCTGCTGCACCCAATAAAGAGCCAGTCTCCCCTGGGGTTTCCGATATCCGCTGCGGTTGTAGGTCTCCCTCTTGTTGCGGGCTGTCTGTCCGCCGTGACACGTCCTCCGCATCCGACAGTAGCGTATCAGCCTCTGAGCCACCTGCGGAGGGCTCCGTAGCTGTGGCCTCAGGTAACTCCGCTGCCAAGGCCTTTTTCCTCTTTTTCTGCGCTCTCTTGCGTGCAGCAGCACTCATAGACATAGGATTCTTGTCCCGGGACGTCTCGGCGGGCCAATCGGGCCCCCGTCCGTTGTGCCAGGGGCAGTCTTCCTCCTCAGAGGAGTCATACCCCATGGGCAGGAGGGAAGAGGGGGGTATAACTGTTGCAGAGCGTCTATAATTCAGTGAATCTCTAATGTCCGCCTGTCTGGTGTCCACCAACCTGCGCTGTGGAAGTGTTTTCAACTTCTTCCCCATGCTCAGTCGACAGTATAATCTCTCCAGCCAGGAATCAGGTCCGATATGGCCTCCAGGAAACACCCCAGGCTCCACAAGATGGCCGCCGCAACTAGGCCGCACCAGGCCCGAAGGTCCAGAAAGTCAGATGGGGGCGATAAAACGCTCGGAAATCAGCGGCGCCGTGAGCACCACGCAGTCCACTCGTCTTGGGGGCCCTCAGCAGGTCAAAATCGGATGGTTCAGACCCTGTAATCGTGACCCTGTATAGGGTAAACAGCGGAGCTCCTCTAACATGCGTCTGCTCCCGTCCGTCGCTAGCCACGCCATGCCGACCTGTTTTTGATGCGCGAAACAGGTAATGCCGTTTCCTAGCTCTTCGATTGACATGTGTTTAGGTGGAGTTTCAATCTCTGCCATCAAGGTCTGTTTTAAGAAAACAAAATAATCTTAGGGGTGCGCACAGGTTGAACCCTGGTCACCATAATGTTGGGTAAAGGGTTCACCTTTTACCGCCTACATAGATATTCTGGATGTTCCTTAGCTGGGTCATGATAAATTACACGAATATTGACTGTATCACTGCATAAACATTGGTTATTCCCAACTTAGGCTACCGGCACACGAGCGTTTGTAAAGAGAGGATGGAACGTTCGTGAGAGTGGACGATCCTTCCACTCTGTGCGCTCGGCGTGCAAAGCGCAATCCTCTGGGGAGGGCTTTTTCACGTCCGGTGGTTGGCCCTCCCCATCAAAACGGCACAGACGCAGGGAAGTGCGGGCACACGCAAGCACTTGCTGTGCCGGTAGCCTAAAAGTAACAATTCTGCACAAATTATCCAACACAGTAGTTCCTGGTGTATTTTTAGCAATTCAATACTGCAACCTTGAAGACCCTCTTGGGTTACTTCAAAGGAATGTAGGGGGTAACCCTTGATGGTAATAGCAACTAGAGTTTTGAAGTAAACCAATATAAAACGTAATCTTTATTAACCTTCCCTGGCTGGATGCATCCCCTCTCCCTGCGCTCCCTCGATGTTCCCTGCTGAAATGTATTCTGCAAAAGCATCACAGGACTGGCCAAGCTCCAGTGATGAAGGAGACAGTTGCTTTGTCATCAGACCCAGGGATCATACCGGAAACAGAACTCGAGTGAGAAGACCAGACAAAAGTTCTGTCTTGGATGATTCTTATTCTGGCAGGTTTCAAACAGGATGGTCAGTTTTGTTAGAGTGGGAGTGTCACAAATTCATTGATTACAACCCAATACACATTTAACACGTCCGTTATATAAAAAAAGCGTTACGGCCCATTTCATATCTATCAAACATTCTCTGACAAGATAAAAAATATGCTTTTTCTTCTTTGGGCAGTGACCTAGACTTGCAGGCATTGATATTTCTGTTTCTGCCCAGGAAGTTACATAGCTTACATAGACGTCACAAACATATCCTGCTTTTGCCTTGTATGTTCCATAGGATGTGTTAACAATGGACATCTGTATCCCTCCCTCCCCTCTCGGCTAGCCCTCTTTGGCTAGTTGCAAGAGGAAGTAGGGCTGAATAGAAAATCTGCCCACATCGTGTTAAATTCAGGAAGGCAAGAGAAAGACCAGACTCGGCATCATACTTGATTAATACAATGGGCAGAATTACATATTTGCAAATCAGTCAGGCCCTATATTTATATAGCTATTAAATATTACAAGAATATAGAAATATGTGTATACAGTGAATTAAAAAACTACCTATCCTATTAAAATACTTTTCACCCGCAGTCTTCCGGTGATCGCAACCTCATTGTTCCTGGTTCCTTCCTCGCGAGAAGGAATCCAGGAAGTAAAACACTGCGATCGCCGAAGAAGACTAGAGAGATCAGGGAGATGTGATGATAGAGCCCGAGTGTGTCTGGGGGTTACCGCTCTCAGCCGTGAAATTTAACCCCGAGAAACATTCGGGATAACTGTCGGGGGTTAAACAATACATACATAAAGTGTTAGTGACCGAAAGTACGGAGATAACCCTCCTATATCTCCATAATTTAAAAACAAATAGACACTAGTGGAGTGGGTGGAGTCCACAGCTGATTTTGTATTCGGCTTCTAGTGAGAAAAATATCTAGGATCCAATGTGGCTGAAAATTTTCCCAAATCCGTGCTGAATCGGAGTGGCTGTTGAAGTATACACTCGGATAGCGGCTAGTGCAGGAGTATGTTACGTAGTTCACCCAGGTCTGTGCACAGTGTCAAAAATGGAATTGAATAATTCACAGTGCTAATATGCTTCCTGCCACATATCCGTATTGTCGCCAATGTACTCAAAACCCTGCTGGTTTTAACCCGATTTGTTTTTAAATAATTTGAACTATGGAGATATAGAAGGGTTATCTCCGTACTTTTGGTCACTAGCACTTTATGTATGTATTGTTTATTAAAGACTACGTTTTTTATATTGGTTTAGCTCAAAACGCTAGCTGCTACAAAATTATCCAAGCATAGATATGTAGTTAATACATATTCCATGGGGGCACACCCTAATGAAATGGGCTGCGTACGTCATTGGAAATAATGTTGTGTACTATGCCCTCTAGAACCAGGTTCGTGCACTATAATCATTCTAATAGGCTGAATTCGGCAGGGTGCATAGCGCTCCGATCATCTATTGCTGTGTTTACCAAACCTGTCTTCAGGGACCACAGAGGGGCCATATTTTAAGGATCACCTTGGGGAAATGCAGACTGAATCCTGCAATCACTGAGCAGCAAATCATATAACCTGTGCTGTGCTTCAGATATCTGTCAAACCTGGCCTGCTAGGGGTACCTGAGGAACAAGGGTGGGAAACACTCATCTATTGCACTGAAAGGTTTCTGGGAATATTAGACCACCAAGAGCTGGGGGAGGCCGAAGAGACACCTGTTGACTATATATTCATATCTATTCATGTGTAAAAATTCAATGTTCTTGAACCCAGGACATACTTGAAAACGAGAGAAATCTCAATGTATCCTTCCTGGTAAAATACTTTATAAATAAATAAATATGAATTTACACAATGAAACAAATTCTGTTTTTAACACTAGATGGCACTGCAGTCTCGCTAAAGATTTGTGGATCATCTCTGAGCTACTCAGCTGTATGTTACTCGTCTACACTGATCAACCTTATTCATGTCGCGGGACTAAAATTATCAATGGACAACATGAGATTTGAAGGATATAAAAAAATCATAATATTAAGATTCTATTTAGAAACCCTTCTCCCATTGCGCGGCTTTTACTATCCCTTTTGCCGCTGTCCTAATTACTCACACATCATTTCACAAGAAAGTCTTGCAGCAAACCGACTGGAAAGCGAGAATATCGCCACAAAATATAGTATCTGCAACCAAATAGTTTATTTGAGCAGAGATATGCGAGATAAGCATCTCCCATACCCTACACGGTTCTTAAAGTCTAGGGTGCGTCTGGACAGGATCAAATCACACACCCCTGCACACCCCTGCGCCTAGCTACAGTGATTTAGACCCCTAACAAACCAGATGTGCTAGATATGTGATAGGGATGTGCATGGCTGAAAAATTTGTTTTGTTTTGTTTCGTTATGTTTTTAAATCTTTTCGTTTTCGGAATTTCGTAACCAATTTTGTTTCGTGTTTCGGATCGATTTGAAATTTCGAATTTCATATATCCGTTCGATAGTTGATATCAATTAGAATTTTGGATCACTAGATAAAACCACAATTAATCAGATTTTGCGGTTAAAAGAAAAGCTAGGGTTAAATTTTAAGCTGTGTCACAGATTTAGTATTTGAGTCAAATTAAACAGTGAAACAAAATTGATTTGTTTCAAAAAGTCCTTCGCTGACTATTGTATTGTAAGTTAAGATCAATTCGATAGTTGATATCAGTTTGATCATTTCAAATTCAATAGTTGATATCAATTATTCAAATTTTTCTTTTATGATGATGACACAGTGTAAAACTAAATAAATTCGTTATATACCGTTTCGAATCCGTATCGTATCGATTCATTATTCGGAAGTACTTCTGAATACGAATTATCAAATTTCGTTCCAAATTCCGAATTTTTCCGAAACGAATGCACATCTCTAATATGTGATGCACAGCACAGATGATACGATTTGCTGCTCAGTGATTGTAGGATTCAGTCTGCACTTCCCCGAGATAATCCTTAAAATCTGGCCTGTTACAGGGTCCTGAGGACCAGAGTTGAGAAACACTGATTTAGACCATGGAGAAAGTGGTATTGTGGGAATGGGAAATGAGCAAGAGGAGGGTAATAATAATACGGATTATAATAATAAGGGAGACTGCAGTGGAAGGCTGGGTAATAATATATGTGGGCTGATGTATTCTACAGAGTGAACAATTTAGCGAGTGATATTCTCCTGAGATCCAGTAATAAGCATGAATGTAACCAGGCATTAGTGCAGCAGATAATTATTATACAGTAAGCCCAATTAAGTAATATTCTAGTACCATGTTGCTAATTTAAAAAAAACAAACATATTGCGAAGGTGGCAAAGGAATGATATTGTACCAAGTCTGTACATAATACGCAATATTGTGTTGAGACTAATGGTAGCTAGAGATGCTGGTCTAAAATGATGAAGATTAAAGATAGATTAGGTATTACTATCAAATTTAGTTGCCCCTGGAGAGTGGCTCAAGAGTAATGTTGCCTGATTGCTAATGTTTGATATCATGCCGGAAGAGTGATGTCATTCTCTTCGAGTTGGTAGTGACTGTGTCTCGAGGTTGTTTATAGGTGACATTTTATTAGGAGTATGGGAGCTTGGTAATCTCTTTTAAACTTTTGGACAGGCATAGTTAATGAAGACAATCCTATAGCATCACACGGGAGGTTAATGAGCGATGCACTACCAGGAAAGTGGATAATGAATATGCTATGGCGGCAGTAGGTTTGGCGAACTTGAAACAATTATTTTGAGGAGCCAACCCCTCTGTAGCTTAGTGCAGAATATAATGGGGCACAGGGTTAACAACACATTTCCATCCCGAGTGGCAACAAATCATTCTTTTGTGACGTTAACTGGCAAAACGTATAAATCAAACATCTCTCTGCAATTGTTAATGAGAGGTATGAGTAATGTTCATGTCTGTAGACAAAGTGGTAATTAATTGGACAGTCCAATTTGCATAGAATACCAATTTAGCAACTCTACGGAAAGACTGTTACTCCCTAGTAATGTCAAAAAGAAATATTTTATATTCATGCTATTAATGCCGGGTTTGGTTACAGTTTAACAGAAATAAGTTTTATCAGGAATTCTCATCTTGCTGTAGTTTTCTTATTCTTAAAGTGTCAACGGGAGCTTTTCCTTTGTATATCTGCGCAATGGGATTAAATGGCACATGTATTGTTGTTTCCCATGTATTCCCTACTCCCTCACCAAGGGTACTATTCCATAGTCTGTGCTAATGTAGTGTCTGTATGTATTCGTTAGCGCTAGGATAAGCGAGTTTAACGCATGGCATTCGTATTACATATCTGATGCTACACCGGGATGAAATCCGTTAGGTTTGCGCAAGCTGCGAGGCACTTACTGTACTTTGCGTTCCCCATGTTAGATATAAAAGGCGCAATAATTAACATTTCTATAAGTAACGAATTACAAAGTGCAGGCGCCAATTACCGTCAGGATGCGGAGAGTAAATGTTGGTGCCTCCTAAAATCTGGTTTTAAATGAATCTGCATTTTCAAAATCCTTTAACACCCCACTTTAAATCCCATACTCGCCTCTCATCCCACTGCGAGAAGGGTGGCCCGATCCGCCACTGCTTCTGGCCACGAGCAGAGTGGGATTGGGAACAAATAGTTTCCTGTCTTCTGCCGCAATCACTCTGCGGCGCTGTGAATGGACTTCAGGAGGTGATACTTGCGGTGGCACAGAAATGCTACCTTGAGTATCACTTCAGTTAGCGAGGTGTTCCGGGGCAAGGTGTTGAGCTAGCTCCTGCCCTGGAAGACTACGTTAACATGGGGACACAAAAGGAAAATTTGCAGGCGTAGATTTTCCCAACTAGCGTCCCCAATTAGCATGAAGATTGGAATAGGGCCCCAAGTATGTAGTCTGTTCAGAGCAGTGAGTGCTCGTCTATGGATGCCGATGAGGCAGCATCCCAACAGAAATTTATGTAAATAATAATCAGGTGGCAGTGGTAAGGACTTCTGACATACTGTTTGCTTTCTAGGGAAGAGGTGTCACGTACTGCGCTGGTGCTTCAATGTCCCAGCGACCGGCAGCACCTTACTTGCTGTTCATTGGTTAGTCACTGAGTGAAGTAGCGGCTGCTAGTTGCTGACGTGGGTGGGGTGCGGCGTGATGATGCAGTAACCGCCGAGTTTAAAATCAGACACCTGAACACTGGTCCTTTGACCTGATGTGGTTTCAAAATCCTCAGTACGTTCATTGAGTATTTAAACGTTACTCTCCTGTGTGTGGTCCTGGCTTGTCTGACTTTCCCTCTGTTAACCCTTTAGCATTTGACTTCCCGACTTGGCATTTGACCCCTGGCACTTGGCTGACTATCCAACTTGGCATTTAACTTTTTGGTATTTGACAAACTACCTGACCTTGCACTGACTCCTGGCACTTGGCTGACTATTCGACTTGACATTTGACCTTTGGCGTTTGACTACCTGACTTTGCACGGACTCCTGGCACCTGGCTGTCTATCCAATCTGGTATTGACATCTGGCTGACCATCCGATCTGGCATTAACCCCTGGCTTCTGGTTGACATTCCAATCTGGTATTAACCTCTTGTATCTGCTTGACTATCCGATCTGGCATTAACCCCTGGTATTGCCCATCTGTCCTGTTTCTCACTTTCTCTGTTTTTCTATCTCTATATTTAGTTATTCAGCCACCAAAAGGACCAGCAGTGTAGATTGTCTGCATGTAAGGATTAGACATATACAATATACCATATACATGACAAGAGGGTGCATTTTAACCCTTACAGTGTAAAAACTCTCCTTCATTCCAGTGCAAGGCTCCTTCTGTGTTAATCTGGACATAACATGATGCAGCTATCACATGCCAAGGGCGAGACTGGATCCTCGAGGGACCACCCTGCCTATCTAATGTCTCTCAATATGAGCTCATGAACTAGTGTCCATTTCTGACCTTTTTCCAGGAAGCCAGATCGGCGCTCACTGATCAGCGCTTTCTGGGTGGGGCTATTTAACATGGCCTTGATGGTTTGAATCAGTCCTCTGGGACCCCATTAAGGTTATGGTGACATTCAATTTGGATTAAATGATCACAGCATCTAGAGTATAATTTTAAGAGATGACAGTGGTTGTATCTGCAGAGCAATTTGTAAAATAAAAGCAGATTTAGAACAACAGTTTGGTTGTTCACATACGGCTCCAAATCAGTGATATGTAACCATGTACAGGTGAAACTCGAAAAATTAGAATATCGTGCAAAAGTTCATTTATTTCAGTAATGCAACTTAAAAGGTGAAGCTAATATATGAGCTAGACTCATTACATGCAAAGCAAGATAGTTCAAGCCGTGATTTGTCATAATTGTGATGATTATGACTTACACCTCATGAAAACCCCAAATCCACAATCTCAGAAAATTTGAATATTGTGAAAAGGTGCAATATTCTAGGCTCAAAGTGTCCCACTCTAATCAGCTAAATAAACCATAACACCTGCAAAGGGTTCCTGAGCCTTTAAATGGTCTCTCAGTCTGGTTCAGTAGGACAATCATGGGAAAGACTGCTGACCTGACAGTTGTGCAGAAAACCATCATTGACCCCCTCCATAAGGAGGGAAAGCCTCAAAAGGTAATTGCAAAAGAAGTTGGATGTTCCCAAAGTGCTGTATCAAAGCACATTAATAGAAAGTTATGTGGAAGGGAAAAGTGTTAAGAAAAAGGTGCACAAGCAGCAGGGATGACCGCAGCCTGGAGAAGATTGTCAGGAAAAGGCCATTCAAAAGTGTTGGACTTTCACAAGGAGTGGACTGAGGCTGGAGTCAGTGCATCAAAAGCCACCACACACAGACGGATCCTGGACAAGGGCTTCAAATGTCGTATTCCTCTTGTCAAGCCGCTCCTGAACAACAAACAACCTCAGAAGCGTCTTACCTGGGCTTAAGAAAAACAGACCTGGTCTGTTGCTCAGTGGCTCCAGTCCTCTTTTCTGATGAGAGCAACTTTTGCATCTCATTTGGAAACCAAGGACCCAGAGTATGGAGGAAGAATGGAGAGGCACACGCTGCAAGATGCTGGAAATCCAGTATGAAGATTCCACAGTCTGTGTTGATTTGGGGAGCCATGTCATCTGCTGGTGTTGGTCCACTGTGCTTCATTAAGTCCAGGGTCAACACAGCCGTCTACCAGGAGATTTTGGAGCACTTCATGCTTCCTTCCGCAGATGAGCTTTATGGGGATGCCGACTTCATTTTCCAACAGGACTTGGCACCTGCCCACACTGCCAAAAGCACCAAAACCTGGTTCAATGACTGTGGGATTACTGTGCTTGATTGGCCAGCAAACTCACCTGACCTGAACCCCATAGAGAATCTATGGGGCATTGCCAAGAGAAAGATGAGACACGAGACCGAACAATGCAGAAGAGCTGAAGGCCGCTATTGAAGCATCCTGGTCTTCCATAACACCTCAGCAGTTCCACAGGCTGATAGCTTCCATACCGCGCCGCATTGAGGCAGTAATTGCTGCAAAAGGGGCCCAAACCAAGTACTGAGTACATCTGCAGCTTATACTTTTCAGAGGTCCCATATTGTTCTATGTACAATCCTTGTTTTATTGATTGCATGGAATATTCTAATTTCTTGAGATTGTGGATTTGGGGTTTTCATGAGCTGTAACCATAATCCTCACAATTATGACAAATCACGGCTTGAACTATCTTGCTTTGCATGTAATGAGTCTCATATATTAGTTTCACCTTTCAAGTTGCATTACTGAAATAAATGAACTTTTGCACGATATTCTAATTTTTCGAGTTTCACCTGTAGCTTTTCCCTGTGTTGGGCGCTCAGTCTGCAGCAGCTTCAATTCATGGTCATCCCCCAACTGAATATTCGATGATCACCTGTCAAAAGAATCTGTCTAAAAGACAATCTAGGGTTAAATATTAAGCTGTGTCACAGATTTATTATTTGTGTCAATTTAACAGGGACAGGTGTTTGTGAAACAAAATTAATTTGTTTCATAAAGTTGTTTGCTGACTGTATACTTGTTTGTATTTTAATTTAATCTCTATTCCATATAGATTCGATTAATTGAATATCGATTCGAATTACGGAACACCAAAATCTAATTATCATGACTTCGTAAAACGTTTTAAATTCGTTAGATACAGTTTCGTTTCGAATCCAGATCATAATGATTCATTATTTCGTGAGTACTTCGAAAAACGAATTAATGAATTTCGTTCTGAATTTTTCCAAAACTAATGCACATCTCTAATAAAAACATAAGACCGTACAACCCCTCTCATCCTAATAGTGACACTGACGTCTTTTAGCCCCTTCACTGCTGAGCCATTTCACGGCTTAAAAAACCCCCACATTTTTCTTTTTTGTATTATTTTTATTATTTTTTTTCTTTACTTTAAACATGGTCATGTGTCATATCATTGGAAAGGCCATGCTCTGGCCTTTCTAATGATACCAAACATGACCCTGCTAGCTGAAAACAGTCAGATATCGGGGTTCAAAGGAACCCTTATCTCCACCCCTATCTTTCCTTAGGAGTCAGAGGACGTTCCCCACATGTCCTCAGCAGTGAAAGGGTTAAACCTAAATGGGAGATCCTCATTGCTTCTGGGATCTAAGCGAGTAATGATGCCATTGCTTTTTAAAATCTGAATGACCGTGCACACCATTTCAGAAATCCTCTGAATCCCAATTAGAAATGAAAGCGATTATTTAATGTTGCCCTGTTTAATATTTAATGTGAATATTCTTCTAATAATAGGCAGCGGCGGAATTATTTCCCCTAAATAGCTTGTTCCGTGACCCTTGCAGATGTCTTGTGCCAGTAGCCATAAGCAGCTTGTGATGTTCAGTAAAACATTGTGGTCTGAGAAAAATGCATTAAAGCCCTTCAGGTTTAGTTGCTCATTAGAAACATAGAAACATACAGGGTTATTCAAAGAGATCCGAATTGCTTGTGAAAGGTAACCGAACGCTGAAAATCAGCGTTCGGTTACCTTTCCTGGCCATTCGGCTATCCAGAGAACAGGCAATACGCCAAATCCTGGTGAATTGCCTGCACATACGGTGCCTGTTCGAGGGCAGGGAAATCCCCATGAAAAAGCACTGCTTCGGCTATTCAGAGAACACAAACCAGCAGTGAAAGGTTCCCGAAATGTCCTGCCATTCGGTGGTTTAATTCGGCAAATTTATTCAGGAGAATCCCATAGGCTTCAATGATAAAAATATTCCCGTTTTAATTCAATATCTAATAAACCGTTTATTATTATATTCTGCAGTAAAAAGTCTCTTTATTTATAGATTTTTTAGGATACTTTAAGCATTTTTCAGATTTTTTTTTTTTTTTTTAAAAGTCCGATTTTTTTTATTTTTTATTTTTTTTTCAGTTTACTTATTTTTTCTGTAACAGCCCTCTTTATTATCATTCCCTGGACCTCCTGTGAAAATTTCAGACATTTTCGCTGAGTAGTTTCTTTACAAACAGCGTTTCATTTTCCCAGATTCATACAAATGGTTTTGCTAATTTATTCACTGCCTCCTCTACGTCACAGCTGCTTCGGCTCTGTGTGATTCGGCTCCTGTTCGGGTTTTTCGAAGGTTAATCCAGATGTTTTTGCTTGTTTTCAGCGTGCATTCGGTTAGTTTTCATCAGGTTTGCGGCAGCTTTTCCCTGCAATTCGGGGACCCTGTGCTGTTTGCTGAATACACCGCAAGGTCACCGAAATGGGATCGGCAAAGGGAACCGAATTGAAGAGAACAAAAAGTCACCGAATGTGCGGTGACTTTTCGAATCTCTTTGGATAACACTGAGAGAAAAATGTTGGAAGATAAGAACCTTTCAGCCCATCTAGTCTGCCCAATTACATGGATACTTTACCTGGATTTATCTTTTGTTTAGGATAGCCTTATGCCTATCCCATGCTTGCTTAAATTCAATCACTGTTTTGGCCTCAACCACTTCAACTGGAAGGCTGTTCCATGTATCCACCACCCTCTCAGTAAAATAATGCTTCCTGATGTTACTTTTAAACCTTTGCCCCTCTAATCTAAGACTATGTCCTCTTGTTTTGCTACTTTGTTTCCTTTTAAATGTACTCCCTTCCTCTACCTTGTGGATTCCCTTTACGTATTTAAATGTTTCTATCATATCTCCTCTGTCTCGTCTTTTTTCCAAGCTGTACCATTCTAACCCTTTTTTATACATTCTTTTCAAAAAGAAGTCTGATTTTTTTTTTCAGTTTTGTTCTTTAAATATCAAAGGAAATTTATCCTGAGTGAAAACAGCCAGGGTGACATAGAGTGTGCATGAAAAAGCCTGCGTTTAGCCTCAATGTATATAGCCAATCTTTCACTGGAAAAAAAATGGTGGATGAACTTCAGTGGATTAGTTTGCTGTACTTTTCATTGTCCTTTCCAGCATAATTTCTGCCAAAGTTGTCTAGTAGCCTAGTTCATAACAACACGGAGTAGGCTCCGAGCAAGTAAATATCCCAAGATATTTTATTCCAGAAAGGTCGAAAGACAAGTAACCCTGCGATGCGTCATAGTTTCTGTGGGGTTTCCGCTTGCCAAAGTTATTTAGTGTAGATTCCCATAGTTTCAGTCAAACGTGTCTAGTGCTTTCAGCAATGTTTCTATCAGAGTTCAATGAAAATCACCACTTCGGTGATCGGCAAGCTATATTCATGGTGTTGGAAACATTGGTGGAACAACACTGAATGGATAATGGCCACAGTTTAGTCATTTCACGGAAGACTAATGGTGTACCATTGTTCAGCATTGTTTGTAGGAACTTCAACTGCCTTTGTTTTCCAGCTCTGGATAGTTCGATATATTTTATTTTTTTTGAGAAAATATTTTACCAGGAAGGATACATTGAGATTTCTCTCGTTTTTTCAAGTATGTCCTGGGTGAAGAGTATGTACCCTTAGGTGTCTTGACCAAGGACACTTACTGGAGAGGTGCTCTGGCTGAGAGTCGAACGTGTCTCCACGATTATAGAGCAGTGATGTTACCTCTACTCCATCCAGCCGGTATTTGCAACCGTGGTGAATATTGGCAGTGGATTAAAGGGCCACTACCACCAAAAAATGAAATGTCCTTATTGTGTTTATTTTATGTTGCTGATATGTTACACATGCTTTGGTTTTCTCTTGTATATTTAGTGTATTTAGAAATTTTACTCTATATGTGTCACTTGGCGCATCCATTGTGGGATATTTGGTGTTGTAATCTGCCCTCACAGTATCTTTACATCATTCACTCTTCACTGTGCAGCTTTGGCCATAGAATGGAGTCTATGGGTTAATTCCAGACTCCAATCATTGTATTGTGTGGGATGTATTCAAAGGACCTCGCCAGTGGGTAGATTAGAAGTCTTTTAAATTCCCTGTTTTATCACATTCAGCTGCCAGCTCTTAACTCAGTTTATTTACTTTATGTTCTTCCTTTTATATTTGAGAAACATCAGGAGGACATAATTAAGGACTACACCCCTGCTCAACTGCATAAGTAAAAATACTTTTTTTACCCCCATTAGACTCTACGTTCTTTTTCACACTGGATGTTTTGAACGTTACATGAGATTCCGGTCACTATATACAGTAACTCATGTGATTTGACCACCGTTATACGTTTTATTGACAACATTGCATGTGACACTTTATATATGAATATTTATGTTGACACATGTGATATTGATCTAAGCTGCTATACAGGTTTTTTTTTTTTGCACAGTGCACCTGTCACTTTATATGAATGTTGTTAATGTTGATCACCTTGTAAGAGCGGTGTTTGTCTCATATGTAACACCTCTACTGGAACCTTTTTCTCCTTATTATGTCACTTTAGATATTTGTGTATGTGACATTAATTTGAGCTGTTAGTCATTTTACACATTGCACTTGTCACTTTATACAAATGATATTGGTTACTTTATTTAACATTTGCTACATATGTGACATTTCTTGACTAGACTTATCCCTTCTAGTAATCATCTGAATTTATGCGCCGTTTTGAAAATTATACAGTTTCTCTGTTAGAATGGAGAACAATACCCTCCTGCTGCCTTATTACTTCCCTCATCCACCTCATTAACTGTTAAATAATGTCAATTAAATAAACAAGAGCCACAAAGCAAAGCTTTTGGTAAACGCTACATCATGGCAAAAATACACATTTTTCCAGGCAATTATTTTAAAAAACCAAAAAAAAAACGCAGCATGTGTTTTATAATGTGGTTTTATTTGTAAAGCAATCTAGTTACAGCTTATGTAAGTGGTAGTGTCCCTTTAGTTATCCTTTATAAATGGTGTGATTGAATGTGCCTAGGAAGAGGCGATATGGTATGTATTCTCATCATGGAGCAGCAAGGGTAAATTGTCTACTGCAGTTACCATCATAAGATACCGCTATCAAATAATGACCTAAAGATTAGCCTGCAGAATGCTACAGTGCCATTAAAACATGTCTGGGGCTGTTATGTTTTAACATTTTAACAGAGTTCCTCATGGGAACATCATGTTGCTCTTTCCAATTGTTATTTCAACGAGCTGGCTCTTTGAAAGTGAGATAATTAATTTCTCTAACAAGCCAAATATACAAGCCGTAGGGTCAAGGAATCTCTGTCTGTGCCAGACGCTTTATCCTCCTAATGGATGTGACCTGCGGTTAAGGCCAGTGTCTCCCAGCATTCTGGGTGAAGAGCTGTATGGAAACCTAACAGCACTCAGCGGCCCTCACACTATTAAACCAACGTAGAGTCAAAGGTCTGCATCAATCCACTTTGTAGCTATTACAGTTTATTTTTTTGTAAGTCTACAATGCATTGATATTCTATACATTGTACAATTCTCATTTTAATACATGATCCACTATCCTCAAATGTCCCCTAATGTGTGTCCCTACTTCTAGTTTTGCCATTTTCTGTTAGTACTAGTTACACATTAAAATTTTCTATGTTTAGAAAAATAAATAAAACCACTAGACTGACCCTTTGATATATTTCTTGAACAAATGCCTTGATAGTAAGCCTTTACATATCCAGTCTATTAAAAGAAGCGTATTCACAGTAACTATTTTTACATATTTTCTACCTACAAGGCGTTTATCGTATTCAGGAAACTACCAACTCTGCCCCTATTCCAACCAGGGCTGCCAGCATAATTCTTGGTGCCCTTTACTGAACCACTGGTCGAGCCCCGTTCCCACAGCTGGCTTTTTCCATAAATTAATTAAACCTACGACCTTTTACCTTTATTTTCTTTTTACCTCATTTTACAGCGAGTAGGCTAAATCCCTGGTGGATAAAATATGTTTCTTGGTGAGACAGTGCATGCTCTGTACCTCTATCTGGCACAGACCATACTAATCTGTCCCTCACTGGTTAGCCAGAGTGTCTTTACTGCCCCTCCCCAGATGCCCCGGCCCACCGGGAAATTTCCTGGTATCCCGATAGAGGGCCACTTACATCAGAGGGTCAAGTGACACAGAATTTGGTAAGGGCCAGGGCCCACTTGAGCCAATGGACCCCTTAACATATCATGGGCTGTCGCCCCCTGATGGCGGCCCTGATTCCAACTCTGGTGTAAACTTAACTAGAGCTGTTGTAACCTTACCGGAGTCATTGGTCCCTATTCTATAGTTGTCAATATGTGTAGCGCCTTCAGTAGTTATCGTAAAGTTCCACTATGTTTCCTGTAGTTATTTTCTCGCAGGTAATCACTATTGCAGTCTTGCCATTAACTGATCTTGCAGCTCAAAAGCGGTTCCCTGTGCGAGGTTACTGTAAATTAACATCTCCTGTACTTAACCTCCCTGGCGGTATTCCAGAGTGTGACTCAGGGTTAAATTTCACTACCGCGAACGGTAACCCCCGAGCCACACTCGGGTTGGATGCATACTCACCTCCTCCTGCGCTCCCTGGCTGTCCCCCGCAATTTGATTGCAGCGAGTTGCTTCCTGGTAAGGCTCCCTGCGAGTCACACGTTGCAGGGGGGCGGGACCAGGCAGCAAACTTAAATTTTTTTTTATAATACACTGTTTTCCAATGTACAATGTTTATGAACGGCCACTAGGTGGCACTACAGGATAAGAAACAGACCATACATGGTCTCACCCTTGTTTTCAGACAGATTTCAGTGTTTTTTGTTTTATTTTATTGAATATCATTTATTTGCATTATTTTGGATAATTCTTTTTGGGATAATAAATTATTATGTCGTGTTTCAAACTTTATCGGACTCAGTGTATTTACTATTTTTAAAAAAAAATTATTTATAAAGGATTTTACCAGTAAGGACTCTTGATTGCACGGATTTCAGTGCGTGATTCCTAATTATTACAGGCCAACTATGTACAAAAACAGGATACAATACTGTATCCTCGAAGCTAGTGGTAAGTGATTCTGCGTTTGCAAAATCACATAAACATTCTCTGAACCCCTCATTAAATCCCATACTCGCCTCTCATCTTGCGGTGTAGAGGAAGGCCTGATATGCCATTACTTGTCTCCCCCATTCCTCTGCAGCCCTGCGCAATCCCGTGAGAGCGAGCAAGACTTGTGGTGGTGCGGAGTGCCACTGCCGCCATCAGGCAGCCATGCACTTCGTTCTGGGGCGAGGTGCTAATAATACCCCTAACCCAGAATACGCTTGGCAAAATGGAGACTGTAAGGAAAATCTGCAGTTGCAGATTTTCTTGCTCATCATCTCAGTTTTACCGACAACTGTGGAATCCGCCCATTATCGTCTATGGAGTTGCTAAGTTTACACCACCTCTGGTTAAGTTTTACACGAAGGTAGGAATAGGGCCCTTCACGTTCTGCTCCTTAGCTTCCTTGTTCACAATAGGGAATGGCTTTTATGCTGTTGTGTGCAAAAAACGGACTATTACTATCAGATTACAGAGTGATCAATGGCAAATCAAAACGCTCAGCTGTAAAACACAAAAGATTTATCCACCCCCCCCCCAGCTGAAAAAAATGACATTATTTGCCAAGTCTTTTCATAGATTTAAAGAGAGTCAAGACACGGTTTGGGGATATACAGACCATGCTTAAGGGACAATTTTACGTTCTCAAAACTTCCCTTTTGACACCCCACATTCGATACGTTCATCCATTGCTCTGTTCATATAGATTTGCGATTCACAAAAGGGCCCATCTTTTCAACTTTATAAATCCACCTAGATGCAGTATAACTAGTCATGAGTTTATAACTACTACAATCCACATTCCCCCCGCAGCTCGCGCTATATTCATTACAATAAATAAAGCACCATGGCTCTGGGAACATGGGAAAGCACATATGGCTCATCACAGAATGCGCTCTACACTGGTCTATCCAATTACATAAGGAAATTAAAAGCAACTGCCTGGCAAGTGACTGTAATTTTCCTTCCTATGGGGTTTATTCGCTAAACAAGGAAATGGGATAATGGACAGTGTATTCGTAAATAATGGCCCTAAGGCACCAAACTGAATATTCTTCTGTTTTTTTTTCTTTGCCTGAATTTGCAACTTGCTTGTCCTTTCTCTAAAACTCTCCTGTAAACCATTCATCGTTAAGCCGATTATTAGGCCATGTTTCCTTCCTGCAAGTCCACTTTAACAGATCCATGCTGTACTGTGTAGCCCACTAGATATTTGACTTCCACTCCTTGCCCTTGTCTCTTTGCGTCTCTGAAACCACAAGACAGAGGTTAAGTGCTGTGTGTCCTCATCAGACAGGCCCAGTACCACAGCTTGATTACCGACGATAATACGGGTCTCTGGAGCCTTTGCTTATATAGCTTGGATCCTTTCATCATTTTATTGTAAGCAGCTAAAGCTATTGCGAGACCCAGCAAAGATACAATGTAATATAGATGAAACTAGTGATAAAACACTTGGTAAAGCTCACAGGACATAACTCGATGTATGAAATGATTTCTTATGCCGTCATACAACTCATAAATGTAACCAGCTTAACTGCTGAGACCATCTCTCCTCTGTACGGGTAATTTTATGTTCATTTTCTCGCCCTCTGAAGACACTGCGTGTGTACATGTTCACCTCACTCATGTTTTGACACTTGTCTACTCCCGTGTGTTGTGTGTCTGCTTGAAATCCCAAGAGTATAACGTATCTTCTCTCTTTCCTGCTGTTTTGCGCCGTCACCACAAGAACACTTTGCAGTTGTTATGGTGGAGGAACGTTTCCCCTGAAACTTTACCTGGAAGTGTTGTTATGGCACCTTATTTATCTATTAGATTGCTAGAATGTCATCCATGCCTTGGTGATGTGAGTGTGCTGCTCACGTGTGGAAAGCCTGACATCCTTATACTACTGTACAGTACTTAGTAAGCTATGAACGCAAGCAGCCAAATCGAGGAATTCCTAAGCACTTTACTGACTTGTGTCCTGAAGGATAAGGATTGTTTACTAATAAACCAAGCATGCTGTTACGAAATGGTTTTATTCTACATTTACTCTACAGTAAGGCTGGTCATCCACTGGGTATGTAGTCGTCCGACTAATCCCACAACACAGAACAGATTCAACGCTCGTCCATTGCCTCCGACTTCCATCGAACGACTACATCAGACTAGAGACCTTACCCAATCGAATGGGATTTGTCGTACGAAGTCGGACGACCTGGTACGACATACATCACGATATGTATGCTGAGAAGCTGAAAAAGATATTTTATTGCGTAAGGGAGACCGATGGAACTAGCCCTGTTTCTTAACCTCCCTCGCGGTCTATTTATCCAGAAAATTCTTTGCTGGAAATGGTCAATTGTCGCCCCCCCCCCCCCCGGCGGCATCCCGAGTGTGGCTCAGGGTTAAATTCCTATGTTGGAAGCGGTAACCCCGAGCAACACTCGGGATGCCGCTGGATACATCACCTCTCCCTGCGCTCCCTCGATGTCCCCAGCAACCTCCTGCGTCGACCACGACCTCTTTACTTCCTGGTTTCCTCCTCGCAAGAAGGAATCCAGGTAAAATGCTGCAATCGCCGTAGGAGACTGCAGAGATCAGCGAGGGAGCGCAGGGAGAGTTAATGTATACAGCCCGAGTGTGTCTCAGGGTTACCGCACTCAGCGGTGAAATTTAACCCCAAGACACACTTGGGAACACCGCCAGGGAGGTTAATCTAATTCTGAGAGTAGGGGAAACTAGGGCCCTTTTGCAGTTGTGCCATGACCCCTTATATACCAATTTGTATATATAGGCACATGTTAATATTCAAACTTCTATTTTTGATATATTCTATGACTCTGCTCTGATATATTCTATGAGAAATACACTATTGTAATTACCAGAAATGTCTGACTTGGGTTGTCCATAGTCGGTTGCAGTAGTCAGTCGTACAACTACAGACCCAGTGGACGACCAGCCTAAAGACCATCCCCAGAGGAGCATAAACAAAATGTGTGTCAGATGCACACACATTCTCTCTATACACCACGCAAATATATTGAACTTTCCTGGTCCTGAAGCCTATTCTTTATTATTTACTTTAATTTTGGGACACACCTAGGATGGGTTGATATGGATGTATCTAGGGATGTTCATGGCTGAAAAATTTGTATAGTTTAGTTTCGTAACGTTTTTAAATAATTTATTTTTCTGAATTTCGGAACTAATTTAGTTTTCGGAATTTCGGAACTAATTTCGTTTTCGAAATTTCGGAACTAATTTCGTTTCAAATTGATTTGAATTTTTGAATCGATTTCAAATTCTATAGTTGATATCCATTGGATAGTTCATTTTAAATTCGATAGTTGATATCAATTATTCAAATTTTTCTTTTATGATGATGACAGTGTAAAACGAAATAAATTCATTATATACCATTTCGTTTCTAAATCGTATTGATTCGTTATTCGGAAGTACTTCTGAAATACAAATTATCAAATTTCGTTCCAAATTTCGAATTTTTCCGAAACGAATGCACATCTCCAGTTGTATCCATCTGTGTTGTATTACCTTCCTACTGATGCATCTATATTATCATCATTCCGGTTATAACTTTATACCATATATATGGCTGCTAGTGGGATCTTTATTGTTACTGTACATACTTGTTAGAGATCTATTACAGGTATTTTACCATCTTATCTTTGCATTGTTTGTAGGTTTCTCCCTGGTATGTGAAAATTGATGTCTTCGTATATATTATATATGTGTATACATTGGGGCTTGCTTTGCAGCAGAGGCTCTCTTGTTTTTATTAGCCTGTGTTGTGTGTAACCTCTTTTTCCTTTTTATTGATTTATGTTTAATAAAGGATTTTTTTTCTTTTACTGGAGGTTTCTCTACCATAGCCTTCTTCTTATCCTTTGTTGGTTTATTGGGGTTACCCCTCTTTTCTATTGTAGTTGAGGATCTCCGTTGTTATTTTTGTCGAGTTTATACATTGAGACAATTATTCATATACCTATCTTGTCCCTTATGGGATTTTTTTATTGTATCCTGCAAAGAGTGCCAATCCAAAGGTACCAGGTCAGTAAAACCCAAAAACGTGCAGTTAACTGCAGGCAGTGTAATGGATTATTATTATTCTAATACTTTATATAGCGCCAGCAAATTCTGCAGCACTGAACAATGGGTACAATATAGACAGGGTTACAAAACATTGAGACTGAACAACATTTGATAAGCCAGTACAGGAAGAAACGAGGGCCTAATTCCCGTGGGAACACACAATCTAGAAGGGTTGGTGATGGAAATAGGAGGAGAGGACTGCTAAAGGGGGTCTGAAATTAAAGATCACTTGCACTTTCTTGTGTGATGTTCTTGCGAATGGAAACCGCTGCCTGATTAAACCTCCAGTATGTGTCAGTCGATGAGCAGAAGTTCTCTTTTGAAAACAATTTATCCAGAAGTGAGTGCGGTAACCCTGCTACATAATACTACGCACTAACTCTGCTTCTGCTCAGTCTTTAGTGAATAGAAAAAAAAAGACAGCTTTCTTTGTCCCTCCCATTGAGACGGAGAGCCCTGCGGCAGACAGCAATCCGCAGAGCCCCGGTATGTGACGGACATTACCTGAGAATAAAAGGAAAACAAAGCACGGTCACAATATGCAGGTGCAGAAAAGCCGCAAATGAAATCGAGATAAACCTCTATGAGGAATTGTTACTGGAAAACAAGTTCAACTGGGCTGTTTAATAACCAAATGAATGATGGGGTCTATGACAAAGCGTCCCAAGATCCATTCCAGATTATCCAAATTAGAGCTACTGTATGTGTTTTTGCTCTACACCACCCTTGTAACCTGAAACAAATGGGGGGAGAGAGAGTCTGCAATAAACAATGCTAGTCTTTAAGGGCCAATCTAGTCATTGTCCTCCTCGTGAGTTAATCCCATAAATGTGTTCGTTCTGTGTTTGGCGTGGGACCTGTCGTGATGGGATACGTTGGCGCTGTGACAGGCTTGGGCAAGATATGATCATGTTTTGTAAACTAGACTCCCATCATTTATGACTTGGGTTGTGGAAAAATGTGTTAAGTGTGAAAGCTGTGAGTCTTTACGTTTTGTAAAGCGGTGATGGTGTTTTGTAGTGAAGTGTTCTCCCCTTGGTGTACGGTGACTATTGTCAAGAGAAACACATGCCCATTATGCCTAGTAAACGGTGCGGTTGCCCTCCTGGTGTATTCTTTATTTTGGATACCTTTCATCTGGAAACCGTGTATTTATCACATTGGGTTAGTGAGGGACTTAGTACTGTGGTCGTGATGTTTTTTTTGTTTACTTTTTTCATCCCCCATCATAGGTAAACCTCAGCAGAATAATCATTTTTGCTGTATCTTCTCTACTAGTCCCGATTTCCAGCCCTCCTGTTTGTCTTACATGGACTCCGTAGTTCCCGAACTTGTCCGGCGATAATTAATTCTATAATACTCGTCCGTTCCCTAAAAGGCTTTTCCACCCCTGTCGAACATATCTCTGTAATAATGTAGCCAGTCTTATTTGATTCTCAGTGGGGATATAGATACTGAAGTAATTGTGACCATTATATTTCTATTAAAAATGCCATTTTTGCTGACTCTAGAATTGCTCATGTTTTGAGTGGAGCCCATTAAAATCATTGCAGCTCTAAAGGATGGAGCTTTTATAACCTTGTATAATTAGGGGCAGTATAGTCTCAACAGACACCTTGTATTATGTGCAAATAAAAGAAAACCCTTGGCTGGCCGGCTGTCTTCAGTTTTAAAGGGACACTACCACCAAAAAAAGTTTATATTTACTTTTAATTATTTATTAAAGCCTGCTGTTCTGTATTGTATTCCAGTAGGTGTTTGTGGAATATAATTAATGATAGAGGATAGATGGAAGGTATCCTTAAACTGACGGATACTGCACCACAGCTGTTATTGTTGCCTGCCCCAAACCCACTGCCGGATTAACATAGGGGCTACTGGAGGCCCTCAGTTTGAAATGGGTCCATGACAGGCTGTGAGAGGCCCTGAAATACAAATACTAGATGTCATTCAGACAGGTGAATGGCACGCAATATTCGCTCTCCAGGGGCTCACACGCTCATTTTAGGGGCTGTGCTTGCTGGCTGGATTCATACTGCAGCAGTGACAGCTCAGGGCTCCGGTGTCTGAAGCTGCTGGGAAGAACATTGTAAAATAGATAAAAGTGAATGAAAGAAGCAGGGTAGGTTATCAGGCGCAGTGCATAATAGAAGCTGAGCTGCAGCACAGTCTCGGTCTCCCATGCTGCAGTGGTTCTGCTTCCTCCTCTCTGACAGGCACCATGTGGTGGCAAAAACTCAGTCTGTGTATCCACCGTGTGACTGTGAGAAATCACACTGGGACTGGGAAGCCGAAGGACACAGCCCGGCCACTGCACCTGTACTCATTCCCATCCTCTCATGGCAGCAGAGGAAGAGAGATGTGTGAGCACATTGTTAGAGAAATTATAGGAAAAAACCCTGTCTGAATTTAGGTTCACAGACCCATCAGTCGGGGTGTGTGCCCAGATAATTTTATTTGATTCAGTATTTAATAATTATTTTAAAATAAACCATTAAATGGACACTCCGCACATCCTGACCACCTTTGCTTATTTACAGTTGTGTTCAAAATTATTCAACCCCCACTGAAATTTAGTGTTTTGGCGTAGTTTGACATTGATTTTGATCATTCAGTCATCTTGCTTACAATTAAATCAAAGAGGCACGTGTAGGTCAGACAAATATAACATAACATTTATAATGAAATAACCACAAATGTCTTTTCTGTGCTCACATCATTATCAGTTTTATTCAACCCCCAAGTGACATTCAATCTTAGTACTTAGTACAACATCCTTTTACAGTTATAACAGCTTTTAAACGTGAAGCATAGCTTGACACAAGTGTCTTGCAGCGATCTACGGTATCTTCGCCCATTCGTCATGGGCAAAAGCCTCCAGTTCAGTCACATTCTTAGGCGTGCGCACTGCAACTGCTTTCTTTAAGTCCCACCAGAGGTTCTCAATCGGATTTAAGTCAGGTGACTGCGATGGCCACTCCAAAATGTTCCAGCCTTTAATCTGCAACCATGCTCTAGTGGACTTGGAGGTATGCTTGGGATCATTGTCCTGTTGAAAGGTCCAACGTCTCCCAAGCCTCAGGTTTGTGACGGACTGCATCACATTGTCATCCAATATCTCCTGGTACTGAAGAGAATTCATGGTACCTTGTACACGCTGAAGCTTCCCTGTACCTGCAGAAGCAAAACAGCCCCAAAGCATGATTGACCCCCCGCCATGCTTCACAGTAGGCAAGGTGTTCTTTTCTTCATAGGCCTTGTTCTTCCTCCTCCAAACATAGCGTTGATCCATGGGCCCAAACAGTTCTAATTTTGTTTCATCAGTCCACAGAACACTATCCCAAACCTTCTGTGGTTTGTCCACATGACTTTTGGCATACTGCAGTCGACTTTTCTTATTCTTTGGAGACAGCAAGGGGGTGCGCCTGGGAGTTCTGGCATGGAGGCCTTCATTACGCAGTGTGCGCCGTATTGTCTGAGCTGAAACTTCAGTACCCACATCTGACAAATCTTTTCTCAGTTCCTCAGGAGTCACACGGGGACTTTTCTCCACTCTACGCTTCAGGTAGCGTACAGCAGTCGAAGTCAGCATCTTCTTTCTGCCACGACCAGGTAGCGTTTCAACAGTGCCCTTTGCCTTGAATTTGCGAATGATGCTTCCTATGGTCTCTCTTGGTATGTTTAACATCTTTGCAATCTTCTTATAGCCATTGCCCTTCCTGTGAAGAGTAATCACCTCTTCTCTTGTCTTCCTGGACCATTCTCTTGACTTCACCATGTTTGTAACCACACCAGTAAATGTCTAGAAGGAGCTGAGTATCACAGTCATTTTAAAGCTGCCTAATTGGTGCTTATTATGCTTTATTGCTGCTCCGTGACATCCACAGGTGTTTTCAATACCTGATTGAAAACACTTGAATGTTTGTTGAACATTGAACTCTGTTCTTCAGAGTGGTAGTCTTTAAGGGGTTGAATAATTGTGTCAATGAAGAATTCACAAAAGAAACATTTACTACTGTATTACAAAACCAATTGATGTCATTTTAGTTGCATATGGTTCTTTAAAAAGTCCTTGTAGGATTTCATTCTGAATACAATTACAAATGTACACTAAATTCCCTAAAACCCTTTACATCATTGGGGGTTGAATAATTTTGAACACAACTGTAGGTGGTCAGGATGAAAGGAATATGTCCTTCCCTTTCGACTGTGTTTTCTTATTTGAATAGTTGAAAAGAATGGAGGTTGTATATGCAATACATCCATGGATGGTTCCATTTTTGAATTCCTCAAATCTTTGCATGCAGATTCGCATTTCCATTTTGGAAGTATAATGTCCTTGGGACACAGAGTAGAATATAAGCATGGGGATACCTAACTCCAGCCAAATGTAAACTTATAGTGATTTAGCCCCCCAAGAACGGTGTGTGGGTAGAGGTTTTTTTTTCAAAATATATATTTAAATTAATGAAATTTGGGGGGGCGGAGCTGACTACCGACGGGAGTGGATGCACATTGCTGAGCTCTGTAGCTGACCTCCTATTTAACCCCAGATTTTGCATCCCCCCGTCGGGTTAACGACTTTTGTTTGGGTCTCCCCACTTCCTGGAGTAGGGGAGCAGGTACCACTCTGAGTTGTTGGGTCCTCTGCCGAATTCTGTGCTGGTTTTGAGCTTCGGGCCTGAGTGCGGCCTTCCCCCGGCGGCCATTTTTACAGCCTGCTGCAGCGGTTTGGATTCCAACCCTGCCCCTCTGAGAGCTGCTGCTCGCTAGACGGACTTTTCTTTGGGCTACACTGCTGTGTCTCACCTGCTCCTATTCTGAAGACTGCCTTGCTTCCTCGCGACGATGTCCCACCCTGACTTGCTGCCGCTCATGCGGGGATGCTGGTGGCTATGATGGCGGAGTTCCGTGAGCTGTGGTCCCTCGATGTACGTGAAGCTGGATGGAAGTGTGACTCTATTCTGGTGCCGGTGGCCGCGGCGCAGCCTGACGTGGAACCAGTGGAAGTGAGATCCTGTGATGCTTGTGCTGTTGGGCACAGCAGCGACTCTGGTGATCCGGAGAGTCTTCTCCCCCTCCTGGCGGGGGCGAGGTGGATCCGCTGGATGGCCTATTTGCATCGGCAGTTGGAGACCAGCCCGTTGATGGTGTGGGTCCGGTGAGGCCTTTCGACATTCGGCCTTCCTTAGCGGCGTCGGAGTTGCAGGGTGTCTGCTGGCTGTCCCTGCCGGTTGAGAACGGCGGCCGTTCTGATGCTGTGGTCCTGCAGTGGGCTGCGTTACGTGGATGGCCCCCTTTCACTGCTGAGGCGACCTCTTCAATGGGGGTAACCCTTCTCCGCTGTTGCAGCTCGACATGGTGTCTCGGCGGCTCATCATCTCCGGTGACATCAGGGATCCTTGGCGGCACCTACGGGGCGCTGGTCACGGGGGTTTGCTGTGGTGGAGCCCTGGGTGTCCCTTTGTTTCTGGACACTGGCTGAGACGTGTCCCCCCACCCTGCGGTGTTCATAAGTTGCTGATCTCGGACTGGAAACCTGTAACCATCCCCTTGCTGACACCACCCAGCATTAGATTTGGGGTGCCCCCGACTTTTGTTTTCCTATTTTGGCCCCCCCCTTCTCTGTTTTATTATTTTGAGCGAAAGAGTGGACTTCACTGCTGACTTTTTGGGACTATTAGCCATCTTTCTGGTGGAGCATCGGGAGCTCTTATCCCCCCCTTTTTTTTTTTTTTTTTTTTTTTTTTTTTTTTTTTTGGGACATCGGGTTGCAACCTGGGCGAGCCGTTAGGATGGTGACCTAGGCTCTAGCCATCCTTCTGGCCCCAGGTCTCCCGGCCTCGTGGCCCCTTCCTTGGCCCCTGGTATCCTTGCGGTTGCCAGGGCGCGCCGGGAACACCACGACCTAATAGGCAGGTCCTTAAATTTTCTTTTTGTTTTTATTATTATTATTATTTATTTATTTATTTTTTTATTTTTTTTTTGTTATTATTTTCTCTCTCCTGGATCTCCGGATGCTCTCCACCTTGCAGAACACTTTTTGGCTTGGAACGCCTGACATGTTTTGTTTTACTTCGCTCCCCTTCTCCTTTATACCCCCTCTGATGTTATGTGTCTTGTTCATATTGGATGCACTTGCTTATGTCTTTTTTATTGTGTTCTGTTGACCCTACTTGATGACTTAATTCCTTGCACAATTTTTTCCTTGCCATGGCCCTGCGTGGCCTTTGTATCATTGGCTTTACTATATGTTCTATGCTTTCTATGTCTATTATATTGATGACTTGTTGCAAAATAAAAAATTTGAAATATAAAAAAAAATTAATGAAATTTAAGTCAATTTGCATTTAGCGCAAAGAAAACATTTTTTTTTCTGATTCTCTCCATTCCTCTCCAATCCCACATGTCTTTTTTCATCCCCTAGTGTCTCTCAAATAATTCCAATCCTATATGCCTATTCCCACCAATCTCCTGATCATATAATTATTATTTTCATAATGAGGCCACCTTTGCTTAACAATCAACAAGTGTTTAAAATACTTCAGATCCTTTGTTCTATCATTTCATGTTCTATCAGCATTCCTGTCAGGGTGGCACCAGGCGTGAGCCAATGTGGGACCCAAAGTTCAGTATATAACCCAGATGCTGGGGTTGATCGGGTTAACAAAGGCACTGGATACAAATGCTGGTATAAGTGTATATTGATGAACGCAGAGTGGAAATAAACCAGTAAGCACAATGGAGATCTTGGCAATATATAATCCAGATACTGTGGTAAGCAGTGCACAGAGATAAACAGGTATGGTGAAATAATACTCAGTCTCTGGTAACAGTGGATATGGTGAATGTTGCACCACTGTGAACCTTTCCAGGTACTGCAGGATGTAGTGCACAGTGAAGGTGGAATAAGCACAGTCTCTAGTAGCAGATATGGTACCTGGAACCACAGCTGTGATTATTTGCAGAAACTGGATACCCAGGATATGTAGTACAGGATCAACTGCAAAACAGGAACAATGATGGCAATACAGGAGCTCTGGAGGGGGGACCCTCTCAATAGCACAGCAGGAAGAACAATGCCAGAGCATGGATGAAAGGGCGTGACCTGGTTTTATGCAAAGCACACAGGTATCTAGAACAGGAATTAACCCTTGAGTGGAAGCAGACAGGTAGTAGACAGTATCCCAGGCAGGCTCCGAAGGCTGAGGCATGACAATTCTCTAGCTTTCTCTTGAAAATGTGAAGATTGTCTCTAATTGGGAACGTCATACTCCCTGTATTGGGTATATACATCATCCGATTATACTGAGCACCCCCTCCCATCACAAATAGGAGCAATAAAACATTGACCCTCCAAACAATCTAACCAAATCAGAATCATTCAATTGAATCTCTGTTTCACAAAAGGCACCATGAGACCTATACATTTAACAATATGTTTATTAAGTTAATTTAACAGAATTAAAGTCATTTTATAGCCAAAAACAGATTGATAGGTCTTAAGTGCCATAGCAGGGCATAAATATTGTCAAAATTTGGCCTTAAAATAGCTGTAAAATGGGCGACCTCTGGTCTCCCGGAGAGTCATCGTTCAACTGGCAGAAGAGGAAAAACCCTCTGTGGGGGAAACCTCTAGGGAACCATGCATGAAGGACTCTTTCCACCAGGGCATTAAGAGGTTAATGTAAAGTTTCAGTTTTCAGGTCAAAATCACAGAGGTGTAGAAGACTCTAAGCCAACTAAACATTTTAGATGGACAGTCTATTATTTGCTAAATACGTCAGGGCAATTAACATTTAAAATTATCGTAAATATGTTGCTTTCTTCCTCTTCTCATTTTGAGATTGTCATGCGGGCACCCTTCATGAGCCAAGGTGGGTCCGCTATTCAGAATAAGTAGCCCTTTAGGCAGGATTGACACTGGCTGCATATTACACAGAACCAGACCACATGATAAAGAGAACAGGACAACAAGGGCAAGGGTTAAGGGAGAGGACAACCATAAACTTGCACCCGGCAGCACACTAAAGAGGAAACCCTGATCTAGATAGGGAAGGGGAACTCCGTTCTGGGTAACACACATAACCAGAGACAGGACACTAGGGACAAATCCAGAGATGTAGTAGTAAAGAATAGCCAAAGTCAGAAACAAGAACAGGTTGTCCTACAAGCTGGGAGTCGGGACACAGGATATCACAGTGCATAGGAATAACACAATAGTATAGTCACAACCCGGCCAGAGTCATACATGGGAAATCAGATTACATAGAAACACACAGGTCAGGATAAACAAAAATTTATTTTATTGCTATAATTAATAAATCCACTTTTTTATATGCATTAACCACGTGGAGTCCTTTCTGCTAAATCGAAAAGGGTCACCACGGTGAAACCAGTTCTGGGTATGCTAAATTCCATCCATAAAGCACCCTGAGGAAATGTGGAGTGATCCACCCCATTCTGTTTATTCATTTAGCTCGCTGCCAGCAAGTGTGATGGTGTTGGCACAATAGGTTATTATACATTGTTTTGTTGAAAATCTAAACCACTTCACTGCAATGTCGAGAGGCAGGGGGCCTTCATAACGCTGTGTCTTTGATTTGTACACCTTGCAAGGTCATGTGAGAGGTCATTGGAAGTGTCAGAGTCTTTTAAAAAGAGTCTTTGTTTCACCACAAAACAAAAAATTTAAATAATGTATTTCTTACAGCATTGGTATTTTTTTTTATTTTTTGGACAACGCTCCAGATTTCTGTGCCTACAGGCTCCTGAAATGTAAAACCAGCCCTGGTTATATATAACCCTGTCTGCACAGTTGTATATACACGATTCTGTGTGGTTATATAAAATTAAGCAAGTTTTGATTGTACACAATTCCAAAAATAAGCCCACCAAAATATTCATCTCCTGACGCATAAAGATCTTAATCCGGCCCTGCCCAGACCACGGAGGCCAGAGTGGGCAGGTATAATTATTGTAGAGCAGAGACACAGATGTATTATGGGCTGTTGGTGCCATTGTAAATTTACTGTGGCCAGAGCAGCCCTGCTCCTCCTTCCCTTAGCACCAACCCCCATATACAGGAGGCATAAAGGACCACAAATTTTTCTCTGGAAACCCCATAATGTTTAATTGACATAAGGATAATGTGTTAGGCTGGGTTCACACCTGAGGGTACCTCATATGCGCGTTTTTTTCCGGGCGTTTTATGAGCGTTTTTGACAATTAGAAACGCACATCGTAGGTGCGTTTTTTGAAGTCTATGGCTGCAAACGCGCTGTAATACTCCCCAAAGAAGCTCTTGTACTTATTTGGGCGTAGTACGTTTTACAACGCGTTCCTACGCGCTGTAAAACGCCCAGGTGTGAATCATGCCCATAGGAAATAATGGGATTTCAGTGTTTGAGCGTTTTACAGCGCATAGGTACGCGCTGTAAAACGCCCAGGTGTAAACCAGGCCTTACAGATTTTAGCATTGCAAAAAGTAAATAAACTAAATACAGGGGGTCCTCTTTTTTTTCTATCGGCTTTCAGAAGTCTCTGGAGAGTCAAACTTCGCATAACTCATCAGAAGAAGCATTGCAAAAGGAAGACATTAAAGGGACATTCCAGCCGCAGTGACCACTGAAGCTAATTTAAGTTCTTGTGTAAACAGTGTAATTTGTGGAAGTTGGCCGGCTGAATGCGTGTTCGACCAGCCAGTTCATAATGTTATGCATTGAGAAGCCTTTGACTGCATGTGTGCTAGCGTTGGCATTGGCATCCACTTATTGTCACAGGGTGCCATCTTTGAAAGAACCCTGAAAAGATTAGCAATGCAGAATGTAAACATTTTTGTTTGATTTCCGTTTTGTTTGTTTTTTTCTTCCCTTTGAAAACCAGTATCCGGATCAGCAAGGGTTAATGGCCAACTCCTCTGTCCATCTTTTCTGTTTTCGTTTTATTGCTTGCATTGTCCGTTTTAAAGCACTTGGAAAGGCAAAATGAACAAGCATAAATTCACTATTATTCTGTTCCATTAACTCTGAAGTGCCAGTTCCTCTTTAAATCCATCATATCTTCAAAGCTATAATAAATTCCCCTGACAGAGCTTCTAATCTGAGACATTCATCTCCTTGCTAGTGTTGGAGAAATGCTGTTTAACCCTTCTACTGTGGTACGTTTGCTGCATTAGGATAATGAGAGTACTAAAAACCTTGACATTACGTGATAGCAGGTCTTAAAGGGCCACTGCCACCATAAAATGAAATGTTCTTATTGTGTTTATTTTATGTTGCTGATATCTTACATGTGCTTTGATTTTCTCGTGTTTGTTTAGTTAAGAAAATATTTTACTCTATGTGTCACTGGGTGCATCCATTGTGTGATATTTTCCACTATATGTGTCACTGGGTGCATCCATTGTGTGATATTTTCCACTATATGTGTCACTGGGTGCATCCATTGTGTGATATTTTCCTCTATATGTGTCACTGGGTGCATCCATTGTGTGATATTTTGTGTTTTCAACTGCCCCCACAGTATCTTTCCATCACTTGCTCCTTACTTTGTGGCTTTGGCGATAGAATGGAGTCTATTGGTCAATCACCGACTCACATTATTGTGTGGGATGTACTCAAAGGACATCACCAGGGGTAGATTAGAAGTATTTTACGATCCCTGTTTTGTATCATTCAGCTGCCACCTCTTATCTCCGTCAGTCTGAAGAAACAATACCCTCTTGCAGCCTTCTCTAAACATTCCCTCCTCCACCTCATTAACTGGTAACTAATGTAGATTAAATAAACAAGAGCCACAAACAAAGCTTTTGGTAAATGTCGCATCATGGGGAAAAATTCACGAAATGGAAACCAGAGCAAAACCTAACTTTCTTTTTCCTTTTTACGTGCAATTACTTCGTACAAAGAACAAAACAGCAGCATGTGTTTTATAAGGTGGTTTTATTTGAAATGCACAAGTAATCTAGTTACAGTTTAAGTGGTAGTGTCCCTTTAATAAATATGACAGGCTTGACGTTTTTTATGTCTATAGTTGAGTACTCCGTATTAAGTGTGTCCGTCCCCCCCCCCTACAATATGGACATAAAGAACAAGTTTGTAACACACTGTATGGCTGAGCGTATAAAGATCCCCTGCAAACAGTGGGCATCGCCAGACATTAAAAAGAGCCTGGTGCTTGCGGCTTATTATTTCAGGAGTCTTGTGGCTGTGTTTTACACCCCGGCATGGGCTTCACATCTGCCAGCTGCTCCCTCGGGGGCTGAAAGATGGAGCTTTCCAAAGCTGTACTTCCTGGTTTTATTTCAGGATTGCCTCCTGCCATGTTAACTCAACGAGTGATAAAGAGGTAATTGGCAATTTGGTTGTGCAGGCGGGTAATGCGAGTACAAAGGGGCAGGAGATTGGCTCTTTATGGGTAATATGGCAGATGTTGCCTCAGCGTCATTGTGACTGGAATACAGGGGTAAGGGGGATTCTTAATGGAATCCATAAAGATGAAGCCGTTTTCTCTTTCTCTGCTGGGAATCCCTTCGGATAAAGTCGTTATGTCTTCTACGGGATGAACAGTCTGCTCAGCGCTGTACATTGGGAAAGAGGCAAGGCTGTGAGTCCTGGGGAGAAACAACTCAGTCTCATAGCAGTCGAACTGGGGCAAAGAAAGCGCATCTAGTGGACAGATGTTCTGCACAGAGTAGCTTGATAATGAACGCAGGGTTCTAGTAGGTTTGCAGTAGATTTTTCTCCCTTTGAAATCCCTGTTAAGGCTGCTCTGAAATATTACGAGATCTTACCAGTTACCACTGCTTCCTACTGGTAGACCAGAAGGTCTCCATGGTATTTTATCATTCATCATGGCACACTCTGTACACACACTTCATAATATATTACATGTAGGATCAACATAGGCCTACGAAGTCGAGTAAGATGAAAACAGACACGTTCTGTACAGTGCAACGAGGTGCTTATGATGGATAAGCTCTCTGAGCAATGCAATGATCCAAATTCTTTACTTCTCTTGCTCTTTTGCCTTTTTAAAAAGTATGTATGGGTCTATTACCCATTTCCTATGAAACAGACGTTTGTATTTGTCTTTCTACTCTAGAATGTAACCTCACGGCCTAATCATGCTCCTTGGCAAATACAAGCTGTGTTAACCGAACGCAAGTCCACTGTATAAATCTACACTTAAGCATATTTATGGGTTCCCGTACTGCGTCAAAGTGCATGTATTAAAATTGTCCTTGTTGGGGGGCGTGGCTGGCTGCTGAGGAGAGAGGACGCGTGTCTGTGGAGCTCCGACCCGTCCTCTCTCTGAAGAGATCTTTAAGACGCTTTATAGACGCCAAGAATTTATGCTACTAGCCCTGAGTGGCTGGCCATCGGGGTGTATTGTCCGGGGCCCGTTCTGTCCCCCCCACCGGACCTGAGACAGCCGCGTGCCGGGCGATTCGCTTGATGGATGACGTTGCCGGTGGCCATCTTGGGGCCTACCCTCCGGCGCCGGTTACACGCTTGCTGTGTCCAACTGTAGATGCCTACCATGCTGGGACCATGAGGGGAGCTACGGAGACAGAGGGCCCCTGTCTCCCGCCGACTGATCGGGACGGATGGCTGAGGACCGGTGAGTTTGGGCGCCGGGCCGCTTCCCCTCCCCCCACTGTAGTGAAAATGGCCGCAATTGAGGCCTTAGAGGCCTGTTTGGAGTTGCTAGAGGGGGACGACCTGAGCCCGCTCACGAAGGGGACATGGCGCCGGATGATGGCCATACTGGGAGGCTGCGGGACGCCATCGGCTTCCCGCCCGTGCATGCCGGAAGAGGACATACTTGTTCCAGACGACGACGGTGCAGCTTTTCAGGAGCCTGACGTACCGGATCCGTTGGCTGTGCCGCTGCTTGACCCTCCATGTCCGGGAGCGGAACCGAGGCCGAGCGGTGGTGAAATCACGCCTTCTGGTGAGCCTGCGAATGGAGTGGAAGAGGCAGCGACGTTCTACGGGGGGGCCCCGACCACTCTTGCACCACCCGGTGACTCGTGCGCGGTGGATTCCCCCACTCTAAATGAGGTCTGCCTTGCTGAAGACACGGTGGTACCTATAGTGAAGAAGGTTGAAGCGGAGATCCCTGAGGCACCTCGATCCCCCGATGATGCAGTGGCCTGGGCAGCACGAATCGGCCTTCCGTGGATCGAGCTACCTGCCAAGCAAGTACCCCCTTTTAGAGACACGGGTTGATGGGACACCTGAGACTGTTTTTTATTTTCTCTTGATGTTTTTTGGTCCTCTCATACCCACCTTTGATGACACTCCCCGGCTGGGGATACTGAGACTTTCTTGTGTTTGTTTTTTTTTTTTTTTTTTCGTTTTTTGTTTATGATTTCACTTCGCAACATGCAGTGATCTATGATGCTTTTTGTTTTGCGTTCTTTTACTTTATTTTTTATTTTCTCTCTTTGTTTTCCTTTCCCCATCTCTCCTTTCACTATTTGAGATTTTGCTGATTCCCTATGAACCCCCCCCCCCCATGCATTATGTGCTTTTGATACCTATTGGGCCCTGCGAGGCCTATTATGCTGGTCAATAGGTGACATTTTTGAGTGCAAAATAAAAACTTTAAATATAAAAAAAAAAATTGTCCTTGTTAATTTCTGAAGTGCCGATGCGCCTTAATTATTCCATTCAGAAAATGATAAACATAAAATAACACATTAGGGGATTTGCTCTCACTATGGATATAACCTCATAAGCCAATAAACATTCCTTTCTGCCATCATGCTGCCAATGAGATACAGTAGGAAGCCTCTTACTGCATGTCCAGAAGCGTATTCCTTTCTATGCCTTTCAATCTTCCATAAACAAGACTCTGGTTGCCTTTCACTATATGCGAAGTTGCTGCTGACAGGTACCTCTTGGCTGTAATTGCTGACATGTACATGTCGCTTGACTTATTTCATAAAGAAATATTGACTAAAAAGAGACTCTTTCACCACCCTCTTCTCCTTGTGAATTGCCAAATTGATGAGCACATCATGGCGATTACTGCACCAGTTGGAGGTAATTTGTCTCTTTCTTCTCTGTATACACCTTAAAGGTACACCCAATGCAGTGTGACCATCTTACCTTAATGGTCACACTGCTCTCAGCTCCCTTTCCTAGTTAGGCATGGAGAGCTGATTTAGCTTTCATAATTCAGGGACTTAGTGCTGAGACCAGGCTCCCGGACTTCCAGACCTTTGGGAACTAGGTCCGACCAATGGCTTTCAAAGCCTTCTGGCACTGAGATGCACCGGATTGGCTGGAAAGGCGAGCCCCTTTGTGGTCACATGACGTGCTGAGCTGGCAGCATATCCTGCAGTGCTCTGCGTCACACAATCTGTACTGGATTATCTGGATCAAGGAGATCTTTAAAGACAGTAAATTAAAGGGTTTACAAGGGAAGGGGTGGTTTTGAAGGGAGTGAGGATGGTTTGCTATTTAACCCCTTTTATTTTTATTAGTGATATTGCAGAAGGTATTAATGGTAAAGTATGTCTTTTTGCTGATGACACAAAGATTTGCAACAGGGTTGACGTTCCTGGAGGGATCAGCCAAATGACAAATGATTTAGGTAAACTAAAAAAATGGTCGGAGTTGTGGCAATTGAGTTTTAATGTGGATAAGTGCAAGATAATGCACCTGGGACGTAAAAACCCAAGGGCTGAATATAGAATATTTGATACAGTCCTAACCTCAACATCTGAGGAAAGGGATTTAGGGGTTATTATTTCAGAGGATCTAAGGGTAAGTAGTCAATGTAATAGAGCAGCAGGAAATGCTGGCAGAATGCTTGGTTGTGTAGGGAGAGGTATTAGCAGTAGGAAAAGGGAAGTGCTCATGCCACTGTACAGAGCACTGGTGAGACCTCACTTGGAGTACTGTGTGCAGTACTGGAGACCGTATCTCCAGAAGGATATAGACATCTTAGAGAGAGTTCAGAGAAGGGCTACTAAAATGGTGTACGGCTTGAAGGAGAAAAGTTACCAGGAAAGGCTTAATGATCTTAACATGTACAGCTTGGAAAAAAGACGAGACAGAGGAGATATGATAGAAACATTTAAATACGTAAAGGGAATCCACAAGGTAGAGGAAGGGAGTATATTTAAAAGGAAACAAAGTAGCAAAACAAGAGGACATAGTCTTAGATTAGAGGGGCAAAGGTTTAAAAGTAACATCAGGAAGCATTATTTTACTGAGAGGGTGGTGGATACATGGAACAGTCTTCCAGTAGAAGTGGTAGAGGCCAAAACAGTGATTGAATTTAAGCAGGCATGGGATAGGCATAAGGCTATCCTAAACAAAAGATAAATCCAGGTAAAGTATCCATGTAATTGGGCAGACTAGATGGGCCGAAAGGTTCTTATCTGCCCACATTTTCTGTTTCTGTTTCTTCCCCTCTCCCGTTTTAATTCCATCCCTTTATACACGAGACTCTCAAACTCTCAGCAGTGATCATGCGACTGTTCCTATTTGTTATCAAATGTGTTTTCATTCTTTAATATCAGTATGTGATGCCATCCTCACCAGCTCAATGCTCATTATACGTTTTGCTCTGAAGTCTTTGATGTAAATAAACAAAATTTGGGGTAAATGAGACTTGCGTCTATCAGTGCATTTTACACCAGTTTTAGACGAGCGTACTATGGGGCCGGTCACATGCTTGTGCGACGCACGAAATGCGTGTGCAATAAGCGTCCATTATCCAAGCCTCTCTGGTAAAGCGCTAGGACAGACGTTGACGGAGCTACAAAGCGCGATTCTCCATAGGAGGATCGAGCCTTGCAGCGTTGAGCTGAGGTGGCCAGACGGGCGTCAAGTGGAAGGAACGTCCACTCTCACGGACGTTCCTTCCGCTCTCCAAAGACGCTCGTCTGATACTAGCCTTCGTTTGTGTCTTTGGGTAACAGGCCGCAAAATTGTGCTTGTGACTTCCAAAACTCTCCAGGGTTTGCTGCTGTTTATAGAGGCTTGTTTTGTATATGTAGCATAACACCACTATATTATGCAGCGTTATGAATCTTGTTGTCTGCACATCAGAAATGAGCGCTAGATAAGGAGCTGTCTGTTCACGTGGTATGACAGAGTGACATATAAATTCCAAAAACAAGGAACAAAATTTCCTCTCAACCTTGGAGAAAGTGATTAATACCATCTCCTGCTGGCTGAGCTGCACATCTGCGCCATAAACTGCACCCAGCAAGCAGATGTGAGAATCATAATTACAGCTTTACGGTGTCCTAGGAGCACCTTGAAGTGTTATTCTGGACTGCAAGTCAAAGTACAGTGTGATGCTCTGTGGGGGAAAAAAAGTAGCGTGCAATGGTCTGCAGAAGAAGGTCTTTGATGCTCAATTTCAGCCTGGAGCAACCAAAATTCTGGGCATCTTTCTCCATATGGTTAGAAGTTCGGGTTAGGTTTCCATTTGTGAATGCTTAACCCAAGCCTTAACATTCTGCTCCTTTGTTGCTTCATTTTGAGGTCTCTTCTATTGAGTGCAGCAAGACACTGTTTTTCAGGTGTGTTTTTTTTTGTTTCACCAAAAATAAAAAAAGTTTTTTTTGGCAATTTTGAGGTTTTTTTTTGGGGGGGGGGGCTCCAGATTTCTGTGCCTGCAGTCTGCTGAGATGTAAATCCAGCCATGCAGATAAGCAGCTATAATCATTCTATAAACTCATATCGGTTACTGCAATGTTCATATATTAATGATCAAAAGACATACAGGGTTTTTCAGAGAGCGGTGAAAAGCAGGAGAATGACTGGAGAATGAAAAATTCTAGGTCAAAATAGCCGATTTGGAAAGTGAGATAAACGGGAGAATTTTTCTGGTTTGGCTATTTTGACCTAGAATTTTTCATTCTCCAGTCATTCTCCTGCTTTTCACCGCTCTCTGAATAACCCTGTTAGGGCTCTATTTCAAGGTTGTTCTAAACGTAACCCCTTCACAACGGGCGGGATTAACGATGGTGAGGCGTACAGGTGCCGCGCAAGCCGCTGATTTCGGCATGCCCCGCCGTCGACGCTTGTCATTGGCTGCAGGGGGACAGCCTGAGTTCAGACAGTCTCTATGCAGCCAACCGTGTGTGGTGCGTGCCGGCTGCGGGGAGGGCCCGAGGCGGAGCCCTGCATCTTCAAAGCCCTCCCACTGCGAGGATGTCATAGCACGTCCCGAAGGCGGCAAGGGGTTAAATGCAGAAATTCAGCCTGAATCCTGCAATCACTGAGCAGCAAATTATATCCCCTGTGCTGTTTCTTGCAAACCTGGCCTGTCAGCAGGTCCTGAGGACAGGTTTGCTAAACACTACCATAGATTATAATGGCTCTGGTAGGTTTACAACAGCTGTGGTTAACACCAACCTTGGAATATGGCCCCTCGTCAGCTGTGTCATTTCACTCCTTCCCTTACCTGCCACTATATTCTCATTCATTCCTATATCTGAAAATGTGCATAGAAACCCAAAATCTAAAATATCTAACACCTCTGATACAGGATTGCTTGCGGTATATTTGAGAAGAAGGTGCATTGCATTCGTTGCAGGAAGTCCTAGAACAGGAGCACTTTGTCACAGTACATACATTGCAGTGCGGTTGTGATGCTCTGCAGGATGCGATACAATGTGATCTGCTATAGAAGTTTCACTCTGTTCTGATGGAAACTTTGTAACGTCTGCTGGAGACGATGCAGTACGAAGCTCTGCTTTGATAGAATGGAATTCTCCGCAGAAGGTGATGCTCTGCTTTCGACGTTAAATTGCAATGCTCTTTTGCAAGCTGCAGTAGAAACGGTTGCAAGTGCCTCGCTGCAGAAAACACGTTGTAACCCTTTGCATAAAAACACCTAGCGATGCTCTTCAAACCTGCGTCCTGCATGGAGCGGAGAAACCGGTATTTTATCCAGATCGTGGTTTAGTGTACTCCTCCCCGTGTGCTCGTCCGGAGAGTTTGCGATTTATGTAAATTTATAACCACACCTTGAATGACTTCTGTTTCGCATTGCATTTTTTTAAATTCATGGCTCATGGGGCAATAGATTTTAATGCCCACCCATCAGTAAGCTTGGTACAACAGACTGCTCATTCCCTGTATGATAAATGTGCTGACAGCGGCAGGGAAATGAGCTAATAAGGGAGTTTATGGGACGATGGAGGACCATCTGTTAGGGTAAATGTTTGAAGGTACTCTGCATAACGTTAAGGAGTGCTGACAAAACAATTCATTTACATTGCAGTCTTGGGAATAAGGAGTCATAGCCTAAATCCAGTACTGGGCAGAGGAGGCAGATAAATTGTTAACCCACTCGTTGCAGCCCGAAAAAGTGAAGACAATGTGTGAAGGTATTAGAGATGTTTTTCGTTGATAGCCCTATCTAACCAGAAGGGATTCTGTCAATGTGTGTAGTAAATTGAAAACAAAAGCAACGCAACTCGAAAAAAAGGTGGTGGGGGCTTCTGTTACTTTTATAGGCTTGTTATCACTCTGTAGACCAATTCGGTGCTTCGTGTCTGTGCAATATTACACTCCTTTCAATATTCTCGTTGGTTAGCTTTTAATAAAGCATTTCCCCTGCCCAACATGTAGTACATACACCCTATCGTTTGTGTAAGATGGTTAAACCCATTCATCAACCACCCCATGCCCTGTGCAATCCATACAGACCCTGTGCTTGGGGTGTAGCCCAGGTAGACCCTGCGCTTGGGGTGTAATCCAGAATGACCCTGCTCTCAGGTTGTAACCCAGGTAGACCCTATGCTTGGGGTGTAATCAAGGTAGACCTTGTGCTTGGGGTGCAATCAAGGTAGAACCTGCACTTGGGGTGTAATCCAGGTAGACCCTGTGCTTGGGGTGTAATCAAGGTAGACCTTGCGCTTGGGGTGTAATCAAGGTAGACCTTGCGCTTGGGTTGTAATCCAGGTAGACCCTGCACTTGGGGTGTAATCCAGGTAGACCCTGCGCTTGTGGTGTAATCCAGGTAGACCCTGCGCTTGTGGTGTAATCCGGGTAGACCCTGCGCTTAGGGTGTAATCCAGGTAGACCCTGCGCTTGGGGTGTAATAAAGGTAGACCCTGCGCTTGGGGTGTAATAAAGGTAGACCCTGCGCTTGGGATGTAATCCAGGTAGACCTTGTGCTTGGAGCAGAGACAGCTCAAGAGACAGTGAGGCCTAAGACCATCCTCAATTGTAACTCCCTATTTTGTAAAAATGCAGTAGTGTGCCCCAAAAACCAAGGCTCAGACAGCTGTCCTAGCAGATTGGTGTACTTTAACCCCTTAAGGAACAATGATATAACGTTTACATCATAAATGCATTGACTTTAAAGACCCTTGGTCCTTAAGGGGTTAATGTAGGAGCGTACTGTATATGTGTATCAGTAACACATGAGTGTGCGCATTCTGAAATGCCAAACAAATACCATCATATGAGGCCCCTGTTTGAGCAAAGCTTTAGGTGACCGCCTAATTGTAGCCGCCTCTGTCTTGGAGTGTAATCCAGGTAGACCCTATGTGTATCCATTATCTGGTGACTATTGGAGCCTTTTAAAAAAGGTGCTTGGAGTGTATAAGAGCTCGATTGTGAGTACTGTGATGGCCAGTCCCCTTGGGTCCCTTAATTATTCATTTTGGCAGATATTCTGCAGGTTCATTGGATGCAGGTGGATCCCAAACTCAGGAATGGATTGTTTGGTTTCTTGAACTATCCAGGAACTTTTGCCAAATAAGTGAAACTCACTGGCTTGAGGAAAAGCATAGATTTTAGGATTGAGGTAATAAGGTATAGCACGTATGTATAAGTGTGTTGGAAGGGACAATGTCAAGCTTGGGAGCGGTCACCAAAAATAAGCTATTAAGTTGTTCTTTTCCTAGCACAGACATTTTTTTTTGTTGTCTCCTGGACATCTGTAACGGCCAAGGTGGTGTATAGTGCTGACTAGTAGCTTGTAAAATGTATGTGCTGCCAGGCAGTAATTACTTTATCGCAGTGGTTACAGGACCCCCTCCTGAATTAATTGCTCCCATCTAGCCGCATATAAAGCCCATGTTGTGCCAGGCAGCATGTAGATGTTACAGTTGTTTAGTATAAAGGGCTTGGCAACATTAAATGGATCCGCATATGAGGTCCGCTGTGAGAAAAATACATTTTTGTAATTACCTAAACCTCGCTTTTTGCAATTTTTCCAAATATTTACAAAGCCCAAGAACTGCTGAAATATCTGACAAAAGTAATTGCGTCAGTTCATTGGTAGAACCAATCCTGTGACTTAAGTGGAAAGCGGTCAGGTTGTGGATTTGACACGGAATGACTGTTAAGGCATGTGAGGGGTGAGGTGGTATCTGGTGTGCCTACCCTCCTGCTGGGTGAATGAGTCCTGCATGTCCTCTGTTCATGTTCCTTCTACACTTTTTGGAGTCCTCTCATCTGGTCCGTGATAAAGAGAAAGACATTGACTGTATCTATATACTTGGTCTTCCCTAAGATTTCCAAAAATTGCATATTTTACGTTGAACATTCTAAAGCACACGTTTTCGGTTTGTACCCTGATGAAAGGGGCTGAACATGCCAGTGTTTACCAGTACTGTACATGCGGTTACTGGCAGGGATAAAGTCCTAAACGTAAGCGTGGAACTCGCCAAGACCTCTTCTTACAGGGTATGAGTGACTGTGGAGGTTGTGTGAGCGTCAGAGGCTGTGGCAGAAGTTGGTGACACAAAGTAGTCATGTATTGAAGGGGTTGTGGTGGCAAAGAAAATGGTAGATGTTGCACAGATAAAATTATGATGCTTGGCATGAAAGGGGAGTTGAAACTATTTTCGGACCACTACCTTATGACCTTCCAAAGAGACGAGTGAAGAGCATTGGCTGTAATTCTATTGGTGCAAGATTGGCTTTAGTCTCTTGCCTCCATTGCCATGTGCATAGGATGGATGATTTGGCCCCGATTGCCACATTTTAAGCCCTGATCTAAACGTTTTGGTATAAAGACCATTATAATGACTGTTGAACCATCTATCGGGGTTATTCCACAAAAAATGTTGTTTACCTTTAGTTGTAACGAAGATAAACTTAATCTTCATCAGTAAATCACCTCCTAACATGGTTTGAATCACACTTTTGGGAAATGCCCTATATGCGCGTGAATCATAATCTATGGGCAAAGCTCATTAAAGCACCAGTCACGACAATTTAAAGTGCAGCTACAGAGTTGTTCCCATAACTCCCCCACTTTTTATGTCAAAGCTACACAAGCAGCTACCACCTAACCTCTGTGGAAAGCCTTGTATTTTAATATGTGTGGATAAATACCCTAACCCAAAGCGGAGAAGCATTGGGTTAGGCAGAGACTGATGATATTTTAATTTGAACTACAAATGATGACACTAAAACTATGGTTACTGTAACATATGCGCCCTCAAATGCTACCGTCTTGATAAAAAAAGCAGTTTTCCTAACAGCCCTGTAATGACTGAACTTTGACGAATCAATCTCTATTAATGAGGGTCAATATTTCAAATGACTTTCTCATTTTTACAGCCGTTCTTTTAAGATAGTATTTCACTGTAGATTGTATGGCTAGGGTGGTGACACCATAAAAGCTGCGTGACTGCGGATAATTTATAGTATGCGGTGAGTGTTGGGGCTACAAGCACGCTTTTACCGCACACCGTATGTATTCGGGGCGTAGTGATCAGTAAGGGTTTGGACGCTGTGCTTTCTGCATCTCTTCCCCCTGTCTATTTTCTGCACCACTGAATTTTACTCTGAGCTGTCAGGACTGATTCATCTTTATGTGAATCATTGCACCAAATCTAGCCCAGCTGCTAATGTAAATCTAGCTGTGTAACAAATCCAAAGCTGGGGCACAGGCACCAACCCAGGAATGGGGCACAGATGCCAACCCAGGGCTGCAGCGCTGTCTCGAAATACCTGGAAGCATCTGCGAAGGTGGTAGAAATGGGCAACTGGGTAAATGTGGACCTCTATGAGGAGCACTGACTCGACATAAGGGAATCGCAGGGAAGAGATTTGAAGGATACACTGTATCTTGCATGTTTTTTGTAGAATTCTGCTGATTGCCATCTGGATACATCGGTATTAGAACATTCCGGAAGATGCTGTGAATGTACTAACGCAATGTGTGATTATCCAGAGAACTCCTTTTGTTCATTCGTTCGTTCTCCTTTTCTCTTATACAACGGACTGCCTGCAGGAAGTCATTAGCGTCCAGTCGGTGCCCCTGAGCGGAGTGAGGGATGGCAGCAGAAATTCCACAGATTAGCTGGCGCCAGGTGCCTTATTCTGTAATTGCGGAGATGATGAACCCTTCCCTGACAGTGAAAATATTTAGGATAGGGCTTTCTCGCTACAGCAGACCTAAACAGCTGCAGTTTCTTCCTCCTGTATTGAAATGACAAATGCTTTGGTGGTATGGGCACCGTCTCCTGCAAATGCCCACACCCTGGATTGTTTCTAAAGGCTTTCCGAACGCAGTGGTTTCCACCGAAGCTGCTCATCGGATTTGTAATTCTTGTCCTAATTCCTCCAGCAATGTAATTAATGAATTTGACATTTGAAACCCCAAATTATGCCACAAAGTGATGCCCATCATAACACCAGAATGCCAAAGGAAACAATTACTGAAATGATTGCGTGACGCGAAGCCTAAAGATTACAATTCTGTTCTCTGGTTGCACGTGTAAAAGAATGCGAATATGTATCTTTATTTTTGATTTTCTTAATCCGTTGCCTTAAAGATTTTGTATTTTTAAGGTACCAGTGTTAAATAAAACCAAAACACACACATCCCCAATGATGTGGGAAATTGTGGAGGATGAATGAGTGTAAAATCTTTAAAATTCCACCTCCATGGAAATTATTATTATAAGCGGTTATTCAGAGACGTCCGAAATGTAACCAGACACTGAAATGCAGGGTACCGTGACATTTCGGGGCCATTCGGCTATTCAGAGAGCAGGCAGTTCGCAAATTTTGGTGAATTGCCTGTTCGAGGGCAGTGAAATCCCCCATAGAGAAGTAAATGGTTAATCTATTCAGAGACATCGAACAGCAGAGAAAAGTTGCCAAAATGCTCTGCTGTTCGGTGGTTTCATTCGGCAGGTTTATTCAGGCGAATCCCATAGGTTTCAATGTTAAAAATATTCCTGTTTTAATCCAATATCTAATAAACCGTTCATTCTTTAATCCACAGTAAAAAATCCACAGTAAAAAAGTCTCTTTGTTTGAATTTTTTTTTTTAGGATTATTTAGGCATTTTTCAGGATTTTTTGGCAATTTTTCTTTTCCTTAAATCGTCGTTTAATTTTTCAGACCTTTTTATTATCATTCATTAGACCTTCTATGTAAATTCCAGACATAAACGTTCAGTAGTGGGGTTTTTTTTGCGTCTCAATTTTGAAACTTTCAAGCGTACTTATTTTTATTTAATTTTTATTTATTTTACCCCATTCGCCAGCTTGTCGGCTTTTTCGGGTGCCTGCTCTGCGCAGTGATCATCGGCTTTTTCTGGCGTGTTCGGCGTGGTTTCTGCAGGGTTTGGTGAGTGTTCGGTGAGTGTTTGTCGGGTTTGCGGTGGGTTTTCCCTGCGCTCCGGGGGTTCTGCAGTGCATGCTGCATACACCGTAGGGTGGGGAAATTTGACTCACGGAAGCGTGGGGAATGAGAGGGCACAGAAATGTCAGTGACATTTCGTGGTCTTTGAATAACCCCTATAGTCTGGGATATTCTATATAAAGCAGGCGGAAAGAATGCGTAAACAAGAGTCTTCCTCTTTTTTGGAATATCTTGTGTAAAATGTTTTGGCTTATGATGTACATGGAGGGTGAAATAGGGGGAAAGTTGTTCTGCTGTCCAATCAGATCTTAGCTACTCTTTACTTTTGGACTTTTGGGTCGATTTTAGTCGTTGTTGCCCATTATTTAGGTCTGTCCCCAAATCACTGGCCAGGTCTTGGTGATGATAGCGTCTTTGAAATCCATACGCTTGGGAGTTGTAGTTCCTTTTATGCCACACGCTTTGCCTCTACAGAATCTAGGTAATAATTTCGAGTATCCTCATTCGCGTGAATTCTGCATGGCTGGCTCCATTTCCAGAGTTACCTCTTCATTTGTCCCGTAAACGAGGTGTGAGATGTGGTGTCAGAAGCCTGGTGACCCGTGTAGCGGATAATTTACTCAGCTGGCTGACTGCTAAACAAGACTGCAAGACGCTGGGCGACCATTCTCCATCAGGGGAACTTGCTGACCATTAAAACGGACTCCTGTAAACCTGTCACATCTCGATCAATCATTGGCCCATCCTACAGATCATTCTCAGTGTTAAAAGAAAGCAGCAGCAGCAAAAATTGATTTTTTTTTCTTTTTAATCTATATTTTGTTGAATTTATTAAGTGCTTGTGCTATTGAGATTGAGAGGATGTTTACAGTAATATACGGAAATTAATTTGTCGAATTTTCTTTTCTACCGGCTGATGAGTGATGCATGTTTGTCCAACGTGTTTAGCCACAGAAAGGAGCCATTCTATGGGCAATATTCCAAAATTGGTGCTAAATTAACCAGGGCTATGTAACTGTAACAACTCCATAGACTCTGTAGTGTGCGCTAAAATGGGGACACTATCGGGGAAAATGTGCACCTGCAGGTTTCCCCGTAGTGCAATATTCTGGGGCCACCACTAGTTTAGCACTTCATTCTGGAACGGAGCAGTACCTATTGGGATACTCGTGGTAGCGCTTTGGCACCACCACGAGCATCGCCTCCTTGAGTCCATACAACTCCATGGAGGTTTGCTCTTCCAGGCCGTGAACCCTGCGCTGCGGATGGAAACTTGGAACTATTTCTTTCCAGTCTTCCTCTGCTCCCAGTGGCCAGAAGCAGAAGATAAGGCCACCGTTCTCGACGCGGGATGAGAGGTAAGTATTGGATTTAGCAAAAATGTTGCCTTGCGCGTCCCTGCAGTAAATAGCGCCTGCACTTTGTAATACCTTACTTATCATATTGCTAATTAATGATCGCGCTCCCCATGTTAAGTATTGGATGTAAAAGTACAGTAAAGCTCGCGGAAGCTAGCGCAGAAACCGATGCGCAAAGTAATTTGTTTCGACAGGAAAGGTAATATGGGTATGCTAATATGCATTAGTCACTTATTCTGGCGATAACGCTTACACTTCCGAACGTTAGCGTTCACTAGGTAATCGAGCCCTATAATGGCTCTGGTAAGCTTACAACAGCTCTGATTAACCCCTTCACTGCTGAGCCATTTCACGTTTTAAAAAAACTCATTTTTATTTTTTTTATTTTTATTGTTGTTATTTTGTTTGTTTACTTTAAACATGGTCATGTTTGGTATCGTTGGAAAGCCCATGCTCTGGCCTTTCTAATGATACCAAACATGACCCTGCTAGCTGAAAACAGTCGGGGGATATCAGGGTTCAAACATACCCCTATCTCGACCCCCTATCTTTCCTTAAAAGTCAATAATGACATTCCCCACACATCCTCAGCAGTGAAAGGGTTAAGTTGGCACCACCTATGGAATCAAGCCCTATGCGTCTAGGTATGTGTAAGGAAAGTTGCTGCTCCCTCCGCCATTTGTGCTTTGGCTTTCAGTCAATCAGTAACATGAAAAGACTGTCTGTGTGTGTGTAGCTTCAATATGTTTCTACAAGGCAATCCGTTAATTAATCATGGGGTAATCCCGTAGGAAATTTCATAACTGGCGGATCTCACTCTGCCGTCCTTTGAACGCCACATGTGGAATATTGCACACTTAAATGCATCGCTCTAGAACAAATAGAATTTTTAAACCATGTAACACTCAGCCGTATGCTGGATTAAGGTGCCTGTTTCCTGTAAATTTTACAGAAGCAGTATGGAGCTCCGTTCTCCCCTCCTCGCTCTTTTTGGGCTGGCGGAACACCTTTCCTCCCGTCTGAGCGGTTTAAATATATTAAAAGGGGTCAAATAATTACTCGAGTGAATTAAAGGAGGTGTAGCTCGATACTGTGGGTATTATGAAAGGGGACAGATCCCATGCTTACACACAACTGGGCAACATGTAAGCACATGCACAGAATGATCCAGACCTTTTGGTACGTTTTATCCACCAGTGCAGAATGATCCGGACATTTTGGTATGCTTTATCTCTCAGTGCAGAATGATCTGGACCTTTTGGTATGCTTTATCCGTCAGTGCAGAATGATCCGGACATTTTGGTACACTTTATCCGTCAGTGCAGAATGATCCGGTCCTTTTGGTACGCTTTATCTCTCGGTGCAGAATGATCCGGACATTTTGGTACGCTTTATCAGTCAGTGCAGAATGATCCGGACCTTTTGGTACGCTTTATTCGTCAGTGCAGAATGATCCAGACATTTTTGGTACACTTTATCCGTCAGTGCAGAATGATCCAGACCTTTTGGTACGCTTTATCCGTCAGTGCAGAATGATCCGGACCTTTTGGTACGCTTTATCAGTCAGTGCAGAATGATCCAGACATTTTGGTACGCCTTATCCGTCAGTGCAGAATGATCCGGACATTTTGGTACGCTTTATCCGTCAGTGCAGAATGATCCGGACCTTTTGGTACGCTTTTATCCATCAGTGCAGAATGATCCGGACATTTGGTACGCTTTATCCGTCAGTGCAGAATGATCCGGACCTTTTGGTACGCTTTTATCCATCAGTGCAGAATGATCCGGACATTTGGTACGCTTTATCCGTCAGTGCAGAAGGATCCGGACCTTTTGCTACACTTTATCCGTCGGTGCAGAATGATCCGGACATTTTATTACACTTTATCCGTCGGTGCAGAATGATCCGGACCTTTTGGTACGCTTTTATCAGTCAGTGCAGAATGATCCGGACATTTTGGTACGCTTTATCCGTCAGTGCAGAATGATCCTGTCCTTTTGGTACGCTTTATCCGTCAGTGCAGAATGATCCGGACCTTTCGGTACGCTTTAGCTCTCAGTGCAGAATGATCTGGACCTTTTGGTACGCTTTATCAGTCAGTGCAGAATGATCCGGACCTTTTGGTACGCTTTATCCGTCAGTGCAGAATGATCCGGACCTTTTGGTATGCTTTATCCGTCAGTGCAGAATGATCCAGACATTTTTGGTACACTTTATCCGTCAGTGCAGAATGATCCGGACATTTTGGTACGCTTTATCCGTCAGTGTGGAATGATCTGGACCTTTTTGTTACACTTTAGGCCGGGGTCAGACTAGCGTTTTTCAGAGCAGAAGGAACGTCCGTGACCGTGCACGTTCCTTCCACTCTGCCACTTGTCTGGACACCTCGCTGAGCGCAATTAGTGCGCTCAGGGCTGCAAGAATTTCAGCACATCCACAGTAGCACGCATAATCAGTGTGCATACTACAGCGTGTGGCCAGCCCCGTCACAACGCTGCATCGGGAGGCACGTTGCGTGCTTGTCTGACTTTGGCGTTATCCGTCAATGAACTAGTTGTGGCGTTTGTCAAGAGTAATACAAAGGTGTGGTGGGAATGCAGTGCTGCAGTTGTGACAATCTTCTGGTCCTGCTCCCGTTTCCTTTCACAGCTCAGTGATTCTTAAAAGCCAGAATTGTTTAGGGACTTTGGGGAAAAGCTTTGTCATGGAAACACTTTAAAGAAATAAATCGTTCATAAAAATACTTTTATGCCCATGTGCGTGTTCAAGCTTGTCTGAGATAAAACTCAGTGTTTTGTTTATCATCCACTTTTCCCTCATTTTTTTTCTGCTTATTCAAAGAGACACCTGTAGCAAAAGATTATTTTAACTGTTACCAAATAGCAGTAACAAACTATAAATTGACCATAAGAGGTCCTACCTTACATTGCACTCATATCACATACTGCTCAGCCCTTCATTTATAATGGATACATCGAAAAAGCTGTATGAGACTGGATATAAAACAGGCATATTCGTGTCACCATAATATCACCAGTATCTTAATGTATTCTGAAGAGAAGGCGAGCAGATGTACGACTTGGTAGGCATGTCTGAAGTAGTTTAATTATATTATTAATCATATTATGCACTGCTTTACAGTGAGGAAGCTATCATCACCGGCAGATATATTTTACACCTATCACTATGTTTATACAAAGTAATTAATGTAATACCAGGTAGAGGTGTGCACTTCGCTTCGTTCCGAATCCAAATTTGGACGAAAATCACACATTTTCGTATTTCGGAACCGTGTATCGGCCATCCGAATTTTGGTGCAGATTGATTCAATGCTGCATTAATTATACCGCAGAGAGGCGCTTCCCCTCAGTGTGTGGATTCATATGCTGCATTAATTATACTGCAGAGAGGCGCTTCCCCCTTAGTGTATGGATTCATATGCTGCATTAATTATACCGCAGAGAGGCGCTTCCCCCTCAGTGTATGGATTCATATGCTGCATTAATTATACTGCAGAGAGGTGCTTCCCCTCAATGTGTGGATTAATATGCTGCATTAATTATACTGCAGAGAGGCGCTTCCCCCTCAGTGTGTGGATTCATATGCTGCATTAATTATACCGCAGAGAGGCGCTTCCCCTCAATGTGTGGATTAATATGCTGCATTAATTATACCGCAGAGAGGCGCTTCCCAGCAGTGTGTGGATTCATATGCTGCATTAATTATACCGCAGAGAGGCGCTTCCCCCTCAGTGTGTGGATTCATATGCTGCATTAATTATACCGCAGAGAGGCGCTTCCCCCTCAGTGTGTGGATTCATATGCTGCATTAATTATACTGCAGAGAGGTGCTTCCCCTCAATGTGTGAATTAATATGCTGCATTAATTATACCGCAGAGAGGCGCTTCCCAGCAGTGTGTGGATTCATATGCTGCATTAATTATACTGCAGAGAGGTGCTTCCCCTCAATGTGTGGATTAATATGCTGCATTAATTATACCGCAGAGAGGCGCTTCCCAGCAGTGTGTGGATTAATATGCTGCATTAATTATACTGCAGAGAGGCGCTTCCCCCTCAGTGTGTGGATTCATATGCTGCATTAATTATACCGCAGAGAGGCGCTTCCCCCTCAGTGTGTGGATTCATATGCTGCATTAATTATACTGCAGAGAGGCGCTTCCCCCTTAGTGTATGGATTCATATGCTGCATTAATTATACCACAGAGAGGTGCTTCCCCTCAATGTGTGGATTCATATGCTGCATTAATTATACCGCAGAGAGGCGCTTACCAGCATTGTGTGGATTCAAATGCTGCATTAATTATACTGCAGAGAGGCGCTTCCCCCTTAGTGTATGGATTCATATGCTGCCTTAATTATACCACGCAGAGAGGCGCTTCCCCTCAATGTGTGGATTCATATGCTGCATTAATTATACCGCAGAGAGGCGCTTCCCAGCAGTGTGTGGATTCATATGCTACATTAATTATACCGCAGAGAGGCGCTTCCCAGCAGTGTGTGGATTCATATGCTACATTAATTATACTGCAGAGAGGTGCTTCCCCTCAGTGTGTGGATTCATATGCTGCATTAGTTATACCGCAGAGAGGCGCTTCCCAGCAGTGTGTGGATTCATATGCTGCATTAATTATACTGCAGAGAGGCGCTTCCCCCTCAGTGTGTGGATTCATATGCTGCATTAATTATACTGCAGAGAGGTGCTTCCCCCTCAGTGTGTGGATTCATATGCTGCATTAATTATACTGGAGAGAGGCGCTTCCCCTCAGTGTGTGGATTAATATGCGGCATTAATTATACCACAGAGAGGCGCTTCCCAGCAGTGTGTGGATTCATATGCTACATTAATTATACCGCAGAGAGGCGCTTCCCAGCAGTGTGTGGATTCATATGCTGCATTAATTATACCGCAGAGAGGCGCTTCCCCCTCAGTGTGTGGATTCATATGCTGCATTAATTATACTGGAGAGAGGCGCTTCCCCTCAGTGTGTGGATTAATATGCGGCATTAATTATACCACAGAGAGGCGCTTCCCAGCAGTGTGTGGATTCATATGCTACATTAATTATACCGCAGAGAGGTGCTTCCCCTCAGTGTGGATTCATATGCTGCATTAGTTATAACGCAGAGAGGCGCTTCCAGCAGTGTGTGGATTCATATGCTGCATTAATTATACCGCAGAGAGCGCTTCCCCTCAGTGTGTGGATTCATATGCTGCATTAATTATACTGCAGAGAGTGCTTCCCCTCAGTGTGGATTCATATGCTGCATTAATTATACTGGAGAGAGGCGCTTCCCCTCAGTGTGTGGATTAATATGCGGCATTAATTATACCACAGAGAGGCGCTTCCCAGCAGTGTGGATTCATATGCTACATTAATTATACGCAGAGAGGCGCTTCCCAGCAGTGTGTGGATTCATATGCTACATTAATTATACTGCAGAGAGGTGCTTCCCCTCAGTGTGTGGATTCATATGCTGCATTAGTTATACCGCAGAGAGGCGCTTCCCAGCAGTGTGTGGATTCATATGCTGCATTAATTATACTGCAGAGAGGCGCTTCCCAGCAGTGTGTGGATTCATATGCTGCATTAATTATACCGCAGAGAGGCGCTTCCCCCTCAGTGTGTGGATTCATATGCTGCATTAATTATACCGCAGAGAGGCGCTTCCCAGCAGTGTGTGGATTCAAATGCTGCATTAATTATACTGCAGAGAGGCGCTTCCCCCTTAGTGTATGGATTCATATGCTGCATTAATTATACCACGCAGAGAGGCGCTTCCCCTCAATGTGTGGATTCATATGCTGCATTAATTATACCGCAGAGAGGCGCTTCCCAGCAGTGTGTGGATTCATATGCTACATTAATTATACCGCAGAGAGGCGCTTCCCAGCAGTGTGTGGATTCATATGCTACATTAATTATACTGCAGAGAGGTGCTTCCCCTCAGTGTGTGGATTCATATGCTGCATTAGTTATACCGCAGAGAGGCGCTTCCCAGCAGTGTGTGGATTCATATGCTGCATTAATTATACTGCAGAGAGGCGCTTCCCAGCAGTGTGTGGATTCATATGCTGCATTAATTATACCGCAGAGAGGCGCTTCCCCCTCAGTGTGTGGATTCATATGCTGCATTAATTATACCGCAGAGAGGTGCTGCCCCCTCAGTGTGTGGATTCATATGCTGCATTAATTATACCGCAGAGAGGCGCTTCCCAGCAGTGTGTGGATTCATATGCTGCATTAATTATACTGCAGAGAGGCGCTTCCCCCTCAGTGTGTGGATTCATATGCTGCATTAATTATACCGCAGAGAGGCGCTTCCCAGCAGTGTGTGGATTCATATGCTGCATTAATTATACTGCAGAGAGGCGCTTCCCAGCAGTGTGTGGATTCATATGCTGCATTAATTATACCGCAGAGAGGCGCTTCCCCCTCAGTGTGTGGATTCATATGCTGCATTAATTATACCGCAGAGAGGCGCTTCCCAGCAGTGTGTGGATTCATATGCTGCATTAATTATACTGCAGAGAGGCGCTTCCCCTCAGTGTGTGGATTCATATGCTGCATTAATTATACCGCAGAGAGGCGCTTCCCAGCAGTGTGTGGATTCATATGCTGCATTAATTATACTGCAGAGAGGCGCTTCCCAGCAGTGTGTGGATTCATATGCTGCATTAATTATACTGCAGAGAGGTGCTTCCCCTCAGTGTGTGGATTCATATGCTGCATTAATTATACTGCAGAGAGGTGCTTCCCCTCAGTGTGTGGATTCATATGCTGCATTAATTATACTGCAGAGAGGTGCTTCCCGGCAGTGTGTGGATTCATATGCTGCATTAATTATACTGGAGAGAGGCGCTTCCCCTCAGTGTGTGGATTAATATGCGGCATTGAAACGTATGGGTTAAAAAGCCTTGTTTCTTTAAAAAAGTTAGGAAACCTAAAATTTCACCCAGAAAATGGCTAAAAAATCCTAAAAACTTTCATTCTATTGGTAGTAATCTACTTTGCATTCTTAAATAACCAATAAAAAATTAAATAACTCATAAAAATGAAAAACTGACTGATCCGTATTGATCTGAATAGCCTATTCGATTCAAATAACCTATCAATCCCAACCGAAGTGAAAAAAAACTGTCCGACATGACCTAAATCAAAAAAGACCTGAAAAAAAACTTTGTGACCTCTTGGACTGCAACATTTTGGCTAAAGAATCAGCCCTTCGGCCAAAAATTTCACAATAAAATTCCTGTTTATCCAGGCAGAGCAGTGCCTGGTTTTCCGTTTATTACTTTGTTTTGTACTGGGAAATGGCCACCCAGCTCTCTGTGAGCAGCCTGCAACAGTGTGACAAAAACTGACCTTGGCTGTGAGCTGGTTGAATGCGGAACCCCTTTTCCTTCCATCTACAGCAATGTCAGGCAGAATGCAGAACTTTGCAGCACAGCACAAAATCTCAGAGTAAACACAGGGGGCATACAGGCACACAATATACAGATTTCAAACACTACTGGCATATCTGGTTGATCTCAGGCTGTCCAGAAGCAAAGAGGTCTGCCCCTCCCCTCTCTGACCTTAAATACCATTAGATGCCATAAAGTTCTCCTTGCCCCAATGGTCACCCAGGTTTCAAACCTGACTGTCCGGCCCATGCCATTAGTCATGTCCCCCTTCCTGATTGCTCCAGGTAGCCCTATCTCTGAAAGTACAACACAGGCGTTTATACAGAGATCCTGAATGACGCTAAAGCTTTGCATCATATATGATGTATTATAGAACAGGGCTCAAAATTTCCACTCGCCTACTCACATTTGGCGAGTAGAAATTGAGGACGAGTGGAAATGCACACACAGGCAGCTCAATAAATTATTTTGTGCTGTGTATTCTGCCAGTGCCAACGTGCAGTCTCCCCTTCCCCAGGCTGCACGATGGCAGGAAACCGCTGCCTAACCTGACCCAGCTCGTCTGTCACTGGCAGGAGGGGTGGAGAGGAGCTTCCCCGTCTCCTTGCTCTGCTCACACTGGGCTCTGACCAGATATACATGTATCTGGAGTCTGATGTCTGGCTATTAATGCTATTTTTGTAACTTTATTCTAAATAAAACCTTTAACAGTGTAATTTCATAAGATAATTTAAGGGGGTGTGTTTAGGGGCAGAGTTAAGGGCTGGGTAGGGGTTAGGTGGAGCAACTGGTGGCGAGTAACTTTATAGTCTGGTTAGTAGCGTGGGACTTGAAATTTTGAGCCCTGTTATAGAACCGGAATGTGGTTTATTTGTTTTTATTTTACTTTTACTGAGAGGCAAATTACAAGCTAAATAATAGACATGTGTGCATGAGAAACTTATATGTGCAGAGGGCCGTTCCTGGCACTAGGGTAGCCACAAAGGGGTGACAGCAGCCCATGATATGTTCAGGAGCCCAGTGGCTTAAGGGGGCCCCAGGTCTTTATCAAACTCTGTAACTTGTCGAAGTGCCTCAGATGTAAGTGCTCCTCCATGCTCCCACTGGACTGACCTATCGGAATACCAGGACATTTCCCGGTAGGACGCATCATCTTGGGGCTGATAAAAACCCTCTGGATAATCAGTGAGGGAGCGATGAGTACGGTCTGGCACCAGGTAGAGGGCAGTGCAGAGCGACTGCTCTCCCAACAGGAAACCCCTTTTATCAACCAGGGATTTCGCCCACTCCCTGTAAAATAAATAGAAGAGGAGACCAATTGTTTTATTTTTAATAAATTAACTGCAATGGGAAGCGAACAGAAGGGGGGGGGGGTCCGACCAGTGGTTCAGTGAACAGAGCAGCCGTGATCTAGCACAACCTCTATAGAATTTGATAAGGGATTTGTAGGAGATGTGGTTGAATGTCTCCAATCACAGCAAAGCTGAACTAATGGGCAAAAGCTTCTTGTGTTAGTGTTACAATACACTTGTCATTTTTTGCATAAAAATGTGTGACGTAATGTAATTTGTAAAAAATAAACCTTCTTTTCCCTGTCAGCTCTCCATAATTCCCAGTTCGTTGTATAATTCTTCTTACGTCTGCCCGCGATCATCTGTGCTAGACTATCAGGCGGGTCACAGGTTGGCATAATTCACACATCCAATAAAAACAAATATATATTGGCGCGGCCTGTTCTTTATTTCCCATAAGTCACTGTGCTGTGTTTATTGCTTTACCATTAATCTCTGGGCGCTGTAGATGTGAAACGTGCTGCTCGCCTTCCCAGCCTCTGCTGAAATCTTTAAACTCTATGGAAATAAAAATTCTTCTGCATTGTCCAGGAGCAGAACGTCTGCGATGCCGCGTTTTGTGAGTCAACTTTTAGTTGTTGAATGATGGTTCTTTTTACACCCTGCCCCCCCCTCAATATTTTTCAAATCTGTTTGCTTTTAAATACTTTCTGACGTGTTTTTTGAAAAGTAGTCCAATGTTATGGAAAACTCATCAGTTCAATTGATCCGCATCAGCCGTAGCCCGATGTTTTTCAAGACTGCTAGATACGAGCAATTTTGCTCTCGTTTATCTTCCCAGGACAGACGCCTGCTAAGCTGCCTTGTAATGTCTCTCAGCGGCCAGTGCATTCCAGGCCAGTATAAAACACGTTCATACGGTTTGCAATTGCCCCGTGCCTACATGTGCAACATGGGGTTTCCATATGTATTTTCATAAAGGATCACTGCCATCAAAAAATTCACTGGTCTTTCTGTGTTTATTTCATGTTGCCGATATCTTACATGCGCTTCGTTTGTCTCTTTGTATGTTTAGTTGTTAAGAAAATATTTTACTCTATGTGTCACTGGGTGCAACTATTTTGTGATCTTTTGTGTTGTAAATGCCCCCCCCCCCCAATATCTTTTCATCACTTGCTCCTCACGGTGTGCCTTTGGCCACGTAATGGTCTCACGTCATTGTATGGGATGTAGTCCTAGGATATCAGCAAGGGGTAGATTATAAATCTTTAAAGCTCCCTGTTTTATCTCATTCAGCTGCCATCTCTTATCTCAGGAGCCTTGAACAATAGTCCCCCTGCCACCTCAACTAAATGTTACCTCTACCGCCTCATTAACTGTTAATTGCTGTAGATCAAATAAACACAAGGGAGTAAAGTAAAGCTTTTGCACGGATTTTTGTAAATGTTGCACCATGGGAAAAAAAATCCAGAAAATGGAAACAGGAGATGAAAAATAAACTTGAGGATTTTTTTATTTTTTTTAACATGCAATTACTTCAAAGAGAAAATCTGCAGCATGTGTTTCATAAAGTGTTTATTGTCTGTAATGCACATGTAATCTAGTTACAGCGGGAAGTTACTGTACATTAACGTCTCCTATAATAAGTATAGAAATTAATGTGCCACATCGTGTGCAAGCTCAGGCTATTCCCATGTAGCTTGCACTTCCAGCTAGAGGTGGTGTTTCACTGTGAAATACCTATTTTTAAGAGCTGGCATTTAAGTGATTCTGCATTTTTAAAATTCTTTAACACTCTAAAAACCCCCATTATATCCCATCCTCACCACCCATCCCGCAGTGGAGAGGGCAGCGCGATCGACCACTTCCTCTCGCTGGGAGCAGTGAGACTGGGAACAAATGGTTCCTAGTCTCCCTCCTCAGTTCCTCTGCAGCGCTGCGTTATCCTGCAAGAGCGATCTTGTGCAGAGCTTGCGGTCGGGTTGTGCAAGGCTCCATGGAGTCCTAAGGCCGGTATCAGGCAGCTTTGCGCTAAATTCCGGGGCCAGGATCTAATAAAGCACCTACTCTGGAATACGGATGGAAAAATATAGATGCAGATTTTTCTGATTACTGTCAAGTGTTTAATAGGGCCCCTGGTTTTCTCAGGTTAGCCGCAAGCTAGTCACTCCTATACAAAGTATATACAGCACAGGAGCCGTTACATTGCAGTAAGCAGCCGTAATGTCAGAGCTGCAAACAAAGCATTAACGGTTAGATTCACAAAGTGCTTTATTCCCACCCAGCCATGACACTGTGTCAAATTGAAGTAATACTCCTAATATTTCGCCAGCAAAATGACTCGGAGACGGCTTAACTGATGGTTAGCAGGTGTTTTTTTTTTTCTTACCTTAATAAAGTGCAGTATAGTGTATGTCAGCATGACTGCATAACCTTTTATATGCAAGGAGAAAACAAACAGCTAGTGTGCTCGCTGTATTGCGGAGTTCGCTTTGTTGTGCTGGTCCGGACCAAAATTAAATGATATCCTAGGTGAGCCTGTATATTGCAGTATGGTGCCGAGATACTGCAAATGTGTTGCTGTGTATCAGGAGCAGAGCGAATGGAATTCCCAAACAAGCAAGCTCGGTGTTTTCATGCACAGCAGGATGCAGTCTGGTAAATCGACGTGTTACATCTTGTCGTCTGCTGTCCCCTTATGCAGGGCAACACACAAAGCAATTCATTATACTTTAATAAGCCTGATTACCTTCCCTCTCAATCCTTACCTGCTGCTGGCACTTTATTAATATTAAATGAGGATTCAGACCTTAGTCACAGGACACGGACATTACTCTCCAGCCGCTCTCAATCCTGCGGGTAAAAAGTAGCTGAACAAAATCCACTAATCTATAGATCAAGAAGTGTAAAACTAAACATAGAACCCCAAATTTGGAACGCAGCCTGGAAGAAAACGATTCATCTGGCCTATCCATTTCCTCTTTTACAGAGTGAACCTAATTCTGCAGGTGCTGCTCTGATCTATTGCTTTTTAGATTTTAAAATATCAAGGTTATATGCATCATCAGAAGGGATACCTGGACCCCTTTCTTCTTTTTGCTGGTGTCACTACACCTGAACAAGGAAACCCTTCTAAATGTGAAGTTGGGAGAGCACTGTCTGGTGGAGTCATCATGGCCAACGTAGGGGAAGGGGGGGGGGTCTCAGCCGGTAGCCAAGCCACAAAGGTAGAGTGTTAAACCAAACCATTTCAAGACCATAGAATGTTTTGCACTGGAGCCAAACCAGGTTGGTCTTGTGCAGAGCATGGGTTTGAGAAACTTGCATGTGATCCTGGAATTCTCTGGCTCATTTGACAGGAAAACATTCTCTTTTCATAGGTGTGCACAGGGAGTGTGCCAAGGCACACTGTAATGAGGAGGTCCTCTTTCACCTCCTGCATTGACATTTTAGATGTCCCTTATGTGGTTCATGATGAGTGGCATAAAAACTGACTATCTCTGAATACAGGCTTCTTATTTCTAATGAAAAATGGGCAATTTGTGCAAAAATCTTCTATACACCAGTTTCCAATTTAAAAAAAATGTTCCCTTGTTGCACGCCCTAATGTAAAGGGCTGCGCATGCCAGTGTTCCTTTTTATTTGTTGGGAAAAGGAAGCTATTCCTTCTCCCTTTCACCCCTGTAGCATACCGGCTGGGTGGAGTAGAGGTAACATCACTGCTCTATTGCCGTGGAGACACAGGTTCGAATCGAGGCAAGAGCACCTCTCCAGTAAGTGTTCTTGGGCAAGACACCCAACGGTACATACTCGCCACCCAGGACATACTTGAAAATGAGAGAAATCTCAATGTATCCTTCCTGGTAAAATACTTTCTCAATAATAATAATAAAAATAACGCCACTCTGAGCAGAGAGCCATGCTACAGGACACCCCCAGTCAGTCTACCATTGTTACTTCCGAGGGCCAAGTGGCAACAGGTAGCTACACCCACAGAGGGTGAAACATGGTGGCACTGGACTGAGCTTTGTATTGGCTGCAGTATCTCCTCATGGAAGGCGATGGTATATGGCACTGTAAGAGCAATGAGCTATCCATCCTCTGATGGATATCACAGCTGAGGTTCTCATGGCTGGTACAGAACTTGTTTGACTCATAAGTGGTATATCTGCGCTGTGGAATAGGTTGGCGAAATACAAATAAGTGACAATCTGAGATAATACCCAGGCTAGAAGGCCAGTTTTCTAAGCCAGGATTGCTCGTTTTATGCTGTATGTTCATTCTTTTTGTGGACTGAATCCACAGTGTTTTTGCTTGTGGAAGGGGACTTTTTGATGAGTTTTAGATCAATTTCGTTTTTAGCATTCCAATACGTAACGAGGGATCCTTCGGGACAATAGGGAAACGACCATTATACTTGTGTGTGTTTCTCCATATACCTGGGGGAACAGATATGGGAATGGTCTCTTGTGACCTGTAGTCGTAGGATTCTTTATCTATTGCTAACATACTCCAGTAAAACGCTTTGTCTGCAAGAATTGTACCTGTCCCCTTCGAGGAGTCACAGCGTAGTAAATCTCCCTAGCTGGCTTCTCTAATGCTCGCTCGATGAGGAGATAGCGAGGAAATTAATTAAAACAATAGCCCAGAGCCTTATCACCATTCAAGGTTGTTCAAAGGTATATTTCCATTAATCTGTTATGACTACAGAACTCTAACACTCTGCACCCTGTCTGGTGTCCTACCTGCAGGCTCCCGGATATTGAGGTGCCTGGGAGGTTAATCCCGCGTTCGGTAGTGATAACCTGCCATGTTGTGATTTGTTATGCAACGATTTATAGAGGGGTTGGCTGTATCCGGTCTTTAATCCACCCTGGTGCCTGATTGAATGCCCAAGTGGCTTGTGGAAGTATATCTAGTTCAGATTAAGTGCCAGGAATGCAGGTTATGTCACCCTTTGTGTGATCTTCTATTTATCCCTGCGTTGTATAATCTGTGAGCAGAGGGTATTAATATTAAAGGTTATAATATTTAATATGTGGGTAAAAGCTGATTGATCAAAGAGGAAATCTGACGTCTGACGCCATTCTGGGGTCAAGAAGGAATTTTCCCATTATGTTGCATATTGGCGAACGCTTCAAACTGGGGTTTTTGCCTTCTTTTAGATCAACAGCAAGACGGTGATGTGTGAAAGGCTGAACCCGATGGACGCACGTCTTTATTTAGCCTATGTAACTATATAGGTTACTACAAACAGTACCAGCAACATATGAGTCAAAGGATTACCTAGTCTAGGGATCAGCAACTACATGGAAAGTCACACCGTTGCACAATGAGTGATAGTGGTGTATGGATCATAACATTTAAGGGGTTATTCACAGAGCACCAAAATGTCGCTGACATTTCGGTGCTCTGTCATTCCTTGCACTACGGGGAATCAAGTTTCCCCACCCTCCGGTGAATTCACCAGGCTGAGGAAGCCATTCTAGCTAAACGCGTCCTGGTAGATATATACTGATTTGTAACAATAAATGTTTTTAATTTCATAATATATTGCTGTCTGCCTATAATCCTGAAAAAGAAGGTTTGGGGATCTCCTTTATGATTCCCGTTGTGAGATTTGATGGAGCCAATAGAGGCTCAACACTCTGAGTTGACAATTGACTCCTTCTATACTTACGGGTGTTAGTGATTCACTGCACCAGATGGTGCTTCTCTGGTCTTTATTCACATTGCAGCATCATTCCAGTGAAACCTAAGGATTCGTTCAAGGGGTATATGGGCACCTGACGGAATAACTCTATAAACCCAATAAGCTGTTTTACCTAGAGCCGGTTGAGGGCTCTTATAAATGTGAGTTGAACATCGATGACATAGTTTCCAACTGTGAGCGGATATACTGCACAATTCCGGTTTCTTTTGTTCTCCACCGTAATTGATTCCATCGTTGACATCGTTAAGAAAAACTATTGACTGGGATTGAAGATCAGTGCATCTATGGACGTGTAACATGTTTATTCCGCTTTCCTGTGGACCAAGATCTATAAGCGCTGCGTTGAGTTATTGTATTTGTTCTAGACTTTAGCCTATCCTGCCCACTCCTTGGGCTAGAATACATACCAAACGCTAACTGTAGCATTCAGATATGTAAGTGTTAACGTCCGGATCGGTGACTTTAACAATTGCCCCCTATATTACCTTCCGAACGCTAAAAACTGTAAAAATCCGTTAGCGCATCAGCGATTGCACTTGCTTGTGCGAGCTTACTGTACTTTGCGTCCCCTATGCTTAACAGGGGAAGCGCACTCAGTAATTAGCGTTATGACTTTGTAATACCTTAATTATCCTAACGCTAATTACTGCACTGATGGGTTACAACAATTTTTACCGTCACCCAGAAGCTGGTGCTAATTGATTCCGCTTTTGCAGATTCCGTTAGCACCAGCTATAAAGCTAAAAAAAAAACAATAAATGAGATACTCGCCACTCATCGCGCAGAGAGAAAGGTGGCACAATCTGCCGCTTCTGGCCACCGGGAGCAGAGTGAGACTGGGGACTATTTGTCCCCAGTCTCCCTCCGTGATCACCCATGGATCTGTGCGATCTCGTGGCCCGGCACCGCAACCCTCCATGGAGTCGTACGGACTCCAGGAGATGATACTCGCGGCACGGAAGCACTATCGCGACTATCCCCTAATTTAGCAGCCTTCCGGGGAATCTCACGACAAAATGGGGACGCTACGGGGAAACCTGCAGGCGCAGGTATTCCCCGTTAGCATACCCATTTTACTATTCTACCATGTAATCGTATTTTATTTTTTTCTTCCCTTTTTAGTACCTCTGTCAGGCTTTGCTTACAGTATCTGTTATGACACCATATAGATTAGCAAGTCCGTTTTGCAATGAGTGACACTCGATATAGATTCATTTTCCATGATATGTGGCTTCCTGGCAGCAGAGGAATTGTTAAATCCCATTATAGAGGACATTGGAACTTCTCCCCAAACCACCACAGTTCATTAACGGAGTGTGATTCATTTGTTGAGGCTAATTTTGTAATTAAAAAGCTTATCATGGCTTGTGGTAACGAGCTGAGCAAACAAAGCCTAATTCAGTTACAATATTTACAGTGTGCCACAGTATGAGCGGGGATGTTTATTTAAAAAAGATGAATAAATGAGCTTATAATAGAAAGCTTATAAAAATGCAAACCTAAAGGCCAGTAAACAAAAAGGATAGTTTCCTCTCGATATTCCCTTGTTTTGGTAGGACTCTTTGGAATTTGTACCCAAAAACTCCTTCCGCGCCAAACTAATTATCATTTATTATCCTATCCATGGAACCTGCACAAATACAGAATGTAGTATGTACTGGAGTGCGCAGCCCGTTACATCAGAATGTGCACCAATGGAACATTTTTTATTTTGATACTTATGTTTAGAAGATTTTTGCCCAAAATGCACATTTTTCATTAGAAATAAGAAGCCGGTAATCCGAGATACAGTCCGTTTTATGTCATTCATCATGAACCAGAGAAGGAACATCTAAAATGTCAATGCAAGAGGTGAAAGAAGATCTCTTCACCAGGGGTCAAGTCCTAAAAAATAAGGGCCATATTACATAGCTGGTGCTAACTTAACCAGAGCTGTTGTAAACTTCCCAGAGCCATTATAGCCTATGGAGGTTTTCAGTTTACAACAGCTCTGGTTAAGTTAGCACCAACATTGTAATATGGCCCTAAGTGTGGGAACTCCAACATTTCTGTACATTCTGGTTTCAAAGATTACTGGGAGCCGTAGCAGCTGTAGCGCTTCTTTATGCATGAGAATTCCCTTCCTCTGGCAAACACTGAGAAATTGGCATTCCCAAGCCTTCCCAATGTGCTTAAATCCAGGAAAAACCCTTAACCCCTTAAGGATGCACAGGTGGCACCCTTAAGGGGTCGATTTCGCTGGCGAGGCGTACAGGTCCGCCTCGCCAACAGGTGCCATCGCGCGGCACTGATTCCGAGCCCTCCCCGCAGCCGGCGCGCAGCGCTCGTCATTGGCTGCAGGGGGACGGCCTGAAATGTGCAGCCAATGACGCGCGCCACGAGTCAGCGCGTGCAGGTTGCGGGGAGGGGCCGATTCGGCCCTATTGAAGACAGCAGGGCGTACATGTACGCCCCACATCTTCAAAGCCCGCCTGCCGCCAGGACGTCATGGAACGTCCTGCGGCATTAAGGGGTTAAATATAGACTGTTTTATAAAATTGTGACTGTATAGACGGGTATTGCAGCTTCCCAGTAAAGCAGCCAAAAGGGAACTTACTTACTCCTGCTAAAATAGTGAGGGAACTGTGTTCCCATGTGTTCCTGCAGGACTTGACCCTGCTCTTCACCCAACATTAGGGTGTACCTGGGCACACCAGGCACCCCCCCCCCCCCGTGCAAGCCTATGGTAGAATGATGTGAGGGTGCGATAGTGCAGGCTGATCAGGGTATGAGAAGTAGTGTGGATATATAGGGATAACAAGCTATTTAAACATGGCTTCGTCATCTCCTCTCAGGCCAGTATCCTACAAAGAATATGGTCTCTCAGCCTAGTGTTAAGGGATTTTGCTCTTGCAAAATCCCATAACACTGAAAAATGAGCAGTTTTAACAATCCCACACTTACCTCTGCTCCCGTGGGGCAGAGGGCAGCTCGGTCCACCATCTCCTCTGTCCATAAGTACTTCTGTGGCCCCCACAAACACGATCTCATGTGGTACTCACGAATGACCCTGCTTGGCTTTGTACAGTCCTATGTACTTTAGGAGCCGATAATGGAAACATCGCCACTGCCAGTGTCTTTATGACGGCTCAGCATTATTATGGCTTAATCCACGAATACAGCAGTTCATTTGGAATAGAATCAGTAACATGGATACGCTAAGGGTTATTGGCTTGTTCCGATATTTCCCCTTAAGAGGATCCCTGTTAATGGCTAGGTCAGAATCGGACCCATTATTTTTAGCCTATTAGATTTATTGTCTATTGCAGGGATAATAGTGTTCGGTACCCCAGATGTTTAGTCTCAGAAATCTTTGACTGCGATTGTTGGCCAGAGAGTCAGGTGAGTTCTAGTTCTGCCACATCTAGGGTGACCGGAGTTTGACATCCCAGATCTGTTGCCATTTAGAGTAGAATGGCAACTGAATGTCAAGATCTAGAAGTTTGGAAAAACCAAAATCTATAGAAGAACATCCCTTCTGATAATCTTACGGTCACGGCTAGACACCCAGAAGCGCCGTTCTCGCTGGCCGGCCGCTGAATGATATTGGCCGATGACGTGACTCCCGCTGGATTCAAAAACCGGGAAGTGAATTTGCATCATTGCCCTGTGGTGGTTCATACCAGATAGAGCGTTCTTGCCCATCATTATTCTAATTTATTGTGTATTGACAGTGGATCTGTTCTGACCACTCTCTTGTCATTAACCCTTGCTATTCCTGATCCTGTTATGATCCCTCCTCCATTTACAGACCAACCCTCTTGGCTGAATTCTATTTGTTTAACCCTCTGTACCGAACCCTGGCCTGTCTGACTGCCCTCTCTGGTTTCTGGCTTGTTCTTAACCCTGTCTTTTCTGTGGGCCTGTCCTGTAGCTAGATTTTTGGCTACAGACCGGCAGTGTAGGTTGTGCAGTGTCTGCGTGTAGGTATCGGGGATATCCGTTACTTACATTGGGGTTTTTGCACACCCTTCTATGCCAACATCATTGATCTGTATGATGAGGATTAACCAGCTTGTAGCAAATAACCATTATTCTTGGTGACTACACGGCATACCAGAAAATTAGATGTAGATGACTGTACACGCTCAGGCAAACAGACTCCAAGCAGGAGGATTATAGGAACAACGTGCAAATGTGTGGGCAATGAAGTAATTTATTGCTTCCTAAGCGGTGGCACTCAGACAGCTAGTGGATTTGATGGAAATGGGGAGGATAATATAGCTTTTATTACCACCCATAGGAAAAAGACATATGTGGCCGATTTAATCATTATGGAATGCTATCCGGATACATTAATCTGTCATAGTAGTTTCTTGACTTTGCTGTAGTGGGTTTGGTCCAATTCACTTTCGGCAAGTCTATACTGGTGGCTAAAATTGTGGATACTCTTTACATTTTTAGAAACTTTTGCAGTTTAAAGTACTATAATATAAAAAACTCTAAAAATGTCACCGCACAAGTAAAATTTAATCTAGCAAATGAATGCCTTAACAACAAAGAAATCTTTTAGTACAATTTCGGCTGGAAACGTCCCATAATGCATCTTGGCTATTATATAGCATATTTAATATATTATTTCAAGTTTGTCACAATGTGTTTTTTTCAATAACGTGTTGGATAGCCTTTGGCCTTAACCACTGCCTGACCCCTTTTAGGCATCGACTCTACAAGTCTTTTAACATCCTCTTCTGTGATCACATGATGCCAGGAATTGATTATAGCCTCAATGAGTCCTCGCTTGTCGCTTGGATTCTTGCTCGAGACAATGCGTCTCAATCTTGACCACATATTTTCGATGGGATTCAAGTCGGGGCTATTTCCAGGCCAGGGAAGCAGAGGGATTTTCTTGTCAACCAAAAGTGACAAAATAAGGTGTATCCACAATTTTGGCCACTAGTGTAGTTTTTATCAAGGTTACTCCAAAATATAGCCCAGCAGGCAACATATGCTTAGTCTGATAATGATGATCCATGCTAGACCTTCTCGGTTCTACACTGACACCACCAGAAAAGGAGCAGCATGTTGTTGGCTTTTGGACTCCAAATTAAATTATCATGGGGTCCATTGTTTTTTGTTTTTTGCCGCACGCAGACTTGGAGAAGGATTCAGTAGGTTTCTGATTTTTATTTTTCCAAAATAAAAATATTTCAAGGTGATCTTCTAAACCTTTCCCTAACCAGGGCCGGATTATTATTATTATTATTATTATTCTTTATTTATAAAGCGCCAGCATATTCCGCAGCGCTGTACAATAAGCACAGTATAGACAGGGTTACAATACATTGAACAACATTTGACAAACAGTACAGGAGGAGATGAGGGCCCTATTCCCGTAGGAACTCACAATCTGGGAGGGTTGGGGTTGGAAACAGGAGGAGAGGACTGTAAGGTGAGAGTGATTGATGGTTGCGTCAGTGAGTTGGGTGGTAGGCTTCCCTAAATAGGAACGTTTTAAGGGAGCGTTTGAAGGAAGAGAAGTTAGGGGAAAGTCTGACAGTACGAGGGAGAGCGTTCCAGAGAGTGGGGGCTGAGCGTGAGAAATCCTGCAGTCTATCATGGGAAGAGGTGATGCGGGGAGAAGCTAGGCGCAGGTCACTGTTTGACCTTAGGGAGCGGGCTGGGGTGTATTTGGTGATTAGTGAGGACAGGTAGTGGGGAGCTGAGTTAGTGCGGGTTTTGTAGGTAAGGATAAGGATTTTGAACTTAATTCTGCAGTGGATGGGGAGCCAGTGAAGGGACTCGCAGAGGGGAGCGGCAGAGACAGAGCGGCGGGTGAGGTGAATTAGCCTGGCGGAGGCGTTCAGGATGGATTGTAGGGGGGAGAGGCGGGACAGAGGGAGGCCAGATAAGAGATTATTGCAATAGTCGAGTCGGGAGATTACCAGGGCGTGTATGAGTTGTTTTGTGGTGACAGCGGTAAGAAATGGCCGAATTCTGGAAATATTACGCAGTTGGTATCGGCAGGAGGAGGAAAGAGACTTGATGTGGGGGATGAAGGAAAGAGCAGAGTCAAGTGTAACTCAAGACACGAACTTGGTTTGATGGGGAATGGTGATACCCTCACCTTGATAGAGAAGTCAGGAGGTGGGGAGGCATTGGAGGAGGAATAAGTAGGAGTTCAGTCTTTGACATGTTGATCTTTAGGTGGTGGGAGGCCATCCAGGAGGAGATGCCAGATAAACCGTCACTGACTTTTGAAAGGACAGGGGGAGAGAGATCAGGGGTAGAGAGGTAGATCTGAGTGTCATCAGCGTAGAGGTGGTAATTGAAGCAAAGCTGTTGATGATTTTGCACAGGGAGGAGGTGTAGATGGAAAAGAGCAGAGGACCAAGGACAGAGCCTTGAGGTACACCAACAGATAGAGGCAATGAGGAGGAGGAGTTTCCAGCAAAGGACACACAGAAGGACCTGTTGGATAAATAGGATTCGACCAAGCGAGTGCAGTGTCACCGAGACCCAGAGAGTTGAGGGTCTGTAGAAGGAGGGGGTGGTCAACCGTGTCAAAAGCAGCCGAGAGGTCAAGCAGGATGAGAATAGAATAGTGGCCGTGTTTTTTAGCAGTTAGGAGGTCGTTGGTGACTTTGGTGAGGGCAGTTTCAGTTGAGTGTAGGGGACGGAAGCCAGATTGCAGGGGGTCAAGTAGTGAATTGGAGGACAGGAAGAGGGAGAGGCGGTTGAAGACTAGTTTTTCTAAGAGCTTTGATGTGAAGGGAAGCAGGGATACAGGGCGGTAGTTGGATGGAGAGTTGGGATCGAGGGATGGTTTCTTTAGTAAAGGACTACTAGCGCGTGTTTGAAGGCGGATGGAAAGGAGCCAGTGGAGAGAGATAGGTTGAAGATGTGTGTGAGAGCAGGGTGAGAGGAGGAGGAGAGGGGAGGAATTAGATGTGAGGGAATGGGGTCGAGCGGGCATGTGGTGAGATGTGAGGAGGACAATAAGGAATTGACTTCCTCCTCAGTGGCTGGGAGGAAGCGACAGAGGGTGGCAGAGGGACCTCTGGGAGTGGAGGTGGCAGATAACTATCTTGTGCTGGGATGTTGCTTCTGATATTTAGAGTTTTACTGAGGAAGTAGTCTGCCAGGTCTTGAGCGCTGAAGGCAGCTGTGGGGGAGGTGCAGGTGGGTAGAGGAGGGTGTTGAAGGTGGACCAGAGCCGTTTAGGGTTGGAGGACAGCGTAGATATAAGAGATGAGAAGAAGGATTGTTTGGTCAAGTGGAGGGCAGAGGTGTATGATCGGAGAATAAACTTGAAGTGAACAAAATCAGCTTCAGAGCGGGATTTCCTCCAGGCACGCTCTGCAGTGCGGGAGCATCTTTGCAGGTAGCGTGTCTGGAGGGTGTGCCAGGGCTGAAGCTGGCGGCGTGGGGCCTTACAGAGTCGAAGAGGAGCAAGAGTGTCTAGAGCAGAGATAAGCGTAGTGTTGTAGTGATTAGTGGCAGCATCAGGGCAGGTGAAGGATGAGGTATGAGGGAGGTGGTGAAGTAGGTTGGAGAATTGATGGGGGTTCACAGCATGTAGATTTCTGCGAGTGTGTGTGCGGGGTGGGGGAGCAGGGTGTTTAGGAAGTCCAGATAGGTTGAAAGAGAGAAGGTGGTGGTCAGAGATGGGGAAAGGGCGACAGTTGAACTCAGAAATGGAGCAGAGGTTGGAAAAGACAAGGTCAATAGCGTGACCATCGCGGTGGGTAGGGAGGAGGGAGGATTGTGTGAGTCCAAGGGAGGACGTGTGTGAAAGAAGTTTGGAGGCAGCAGGAGCGGAAGGATCGTCAATGGGAATGTTGAAGTCCCCGAGAATTAGGCATGGAAGATTAGAAGACAGGAAGTGAGAAAGCCAGGTAGCAAAGTGCTCAAAGAACTGGGAGGTTGGTCCCGGTGGGCAGTAGATGACAGCCACCCTGAGAGCCAGAGGAGAGAACAGGCGGATGCAGTGTGTCTCGAAGGAGGAGAAGGAGAGGGATGGGGGTGGAGGGAGATGCTGGTAGGTGCAGGTGGGAGAGAGCAGGAGCCCGACCCCGCCACCATTTCTCTCACCCGGTCTGGGGGTATGGCTCAAGTGTAGACCGCCATGTGAGAGAGCAGCAACGGAGGCCGTGTCAGAGGGAGTTAGCCAGGTTTCAGTTAAAGCTAGGAGGTTGAAGGAGTTTGAAAGGAAGAGGTCATGGACGGCTGTGAGTTTGTTGCACACAGAGCGAGCGTTCCAGAGGGCGCAGGAGAAAGAGGACAGGCGCTGAGGGATTATGGGAATGAGGTTGCTGGGCTTGCAGGGAGGTGATTTATGTGCGATGGAGATAGGATGAGAGTGAAGTATTGGATGTGTTGTGGGGCCAGGGTTAGGGGATATGTCACCTGAATAGAGTAACAGCAGGAGGGTGAGAAAGAGAAGGTGGGAATGGGATTTGTGGGAGTGATTGGCAGCACGAGAGTTAGAGGGAGACCATGTTCTGAGGAAACAAAGGAGCTCATGCGAGGCCATCATGTGTGACGAGAGGAGGGAGGGAGAGATGCAGATAGTGTAGGGGTCGGTGGTAGAGGGGCAGGAGTTCCATTTAAGGAGAAAGGTAGAAGTAAAGAGCAGAAGCGTGAGAGAAAGCATGATATAGACGTGCGTTTACCCAGAGTAAAATTGGGCCTTGCAGTTCCTTCCTCCAGTCCCGCAACTCCAGGAATCAACTCTGAGCGTCCACTTAAGAATGCCACTTGGGGATGTCACAAGAGCCAAGGCTCAGTGGAGCTGGTCTTAAATGTTATAAAGGGCGGACGGATTAAGATTTCTATGGTTCTCTACGAACCCCCAATACAAACCCAGCCCCGTATTATACAGAGAAACCCCCTAATACACACCCAGCCCTCCTATTATACAGAGGATCCCCTAATAAACACCCAGACCTCCTATTATACAGAGGAACCCCCTAATAAATACCCATACCTCCTATTATACAGAGGAACCCCTAATAAACACCCATACCTCCTATTATACAGAGGAACACCCTAATAAACACCCAGACCTCCTATTACAGAGGAACCCCCTAATAAACACCCAGACCTCCTATTACAGTATATCTAACCAGGCAGATACTGTGTGAGTAAATTTCCAATCAGATTTCAATCATTTACAGTGTGTAAAATTATTTTTTCACATTTTATCATCCAAACCTTTGTGGTTATATATTCTATAGGGGATTCTTGTTAAAAAAAAATTAAATGGGATCCTGTTACTGCATTTTTTTGAGAAAATATACAATTTTAACCAAAAAAAATGAAATATTTCGCTTGTGTTTTGGAGGATGGTGTTTTATGAATATTATAATGATGTATAAAACGCTGACCTTGCTCCCAGCATGGGAAATGAGAAGGGGAGTAATAGCAGTAGTATTGCTCATTTTACGCGTGACAAATGGACAATGCCATCGCTTTGGAACTAAAAATAAGTAGATAAAAAAAGTTTTTGGGGGTTTTCACATGGTCCTGTTTGATATCAATACAAAGGTCAAACTCTGTCCTGTCCAATGACACTTCCCTTGACCTTGTGAGGTGTTAAGATTAGTGACGCAGGGTTCCAAAGTCCCCCACCCGGTGCAATTTGCTGCAGTGCGGCAGTTTAGGTTCTTGGTGTAACAATTCATAATAACGGATCGTGCCATCACCTCTACACTTGATATGGTGAGTTAGTGCAGCATCATTGTTCCCTTTATAATTGAAAAGTGGAAAGTATTTGCTGTGCTAGAAAGAAAAAAAAGAAAGAAATATTTATTATTTTATTTTTATTGTTACAACAAAACTGGTCATAGTTGGTATCATTGGAAAGGGCATGCTCTGGTCTTTCCAGTGATACCTCACATGACCATGTAGCTGCTATGGTTTTGGAGATAATGGTGTCCAAATGCCCATCAATGCAGCCATTGTTATTTTTTCTCTGGGGCGTGGAGCTGCTGCTCCATCAGCCCCTATGTTAATCCGGCCCTGTCCCTAACCCATACAAACGCTCCACTATCAGCATCTCTTTACCCAACTACAAGTTGGTTTTGTGTCACCAGATCTCATGATGCCCAGTTTTCCTCTAACCTGTATGTTGTCTTTCTGGACAGTATACATTATTTCATAACTTGCTGTTGGGTCGGTCGCTGCCAGGGGAACATACTGTAGTAAAGTAAATTCATATGTATCAATGTTTTCTTGATGGAAGCTGGATTTTGGAGTTTGCCCCTGGTGATAATTCACTGCAGATTTTTATATGTCTTGTTGAGTTTTCACCGCAGGTTCAAAACGACCAATTCCAGTGGTTTTACCAGAGGAATTCGCTATAGAATTAACAATATGGAGGAGATGTTCTGTGTTGTGTTCTTTAAAGCAATAGGGTACATTCTTTCCCCTTGTTGCCTTTCTATTTCGCTGAGCAATTGGTTCATGAGTCTTGGCTCGCTGCTCCGTGACTGACTCCTGTGTAAGATGCCATGAGAGCAGGAGTATTCATCAGGCTTTCTTATGGTTAATGGAAAATGTACGCATAAATCACATTTTTATATCCAGAAGGGAGAGCGTGGCCTAATCTCTCATTTTGTTTTTTTTTTGTAAAGCTGCTTACGTGATTACAGCAATTAGTGAAGCTACTTACGAGAGACAATTGGCCAGAACAAAATAATGCGGCTACCTTACACTGAGCCTCTGCATTTAGACCATGCACACGGCGTGAAAATACCTGGGGCCCTATTCCAACCAAGCCATTAACGTAACGGTTAGAGCTGTTATACATGATGGCTCAACCTGATATTGCAGACATTGCAGGCTGCTTACTGTAAATTAATGGCTCCTATAATTTGTATAGGAGCTGTTAATTTTTGGCGATACATTGTAGAATGTGCTATTCCAACCTCGCTTGTTCTTCATTGGTTTAAACCCTGGTGTTGGGGGATTTTGCTTTTGCAAATTCACTAACACTTAGGTATAAATATCCAATAAAATCCAAAACCTGTCTCCATTCCCACTGTGAAGAGGGTGGCACGATCCGTTCCTTCTTCTCTCCATGTGCAGCATAACCATGTTCTTCTTTGCATCCTTCCAAGTTCCCTGCACAACACAGCTGGTGCAAACTCCTGCAGAGCTTGAGGGGGTTCACGCTTAGCTCCAGCAGCTGAAAGCTGCTGATAGTAAAGGGACACTAATCACTCTGACCAGCTTTTATTTTTAGGAGGTCAGAGTGAAGCATGCTTCCTTCCCCCTCCAGGAGTCCCCTCAGTGCACACAAGTGTCACTCAACGAATGAGATTTTGATTATCCTGCCCGCCAAGGAACGTTGACTTCAGCACTCTGTATCAGTGCACCGTTCACCCACAAAAAGCTCCATCCGCATTTGGAAGCCCTGGAGCGGGAAAAGGAGGAGCCCAGCATTGCTGGGTAAAAAAGGTAAATATCAACAATGAAAAAAAGGAAGGGGGGAATTTAGGGGAGAGTGTTCTTTTTATTGGTGCCACCTATTACAGGTCGAGCCACTCGTAGAGAGGCACGGTCATAAAATAATTTGTAGCAGGAAGCCGCAAGGGTTAATGGCTTGCACGGCTTTTTGTCCATAGTGGCTGCCTGTTACCAACTCTGGGCACTATTGCACTCTTCATTCTAAAATGGGGACGCTAGAGAGAAAAAATGCGCCTGCAGGTTTCTCCTTTGCGTCCCTGTTTTAGCGTGATAGTACGATGTAGACGCTCGAAAAGCTGCATGCATCGTAATGCAGAGCTAAGCCCCGGGATACATAGAAACATAGAAAAATGTTGGCAGATAAGAACCTTTCGGCCCATCTAGTCTGCCCAATTACATGGATACTTTACCTGGATTTATCTTTTGTTTAGGATAGCCTTATGCCTATCCCATACCTGCTTAAATTCAATTACTGTTTTGGCCTCTACCACTTCAACTGGAAGACTGTTCCATGTATCCACCACCCTCTCAGTAAAATAATGCTTCCTGATGTTACTTTTAAACCTTTGCCCCTCTAATCTAAGACTATGTCCTCTTGTTTTGCTACTTTGTTTCCGTTTAAATATACTCCCTTCCTCTACCTTGTGGATTCCCTTTACGTATTTAAATGTTTCTATCATATCTCCTCTGTCTCGTCTTTTTTCCAAGCTGTACATGTTAAGATCATTAAGCCTTTCCTGGTAACTTTTCTCCTTCAAGCCGTACACCATTTTAGTAGCCCTTCTCTGAACTCTCTCTAAGATGTCTATATCCTTCTGGAGATACGGTCTCCAGTACTGCACACAGTACTCCAAGTGAGGTCTCACCAGTGCTCTGTACAGTGGCATGAGCACTTCCCTTTTCCTACTGCTAATACCTCTCCCTACACAACCAAGCATTCTGCCAGCATTTCCTGCTGCTCTATTACATTGACTACTTACCCTTAGATCCTCTGAAATAATAACCCCTAAATCCCTTTCCTCAGATGTTGAGGTTAGGACTGTATCAAATATTCTATATTCAGCCCTTGGGTTTTTACGTCCCAGGTGCATTATCTTGCACTTATCCACATTAAAACTAAATTGCCACAGCTCCGACTATTTTTTTAGTTTACCTAAATCATTTGTCATTTGGCTGATCCCTCCAGGAACGTCAACCCTGTTGCAAATCTTTGTGTCATCAGCAAAAAAACATACTTTTCCATTAATACCTTCTGCAATATCACTAATAAAAATATTAAAGAGAATGGGTCCAAGTACTGACGCCTGAGGTACCCCACTGGTAACAAGACCTTGCGCCGAATAAACTCCATTTACCACAACCCTCTGTTGCCTGTCACTCAGCCACTGCTAAGCGCCGCCACGAGTAAGCACTCGATGGTGTCCATAGGACTCCATTGAGTTTCTGCTCTGCCAGGTCGGCATAGTGATCCGCAGAGAGAGACTGGGGGACTTTTTCCCCCATTCTCTCCCTGCTCCCGGTGGACAGAGGACGCGGCTGGCCTCGCCACGGGTTAGGAAGGGAGTATGCGATTTATTTTGGGGGATTTCTGCTGGTGCTGACGGATTCTGCAGCACTGGAATCCGTTAACCACAGCCTGGACCTGGTGCTAACTGTCGAGTTAACCGCAGCCGGATGGTAATTAGCGTTGGTATATTGTAATACTAACGCTAATTAACTCTTTGCTCTCCCCAGGTTAAGTATAGGGAGCGCAAAGTACAGTAACCTCGTGCTGAAAAGCGCAAGGTACCAATCGCTAACGGGTTTTTCAACCTGTTAGCATTTGGATTGTAATATGGTCGGCCCGCGCTATAGGCCACCACGGCTAACGTTATCGCTCACTCAGATGAGCGCTAACATTGGCATCGATAATGTAATAGTGCCCTCTGTCAGAATAGGGGCCCTGCTAATTGAGTGAGAAAAAGTATATTGAAGGTGACATACTGGAGCAAGTACTACATGACAGTTTCTCTTGGTTCCCAGAGTGATATGTTTACACTTCTAAGTTTTTTGTTTATTTTTTTATTTAAAAACCATAGTCCTTGCGGGTTTACAATTTCTCACCCACTGATACAAAGAGATCTTCTCCTCATGTGGCCCTTATTAAAATCCTCAAGCCACCTGCCTCTCCTCGCCGCCTTGTACCCTCTCTTTACCTTTCTGAGATTGATGGGTAATCTGTAAGCCCCCCCCCTCCCCATTTCCCTTCTGGTATTTTACTGTGAATTGTTTACGAAGGCTTTCTCGCGTTAAAAATAAAATACAGCAAAAAAAAAAAAACACAGCCCAAAGAATGGCTCTGCGTCTGAGTTAGATTGGCTGAATTTGCATATAAAAGCTCATCCGGATATTTAAGAGTGTGTGAATTGGATGGAGATGATGATTTCGAGTGAAATTGGCAAGTTTTAAAAGAGAGTGCATTTACATACTATTAGATGCTTTTTTGTGTGTTCGGCATAGGTTTTTTTCTGCCTCAAGTGATTTTGATAGGGCATTGAATGAGGTCTTGGTAACTGCAGAATTTCTATCACACAGAGAGGTTTGCACCTCATTCCTCCTCCCTAAAACATACGCTGTGTATTTAAAGTGGTTTATAAGAGAAACAGGCCATTTTCCAAGAGCGCTTCTCCTCCCTCAAACCTATGAAGAGATGTCTTTCTTCTGTATCCCTGGATATTCGAATAGATCCAGCAGCAGCGCCCATCTTCTGGAAACCATATACTTGCATCTTCCCCTCCATCCTCAAATATTTTTCAATAAAATAGCAGGGGCTCCCACCTTCTCAAAAACTCTGTATGGACAAACTCTTATCTAGATCTTGAGATATATTCTATACAATAAAACAAAAAATGCTCTATACTATAAAATATTCTATACAATGTAGCAGCAGGTTTAATTCTTTGGGGGATGTGCTACAATCTCTTACCTTGTATCAAGTAGGTTGGGTTTGGGCAATTGGGTTAGAAAAGCAGATGTTTCTAGTGTTTGAAAGACTCTTGAATTTACTGTTAAATAATGACATGTTTTTGTCGTCTTACCCTTGTTTCTATATATTTTATTCATTGTACAGTGGATTCAATAAAAAAAAACTAGTCAAAAAAAGTTTTTAGACTGTCACCATGTGTAACGTGGGTAGAATCGACTGTAGTCAAGAGAGTACAGGGATGTACACTGTATACTTTATATATTTATTGATAAAGGATTTAACCCACAAAGGATACATTGAGATTTCTCTCGGTTTCAAGTATGTCCTGGGTTCAGCAACATTAAATTGTTACAGTGTCACAGAAATACAAAGTAATAAAATGCAAAATATTCAAAAAAAATTGCACAGATTAACAGAAAATATATTCACTATGTTACATGTTTACAGGTGCATTCTGTAGTCACTATGTTACATGTTTACAGGTGCATTCTGTATATAGTCACTATGTTACATGTTTACAGGTGCATTCTGTATATAGTCACTGTGTTACATGTTTACAGGTGCATTCTGTATATAGTCACCATGTTACATGTTTACAGGTGCATTCTGTATATAGTCACTATATTACATGTTTACAGGTGCATTCTGTATATAGTCCCTGTGTTACATGTTTACAGGTGCATTCTGTATATAGTCACTATGTTACATGTTTACAGGTGCATTCTGTATATAGTCACTGTGTTACATGTTTACAGGTGCATTCTGTATATAGTCACTATGTTACATGTTTACAGGTGCATTCTGTATATAGTCACTATGTTACATGTTTACAGGTGCATTCTGTATATAGTCACTATGTTGCATGTTTACAGGTCCGTTCTGTATATAGTCACTGTTACATGTTTACAGGTGCATTCTGTATATAGTCACTGTGTTACATGTTAACATACCTCAATACAAAATGCACCTGTAAATAGGGAGCTCTTGATTGACTTTAGACTGAGGGAAGATTTGATGGCGTCTGGGAGGTTATTCCATAATTGTGGTGCACTGTTGGAAAATGAGGATCGAGCCACTTTCTTTTTGTATTGCGGTATTGCAAGTAAGGTGCTGGTCCTGGATCGGAGGTTATAGGATGAGGGAACTGCTAGGGAATCAGCCTATTCAGGTAGGGTGGTAGCTTCCCAGAAAAGCTCTTACACACCAGGTTGGAAAGGTGAAGGGTGCGTCTAGATTCCAGCGACGGCCAGTTTAGCTCTTTTAACAGGTCACAATGGTGGGTCATGTAGTTACATTGTAGCACAAAGCGGCAGAATGAGTTATACAATGTAGTAAGTTATTGGAGGTGTGTTTGCGGGGCAGCTGCATACACTACATCTCCGTAATCAATAGCCGGCATAAGCATTTGGTGTACAATCTGCTTTCTTACAGCAGGGTTCAGGCAGGATTTGTTTCTGTACAGGGCACCTAGTTTGGGGTAAAGTTTAGAGGAGAGTTTTTCGATGTGGGGGCCAAAGGAAAGATTTGGGTCTAACCACATACCTAGATATTTGAGAGAAGTGACTGTGGTCAGCGTGCCATTTGATTTTGTCCCCACACATAGATGGGGATTTTGTAATTTGTGTAGTTTTGGTTTTGTTCCAAAGAGCATCGTTACCGTTTTGTCAGTATTTAAAAAAAGTTTGTTATGTTTGATCCACTTTTCTACCCCTGTAGAGGGTAAATTATTTTGCCAGGAAGGATACGATTACTCTTGTTTTCAAGTATGTCCTGGGTGGTGAGTATGTACCGTTGGGTGTCTTGCCCAAGGACACTTACTGGAGAGGTGCTCTTGCCTGGATTCAAACCTGTGTCTCCACGGTCGCAGAGCAGTGATGTTACCTCTACTCCACCCAGATCTCGACAGGAAGATCATCACCAGCCCTGAAGTTAACACCGTGTACCCTCTATTTTTAGGGGGAAAATCAATTGGAAGTTGTAAAATAAAAAGGTTTACTGGCTTAATTAATCTGCAACAAAACATATATCAAAAATCTCTAGAACAGACAAGTGCACCTTAAAAAAATGGTTTATCTCTAAATATATATACACAACTGCTCTATACTAACATGTGCACTGTCTTTTTTTGCCTCTTTAGAAAAAAAAAAGGTCAATAAGCAAAACACAACAACTTTGCATTTTAGTTTGTAATCAATAAATGTTAATGTTGGCATCCACAGACGGATATATCTCTATCTTGCTGGGTAATGTCCCGAGAATGGCTCAATTCATAAATAAATAACACAAAAACATTTTCTTTGGGCATGGGAAGCAGGCAGCCCATGCCCTACACTTTTATTCTTCAACTTTGAAGCCATGTCTTTTCTTCTCCCATCTGCTGGGGCTCCTTCTCTTTATAGCTGTAGGTTAGTTTTCTGCGCTACAGGTTTAGCTGGCGCTTTTTTTTTCTATTCAAAGTTTGTTTATGGCAGAAGGAATCTAAAAAAAAGTAAAACAAAAATCAAGTATTAAATATTGAACAATAAGAGGCAGAAATAAAAACAATTTTTGTTTGTTTTGTTTGTCTTATGAAAATATTCCACATCTCAATGGTCTGCTCTAGCCCTAGGTGTGGATTTCTTGTTTCATGTCTTGGAGGTAAATAGTAAAAATTAAGTGGACACCTGGACCTAAATTTTGAATATTGAAGTCTTCTGGACTGTTGCTTTTTTGGGTTTCTTTCAGAAGGAATTTAAAATGTAAGTTACAGTATGTGTTTGTGAACATAAGGCTATAGACTGGGAAGACTGTATAGGAAGCAGCAAGTGTTCCTTCCAGTGTTTAACCAGATAAATTGGCATTCGAACAGGGTATATAACTCGAAGCGGGGAGGAAGCTGTGCACCCCTAAAGTTCACAGCTTGATGCATAGTGCACAGGTTCTGTTGGTAGACAAATGAACGTGGCAAATGGAAGATGTACGTCACTCTTTAAGGGCCAATTATCCGTCATCCTCTTCTTTTAATGGTTCTAGAAGATTCTCTCTTTATTTCTAAGCTTACTGCTTTTACAAGGGGTCATATCATGGAAAAGGCATTCTCAGATAATTGTTACATTTTTTTAACATTATTTTACCAGGAAGGATACGATTACTCTTGTTTTCAAGTATGCCGTGGGTGTCTTGCCCAAGGACACTTACTGGAGAGGTGCTCTTGCCGGGATTCAGACCTGTGTCTCTACGGTCTCAGAGCAGTGATGTTACCTCTAATCCACCCAGATTTTGATAGGAAGATCATCACCAGCCCTGAAGTCAACACCGTGTACCCTCTGTTTTTAGGGGAATGTAAAGAGTCAGGAAATAGCTGCTAATTAATTCTTTGGACGTAGATCGTATGTCCTATCAAAAGTAGTGGTGCGAGCGCCTCATAGCAACTCATTAGGGATTCCATGGATATCACATTGACAGAAGATAATGGTTACAATCAGTATTGTGTGGGGTAAAACTGGAAGACACGCCACTAGATCATTTAAGAAATTCAGCTACTGTATCAAACTGTCAGGAATTCTTTCTCCCCTGACACGTAAGACGTGCCAAATGCACAGCTGCACTTTCCACCAAAAGTCACGGCTGCATCACGACAACTCCTATTGTATCCCTAAGGTTATTTATTAGTGAATGTGTTTGTTCTGCTCCACAGCAATTTTAATCGCAACGGTCTGTCCTGCCACCTCTAAAACTGAATCTGCTGTGGAATAATACTTCTGTCTTGTTGGCTTTGGGACTTTTTTTTTCGTGATCCTTCCCCTTGTTAGCGTGACGAGATCTTGTCACCGCAGCAAACTCTTACAGCTTTTAGCAAGTAGTAAAGCAGACTTGTACTGTTTTGATTGCTAATATTCCGAAATCTTTTATTTTACATCCTGGGAAATTGTCTATTTTGCTCCTGTTGCCCAGCGTTGAACATTTTTGAGCGCAGACCCAATTTGCTGACTGGTCGGTAGATAGTACTGTAAGAGTTAATTCGGAGCGGGTTTTGGACATAGTCCATTAATTTTTGCTTATCTCCCCTATCTGTTTCCTCCCCTTGCGCACAGTGCAGTTAATGGTCCAGGCAGTTTTCTTCTTTACTTTTCTGCCTTGGCTTAGAAAGTGATGTTTGTAGTTACAGTGTATTGATTGTTCCCTTTATCAGTTTTGCTCACACACCGAGAATTACATGTAACACTAAGGTAGCCATGACAAAAAGGAGCCGTTGCCATGGCTATGAAAGCGGCCTGTTGCTGTCTCTGGAGCCTGCTCTAGAGTGATAATCTGACTGCTCATTTCATTTTAATTGAATTTTGAAATCATATTTTTCTGTAAGGGAGTAAATGTGTTTCTATGTGTGGGTTTCTTTTTTCCTTAAATGCACAAAATAAAAGATTTGCAGATTTTTTTTTTCTTCTTCATGCAGAGCATCCAAGCAGCAGAAAGTCTTTTACGAACCAGTGAAGCAGAGTAAAGCACTATGCAAATGGTTTATTTGTGACACCTGTTAGTATTTAAGAGTGGATGGAAAAATGCCTCTTTGCGCTTATCATTCGCTTATATTGACCACCCACAAAATGACACATTGTAGGTATGTCAACAAAAAGCAACATGAGAAGTCTTGTTACTAGACATTTTAAAACCTTGATCTGCTATGCAGGTTTTGTGCATGAGTCTATCACATTGATTCACAGGAATAAAAAAAAAAACCACATTAATGTGCACAAGTTTATCACAGAGCGCCACAGCAATAGTTATATTACACACAACACATTACTGGGATTTTTATTGCTGCAGAGCCTTGTGATAAACTCACACACACACGGAACACTACTGATGTATCACAGAGCTCCACAGCAAAAACTCACTGTAATGTGTGTGTAAGAGCATATCACAGAGCTCCACAGCAAAAACTCACTGTAATGTGCAGTGTGTATGAACATATCACAGCGATCCAAGGCAATAAAACTCATAATAATATGCAGTGTGTATGAGCTCATCCCAGAACTCCACATCAATAAAACTCCCAGTAATGTGTGGTGTGTATGAGCGTATCAGAGCTCCACAGCAATAAAACTCACAGTAATGTGCAGTGTGTATGAGCTCATCACAGAGCTCCACAGCAATAAAACTCGCAGTAATGTGTGGTGTGTATGAGCGTATCAGAGCTCCACAGCAATAAAACTCCCAGTCATGTGCAGTGTGTATGAGCTCATCACAGAGCTCCACAGCAATAAAACTCACAGTAATGTGCAGTGTGTATGAACGTATCAGAGCTCCACAGCAATAAAACTCCCAGTAATGTGCGGTGTGTATGAACGTATTACAGAGCACCACAGCAATAAAACCCACAGTAATGTGTGGCGTGTATGAGCGTATCACAGAGCTCCACAGCAATAAAACTCTTATGTGCAGTGTGCATGAGTATATCAGAGCTCCACAGCGCTGCGGAATATGCTGGCACTATATAAAGAATAATAATTATAGTAAAACCTACAGCAACGTGTGGGGTGTATGAGTGTAACCGCACTCCACAGCAATAAAACTCGGAGTAATGTGCAGAGTGTATGAATGTATCACAGAGCTGCACAGCAGTAACACGCTCTGTAATTTTCTATATGTATGGCCATATCGCATAGCTTGGCAGCCATGACTTTTAGTACCTTATAATAATTGTTACTCTTAACTTGATATGTGAAGCATATTTCTGTGTATAGTGTTTTCACTCCACAATGACTTGATCTGCATGGTTAAAATTGCATGGTATGGATTGATTTGGCTGGATGGCACGCAGATTATTCTAAGAGTAGATGGTCATTAAAGGGACACCCTAGGAAAACAAATGTGTGTGGAGGTGACCGAACAGGTGGGTTAATTATTAACCACCTCATGCCAATGTCAGTCTTCCAGGGTTCTCTGTCTATACATCATTGAGAAGTGTCATAGACTTTCAGCCCAGCAGGAGCTGATTAACAGTCCTCAGGGCTTTTGGAAAAGCTCTGCTTGGAAGGTCTGTCTGTGACAGCAGCCATGGGCAGCTCGGGTGGAGAACTTAAGACACCAATCATTTAATTTAAGTGATCACGTTGGCCAGAGTGTCCCTTTAAATATTTTCTCCACTTTCACGTTCTTGGTCCCAATTTGTTCATTTGCATATGCAGTTTGTGTTTTGCAGTTCTGACTGAGAGGAACACTGTTGGCGCCTATGAGAAGGAATGCGAGCGTGGATGCATTGGATGTCACACGTGTTTCCATGCTCACCGGTTTTCCAGTAGAAATTTGTTGGAGACCAGTACATTTATAAATCCAGAAATCCTATCCATCATAGTTTCCAGCATATAGTTTGTTAGACCAGCTTCGATGCAGTTGGGATGTGCCAAAGAACATGGTACATTTATTTGTGAAATCCAGCAAATACTTACCCGTCTACGCAGCCCTGGGCAGTTCTTCTCATGATTGGCTGTCAATATAAGAATATACAGCTGGATACTTGTACAAGGTAAAACTGAGAGTAATCCGTCTTATAAAATATGTATGTAATGCCTTATATTCTGCATTGCTCGATACAAAACTTAATGTGACCGACATAAACCAATAAAGCATTTTATCAAAGTCCTTCCCACAAGTGGACAGCCTGACAAGTGACAGAGTCATCAATTTTAGAGGGGGGGGGTCTAAATGGCTCTTCCTTTTAAATTTACAGTCCACAAAGGATAGTACACAGTCTATTCAGAAACGTTAGTCATATTGTAGCGGAAAAAAATTACAATTTTTAAAAAAATAGTTTTTTTCCCTTCATTTCCGTGTTATTTTTTCTTGACTTTCCAGTGTCTTTGTTCATGCCCTTTACAGAAAAACTGTGTGACTTGGCAGCTCTGTATCTGCCTTGTAATGTAATATAAAAAAAAAAAAATAGAATAAATTGTTGCATAACATGAAAATATGTTTCAGATGCCAAAGCTGTTAGTATGTTAGTATTTCCAATTATAATCATCTGTGCTGTTCCAACTCTAAATCCTCTATTCCTCCTCTAGGCATCAAAAACAACACAAATGTAACTACTACTACCATATTTCTTACATATTTATTTTCTGTGTATATTTGTGTTGTTTTTTTAATATCTTGCATTTTATTACTTTGAATTGTTACCGTAGGTACAGAAATACAAGGTTTCTTGAACCCAGGACATACTTCAAAACGAGAGAAACCTCAATGTATCCTTCCTGCTAAAATACTGTATAAATAAATAAATTTACTCCCGGTCTCCTGGACTTTGCCTGTAACTTTGCATCCCAATGCTATGTCCCAGGAATAGCCGTAGAAGAGAATGCAATGTATTTATTTCTCTATACTGCACCAGGCTCTGCTTTCCCACTGCAAAATGAATCACTGATTCACTGATATCACAAATCCTTCCTAGGAGCAGACTGAGCATGCCTAGAGTGGCCTCAAATAGAGCTTTTTAGCAAAAGGATTACAAACCTTTGCATTACCTATTGCTTTTGACAGTTTTTGCATACTGCCATTAAATGGGGACTATATTTTTATTTATGAAGTATTTTACCAGGAAGGATACATTGAGATTTGTGTTGTTTTCAAGTATGTCCCGGGTTTAAGAACATTGAATTTTTACAGTAGGTACAGCAATACAAAGTAATAAATCTTAAAAATAAAACACAAATATACAGATTAACACAGAAAATAAATATGTAGGGAATTGTAGGACTGTAATAAATAAGTACAAAACAGCAGAGAGGAGCACAAAATAATTCACCTCAACCGAATGAAGCCGGGTCCCCAGGCAGCCAACCAACTGTATCAACATGTAGCAAAAGAAAGAACTGGCACGATCGGGTATGCAGTAAACAGGAGCAGGCTTTATTGCAGAGTGCAACGTTTCGGTTCTCTCTAACATGATAAAAATAAAAGGACTCCACACGGACGCGTGTTTCGCCAAATGTATATCAGCTTCATCGGGAGTCAAAAATAAAAAAAAATTGACTCCCGATAAAGCCGATATAGGTTCGGCGAAACACGCGTCCGTGTGGAGTCCTTTTATTTTTATTATGTTGTTTGTTAAATAACCTTGCAGGATCAGCACAGAAATATACCAAGTAAGGGTCAGCTTATTGTCACTTGGTTGCCGCATTGCGTTTGTGCGTTACATCGCTTGGAGTTAAAGGCAGTATACACTGCTTCTTTATGAAATCCCCACTATTACAAGTATTGGGGGCATTGCTATTTGGATGCAGTTGAGCACTATCTTGATCGTGTTGAGCACGATGTAGTAAAATGCGATAACCCAGCAGGGAGAGCACCGAATTATATCAGGTAAGGGACAGCTTGTTGTCACTCTGTGTTCTCACTGACAATTGTATTTGATATGGAGATTATGGCAATATAGACTCTGTCCTTTGATGCCTGCGGCACGTAACCACAAACTTCTTTGGTGTCAAGGGGCATTGTGAGGTGATAAGTAAGAACCTTGTAGGGGTAGCATATAAAATACATCACATAAGGGTCAGCCCACTATTGCTTCTTATCATTGCTTTTGGCCTGATACATACTTATTACTCAGTGGAGACCAGGGCAATAATATTGGTAATATACAGCATACGTTCCAGATGAGGAGACTCTGCGATTTTGGAGCTCCGGATAGGATTTCTGGCTTGGCTGTTCGGCAATCTACTCCATCGTAGCTGTGATTAGTGATGGACCGAACACCCCCATGTTCGGTTCGCATTCAAACGCGAACATCCGAAAAAGTTTGACTGCAAACTCAAACCCGATTCAAACACCATGCAAGTCAATTGGGCTCGAAAGTTCAAAAATTAAGGTCCCCTACAGAGGGCATATATGCAAGATATTGGCCATAAAAGGTGTATGGGGGTCCGGGTACTGCCCTGGGGGGGGACAGGAAACTATGAAAAACAATTATTATTATTTTTTTTTTTAAAAAATGTTTTTAACCCTTTGACCGCTGTGCGATGAGCTCATTTTTACCTCTTTTGCTCATGTTTAAACACAATTTGAAGTCATGGGAAATGTTTGAGCAAAACTGTGTGGGAAATGTTTGAGCAAAACCGTGTGGGAAATGTTTGAGCAACAAGGTGTGGGAAATGTTTGAACAAGGAGTGGGTAATGTTTATGTCCCATAGGCTTCAATGTTAAAAATATTCCCATTTTAATCCAATATCTAATAAACCATTTATTATTATATTCTGCAGTAAAGAGTCTCTTTATTTTTCGATTATTTTTTTAGGATCTTTTAAGCATTTTTCGGATTTATTTTGAAAACTTTTTTTTTTCGTGAACTTTTTGCGAACATCCTGAAAGGTCCAAAGTTCGTGAATTTTCAAACAGCCGATGTTCGAATCGAACTTTAAACCGATTCGAACCGGCAGCACATCCCTAGCAGTGATAAGGTTATACTCCAACATTGAGGGCTGACGCCCAGGATCAATGATCATTGTATTCCGTGGCTTGTAACTTTCCCTCTACAGCCCCCCCTTTTCTTGAGGCTTTTTTCCTTACCATATATTATCCCTGACAGGTGTGTTTTTGAGTCTGCTGGCCGCGGTTGGATGTCCATTGTGTGTATGTATTTTTCTCCATTGCTTGATTTTGTAGGAGTGCGATTTTATTTGACTAATAAAGGTTAGGTTTTATCCAGCACGCCCAGGTTTTGATAGGAAGCTCTTTGGCTCATTAGTGGTTGTGTACATTCATTTCTTTAGATGTAGTCCTACCACTAGGAGTGTTCACCTCACATTCGGGGTGGGGTGATCGCCATTACATCCAGAGGGTGACCTCCCTCTGGTGTTTATATGTTTATGTCAGTTCCTTCTTTTGCTACATTAAATAGACGGATGCAAAGTTTTTTTAAAACTTTTTTATATCATTAGCCCTTGAAGACAGAATTTTTACTTTTCATTTAGGGCTGAAACAACTACTTGATTATGAAAATAGTTGTCAGCTATGGATTAATCGATTGGTTGTTTAGTCCGTCTGCACACAGCACACACAGTTTAGTATCGGAGTTAAATGTTAACTCTACGCACCCTGACCACTTTAACTTATTAAAGAGGGGAGTAGCCCTCTCCCTTCCCACCCACCATAGCCCCATATCACTGGAAGCAGAGGACTTTCACTGCCCACACAGCTGTCACTAAAAGGGTTATTCAGAGAGAGGTGAAAAGCAGGAGAATGACTGGAGAATGGAAAATTGTAGGTCAAAATATCCAAACCAAAAAAAATTCTCCCATTCGTTTCACTTTCCAAATCGGCTATTCTCACCTAGAATTTTCCATTCTCCAGTCATTCTCCTGCTTTTCACCTCTCTCTGAATAACCCTGTATGTAGACAGGAGTTTGATTATCCCACCTGCAAGGGGAGCAGCTCCGGGACCAACGAGGTCGGCATGCTCTATCTGCTGACATTCACTGGTAGTAAAAATAGGATGATCATGCACTTGGAGAGACGGAGACAGCTGCCGCTCATGTACCTTCCGTGCAAAAATTTACGGAAGTCGCGTAAGCTACACAATTTGCACGAGAAGCTACAGAGACTTCCACATGTGGAAGCCCTGGAGCAGAAGAGGTGGTGGACGGAGCCCAGTGCTGCTGGTCAAAAAGGTTGTTTTTTTACTAAAATACTTAAAACCAAATGTGCAGTCTGTGAGCAATATCTGCATAATTATTTGAGGGGAATAAAAGGGAGTGTCAGCATTTGGCCAGAGTGTTCCTTTATTAATGTCTGACAGACGCTGCTTCGGAGCTTAACGGAGAATATGTGCCGCTGCTTTAGTCAATATGATTTAGTTCTAGGGTTTTGTCCTTAGGCATTACCAGATTTTTTCTGTTTAGTTTTCAACAGCAGAACTATGGCACACTGGGTGGAGGGGTAATGCCACCAGTGTTTTATCCTATAATCGGTGACAGTCCTGTACCTCCGTCTCTCTGGTTGGGAGCTGTCTCTCTGCTCCTTTTGGTCCGCTCCCTTCCCCAAAACTCCCTCCCATCCTTGGGTCGCTTCCCTAAAGCTCCCTTCCACCCTTGGGTCTGGTCTTTTGCCTAAAATCCTTCCCTGCCACCTACAGTCCCTCTCCCCAATCAGTTTGTTCATGAAATTAAGTAAACAAAAAAGATTGTTAATATTTTTTTGTATTAAATTTGATAAAATAATAATCGGCCAACGAATCGATTCTGGAAACAAAAATAGTCGCTAGTTGCAGGCCTAGTTACTTTGTATGAAAACTTGCACGTCCTCAAATCAATCTTGGAGATAAATGTTTATGTGCAAAATATACTTAATCATCATGACTAAACCCAAAACTCACTTCTACCACTGTGCACAGCTTGATATAATATCACAATGAAGTGTGTGTGTGTGTGTGTGTGTGTGTTGTGGAAAACGTATCTCATAAATGAGGGAATTGTGTCACCGAAGAGTGACTTGTCTTGTGTAATTTCTTCGCTGTGTTCTGTGGAACTTTGTGCCTTGGTATTGCAGCGATACAGTCAGGTCCAGAAATATTGGGACATTGACACAATTCTAACATCTTTGGCTCTATACACCACCACAATGGAGTTGGAATGAAACAAACACAATGTGCTTTAACTGCAGACTGTCAGCTTTAATTTGAGGGTATGTACATCCAACTCAGGTGAACGGTGTAGGACTTACAGCAGTTTGCAGATGTGCCTCCCACTTGTTAAGGGACCAAAAGTAATGGGACAATTGACTTCTCAGCTGTTCCATGGCCAGGTGTGTGATATTCCCTCATTACCCCAATTACAATGTGCAGATAAAAGGCCCAGAGTTCATTTCAAGTGTGCTATTTGTATTTGGAATCTGTTGCTGTCAACTCTCAAGATGAGATCCAAAGAGCCTCCACTATCAGGGAAGCAAGCCATCATTAGGCTGAAGAAACAAAACAAACCCATCAGAGAGATAGCAAGAACATTAGGTGTGGCCAAAACAACTGTTTGGAACATTCTCAAAAAGAGGGAACTCACCGGTGAGCTCAGCAACACCAAAAGACCTGGGAGATCACGGAAAACAACTGTGGTGGATGAATGAAGAATTCTTTCCCTGGTGAAGAAAACACCTTTCACAACAGTTGGCCAGATCAAGAACACTCTCCAGGAGGTAGGTGTATGTGTGTCAAAGTCAACAATCAAGAGAAGACTTCACCAGAGTGAATACAGAGGGTTCACCACAAGATGTAAACCATTGGTGAGCCTCAAAAACAGGAAGGCCAGATTAGAGATTAGAGTTTGCCAAACAACACCTAACAAAGCCTTCACAGTTCTGGAACAAGATCCTATGGACAGATGAGACCAAGATCAACTTGTACCAGAGCGATGGGATGGGAAGAGAAGAGTATGGAGAAGGAAAGGAACTGCTCATGATCCTAAGCATACCACCTCATCAGTGAAGCATGGTGGTGGCAGTGTCATGGCGTGGGCATGTATGGCTGCTAATGGAACTGGTTCTCTTGTATTTATTGATGATGTGACGGCTGACAAAAGCAGCAGGATGAATTCTGAAGTGTTTCGGGCACACATTCAGCCAAATGCTGCAGAACTCATTGGATGGCGCTTCACAGTGCAAATGGACAATGATCCAAAGCATACTGCAAACGCAACCAAAGAGTTTTTGAAGGGACAGAAGTGGAATGTTATGCAATGGCCAAGTCAATCACCTGACCTGAATCCCATTGAGCATGCATTTCACTTGCTGAAGACAAAACTGAAGGGAAAATGCCCCAAGAACAAGCAGGAACTGAAGACAGTTGCAGTAGAGGCCTGGCAGAGCATCACCAGGGACGAAACCCAGCGCCTGGTGATGTCTATGCGTTCCAGACTTCAGGCTGTGATTGACTGCAAAGGATTTGCAACCAAGTATTAAGAAGGGAAAGTTTGATTTATGATTATTATTCTGTCCCATTACTTTTGGTCCCTTAACAAGTGGGAGGCACATCTGCAAACTGCTGTAAGTCCTACACCGTTCACCTGAGTTGGATGTACATACCCTCAAATTAAAGCTGACAGTCTGCAGTTAAAGCACATTGTGTTTGTTTCATTCCAACTCCATTGTGGTGGTGTATAGAGCCAAAGATGTTAGAATTGTGTCGATGTCCCAATATTTCTGGAGCTGACTGTACATTGATAGGGCACTGTCAAATCAATGTGACATCGGAATTAATGAGCACTTACCTTTAGGGTAGATAGTAGATTTAGTAGAGCAGTGCTTCCCAAATCTGTCCTCATGTCCTGATAACAGGCCAGATATGTGAAGCACAACGCAGGTGATATGATCTGCTCCTCAGTGATTGCGGATTCAGTCTACATTTCGCCGTGATAATGTGGCCTGATAGGGTTGCCTGAGGACTGGATTGATGAGCACTGTGGTAGAGTGGCACACAATATAAATTTTTCCTGTCTTGCAAGTCGTACTTACAAACCAAAAAGTTAACTTTGGGCTCATATCATAAATTGTGTTTAATGGGACAAATGTCTGCATTTCAAGAAAGAGAAATTCAAGCAGCAGGATAAACGTCGTGAATCTTCTGACATTGCCGGAGTTTCCCTCATGAAATGCTGAAGTTTGTTGCTGTCGCAACAGAGACGGTATTTGACAAACACGAGGCACTTTAGGGGTTATTCAAAGAACACCAATTTGGCTTGGAAATTACACCGAACAGTGAATTTCCCCGTACGGTGCAATTTCATGGCCATTCGGCTATTCAAAAAGCTGGCAATTTGCCAAATATTGGCAAATTGCCAGCGAAATACGGTGATCTTTGACGGCAATGAAATCCCCATAGAGAAGCAATGGTTAATTTATTCAGAGACACCGAACTGCATCGGAATGTGAGTGAAATGCCCTGCTGTTCGGTGGTTTCATTCAGCAGGTTTAATCCAGCGAATACAATAGGATTCAATGTAAAAAAAAAAATCCTGTTTTCTTTAAATATTTATTCAACCGTTTATTCTTTTAATTTGCAGCAAAAAGTCTATTTTTTTGCATTTTCTTTAGGCTTTTTTATTATTTTGTTACTTTATTCTGATACAGACCTTTTTAGTCATAGGACCTAATATATTATTCCCAGGTGTTTGCATGCACTCGTGTTTTTTTTTTCTCTTAAACTCGTTTTAGTTTTTGGTTTTTTTAGCCATGTTTGCCGGCTGGTCGTATTTTTTCTGGCGGCTGGCCAGCGATCTGTTCGGCGGGTCATCCAGTTTTTTTTCAGATTTATTCGTCTGATGCATTTGGCTATTTTGGTATCAATTTGGCAGTTTTTCGATTCGTTCGGCAGGTCGATTCACCGCACTTCGGGGACCTTGTGGTGAATCCTGAATTCATCGCAGTGTTGGCGAATTTAACTTGCCGAAGTGTGGCGAACGGGAGAGCACCGAAATGCCGTTGACATTTCGGTGCTCTCTGAATAACCCTTTTAGTGAATAATCCCCTTAGTCTTTCTGTAACTTGCTGACAAACGGCTATGAGTGACTACGGAAAGTCCTAGCAAAATGCTGAATATAATCACTCCTGTGCCGTGTTGAATGTGTAAAAAGAGGAACAAAATATCCCATGAAACAGAAATGTGCTGAGCATTTCCAGACATTTGCACTTTTTGTTTTTGCAACCTGTGCTGTCTAATTACAGGAGGACAGGAAGGCTACTCATGCATACTATGCACTTTGTATCCCTATGAGGCCGGAAAATGTTTCTATACTCTATGATGATGCACCCCTGAATCTCATGACCTTGAACGCGGACTCTGTATCGCGAGCTACCAAGATTTATACCCCGATTACTTTCTGATAAACCCTGCTTTTAGAACAGTTTATAGAATTATGATCAATTATGCCAAGAATCTCCCTGCCGAACGGTGGAATTTATTAGAATTAAAGTGTGTTTCTGGCACACAGACAATGTCAGCGTGAGTGAGGTTAATAAACAGCGTGTTTAGATCACTTCTTTCCCACAGGATTTACACTCAGATCGATAGTTCCCACTCATTTCCTACCAGGGGCCGCAGAAAGCCGTAAAACAGCTAAGGATATGGTTTCAGTTTAGGTCATATCAATGCCTTTCATTCATCAGTTGCCCTCTTGCATCTTTCTCAATACATTGAATTCACCCTTACTTTTAAAGCAGAGGACACATCACAAAACAGCAGAGGACCAGCATTTGTTTGGGTCCGGGGTATAATGCGGGTTAATGCTCTTTTCATTAAAAAGTGACGGATCCTGACGGATCCTCAATGCATTTATTTGGAAAATCACATCAAAACTTTTCATTAAAACACGCTGTTATCCTTCAGGATCCACAACTTTTTTCCTAAAAGTGCTGGAATCTAATGGACCCGTGCACTTTTCATTAAAAGCATGTATCTGGTGTATTTTTTTTTTTTATTTTTTTTTGAGAAATCACATCGGATCTTTTCATTTGTCAATAAAACACTTCCTTAATATTATAGTAAGGGTAAAAATATAATCCTTTAATCAGCTGAAATGGTTAGGGTATGTAGAGCGCCCCTTTAACCCTTCACTGCTGAGCCATTTCACATCTTAAAAAAACATATTTTTCTTTTTTTATTATTTTGTTTTCTTTAAACATGGTCATGTTTGGTATCATTGGAAAGGCCATGCTCTGGCCTTTCTAATGATACCAAACATGACCCTGGTAGCTGCTGTCAACAGTCGGGAGCTATCAGGGTTCAAAGGAACCCCCTATCTTTCCTTAGGAGTCAATGAGGACGTTCCCCACACGTCCTCAGCAGTGAAAGGGTTAAATTCCTTTGAGGAATCTATTGCCTCCTGTACAATTTTGTCCTTTTTTTTCCCTTCATATTTTTCATGGTTTAACATTAGAGTACCAATAGAATATTTTTTATGAATTTACTCGATCTTCTTGCTGTTTGCTTGTCGAGAATCCGAGATAAACTTTGATATATACAGATTAAAGGAACACGCTATTAACAAAACAAGAAGTCCCTTTTTTTGTTATCGAATAATAGGGCAGAGGATGCTGACAGCCTCTGCTCAATTATTTCCTTTTTTTTCTCCCCTTTGGGGTTTTATTTCTCTCACCTTTGTCCCTCTCCATGCGCTGCTGCTCCTCTTCAGCTCAGGGACTCCCAAACCCAGAAGTTTCTTAACTTTTTTGCGCAATTTTCACACCATAGCTACTTCCATCGCATAGAAAAAAACACACATCACGCAGTGATGCGGGACGGGCGCAATTTACGTAGGCAAGTTCCACAGAGCCTGCGCAGAGCAGTGGATCTGTGCTGCGCACATGCGCCAAACGGATCCCTCAGCTGCTTCGGAGTCTGATCGCTACCACGATTGTTCACAGAGAGAGTGATGTTTGCACGCTGACATCACTAGTGACCGGCAGCCGGGAAATTCAAAATCCTGACTGCTGGTGATGCTGAGTGCAAAAAAAAGGGAAAGCTCTGTATTAAAAAGCAATAATGTAGTTGCAAAACACTCCCTCGGAGGCTGGGGTCAGATGAGTGGAAGGAACATCCGTGAGAATGGATGTTCCTTCCACTCTCACGCCCGTCTGACCACCTCGCTGAGCAAGTTAGTGCGCTCGGCGCTGCATGGCTTGATTCTCCTTTGGAGGATCGCACTTTGCAGCCCCGTCAACGCGTGTCGTAGTGCTTTGACGGGGAGGCGGACGGGCGCTGTAGAGCGCGCAATTCGTGCGTGCGCAACAGCGTATGGCCGTCCCCGTCGCAGCATCCCAACGATACACCGGAAGGCATGTCTGTACGGACGCACATAGTGCGCTCGTCTGACCCCAGCCTTATTCTTTTGATTCCTATATAAACAGCTCTTTGTCCCCTTTTGGATTCGGTTCAGTGTAATCCTCTCCGCTGTCGTTGTTCCCTAGGGGTATTTCATTTGTTCACTCAGTGTGCATGGCAATCTGACAGCGATCCGCAAAACACTTCCTTTAACACAGGTACCATGCATGTGCCTCACGTGGTGTGTCTGGGGATTGTTTCAGACCTCCGTATAGCAGCTAAACCACTTCCAAATGAACAATTTTCCCACGGCAGAGTCCCCTCTCCGCCAGTAGCGTGTGAATATGCTGTGCAGATGGTGTAGCGAGGGGGAGAATTGCTCTTTGCAAATATTTTCTCGTAACTCTGTAGCTCAGATTGGAATAAAACGCTGGAAGCTGTGAAAGATGAGATGTATTTATAAACCTGATATCTCGGCTTTTGGCAGCTTAGACGCCAGAATCTGCACTGTGTATAAAAGTGTAAGTTGGAGCGCAGTATAAACGTTCCACTTTGTGCAGCGAATAAAAGTCACTTTTTACTCAGACAGCATGGCGGGTTAGTGTTGGTACAAACCTTCTCATTTCCATGTGTTTTCTCCAGGACATGTGTGGAAACATGAGAAAACTCACAACGTGCTAAAAGGGGGACGCTGACGGGGAAAATCTGCACCTGTCCCCATTTTACCACGATATTCTGGGGCAGGCGCCGTATCAGAACCTCGCCCTGGAATGCAGTGCTAGCCGCTGGAATATTTATGGCCGTGCTTCTGCGCCACCGTGAGTATCCTCCTGGAGTCCATAGGACTCCATGGAGGTTTGTGCTACCAGGCCGAGATCTCTCTCTCGCGAGATCGTGCAGCTCCGTGGAGAGATCGCAGAGGGAGACTGGGAACTGTTTCTTCAGTCTTAGTCTGTTCGCAGCCAGTAGGGATGTGCGTTTCGGGTTTTGGAATTTCGGAATTTTCACGAAATTTCCCGATTCGTGATTTCGGATGCGGCCGATTTTCCGAAAAGTTTTAGATCCGAAAATGTCAGATCCGAAAAGTTTTCCGAGCAGAAACGAAATATTTTTGGAATTTTCGAATGGACTTGAAATGTGTCAAATCGAAACTTATTTTCGCTCTATTCATGATTTCGGTTCCATTTCGGTAATTCTTTGAGCTGAGGGATTGGATCTGGGTAGTGCTCTGGGAGGCAGCTCTCCATTGGGAAAGGACATACCATGGCAGATGCCTCCCAACTCCAAGAGAACGAGTCGAGGTCCAGCTGGAGCTGACGTTTATATTGTTGGGAAAGCAGCCATAGAAGGAATGTGTGGTAGAAAAAATGGGGGTGAAACTCTTATGGGCGCTGCTCGCTATTTGAAATTCTAATTACATACACCAGTATCTATACGAGTGGTACATAGTGTGCATGAATAAACACAGTGGGTAAATAAATACAGATAAAGTTGCATTAGGAGTATACAATCGCTGGATGCTTGAAAGTCCACAAAAGTAACAAAAAGTACTTATACGATTGGTTAGTGTCTCTCTAATCCAGGTGATCTGATCTTGTGATGGATGTCAGTTCCTTATCACGTTAGATAGAAGGCCTTTGTCTTTCTTTCACCTCAAAGAATAGAGTTAGACAGCTTTGAAACGAGGAGAACAGACGTTCCGAAAAAACTAAAATTTCCGAAATCACGAAAAGTCGATACAAAAAACGAGCAAAGTGACACGAAAATATGAAAAATGGTCGATATTCCGAAAAAAAAATGTACCCGAAAAACGAGTCGAACCGAACCAAATCGAAACAGAAATCGGTCGAAACGAGCCGAATCGAAAAGTTTAAACATCCGAACGAATCGAACCGAAAAAAAAAATCGGTGCACAAGCCTAGCAGCCAGAAGAAGCGGTGGATTGGGGCACTGTTCTCGCCGTGGGGAGTATGGGATTTATTGGGGGGTGTTTTAGAGGGTGCTACATGATTTTCAAAAGTGGAGTCCTTTCGCATCAGCTTTTTGGTGTCACTAAAATTTTTGTTTGCGCATCGCTGTGGTAATTAGCGCTAGCACTTTGTAATACCTTACTCCTTCTAACGCTAATTAATGATTGCGCTCCCCATGTTAAGTATAGGATGCGCAAAGTATAATAAGCTTGTGCAGGCTGGTGCGATCACATATGCGCCAAGTGATTTCTTACGGGTTTAGCGTCAGGAAGGTATGGGTGGCATGCATTAAAGTTACTTATCCTAGCGGTAAAGCTTACACATCCGAACGCTAACATTAGCGATCACTAGGGAATATTGCCCAACATGTTTTATCAGATGTGATGTAGCCACTGGGCAGACCATTCACTGTTTGAGGCTTTTACTTTATTTTCCAGCCACATACAGGCAGAGTGTAAACGTAAACAAACCATATTCCCCATTCAGGGACTAACTAAAAATTTTCTCCTCTCGCTTAGAATACCTGGAAGCGAAGCCATTTACCATTAAAATCAACAGAATAAAGAGTTTTTACTTCCTTTCAGTAACTCAGGGCTGGTCTCCTCCCGTGCTGCTCCCAGTCAAAAGATTGCTCTCCCAGAGGGAACCACAGTACCTACACTATAGTAGCAGTGCAGTCTTAATCCGCAGTTAGCTGAGAATTAACCCTATAGGGGAAAAGGGCTTCCTCCATCACCCTGCCCCTAATCACACACAATGCATTTATCTACACATGATACCTTTCAATTGCCACATAGTGCTGTACTTGTGTTTTTGTAATATTTAGTGATGCAGGTTGGGTATCCCATATCTGAAATACGTGGGGCCAGAAGTGTTTTGGATTCTGTAATATTTGCATATGTTTTTTTTTTTGTTTTTATCATCCATCATTTTCTGCATAGATAATTTGGTTGGCAAGTTCAAAATAAATTACCCTGTCAGAATTTGAAAACTCTGTTGCCATTTTTATCATATAGCATCGAGTCATCCTGGAAAATATATTTTGTTATCATATATATAGCACCAACATTTTTTTCAGTTTAAAACTGCAAAAATTACACCTTTAAGAGGGAAAAGGTGTAGAGGGGCCTGTTTATATTTCATCAACAGTTTGACTTTCCATGGTGTAACTCCTCAAAGGATGTGCGTGGCATCAACCATAATGATCATAAAATCCAGTGCAATTATATATTATATATCACAGACCTCCGCACTCCGTCTCTGCTATATCTGATGCTCCGGTGCTGGGAATTGGCTGCTCATACAAAAATAATCCCAGTAACCCACCGCACGGAGACTGGTTTGAATAAACAAATATTGTATTGCTAATCAACATTTCAGTTCATGCAGAGACTTTTATAAAGATGGCTTGGGCTCGTTTTATGGTTACGGTTCCTCTGTACCCCTTAGGGCAGACATGAAACTAGCCGTTAGAAGGACTGATACAAAAATGGGAAGCAGACCGCCTTAAGTGGTAAAGCGCAAGTGTAACCAAATAATGAGCCAAACGTCAGGAATTGTAGAGAGCCACAACGTCAGAGACTAGACTGAGCACAGAGAGGACAACTGGGTTAAAATACAGACAGGGTCTGGTACACAAATCCGAGGAAGAAAGAGCACAGCTACACAATATCAAAGTTTACGAAGCAAAGACAGAATGCGGAGTCAGTGTATATATAGGTGTGACGAAACGGCCGCCCCAATGTTTATTTGCAAGTATTTTGCTTGACAGTTTATTGTCTCTGTATATAGTGTAGAGTGTGTGATGTGCTATGCTGTTGTCAAAGTGTGTATCTGTATGTTACAGTTATAAGTGGTTATATTTTGCACTCCCTAAACAGTAGGGGAGGACCCTTGATCAAGAGCTTGCACTCTAACCTCCTGTGTTCCCCTCTCTGTAAGAAGACTCCTTTGTTCCCCTCTCTGTAAGAAGACTCCTTTGTTCCCCTCTCTGTAAGAAGACTCCGGTGTTCCCCTCTCAGGATATTGTAGACTTACTCCTTTGTTTCCCTCTAGCCCCAGCACACTGTTAGAGAAGACGCATGTGTAAACATTCCATTGTGTTGAATGTCTTTTCTATTGTCCAGTGGCTGGAGCCTGTTGTTATCTGTAATATATTCTGGAAGGGAGAGGGTTGTCTCACCTGTGTGTATTTGAAATAAAGAAGCATTCTCCATTTGGATTTTGAATGAGCAACATCTCTTCATACAGTTTACGTGTAGTCTATACTGTATCTGAAACTCAGTTTTATACAGCGGAAAGGGGCGCCTGGGATACTAGGATCCTTAACAATGGGGAATGTTGGAAATACATACATGTAAATAAAGCCTTCACGTCTGCAAGTCACTTCTGTCTCTTATTCATACATAACGAACAAGGAAGACGGGTGAAGTCATCAGACAATTCAGATCTTTGCCAAAAATCATTTAAGTTATGGTGCTTGGCATTTAATAACATGACCGTAGAACAAAGACTGAGTGCAACCAGTGTGTCAGGACACCCAACAATTGGCTGTAGTGAAGCTAGGCATGACAGGTTCCCTTTAAGTAATCCGCAGCCTTACAGCAAAGGCTGAACTGGTTATATTGTGTGTCAGAATGTCCATAAATAACATGATCCGCCCTTCCAGTGGTGTGAATACACCGCGTTGCTCCATCCAAGAGAACAGACGGACATATTTTGGCCTAGCTGCCAAAATGAAGCCTGTTGAGTAGTTTTGCCCTGGTGTTTCTTTATATTTTATGTTGTTGCTCTCACATTAAGCTGCACAAAATGCTCCGCAGTCACCTGGCAGAATAACACGCACTAGAGGCCAAGGCCTGGAGATTAAACCGCACAAGAAATAAAGAAATGGCCTGTTTATTTCCTTTTAAAGATGTCCGCTGGGGCCTGTGGCAGGAAGTCTGGCGCTCTGTCCTCTGCCGGGGAAACAATTGAAAAACGAAATGGAAATATTTTGTGCTAGAGAATGCGGGTGATGGATAGTAAAAAGGCTTCAGTTTTTTTCCTTCGTAATCTGAGAATGAGGTTTTGTATTTATGGTATCATCGTGTTTTATGGGCGAGACGCTCGTTGTCTGGAAGGGTCATTATGAATGCGCAGTATTGAAATTTACTGGTTGTAATTAACCATGCTGTTTGTGACGCATGGAGAGCTTTGGACGTAGTCCCCCTGGCCCAGGCTGGTACTTGTGTTTGGAATATCTCTTATCCAATTTATTCCTCATTTTCAGATTTTACCGGTTTGAGATTCATATGAACATTTGTCTGGAGGAGTGGAAGGACCACAAGATGGGCAATTTAGAAATTAATACATATTTGACAAACAAGGTGCAAAGCTTGTCCTGTGGAAATACGTTCAAGTGAAAGCAGTGATGAGAGGCGTAACTAGAAACTTCAGGGCCCTGTGCGTGAATCCATGACCCCCCCCCCACTCGCTGTCCCCACGCACTGGACCCCTCCACGTCCACCAGGGCGACTCCAGACAATTGGGGTCCCATTTTTTGCCAGGTCCACTATGACCACTTCAGTACATCCCATTTTTTTATGTAATGTGCACTAAGAGAATCGAAAAGTCATAGCACGTTCGGTGACTTTTCGTTCTCTTCAATTCGGTGCGATTTGGCGATCCCATTTCACGACCCTGCGGTGTATTCAGCAAGCACCACAGAGCCGTCATAGTGCAGGGAAAAGCCGGCGCAAACCCGACGAACATTCACTGCAAAACACGGCGAATGCACACCGAAACCAGCAAAAACATCTGTATTAACCCCGCCGAACACGCCAGAGAAACCTTAGCAGCCGCCAGAAAAACCCGACACCGCAGACGAATGGAGTGGGGAAAAATCCCAAAACCGTACGTTTGAAAAATGAAACGCTGTTTGCAAAGAAACTACTGAGCGAAAATGTCTGAAATTGACATATGAGATCCAATGAATGATAATAAAAAGGGCTGTTACAGAAAAAAGGAAACGATAAAAAAACGAAAATAAAATTGCAAAAAATCCCAAAAAATGCAGAAAAGATCGTACAAAATCTATATATAAAGAGACTTTTTACAGCAGAATATTATAATCAACGGTTTATTCGATATTGGATTAAAACGGGACTATTTTTAAAATTGAAGCCTATGGGATTTGCCTGAATAAATCTGCCGCATGAAACCATCGAACAGGGCATTTCGGCAACTTTTCTCAGCTGGATTTTGTTCTTTGAATAGATGAAGCATTGCTTCTCTATGGGGATTTCACTGCCCTCGAACAGGCACCGAAAAGGCACCGTATGTGCAGGCAATTTGCCAGGATTTGGCGAACTGCCTGCTCTCTGGATAGCCGAATGGCCAGGAAAGGTAACCGAACGCTGAATTTCACTGTTCAGTTACCTTTCGCCAGCAATTCGGATCTCTTTGAACAACCCTGTATGTACAGTATATCTCAGCTCCACAGCCATAAAACTCATAGTAATGTGTGCTGCGTATGAGCGAATCACAGCGCTCCAAATTAAAAATCAAATAAGTATAAAATAAAATATTATTTTAAAATATTTAATTTATTTAAATACAAGAAGATAAATATAAAAAATATTAAACATATACGTGTTCCCTTTCCTAACTCTGTTTGTAAAGAGGGGGCTGAAGGGCCCAGGCGAGGCCTCAGGAGCCCAGGTGCAGTGGCATTTACTGCACTCCTGGTAGTTATGCCCCTGGCTGTGATATGAAAGCGTCTAATAACCAGTGCCTTTCACTTCGAGATAAAGCTCCCTGGGGATCCTTGACGTAACAGAATATTTGCCTACGTCACAACAGTCCCATCTCCATTGTACCAGTCTGACCTGTGGCTTGACGCATGGGAGGCCAGGCAGTGGTGTATTTAGGTTTTGTGCTGCCCTGGGCCTGACTAAACTCGTGCACCCCCCAATTTAAATTTGAGGCATCCCTTCCTGTCAAGGGCACACCTCTTCCTGGATAATCCCCACCCTTCCTCTTTAAGCTCCACCTTTTCCTCTTAGAGCTCCGTTTTTTCCTCTCTTTATATTAAAAGTGGATACCAAGTGCCTTCTTGTATATTTTGTATACCATTTCAAATGTATCTATTGAGATTAAACATTTCATAATTTTATTTAATTCAAGCATTTTTACAAAGAACAGCCACGCATGTCAAGTATACTGGATCACAGCCGCTCTAATTGGTTGAACAATAAAATCCACAGAAACGTGTACTGCATATGAGCGTATCACAGAGCTGCACAGCAATAAAACCCACAGAAATGGGCACTGTGTGCATATCACAGAACTGCACAGCAATAAAACTCACAGTAATGTGCAGTGTGTATGAGCGTAAACCAGAGCAATAAATCTCACAGTAATATGCAGTGTGTATCACAGAATCCACAGCAATAAAACTCCCAGCAATGCAATGTTTGGTGTGTGTCAGCGTATCAGAATCCACAGCAATAAAACTCCCAGCAATGCAATGTGCGGTGTGTGTGTCAGCATATCAGAATCCACAGCAATAAAACTACCAGCAATGCAATGTGCGGTGTGTATGAGTGCATCAGAATCCACTGCAATAAAACTCCCAGCAATGCAATGTGCGGTGTGTATGAGTGCATCAGAATCCACTGCAATAAAAGTCCCAGCAATGCAATGTGTGGTGTGTGTCAGCGTATCAGAATCCACAGTAGTAAAACTCCCAGCAATGCAATATGCGGTGTGTATGAGTGCATCAGAATCCACTGCAATAAAACTCCCAGCAAACCGAGTGAATATGAGCACACAGCAATTATTTATTCTATATTTACCGGCCTCCGTCCGCGGTAGGGCTGTGTGCAGAGTCAGCAGGGACTGTGTACGGACTCAGCAGGAGGTCCCTCCAGGCCACGTTAGGATCGCGGCTGTGCCTGTGCGTGCAGCCATCTTATCAGCAGTGGGGTGCCACTGCCAGAGGGTGCACCGTGGCTTTGATTCACTTCCCGGTGGGTGTTCAGTCCAGAATAAAGAGTCCGTGTTAACGAAAGGGCAGGTAGCTGCGTGCGCGCGTGTCATGTGGTTCAGCCAGTCAGGTGGTACTGAGACTCAGTACCACCTGACTGGCTGGACCGCGTGACCTGCACGCACGCAGCCTCACCAGGAGCCAGGCAGCTCATTGACAAATTTCTATCACTGCTGTGCTGGTAAAGGAAAGGTCCACTTTAAACGGCAGTAAGCAGACAGGGCTTCATATTCTGCTGATACCCCCGGTTTACCTGACGTTTACTGTCCTCTTCTCTCTCTGCACACAAATCACATCCCCCTCCCCTCTCCTAGAGCTGCTGCGGGGCAGGGGAGGAGTTATGGAGGGAGGAGAGGGGGATTTTTATTATTTTGATTTTATTCCGTATGCAAACGCCCTGCTCCGCTGCTCGTTGTTTGAGAACACAGCTCAAAGCTGACACACTAGTACCCCCTAATGACACCCCAATAATCACTGGTACCTGGGGCGCCCCCCCTAAGTACACCACTGCTCTGTGATATGCTCACACACAAGTTTGGCGAACTGCCAGCAAGTACGGTGCGGTTTGAAGGCATTGCAAATCCCCATAGAGAAGTAATGGTTAATCTATTCAGAGAACACCAAACAGCAGAGAAATGGCAGTGAAATGCCCTGATGTTCGGTGGTTTCAATCAGCAGGTTTATTCAGGCGAACCCCATAGGTTTCAATGTTGAAAATATTCCCATTTTTATGCAATATCTAATAAACCATTTATTATTTTAATCTGCAGTAAAAAGTCTTTATTGATTTTTTTTTTAGTACCTTTTAGTCATTTTTCTGATTTTTTTTTTGGGCACAATTCCCCCCCCCTTTTCTTTATGTCAGGATCCCTGGCTGTAGCCATCCTGAAACCCCCCTGGTGGTTCACTTCCATCCTGTTCCTGCCCTGCAGCCAGCAACCAGCAGTGTAAGAGTTAAACACCAAACACATGTGACTCACGAAATAAAGGGCTTTGCCCCGCACTCACACATTGCTGGTTCATTACGGCTCATGCTCACCAAGAGTGAACACCCTTGCTATCTGTTACCTGATCCTGATTCCCCATTTCTGGTTCCTGCAAATTACAACCAGCATCCTCTATTTCCATTCACCCTCCACTATCCATATCCTCTGTTTATCAGTGCAGACCACTGCATCCTGGGCTCATACCCCTGCCATTCAGGTGCCACCCAGGTACCATCCCCACGTTCCTGACAAAATGAACCAGCCTAATACAAATGAGCCCGCAGTGCTGCACTTTATGGTGGAGTTACTGAAGACGACCTTCCAGGAACTATTTAAAAACCTGACTGATTCCCTGGTGAAATTGCTGCAGGAGATGTGGGGCTCCTCGACTAAGGAGTGCACTCCTACAGCTAACAAGCACAGAGAACCACTGTCCCCCGAAGAACGTGCCAGGAGACTGGCAGACAGTCTCTGCCTGTACTGCGGGAAAGGATCACATTGGATATCAAATTGCCCAGAAAAAAAACCCAGATCTGCGGTTGTCAAACCAGCACCGGTTTCTAAGCCTGCTGCCAATCCCAAAGACGCTCCAGTGCTTAGAACTCTGAAGCAAACCCAGGCTTCCAGGCCTGCTTCTAGGCCTAAACCTGCTTCAAAGAGACCTACCATCCTTAAGCCGGTACCCCTACCCAAACCGGCCCCCAGGAGATCTCTAGAACCCAAACCTGCATCCCGAACAACTCATGTACCTACACCTGTCCTCAGACGAACTGTACCCGCTGTATCCAAGCATGTGACGTCTCTGGAGGTCAGTTCAGAAGAGGAGTATGAGAACCCTGTAATGCCTATGGAGACTGATTACACTGTGCCCATAGAACCTGTCCTTCCCGTGGATCTGGAGACCACCGTACCTGTGGAGACAGATCTACCAACCCCTATGGAGATCATGACCATGCCAGTTTCTACTGTGACACAGATCCCTTTCAAACAGGTAATGAAGGCCAGGCTGAAGAAAGCCCAGAAGATTAAGCGCTCCCTTATGGCGATCCCAACTCCCATCACTCCCAGCCAGCACAATCCGCCGCTGTCTTCCTGTGTTTCTTCCCTGTCTGAATATGACCCAGAGGACATCGCTGTCTCTGAGGAGAGCCCACCGAGACAGACAGCCCGACGCTCAAAGGGACCCCCAGGTCAACACCAGGGGTCTGACACCCCTATAAAGGCATGGCAAGGCTTCTGTTCTTCATCCAGCGATGGATCTGTATCAGAAAGGGATTGTGGCTGGGAAGAGCAAGAAGAAGAGGACGTGGGCATTAAGTCCTGGCTGTGCGACTATCCTTCCCTTAGTGATGGATCAGGTTTAGAAGGCGAACCGGGAGAAATGGAGAAGATGCCTACTCCGATGCCTTCTTCCTATGTGGGCACCAGTGACTCTGCCTCCTACTTGTCTCCTTCTGTCGCCAAGGCCAGACGCTACAAGGACACTCCTGTTCATCAAGACCCCTTACCCGAGGATACATGTCCCTATACGGTACAGGGATGTTTTGCTCTTCCTACCTTGGTACCACCTGGATACATGAGCACCCTCATTCCTGATGCATCAGTTGACCCATCACCGGAGGACCGAGTCACTGCTTCTAACGGGACTGTGGTTCGTCGCAAAGATCTCGACATCTTCGAAAAGGGGTTACTCCGGCGTAAGGAGATTGAAGGGGGAACGCCATCTGGGTACACAGGTATTCTCATTCCTGTAATGTCTGCTGACCACAAGAAGACCAAGGCACGGCGGCGTCAGAGGAAGGCATGTGCCCAACCCTGTACCACCACTCCTGACCACCGTTCTGCCCTCCAGTGGTGTGACGAGTACTGGTCCCAGCACCCACCACAGTGACCCGTGCCTGGTCATGGGCAGTCCTGCTGCCATCCTTGGTCACTCGGAGCGTGACCTGAAGGGGGAGGTACTGTCAGGATCCCTGGCTGTAGCCATCCTGAAACCCCCCCCTGGTGGTTCACTTCCATCCTGTTCCTGCCCTGCATCCAGCAGTGTAAGAGTTAAACACCAAACACACGTGACTCACGAAATAAAGGGCTTTGCCCCGCACTCACACATTGCTGGATCATTACGGCTCATGCTCACCAAGAGTGAACACCCTTGCTATTGTTGCTATCTGCTACCTGATCCTGATTCCCCATTTCTGGTTCCTGCAAATTACAACCATCATCCTCTACAATCAACCTGGTTAGTCTTTATTTCCATTCACCCTCCACTATCCATATCCTCTGTTTATCAGTGCAGACCACTGCATCCTGGGCTCATACCCCTGCCATCCAGGTGCCACCCAGGTACCATCCCCACGTTCCTGACACTTTAATAGCGTTTTTTCTTTTTTCTGTAACAGAACTTTTTATTATCAATCATAGGATCTTAGGCTAGGGTCAGACGAACGCATTTTTTGCGTCGTCCGTGAAAAAGTGCGGTCGAACGAATGTACGTATTTTTCACGGAATACGCGATAGCGGTCATACGATGCGCATTGTTGTCCGTGATTTTGTACGGATCATCAATAAAACACTTTTTGCGTCTGGACGTTATGTTGGCCGGACGTGTGCAGCGTCTGACGTCTCCCAATCACGCAAACACGCCGCTATGCGGCCGCAGCGCACGCTGTACGTCAGTAGTAGCAGTTTGACGTTCTCGAAAAAATGCGTTCGTTTGCCACTTGCGTTGCACGGACGAACCTTCGTGCGGCCGTTCGTCGTATGTTCCCCAGCATTGGACGTCATTTGCTGCTAGCACGGCCGTGATTTCGTGCGGCTAAACGCACGTTAAAAATGCGTTCGTCTGACCCTAGCCTAATATGTAAATTCCAGACATTTTCGTTCAGTAGTTCTTTCGAAAACAGCAGGCCGCGTGTTTGCGGTGGCAGCATTCAGCGGCCAACTCCATGCACTTTGGGGACCCTGCGGTGAATGGTGAATTCACTGCAGGGTGGGGAAATTTTATTCCCTGAAGTGCAGGGAACTACAGAACACCAAAATGTTGGCGTCATTTCGGTGCTCTGTGAGTAACCCATTTAGTGGTGAGGTTTTTTGGAAAGTGAAAGCCTAGGCCTTACCTACCCAGGACATACTTGAAAATTAGTGAAATCTCAATGTATCCTTCCTGGTAAAATACTTTGCAAAAGTAAAAAAAAACATAAATTTTTTTAGGGGTGGGGCCACCTGGTGCGGGCCGCCGCCCCCTGGAAAGTGCCGCACTAGGCCTTTTCGGCCTAGGCCACAATACACCACTTGCCAGGTGCAGAAGCGCCGAGCGGCGGGAGTGTCATTGTAAGACCTTGTGCTGTGTAATCGCATGGGAAACTCAGAATGGGTACGGAAAACATATGGTGCCTGGCTTATATGGTGAGGGTACACTTTATGTCTCCCATCTTTGCCCTCTTCATTGAGAAGGCTGCTGCTATTCACGGAGACCAACAGCATAAGGAAAAAGAAGGCATTAGGTAACCATGCCCATCAGAGACCCAGACTACTCCAGAACCAAAGTTTTGGGAGGGGCACTCTACCAGTTTTGGCTAAGAATTGGTGTTCAGGTTGCATTAATGGGCACAGCAGGTGCCAGTTTGCAGGCTGTGCTCATCATCTTGCTCCCTTTCCCCAGAACAGTGCAACAAGGGTCTGCTCTCCTACTTGGGTGGCATCTTACAGACCGCACACAGCGATGTTCCGATCTGAGTCATGTGCGTTATTGGCGATCCATCAATACTGAGCCCTGAACCGACCTGAGGCCGGACCGTCTGCTTCCTTATGAAAGTGAGCCTCCAGAGCCTCACATTCACTCACAGCATCTTCCCTGCCTGCTCGTAAGTCATGCACCAGGCAAGGAATGCATTGAGTGAATACAGTGGTACCCAGAGACTTGCAGCACTTTCCTTGCCTCCTCCATGACTCACAGGCAGGTAGGACAGACACGAGGCGGTGGGACTAAAGCTAGTAGTAGCCCCGAGTCTTGTTGCCTGCCAGGTCTTTGAATCAGGAGTCGGATTGGATTACATTTGAAAAGCTGACAATGCTGCTGCTTCAGAAGAGAAAAATAAAGTAAAGGAAATGTATATTTTTGCACATTCTAGTGTTTAGCATCATTGGAAAAGCTGCAATCTTGCCTTTTCAATGACAAATAACTTGACCTTGTGGAGTTGGAGTGGAACTGGATGTTCAGGAATGACCCGAATATATCCTATAATGGGATTACAGTTTGGGGGGCATTTGTTCCCACACTGGATCCACCATTTAATCATAACTGGAATAGGGGCAGCACATTGCACCCTCTCCTGCTGATGACCTGCTTAGGACTCCGTCCTCATCTAGAAAGTGGAGGTAATCCATTTTATACACAGGATTCTCAAATACGTGAAATTAGTATTTTGTGCTTTAACCTAATATTCTCAACATAAGTTTATAATTGATACAGTTTCCCATGTGTGAAAATTCAAATTCTAATGGCAGCATGGGCTACAGTAACCCACCTACTAGAAGAGCGAAACCTCCTAATACACCATCATGCCTATCATAGAGAGAACTCGCTAATACAAACCCAGCCCCGTATTATACAGAAAAAACCTTAATACACACCCAGACCTCCTATTGGAACCCCCTAATAAACACCCAGCCCTCCTATTATACAGAGGAACCCCCTAATAAACACCCAGACCTCCTATTATACAGAGTAACCCCCTAATAAACACCCATACCTCCTATTATACAGAGTAACCCCCTAATAAACACCCAGACCTCCTATTATACAGAGTAACCCCCTAATAAACACCCATACCTCCTATTATACAGAGTAACCCCCTAATAAACACCCATACCTCCTATTATACAGAGTAACCCCCTAATAAACACCCATACCTCCTATTATACAGAGTAACCCCCTAATAAACACCCATACCTCCTATTATACAGAGGAACCCCCTAATAAACACCCAGACCTCCTATTATACAGAGTAACCCCCTAATAAACACCCATACCTCCTATTATACAGAGTAACCCCCTAATAAACACCCATACCTCCTATTATACAGAGGAACCCCCTAATAAACACCCAGACCTCCTATTATACAGAGTAACCCCCTAATAAACACCCATACCTCCTATTATACAGAGTAACCCCCTAATAAACACCCATACCTCCTATTATACAGAGGAACCCCCTAATAAACACCCAGCCCTCCTATTATACAGAGTAACCCCCTAATAAACACCCATACCTCCTATTATACAGAGTAACCCCCTAATAAACACCCATACCTCCTATTATACAGAGTAACCCCCTAATAAACACCCATACCTCCTATTATACAGAGGAACCCCCTAATAAACACCCATACCTCCTATTATACAGAGGAACCCCCTAATAAACACCCAGACCTCCTATTATACAGAGTAACCCCCTAATAAACACCCATACCTCCTATTATACAGAGTAACCCCCTAATAAACACCCATACCTCCTATTATACAGAGTAACCCCCTAATAAACACCCATACCTCCTATTATACAGAGTAACCCTCTAATACACACCCAGGCCCCCTATTATACAGAGGAACCCTATAATAAACACCCAGACCTCCTATTATACAGAGTAACCCCCTAATAAACACCCAGCCCCTGTTATACAGAGGAACACCATAATAAACACCCAGCCCCCCTGTTATAGAGGAACCCCCTAATAAACACCCAGCCCCCTGTTATAGAGGAACCCCCTAATAAACACCCAGCCCCCTGTTATAGAGGAACCCCCTAATAAACACCCAGGCCCCCTGTTATAGAGGAACCCCCCCTCCCCCCTAGAAGCGGCGCTGATTCCCCTTTAGAAATCACTGCTCGCAGTCAGACTTCAGCGAGTTCTCCTGGGGGCGGGGCTGCCTGCTCGTTTGGGGCATAAGAGCCTGTGGTACTTCAGCGATTGGCTAGCCGCCTGCCAGCTGTTTGCATGTCCACGCCCCCTGTCCGCCTGGCATCCTGCGTGCACCTGAGCAGCGCAGTGTGAGCGGACACCTGGCACCGAGCGGAGGAATCCACGAGTCTGCGGCCATGCGGAGGGACACGCTGGCACTCACCCGGGCTGTATGAATGCCTGCTAGCACTGCCCCAATAAGCGGCTCTGTGCCACTCTGTGCCCTGCTACTTCCAGGAGTTCACGTGTCCGGTACCCGGGACTGTCTCCAGCTGGTGACGGGGTCATACCAAGCGAGTTACTGCTGGCTGGCACCAAACATTACCAAGCGGACCGTGTCATCTACCTGCCTGGCACTCTGCATACTGCCTGTATAGTGAGAGCCCTGTGCCCAGCTGGCATCCAGCCCTGCTTCCTCAGCTGCCGCCCGCATTGTGCCCCCCGCTGTCACCCTGGACTTGGCAGGCATGCACCTCAGGTGCCAGCCTCAGCAGCACCATGCCCGGAGCTGGGGTTACTGAGGAGTGCAGGCATTAAGCGGTGGAGGGGGCAGAATGAGCCCCTGGCACTGCCCACAGATTGTGCTGCGCTGATATCATGCTCTCAGGTGCCGCTCTGGCTGCGCCCTGGCTCTGCTCCTTGCTGTGGAGCTGTGCTCTGGCTGCTGGCACCAGCTCTGCCGGGACTCTATTCTCTCAGCCCCTGCATCAACTACTGCACTTTGTTCCTGTGAGGCATCACCCGGCGCCCGTCTCCATATACCGAGCCCCGAGTCCCATACGGGGCGGACACGGTAGGTACCTCCATGCATAATACAGAGAGCAGCACCCCTCCAGCTGCCACCCTTACTGGATGATGCTCAAACTGTGCACCCCTCAAATGCCCACCTCCCTCAAATCCTGCTGTATCCTGGGCTTCAGATTGTTCCAGCACATCAAGGACCCCCCCCCCCCCTCTCCAGCACATCCTGACATTGAGGACCCTCTGCTTCTATCTTGGAATAAAACCCCAAATCTTTTTTCAGGAATCAGGAGTCCCCTGTACCCCCCCCCCAAAACCTGATTTGCAGGTAATACCCCCTGCGTGCCCATTTAATGGTATGATGTAACCCCGTATCTTCATCAGAGGGACCCCACTTCCATTAACTCCTATAAGGAGCACCCCACAATGTGACTTTAGGGGGGAATGTTAAAGCTCTCCATGGTATATGTGTCACCGCAGATGGAATCACCTGATTGTATGTGTTAGTGATGATAATCCCCTTATTATTTATTAGAACCCCCCCCCACATATTTTAATAGGAAGGATTTTTAGAAATGTATTGTTGTTTTTTTTGTTTCTATAACTTTGCCTTTTCTTAAGACGCTGTAACATTGTGACTGCGTCGCCCCAAATAAAACAGCCTGTATACTGTGCTGTATGGAGCTCACACCCCCAGCTTAATCCCCTCTACCCAGTACTTGTACATTGCTACACTCTGCACCCCATACCTAACCCCCAGCTAGGATTCTTTGGTTTCTCCCCCCCCCTCTTTAAATAATTGTAGTTTTTGGGTAGTGACATTTTTCATTAATTTTCCCCCAAAGTCTGATTTCCCCCCCCTCCCTTTTGTGGCTGTTCCTTATAACCCCCCCGGCTTAATTAATGTGCAGGTTTATATAGAGCGGGTATAAAGTAGACAAGTGTTTCCACTCCTTTCTGCCCCCACATGATTAATCTCTGACAGTCATTACTACAGGAGTGTAGGCATTATTTAGGAGACACTCACCTCTGCTCGTAGCCTTCAGGATGAGTGCCCGCTTGGCTTTCACTGAATGTCTGGCTTATTCTACAAATTGCTTTAAGCTCTGCCAGCGTTTGCTCCGCGAGTGTGGCTGTTATATACTACACGCATTTCATAAATCACAGATGTAAGCGCCTTAAAACCATGTGGTGAGAGTGGCATTAATGTAGGCGACGACTTCCTATACCTCCTCCCAACTTCACTATGTGAGTGCAGGTAGTATGGACGTTAACTCTGTGTCCGGGGTACCTGGCTTTAATCTCCCTGTTTATGTGAGTGCAGGTAGTATGGACGGTAACTCTGTGTCCGGAGTACCTGGCTTTAATCTCCCTGTTTATGTGAGTGCAGGTGGTATGGACGGTAACTCTGTGTCCGGAGTACCTGGCTTTAATCTCCCTGTTTATGTGAGTGCAGGTGGTATGGACGGTAACTCTGTGTCCGGAGTACCTGGCTTTAATCTCCCTGTTTATGTGAGTGCAGGTGGTATGGACGGTAACTCTGTGTCCGGAGTACCTGGCTTTAATCTCCCTGTTTATGTGAGTGCAGGTGGTATGGACGGTAACTCTGTGTCCGGAGTACCTGGCTTTAATCTCCCTGCTTATGTGAGTGCAGGTGGTATGGACGGTAACTCTGTGTCCGGAGTACCTGGCTTTAATCTCCCTGTTATGTGAGTGCAGGTGGTATGGACGGTAACTCTGTGTCCGGAGTACCTGGCTTTAATCTCCCTGTTTATGTGAGTGCAGGTGGTATGGACGGTAACTCTGTGTCCGGGGTACCTGGCTTTAATCTCCCTGTTTATGTGAGTGCAGGTGGTATGGACGGTAACTCTGTGTCCGGGGTACCTGGCTTTAATCTCCCTGCTTATGTGAGTGCAGGTGGTATGGACGGTAACTCGGTGTCCAGGGTACCTGGGTTTAATCTCCCTGCTTATGTGAGTGCAGGTGGTATGGATGGGGATGCTCCTTAAATCCAGGGTCCTCAGGTTTAATTTTGCATCCGGCAGCTATCATTTGAGGAGCGTAGCTAATATATAGGTGAGCGTTCCTTCTCTCCTCAGCACCCCGTGAATAATCTCCCTACCAGTGCTGATCTCTGTCGCTGAGATTCTTCAGTAATTGCAATGACTCAGCTGTCTGCGCTTTACTCATAGAACATGTGTACACTTGATATCGTTCTGTACGGCGTGCACGGTGATTACTGCTGTAAAATGATCACAATAGCAATCAACACAAGGACCCCCCCTACCACACACCCACATATTATGGTTGCTAATTCTGTGTTGTAAAGTAAATTTTTTTTTTGGGGTGACGCCTAGATCCTAAGCGTTGAATAGAGGACATGTGTGAATTGGGGTAACCACTGATTCCCCCAGGGAATCCCTCTCTTCACTACAAACATTATACACTTTGGGGATGTTGGAAACCCTTTCTTCATTATGGAGAAAAGAGTTTGCTCATTTCAGCATTGCTAAATATCATATTTAGGAGTCAAAACGTTTGTCAGTAGACCATTTTTTTCTTCTTCCTTTTCAAATGATGAAGCCAAAGAAGAACTGCGTACAAAATAGTCAAAGAGCTGGACACCTCTCTCCTGACGACGCTTTCCTTCCCCTGCCCGTTTTACTACAACTTATAACTTTCCTCTCTGTCCATGCTCTTATTCCTTACCTCTTTTACGCTCTCAGACCCTTTCTTCTTTTCAATCATATTATTCCTATATATATACTCTGCAATGCCTCCTTAGGTTTCCCTTTTTGCACTGTAGGTCTATTCTATATTCCCTTCAATGGAGGATCATTCTCAGGAGCAGTTGGGGCAGTATCCAGACCACGAAAGCTGTACGTGGCAATCCTATAGGTAATCATTACATGGCATTTGGTAAAGGGCATGAAGTCATTCTTTTTTATAAGGAATTTCCATTTAAAATAAATTTACGTTATAACTCTTAAAAAGTTGTGGTGTACCTGTTTGTGTCATCCCTCATTGATGGCCACCTGAAGATGATTTTAGGAGCAGCCAAGTATGTCAAGATCGTGGGGCTCTTACAAATACTGCCCTATCCAAAGCTATTTGAGGCATGCTCAGTCTGCGCCAGTAGGGAATTTGTGATGTCACTCACTCATTTTACAGTGGGACAGGTGAGGAGCACTGCCCCAGATTTTGACTGCTGCAAATGCGGTCTTCCAGTGCATGGATGACTTTAGGCTGAAGTCGGCACAAGTGAGGCTTACAGGAATAAAGCATGTGCTGGATGAGGGAGAACGGACATTGACTGAATTACTCCACACCATGGGTTCATATGCAGAGTGAATTAGATTGCATTGTGTTCGATGCCATGATGATCTTCTGTATGAAGCACTTTGTAACATGTTCGTTTAGATAATTCCTACATTATAACTGTACATATCTTAAGTATAAAACTCCTGTCTTGCAACTCCTAATATTTTGGTTTAGGGCAAATATATTGTGTTTAGAGAGATGGTCCTGAAGTTAAAATTCCAGTGCCCTAGAATCTTACAAAATCACCAGCCACCACTGATTCTTTCTCTTTTTGTCCCTCTGTGCATCACTACATTATTTCTCGCATCCCTTTATCTTCTCTCCATTCTATAGTGTGGTTACTGTATCTATTCTATATATATCTTGGCTTTCTTGTATTCCCTGATCTATTCCTCTTGCCTCTTTTCCTTTCCCTCTTCTATCATTTATTTCTGTCCATTTATTTCTATTGCTGACACTCTCATCTTAACCTTTTAGATTTGTTTTCTTCAAATTCAGCTTTTGTTTCCCTTAATATTTTGACCCCACCAGTCTTCATCTCTCTCTGCCGTTATTTATTTGCATTTTCCCCTCAATCTTTTCTCTTCCCTCTGTGTCATCTCTTCATACACAGGGTAATTCAAAGAGATCCAAAAAGTCACTGCACGTTCGGTGACTTTTTGTTCTCTTCAATTCGGTTCCTTTTGCCGATCCCATTTCGGTGACCCTGCGGTATATTCAGCAAGCACCACAGGGTCCCCGAATTGTAGGGAAAACCTGACGAAAACTAACCGCAAAACCCGGCGAATGCACGCCGAAAACCCGCAAAAACATCTGGATTAACCTGCCGAAAACCACGGAAAAACCCGAGCAGGAGCCGATCGCAGCCTCCGGAAAAAGCCGACACCGCAGATGAGTGAAGTGAATAAATTAGGAAAACAGTTTGCATGAATGATTGAAAAGTGAAACGCTGTTTGCAAAGAAACTACTGAGCGAAAATGTCTGAAATTTACATATGAGGTCCAGGGAATGATAATAAAGAGGGCTGTTACAGAAAAAAAGTAAACGTAAAAAAAAATAATCAGAAAAATGCTTAAAATACCCTAAAAAATCTATAAATAAAGAGACTCTTTACTGCAGAATATTATAATGAACGGTTTATTAGATATTAAATTAAAACGGGAATATTTTTAACATTGAAGCCTATGGGATTCACCTGAATAAACCTGCTGAATTAAGCCACCGAATGACAGGGCATTTTGGGAACCTTTCACTGCTGGTTTTTGTTCTCTGAATAGCCGAAGCATTGCTTTTTCATGGGTTTCACTGCCCCCGAACAGGCACCGTATGTTCAGGCAATTTGTCAGAATTTGGCGTATTGCCTGCTCTCTGGATAGCCGAATGGCCAGGAAAGGTAACTAAACGCTGACTTTCAGCGTTCGGTTACCTTTCTCAAGCAATTCGGAGCTCTTTGAATAACCCTGACAGTCTCTTTTTTAAAATGTTCTTTACTGCTATCCTCCCTTCTCTATATTGACTTTCCCATTCCTTTCATTCTTTCTTTCCGTCATTTTACTCGCTGCATTACAGCAATTTTGTCCTCTTTCAATTATTCTGTTCCTAACCCTATTTTTCTCCTCTCTTCCACACTTGTCTTTCTCATCGGAGATATATATATATATTTTCACACTTTGATGGACCCTTTCTTTCTGTTTTATCTTTTTCCTACTCCCATTATTTATTTATTTTTGCTCACCCCCCCCTTTTTTTTTTAATTCTCTCATAACTACCTCTCTAGGTTTGTCAGTGTATCAGTAACATGCCAGTATGCTCTCCTTTTTTCTCACATCTTTCTTTGTGAGGTCTGCGGGTGGAGAAGAGCATATCTGGGGTGATAAGGGAGCACTGGGGCTGAAAGTTTCCCACCTCACATCACTCTGCATTATTACTAGTACTGCAGATTGTTCCCTAACAGCTTTTAAATAATTAGTTTTAGTTTGGTAATTAGTGGAGACGAGAGCATCGATATCAATTTGTGATTTCCGCCGTGCGCTTTTCCCTTACAGAATAGTCTCTTTTAATCACGTTAACCCTTTTTTGAATTCTACATAGATGAGTGTACATTTCTCATGTGTAATCGGCTGGAATTTCACTCATGGCGGCTTTTAAAACAGCCAGAGCCGGCTCCAATAGATACGTACTTGCAGGGGTCCTTCGCTCACATCCAACCATAGAAAAGAAGAATTTGAGTCTCTTTCTCAATGCAAACATGTCCAGCAAACCAAAGGTTAAACTGATAGCTTTCAGCTATTGTCCCCAAACCCCATTTCCTAAACCAATGAATATCAATGAACTGAGCAGCCGCTAATGGTACACTAAGCTGCCACAAAGTATGGGGTGCTTTTTCTGAAATAGACCTTTTTCTTTACTCCCCACTGGCTTTTTAATGACTTCATCTTCTGGCTGAGGGGGCTTGGGGTGAGGGTGGGTGAGAGGCATCATCTTGAGTCACAGTACCTGGGTGTTTTGTAATAGGGCGTTAATGGAAAACTGGGGTAGTCGGATAACAATTGGAGATGGACCTGAATATTATTCAGCTGGCGCTCTCACTAACATACAGCTATCAGCCTCAGCGACATACTTTCATCTCTGCATTCTTGATGTACCCTTTGACCTCTCATTGGGTGGGATACAGTCCTCTTCCTTTGTAATGGTCACAGTGATTTGCCATGGGGGGGGGGAGTGTAACGCCTAACTTGTAGATTGCTGTTAATATGCCAAAAGAAAAAGCAGAAATATTTAGGTTGGTACATAGTGTCAGGATACTTTATCAATGTAATATGGACTGTGTAAGTGGGTGGTATATCCAAACCCACCACTTGGAGGTACATTTCTATATATGCCATCTGAAGATGCACATGTATTGTTCACCATGATATACTTGGCACTCAGTACACTGATACAGAGAAGCTGGCTGCTGGTATAGAACAGGGATCCTAAACTCTGGCCCCCAGATGTTTATTGCCTACAATTCCCAGAATTCTGTGACTGCAATAGATGGACAGATAATTAGGGGTGTTGCACTTAGAAACATTTGGGGGGCCAGCGTTTGTGATCCCTGGTATAGAAGCAACACATGCCACCGATCTGCACTAGGAATGTCTCGATCAGGGTTTTTGTGCCCATGATCCGAGTAGTATTCTTTTCGGAATCGGCCAATCTAGAATCCTGACCCAATCGCTTTAATTGGCTGCAGGAGCTCTGTCCGTGGAGTGTCTCTGTGGGCGAGCGTAGTCTGGTTACCCTGTTTAATGAGGCAGTGATGGAAGGAATGAATATGGATTCATGGCTTAACTCACTGGCTCATTACAGAGTAACCATGCTGCACTCAGTCACAGTTTTAATCTCTATTTAATCATATGTGTTTGAGGCTCAGGGCAGCGGCTGGCAGCCATGTTATTATGGTGTCCCTTTTCAGATGTCTCTGGTGTGACCAATCGCATGATTTGAAAGTGCGCAGACTATTACAGTCCGTTGTACAGAAAGTAGGTTGTGACGTGGCATGTTTCATCCTTTCTCGGCATTGCGTTCTCTCTGCCGGCTGGAGGACTCACGGCATTATGCCTGCAATTCCATGTTAGGAGGAAAGAACCCACAAGATCACTACGAACCTGGGTCTCCAAGCGTGCTGGTGGCTTAACAGTGTAGGACCCGGGGTTGATCGGCTTCATAAGACCAATAACCGATTCCTGAGAAAACTCTTGATCAACTCCCAACCCTGATTCTTGAGCTAGGATCTGCACCATCACGTGTCATTGAGCAAGCTGTAAAGGGTACATGGTAATGCATGGTAATATTCACGCTTGTTGAGGAGTTATTTTTTATGGTTTATAAGTCTCATTATGTAAAGCAGGCGGTCAGCAACCCTGGCCCTCCAGATGTCAGTGAATTACATCTTCTATGATGCTCAGAGACTCAATAAGTTGATTGAGACTCAAGGCAAACATAGTTCGGAAACATTTGGAGGGCCATGGTTGCTCACCCCTGCTCTAGAAGAAGCAGCACCTGAACAAAAATGGTTTGAGTAGTTAGATCTTGCAGAAAGCTCTAGCTGTTGGGTGGCTTGAGTGGTGTAATAAAGACTGCTTAGAGACGGAGCATTCATTACATTTTCACATCACACTGTAATAGTGATATATGCTCCATTGATTAAATTACTCATGGATACTGTCTGAGCAATGATAGAACAAATACCATTTAAACAGACAATCTAGAGTTAAAACTAGTGTTAAATATTAACCCCTTGTGACCCTCCACGCATCCCATTCTTGTTTTAACCCTGTGAGTGGAAATCACACCTTGAATCTGGTGCTGAGGTCCCTCTGTGCTGGTCCAGTTGTGACATGTTGTAGCTCAGCGATGCTCATCCGTGTCCTCAAGTACCCCTAACAGGTCAGGCTTGCTAGATTTCTGAAGCACAGCACAGGTAATTCTGATTTGCTGTTCAGTGATTGCAGGATTCAGTCTGCATTTTCTCAAGGTGATCCTTAAAGTCCGTCCTGTTAGGGTTACTTGAGGACAGGGTTGAGAACCACTGCTGTAGTTTATGCTCAAACTGCACCTGTGACGTGACTAGAGGAAGGCTTGACTGTCCAGCTGATCCAATGGCTCTCAACGCGAGTACAAGGAGAGCCATTGGATACAGGCAGAAATGAACTAGTGATCATTCCTGACACCCCCCACTCAGGAAACCTGATCAGTCCTTTATGATCTGAGCCTTCTGGCTGGGGCTAAAACCCCTTGAACCAGCCCTCCAGTACCCCACATGGAGGTCATTCAGGGCACTGGGACCAGTCAATCTGCATTAAATGGTCACAATGTTTAGAGCAGGGACCTCAAACTCTGCCCTCCCCTCCCTCCCCCCCGATCTTCAACTCCCATAATGATCTGGCCATCATTTACATTTAAAGAGTTCTGGGAAATGTAGGCCGTCAACATCTGGAGGCCTGAGATTGTGATCCCTGCTATAGAGTGTTTCTTATTCCAGCTTTGTATTTCTCACGTTGGTTACAGAATCCCTGCAACCCACACCTCTTGCTTTTCAAACCGTAATGACAGTGACTGGTACAGCGCTTTCTGTAGTGTAACGCAAACTGGATGCGCACCTCCAGCTGTCCTTATCCAGGAACAGATCTCAAACTTCTTAAAGGAGGAATTCTGGTAATTTTCACTCACTGACTTGATACAGAAGTCAGAGATCTCTACACTGTCCCATTGAATCACAATTCTACTTTTTAAAAGCTTATAGTAAGTATATAACCTTTTATAATCCCTGAAATAAAGCACCACAAGAGTTCCAAAATACCCAGGGAGCTTATTTAAGTTTTCCCACGAGTTTCTGGTGACATTAGACCTTAACCCGTATTCCATAAAAAATCTTAATTTAACCCCCATGCTTATCCATTGGCAGCCGTCGCCCCAAGATATAGGACATTAATGCTGAACAAGGTGGTAACCATGGCAACGTGTGGCCTAAAAAAATATGCTTCCAGGAATAGAGTGCTTTAGGAGAACACCTATGCAAGCCAAGGTCAGGAATATGTTAGACACATGATCTGCAGCCCTGTGGCCTTACCAACCAATATATTTGTAATGCTTTATCCTGCTTAACGGCAGCCGGCCTTTTGTTGGAGATGGAGTGGATTCTTTGTGGTTTTCTCACAGTGGTAAAATTAGATCTAGCAGTCATAGTACTTGAATTGTCACTTTACTGGGAGAACATGTCTTGGCGCCGTCAACCTCCGCAACTTGAGCAATTGGATGAAGGGAGGAATACGTGTTCAAAATGCAGCTGTATGTATTTCAGAGTTTAGTTTCCCTCTACAATCAGTAAAGATTGTGGCCATCTGAGGGGGGGGGGTATATGCATTTACGACATGACCTTTGACCTATTGGGCCAGACAAGCTCCTATGTATTATGCTGTGAATGGTTTCACTGGCAGTTGAGCAAGGATTAACATGGCCAGTAATACCAGCAAAAAGCCACAAGCGTATCTACCTATAGGTGTAGGTACTACTAGCGATTTAGGCTGGGGTCAGACGAGCGTAGTGTTCACGTCCGTGATTGCGCCTAAAAGTACGTCTGTGATAGCATGACAGCCCATCGGAGCCCGTTACACAAAGTACGTCCGCACTGAACTGCGGACGCACAACGGCCGCGGCCCACGGACGCAAGGCAGGCAAGAACGTACAACCCCTAGAACGCCCGCACAAAGTGTGCTGTGTCCGCATAGCTTTGTGTGTGAGTGATGGAACGTGGTCAGACTGCATTTATACGTCCAGCATTTTTCACGGACAAAATGGTTTTGCTTTTTATTTTATTTTCCCTCCTACATCCGTCAAAATATACGTCAGTGATAAACGGACTGTGTGGCCATTACTGCGTCTTCCGTACTGATGTACGTCCGTGTACACGGACGTACAGTCCGTAGAAATCACGCTCGTCTGACCCTAGCCTTACTCCTAATGCAAATGTTCTGAGAGGCATTGGCTTTTTTGCAATATACAAAGCTGTGTATTGCTAACCAAACCTCGGGAAGGCTGCCCAGTGCCAGCTGATTGACAGCCTTCCACGAAGAGGAAAAAATTCCACTTTAGGAGGCTGAATAAGCCCACTGGGACACCCGATAGGAGTGTGCGGAAGGGGAATACTGAGCCTCCCATGACAATTCAAAATCAAATAAATGGTCTTGGAGGTTAGAGTGCCGCTTTATGAAAATTTTGTCTGTGACATTGTGAAGGGAAGTTGTGAGTTTTAGAGGATGTGTTCTTCGGGGAGAGGTATAGTTTTGGCATAGCGGTTGTTAAGGAAGGTTGCGAAATCCAGAAGCGACCGTTTAAAACCGTCTTCCTCCCATCTTATTAAAGACTTGCAGGTACTTTTTAAAGAGCCTTTGCAGGAAGAAGGAACCTGCTGCTGCATTTTACCACCACTACTGCTGTTTTGCCATGGAAAGAGGGCTTGGATCATTTGGACCCTTTAATCCGATCTACAACATAATTTTGTCCAGAGTCACATGTTAAAACTGGTGTATAAACCTAAGAAACTCATTACACCTCCGAGCTGGTGAACAGCTGATAATGCTGGATTAAAGCAATATATTTTAGGCAGCTGTTGATAAATTACTCTGAGCGGTATGATTGTTTTATGTGGATTGTATTGATCCTGCACTGCCAGGCACAATAAGAACAGCTGATAAAACAAGAGGATCTTCCTCTCAGGACAGGTTTACTTCCAGTGTTTATTTAATTGAATGAGGATGCTTGCCCTGTGTTTAAATATCAGACATAAGCGTCTCTGCGCATTATTTGTGTTTGGGATATTGAATAAGAGACGTGGGAAATAATGGCAAAAATGTCTGCGTAACAATGATGGAAAGTTGAGGTGTGTTTGCTTTGAGCTTCTGTGTATTCAGCCTAGCTGTAACACTGAACCCTTTATATATTTAAGATGCAACAAAGAGATTATGAAATTATGGGTAGATATGCTTGATAATATACGAGAGTTGTGATGCCTATGGTGTGTGCATTTCATGCTCTGTACATGTGGGTCAAATCTTCATTTCTGTATACACTTGTAAATCCTTCCTCCCCCATCTTCTTCTCTATGTACCATATGGGTGCAATATATATGGTAATGTGTATACTCCATCTGGCACATTGAAAATCCACTTACAACTGCTTGGAAGTGAACATGTGCGTTGTGAGGTTTGTGTGTTTTTTGTGTTCAGAAATAAATATTCTTAAATTATTAAACAGACAGTAAGACTTCAACGTCAAAATCGAGTTACATTAGCTATGGCAAAGCTCGATGTTTAGGAAATCTGTAGATACATGTAATCTACGCTGTGATTATGATGTTGTATATACATGCTGGGAGATGATGGGTCATAGTGGATCAAGAGGAATACACCAATGCCCGTGAGCTACATTAAGGGTGCACTCCTGAATATATGAGGGACATTCAAGAAGCTCTCCTGGATCCTTTAGGAGCAGGCAGTTGGGAGATTATGAATGTTGCTGAACTGAAGTTCAATGCATTTGAAGAGCTCTTCTGGGTAATGAGGTGCACCAGATTAAATATTCTGGACTCCTGAGGAGCATTTGTGCAGCTCCTCTGGGTCGCTGATGTGCATTTGGAGAGCCCTTCTGGGCAAACACCAGCATTTTTGAGGGTTATGGTTTTAATTGGAAAGTAAATTATGAGGAATAACTATTTCTTATACAAGAGCGATAAATATGCAGTGCTCTGAAACATAGTGAGTATTTCAAGGTGATGATGATCTGTTTCTTTTATCTATGCTATATATATATAGAACGAAACACTCATCCATTGTCCTCCTTGTATTGATGTACCATGTACTTCTCAGTGACCTTTTGTAACACAGGAATTGCTCCCCAATGTCATTTTGTAACACAGGAATTGCTCCCCAGTGTGTTTCAGTTTGTAGATCCTGGAAGATCTTTGTTCTTTAGAGAGATGGAGTTATGTTAGCGATATCTAAACACAATGATTATTTCAGGGGACTTAATGTGTATAAATATGGAGCCCCGAGTATTCACCTACTACAGTCTGGAAAAAATAATTTCCTAGTAACGCAATGACCTCCAAACATAGTCTAGTAAGACATCTTGTGTATGTGTGTGCTTTTTCCCTCCTGACACTTGGTCAGATCAGGTAACTCAAACCTGCAGCTGATGAGTTTGACAGAACGATGAGAGAAGGTTATGATTAGAGGTAATTTGCTGTGCAGCGAATCTGTCAGAGCCTAATGAAGCGAGAACGCCTTTTCCGTCAGGTGGACCCAGAGAGTGTGTTTGGTGGGAGGGTATAGAAATCAGGCCAAAAAAAGAAATTGCTCTAATTGAGACTGTGAAGAGATAAATGGGAAAGTTTGAAGCAGCTGGATACTGCTTTTAAAGAAAACTTTGAGGATTATTTATCTTCATGGGTGGTCTTCTGTCTCCATAGTGACACGGTCAGTAGATATGGGGGTAGAATGAATGTTAAGGGTCTCTAGTGGACACCGAGGGTGTGAGGATGAATGGCATAAAGGAGAACATGAGAGCCGATGCCCTCTAATTACCGTATGAGAATAAGAGAACATATGATACATCTGTACCCCATACTTATTATCCACTCTTATGAGACGAGCATTTGGCTTTAGTTACATCCATTTTTATAAAGGCTTCTACAGTGGTAGCCAAGGTTTCTCATATTTTCCTTAAACGCTTATGATTTTTGAGATCTCATTAACCGGTGGGATGACAAAAGTAACTTGCCAAATCTAATTTAAAGAAGGTGCCACCAACAGAGATACTTTGAATAGACTCTAGAGTTTGTTTGCCTAGAACCAAATCATTGACTAGTGCACATCCAGGTATAAGACCTCGAGGATATAACCGGTTTATAAGAATGTTTTGTTCTTAAGCGTTGACTTGATTGCAAGATTGTTTGAAGCCCAACCTCTCCAGAAGAAACCTGCTTTACAAATTACATCTTTGCTTCTCTTAACCTGCCTTTCTAGCTTTGGGTTCCATAGGATTGCAAGAATTAGCTTTACAGTAACAGTTGGAAGTAGGACAACCCGTTAGCATCCTATTGACTGAGTATAATGCTACTGGCAGGAGTAATCAAATGTTTGGTTATTTCTGCATCTGTTGGCGTGGGGCAATCAGGGCCGGCCTTTGGGGTGTGCAATGGCACTGGGCACCATGGCAACTGGGGGCGCCCAGGCAGCCGACACACAGCCTGCATTCCTCCCCACAGCTAGCTGGAGAGGATCCAGTTATCGGTACATCCACCCAGCTCCTCCCCTGTCATCTTCCTGTCCCCGTGCATCACACACTGTGTGCCCGGGGACAGAAGGGGGGTGGGTTGCTGAGGAGATAGAGCTAGACAGCAGCCAGAGACCCAGGGACCTGCAAAGAACAGCTCTGACCCGGCAGGCATGGAGTGCAGATGGCAGCCCTGGAAACGGGACAGCTGGAGAGTGTGCCTGGATCTCCCCTCCCTTCCAGCAGCAACTCTGGGTCCTGACAGGGAGGTAAAGAGGCACACCGTGAGTAAATTAAGTTGCAGGGGGTGGGGATTCATAGCTAGTGACGTTTTCCTGCTATTTCTCCTTATATGATTTATTTAGTCCTATTTATATAAACCACTGTTTAATGTGTTCACTCTATCAGGGTTATTCAGAGAGCACCGACCTGTCACTAACATTACAGTGCTCTCTGGTTCACCTCACTTCAGTGGGTTAAATTTGCTGATCCTGCGGTGAATTCAGCATTCACCGCAGGGTCCCTGAAGTGCGGTGAATCGACCCGCCGAACGCTGCGAACCTGCTGAACGCTGCGGATCAATCCGCCAAACGCAGCCGCCGAAGAGACTGCCAAACGCACCAGCAAGCCTCAGAAGAGACTGCCAAACGCAGTCAACGACCCACTGAACACAGCCACAAAAAGCTGACCAGCGTCTAAACACGTAAAAAAAAGAAAACATGCAACTTTTAAGTGGCGTTTGCAAAAAACTACTGCATGGAAATGCCTAGATATAATATATAAAGTCCTATGAATAATAATAATAACAAGGTCTGTTACAGAAAAAAGAATGCCATATAAATAAATAAATTCACCGGAAAAGTGCCAAAAAAAAAAGACTTTTTTCTGCAAATTTAAAGATTACTGTAAACGGTTTATTAGATATTGGGTAAAAACAGGAATATATTTAACATTGGAAACCTATGGGAGTCGCCTGAATAAACCTACCGAATGGAACCACCGAACAGCTGGGCATTTCACTGCTGTTTGGTGTCTCTGAATAGATTCAGCCAGCCTTGCTGTCCCTGCACTATGTGGACGTGTGTGGATCGTCCTGGGGATTCCCTCCTCATTGCGGAGGACGCTCCACGCACGTCCTTCTGTGTCCCTGCTCGATGCTGATCTGGCTCCGTGTAGGGACTTCATAGTAGGGGTAATGCACAAACCCTCGAATTTCACTGAATAAGGAATTTCATTTGGGGTGTGGATATGGTAGGGGGTGTGACTACTGTGGGGCGCTGTGAGGATTTCTCGCACAGGGCGCCCAGAGGCCTAAGGCCGGCCCTGTAACCAATAAGGGGACCTCCAAAGTGCTTGTTACCTTAATTGGAAATGGACATCACAATGTAGAATTAAAGGTAAGCCAAGGTCCTGCTGCTTATCCTCCTTGTTCACCGTAAGTGGTGAGAGTATAAATATGGAAAGATCAGCTACTCCCAGATTTGAAGAATACCATGATGCAGTTTGGTAGTAGATAGACCATATTTATGGTACAATACAACACTACACAGTGGCATCACTAGGGTTGGGGTCACCCGGTGCGGCAGTGGCGTAGCGTGGGGGGGCAGGGGGGCCGTGGCCCCGGGCGCAGTTTTCTTAGGGGCGCATAATTTCAAAAGAAATTTGCGCCCCTAAAACTTGTGGCCCGGACTGACCCGCCGGGCCCTCGGGCGCCGCCCGAGGGCCCGCGGGTTGAGGGGACCCAGATGCCGGCAGCGGGAGTGCCTGCCCGGTCCTAAACAGTGAGTCCGTCCTGTTGAAGGGGATGCGGCTGTGTGCAGGCGCAGGTCACGTGGTCCGTCTAATCAGGTGGTACTGAGTCTCTGTACCACCTGACTGGCCGGACCGCGTGACCTGCGCACGCACGCAGCCGCCTCCCCTTCAACAGGACGGACTCGCATGCTGTTCAGGACCGGGCAGGCACTCCCGCTGCCCAGCATCTGGGCCCCCTCAACCCCTGCTGGATCCAGAGCTGGGGCAATATCCAGGTGAGAGCTGTGGCAAATCCATGAGCTGGGGCATATACATGTGCTGGGGCATATCCATGAGCTGGGGCAAATCCATGTGCTGGGGCAAATCCATGAGCTGGGGCATATCCATGTGCTGGGGCAAATCCATGAGCTGGGGAAATATTCATGTGAGAGCTGGGGCAATATCAATAACGTGTCCACAGGTTGGGGGGGCGCACAATTCTTGGCTGGACCCGGGCGCTGACAACCCACGCTACGCCACTGCGGTGCGGTAACTTATGGCGTAACCCCCCCCAGGTTTTACGGATTTTTTTAAACCACTCTTACATCAGTACTCCCATATAACACTGTATGCTCATGCACAGCGCACATTACTGTGAGGTTTATTGCTGTGGAGCTCTCTCATATGCTCACACACAAATATTGGCGAACTGCCAGCAAGTATAGTGCCTGTTCGAAGGCAGTGAAAGTGAAGGCACACATGGATATACGTATATTACCCCCAGCTCACATATGGATATATTGCCCCAGCAGCTCACCAATGGATATATATTGCCCCAGCAGTTCACCCATGGATATATATTGCCCCAGCAGCTCACCCATGGATATATACTGTCCCCAGCAGCTCAAACATGGATATAAATTGTCCCCAGCAGCTCAAACATGGATATAAATTGTCCCCAGCAGCTCAAACATGGATATATATTGCCCCCAGTAGTTCACACATTGATATATATTGCCCCCAGTAGCTCACACATTGATATATATTGCCCCCAGTAGCTCACACATTGATATATATTGCCCCCAGTAGCTCACACATGGATGTATATTGCTCCCGCTCACACATGGATGTATATAGTGTGTAAACAGTAATTGAATTTAAGAAAGCATGGGATAGGCATAAGGCTATCCTAAACAAAAGATAAATCCAGGTAAAGTATCCATGTAATTGGGCAGACTAGATGGGTTCTTATCTGCCGACATTTTTCTGTTTCTATAGTGTCCCTGGTCACACATGGATGTATAGTGCCCCAGCTCACACATGGATGTATAGTGCCCCTGCTCACACATGGATCTATACTGCCCCTGCTCACACATGGATGTATAGTGCCCCTGCTCACACATAGATGTATACTGCCCCAGCTCACACATGGATGTATAATGCCCAGCTCACACATGGATGTATAGTGCCTCAACTCACATATGGATATATTGCCCCAGCAGCTCACCCATCAGGACTCGGGAGGCAGGCAGGGTGCTCGAGTGGAGTCTGGTCAGGACTCGGGACAGGAGGCAAGGCAGGGTGCGGCCGCATGCTTCGAAAGAAAAGGCGCCAGGGAGCTGTAGGGCGGGCTGCCGCTGATGACTCAGACATCAGCCCGCCACTCCCTCTGGCGTGTGGCGTCAGAGGGGGTGGGAGGGATCAGCCGCTGAGCCGCAATCTTTCATGCCCCTTAGGGTGACACCGTCACCCGGTCGCCGTAAGACTTTTTTGATGTTTGATTTTTCTGCCGGCTGCTGCACTGCAGGTCCTGCAGTGGGGCGGCCGGTTCAAAAATCAAACCTCAAAAAAGTCTTACTTTGGTGATGGTGTCACCCTAAGGGCGGGTGTCACCTGGTGCGGACTGCACCCCCCCGCCCCCAACTAGCGACGCTAGTGACACTACATGTCCTTATTAGAAAAGGTAAAACAAAGAAGACAGTTGGTGAGTGTGCTATGCATTTTTTTTTTAATTTAAGATTTTTTATTTTGCCGACAAAAGATCACATATCAATCAGCAAAATTGGCCTTGCATGGCCATAGGTCACACATACATAAAACATGAGGGGGGGGGTTGTTATGTTCACCATAAGAGAGCGGCCAAATATCAAAAAACAGGGGAGAGGGCAATAATCAAGACAAAGAAAAATCACATAAAACAAAAATAGAACAAAAAGTCTCTGCTAGGATGTCCCCAGCCGGGGACATACAGGTCATAAATGGACAACATAAAAATTAAATGGCATGAAACAGAAGTGAATAACAAAAGTCAACTCAAAAGGTGTCTCAGGGACATAATAATAAAATAAAATAAAAAATGGGGGCTCAGAAAACAAAAGGTGGGAGGACAAAAACATCCCCAAATGGGGGGTCTCAGCAAAAAGTAACTCAACAAAATGCAAAGAGAGTCATCTAGGCATCAGCAATAAAAATTAAAATAAAATTGCTTCAAAAATCAGAAACTAGACATCCAAGTGACGGCAATAAAAGCTATAATGTCTCGAGGAGAAGAAATAAAATAAAAAATCTCAGCATAGGGGTAAAGGAAGGGGGAGAGTCGGCAAAAGGAGTCATCTAGGTGGGGGAGATCAGCACGGGCCAGGCCAAGAACCGGGAGGAGAAAAAAAGGAGTCAGCGGACCTCTTCATCCTGTATCTCCCCACCTGTACAGCTCCCGTGGGACCGTCAGTCGCATGGAGGGTCTGTTGTGCAAAACCCAGGGCACGTCGTGCGCCTAGCATCCATGGATCATCCTGGGCTATGCAGGCCATCAGCCTGGACCAAGACGAGCTCAGCTTCCCTTCAGCATCTAGGCCTCCAGGCCCATGCGTCACCCCCGACACAGGCCTCTTAGGAGCCGCGGTCGCCCATTCAGCGACCCCCCCCCCAGCTCGGCAGGTCTCGTGTAGGTAGTGCACCCGGTGTTTTCCGGCGCTGCAGGGGCCCCCTCGATGCAAGGCAGTGCGAGCACAGCTCAGGGGTCGAATCTCTCGGGTCAGCACCTCGTGGTTCCTCCACAGCAGCAGCATCTACAGCGGCCATCTGTGAGACAGGTACCGCAGCCCTCTCCTCCTTGACCTCCATGTCCACAGCCTCCCGGCCAACTCCTATCGCGGCCAGCAGCTGACGCCAAGAGCCATAAGTGAGATGGTTCCATCCTCCTCCGGCAGCTGTTTCAGGCATTTGTCAAGTGCAGCAAACATAGCCTCCATACCTCCCTCTGGGGGAGAGGGGCGCTCCCCTCCACGCCACACCGCACACTCCTCCAACGTCATCAGCAAGGGGACGATGGGCACAGCCGGAGGATGGGGGCCCTCCATCCCCGCAGCCTGCGACAAAGGGTCGCCCGACAAACACACAGGGGGGAGACAGGAGCTGCGATGAGGGACACAAACAAGCCAAAGGGTAGGCCTCAAAATGTCCGGTGGCCATATGGATCTATCGGGAGAACACAAAGAAAAACTCAGCTGTGCCCCGGGGGGGGGGGACGACAAAAACGGGCCCCGGAGCAATCCACTTTGTGGCCAGCCACGCCCCCCAGAGTGCTATGCATTTTAATCTGATTCTAAGGTTAGCACTCATGAACATGTTTAGGTCTTCGCTTGTAAATAGGCTGCTCTTAGACATGGTCCGCTACAGAAGATCGAAGCTCTCGTCCAAATCTTTGCGATGTTAGAGCTACTGGATGTTCCATCCTGATGCCAAGAAAGTACCTCTGGATCTAAGGAAGTGATTGTGGAGTATTCAAAAACACTATAAAGAAAGAAGGCACAACCCCCCCCCCCCAATCTCAGGAAACTGGCAAGGGAAAGACATGGTAACAGATGGGGAACTATGAATTCTTGCAGTATCAAGATCTATTCATAAAGACATTTAAAACCTAGAGCTCTTTTAGCTCCTGGAACAGGAAAGTTGATCCAGTGTTAATTTACCCAACTAATATTTGACTAAAGCTAAATTGACATTTTAGTCAAAGGATTATGAACAAATCTAAAATAAAATCAGTCCCTAACGTTTTTGTCTAGGTTTTTTTTTTCCCTGGACAAAAATGTAAATAGATGTGTCATAGTTTTAGTCGTCATAACGGACTTAATTTTTTCAGTGACAAAAACTAGACTATAACGAAGACGAAAATTATTCGTTGACTAACACGAAGTGCATCATGGACGCATTGGGGCATGTTTAACGTATGGTCCTGCCTCTCCCTCCCTAAAATGAGTAAGAGAAGTGATTTCCCCCCCCCCACAACCGTGTAAGCTTGGTCTGATAAAGGTTTTACAGCAGTTGTGGTGATTTCATGGCTGCCAGCCTGGAAGAAGGGGATATCAATCACGAGGATGTTTTTGACATGCAGATTTCATTGCATCTGAATCATTCATGAGTACATAGAGGAGAGGTTATTCACTAAGCAGTGAATCTGTGGAAAAAGCAATTGCCAAGATAGAAGCTAAACAGCCGTATAAATAAAACCAAACCAGTTTTGTCAGCGAGCTTGCTTTGAGTTAAAATTTCCTGCCAATACACTGCTTGATGAATAGCCCCCTATATCTCAATCTGCACATTGCAGCTTGGGTGTTGGGGAACGATGTGTTAATATCACCTACTAACATAACTGTAGCTTCACACGGTATAATGGGAATAAGCGCAGATTACATCTTTTCTCGTTATGTTCTATACATGTTGCTGGGCTGGATACATTTGATGGTTGCGCAGCCGCCCCATTGGGGGATAGGCGCGACCCAACCCCTCCTGTACTATGTGTGTTTTAATGTATGTTTTCCTCAACATCTGAGGAAAGGGATTTAGGGGTTATTATTTCAGAGGATCTAAGGGTAAGTAGTCAATGTAATAGAGCAGCAGGAAATGCTAGCAGAATGCTTGGTTGTGTAGGGAATGGTATTAGCCGTAGGAAAAGGGAAGTGCTCATGCCACTGTACAGAGCACTGGTGAGACCTCACTTGGAGTACTGTGTGCAGTACTGGAGACCGTATCTCCAGAAGGATATAGACATCTTAGAGAGAGTTCAGAGAAGGGCTACTAAAATGGTGTACGGCTTGAAGGAGAAAAGTTACCAGGAAAGGCTTAATGATCTTAACATGTACAGCTTGGAAAAAAGACGAGACAGAGGAGATATGATAGAAACATTTAAATACGTAAAGGGAATCCACAAGGTAGAGGAAGGGAGTATATTTAAACGGAAACAAAGTAGCAAAACAAGAGGACATAGTCTTAGATTAGAGGGGCAAAGGTTTAAAAGTAACATCAGTTTGTATCATTTTACTGAGAGGGTGCTGGATATATGAAACGGCCTTCCAGGAGAAGAGGTAGAGGCCAAAACAGTAATTGAATTTAAGCAGGCATGGGATAGGCATAAGGCTATCCTAAACAAAAGATAAATCCAGGTAAAGTATCCATGTAATTGGGCAGACTAGATGGGCCGAAAGGTCTTATCTGCCGACATTTTTCTATGTTTCTATGTACCTCCAGCCAGGTCATCATTGCAGTTGTTCCGCTCCGTGTCTTTCTTTTTTGATCCCAAGGCGGATTTTGTTTCTGGGGGAGCTTAAATAAAAGCCCACCAGTCTACCTCATGACTGACAAGCAGCATGGCCAAGTTATGGTTGGCTAAACGGCAGCCTGTGGCTTCATTTTTTTGGATAGGACTCGCCCTCACTAGAGGTGCCATTAAACCGAAACCAAAGCCTCTAATTGCGTTTTGTTTCACACGGTATAATGGGAATAAGCGCAGATGACATTTTTTCTCCTTGCTATGTTTTATACATGTTGCTGGGCTGGATACATTCGGTGGTTGCAGCCGCCCCATTGGGTAATAGGCGCGACCCCCACCCCTCCTGTACTATGTATGTTAATATCACCTACTAACATAACTTTAGCTTATTTGATAGGGATTTTACCTTTTAATAATGTGCACAAAAAGCGGTTTCATGTACTATTCCCTACTAGGGCGGCTACGTAAACCATACATATCCAGCCCGCTTCATGTATAAAACAGAACAAGGAAAAAGGCTGTCATTTGCGCTTACCCCTATGGCTCCATGCAAAACAAAACAGAGGTTTTAATTTACTATAATGGCCATTAAAGTGTTAAGCCCACCCACCACGTCACGGCAACCTCATTAGGTGGGTCCTAACCTAATGTAACCAAACATTGCTTACCAGCAACACTGCATGTTCTCTTGCTGCTTCTCAGCCGAGAGGAAAAAAGGGTGGGTTTATATTTATACTCTCACCAAGACTTTTCCACTTTAATGGCCATTACAGTGTAAAAAAAACTGTTTTGTTTTGCATGGATCCATAGGGGGTAAGCGCAAATGACCACCTTTTTTTCTCTTGTTAGGTTTTATACATGAAGTGGGTTGGATACTTCTGGTTCACACAGTCGCCCTGTTAGAGAATAGTGTGCAAAACCCGCTTTTTGCGCATATTTGTATATTTTGTTGTAACCTCAGCTTGGTCATTTTTTGCTGCTGTCCCTTTCAGTGTTTTCTTTTTCAATCCCAAAGTGGAAATGTCTTGGTGAAGGTATAAATATAAACCCACCTTTTTTGCTCTTGGCTGAGAAGAGGACATTCAGTTGCTGCAGGCAATGTTTGGTTACATTACGTTAGGATCCACCTAACAAGAGGTTGCTGTGATGTGGCGGGTGTGCTTAACACTTTAACAGCAATTTAAAACCTGTTTTGCTTTTTATGGAGCCATAGGGGTAAGCGCAAATGGCAACCGTTTTTTCTTGCTACCTTTAATAATGTGTTAGCCAAACGGTCAGCAAATGTATAGATTTGAGGGGAAAAAAAAATCTTCTCAAAAGAATCCCCTGTCTATCAATTCATTGATACAGATGTCTGTGCTGTCCACTGTGCTAATGAGGGGAGATGGGTGAAAACAGGAGAGCCAGCCTGAACTTGTGGGCACCCAGTCCATCAATTTTTTTTTTGCAAAACGTTATTTCTTTTAGGTTTCAGTTTATCTTTCCTTTTAACTCTCAATTAAAAGATAGTGATTCCCTTAAAACGAAATATTGCCAATTTATTGATAAAGTCAATCTGTGTTTAATGTATTATTCCTCGCTGTGAACAGGGGTGGACCAAGACCAATATAGGCCCTTTCAAAAGTTAGTTACTTTACTGTCCTACAAGAAAGCTTTCTTGTGTATCGTAACTATGTGGCTGTCTGCTAGCTTTACAGTGCTACACAGGGGCAATGGGAATGTCACAAATAATAATGTTGGTGACTCTTTAATACCCGCATGTCTCCCCTACATTTCTGTGAAGCTCTGTGATACACTTACACATGGCACATTACTGTGAGTTTTACTAGTGTAGAAGTGCGTATAAAGAGTCAATACAATATCAAATGTATATTTATTAGATCTGCTTGTATCATTTGCCCAAATCTTTCAATCCCCGTGTCTCATTGAAGCTTCACCCTCCACTGTGACTTTAAAGTTTCTGCCAAATTTAACACCCCAACCCTTATGGTACGGTCAACCCCTGCCCTGTCAAGTCACTTCCTTCCCACTTCTAATTCCCTGTGTTTACTCTTTGGCTGCTTCTCAGGCTGTGTCTGGTACCACATGCCCGGGCACCCTGTTTAGATATGGAAACATGGGGGGGGGGGTAGTTGCAGGAGTGGTCTGCTGACGGGCCCTCCCTCCCATAGTCTGGGTCTGTGGACCGAGTTAATGATCCCCAGACATACAGGGTTATTCAGAGAGAGGTGAAAATTCTAGGTCAAAATGGCCAAACCAGAAAAATTCTCCCATTTCTCACTTTCCAAATAGGCTATTGTGACCTAGAATTTTCCAGACATTCTCCTGTGTTTCACCTCTCTCTGAATAACTCTGATAGTGTTCTTCTGTTTTCATTAATTGTATATAGATCATGTGGTTTTTTTTGGGCCTGCAGTCTAAGCCTGGGGTTCTTCAGGCTCCACGAGGCCTGAATGTCCACTATACTGCATATGACATCACTCTTATTCACTTTGCTTTTCTGCTGTCGCTTTGGGTTGTGGATCCCATAAAGTAAATTCAGCTTAAAAGATTGCGTGCAGCAAGCAGCGCGTTAGGGAAGGTGAATGGGCACATCTCCAGCAGGTTATACATGGCATTTAAATCTCCACGCTCACATCAAAATGCAGGTGAACCTTTACTTAGGGGTTAATCTCCTCCCCTTTCAGGATCACGAGACACCACTATAGAATTGATAATGAGTACTTTTCTGAAATGGATTAATTTGCTGTCAGTAGTATGGCTTCCTGTGCTGCGCATCAGTTCACAATGTAACTGTAATTCTGACATAAACTGCTTTTTGAAGTACATTATAATTCAGCAGCTCTTGTAAGCCAATATATTTAAATTATTGAAAGTATACATTGTATAATGTGTTCTATCGGCTGTATAGCAGAAAATGCTGGCAGAATGCTTGGTTGTGTAGGGAGAGGTATTAGCAGTAGGAAAAGGGAAGTGCTCATGCCACTGTACAGAGCACTGGTGAGACCTCACTTGGAGTACTGTGTGCAGTACTGGAGACCGTATCTCCAGAAGGATATAGACATCTTAGAGAGAGTTCAGAGAAGGGCTACTAAAATGGTGTACGGCTTGAAGGAGAAAAGTTACCAGGAAAGGCTTAATGATCTTAAGGGAGGCGGCACACAAGCATCAGACACACTTTTTCATGGGAGATATTGTGAGTACTGCGTAAAGTGCGTCCGTAACGTCTGAGGTCTCCACACCCTAGGAAAATACATGGCGGCGTTGTTTCTGCGTCCGTTTAGCTTTTTCATGTCGCTGTTTTCACGTCCGTAGCTATATGCGTTGCCCGTCCGTGAAAAAATGCGCAGGTGCTTCGTGTGGTGGGTTTCAGTGACTTCTTTTTACAGCTGCGACGGACGTCAAATAGTACAGTCAGACGGACACAAAATGTTTGCTAGTGTGCCGCCAGCCTAAGATGTATAGCTTGGAAGAAGGCGAGATAAAAACATTTAAATACGTAAAGGGAATCCAGAAGGTAGAGGAAGGGAGTATATTTAAAAGGAAACAAAGTAGCAAAACAAGAGGACATAGTCTTAGATTAGAGGGGCAAAGGTTTAAAAGTAACATCAGTTTGTATCATTTTACTGAGAGGGTGCTGGATATATGAAACGGCCTTCCAGGAGAGGAGGTAGAGGGTAAAGCAGTGATTGAGTTTAAGCAGGCATGGGATAGGCATAAAGCGATCCTGAATACAAGATAAATCCAGGGAAAGTATCCGTATAATTGGCCAGACTATCTGCTGACATATTCTATGTTTCTATAGCATATTTCCAGGTTGTAGAGTATCTGTGTGATGTGTTGTGTCTGTATACTTTAACACATCTCACAACTAAGAAACCATGTTAAATGACTAGTACATCTATTTTCGCAATGTGATTGTGTAAGGGGCGGTGATGTGATGTAACACCTTTTCATGACACTGTGTAGTTTGATTACATGTGTGTGATGGCTTGTGAATGTGTCCATGTTCTTTTTGCATTGTCGTTTATCGGTGAAATCTTGTGATTGCGAGTGATGTGTGACCTCTTGTGTTGATTTGCTGTTTATGGTTGGCTGTTGTAATTTTGTTCGCATCATCTTCCAGACAATTTAGAGTACGGAGACCTTTTAATTCCCTCCCCATTCTATTGTATATAATCGGATGCAGCAATATGTCTCCTCTTATCCTGTTATTAGGGCGAGCGTTCTTATAGCAAAGCGACATCGTGTAAGGCGCTGTCACATCTCAGCAGCCCTTGCACTGGCTTTCTCAAGCATGTACAAATCCTATGTATGACATCTGCTTTTCGGTTCTTTTTCTTTTCCTCGTTTCTCGTAATTTCTGTTAGACATTTGCAAAACTGTATCCTCGGCTGGCATTTCCAATCATGGGAAGATAATACTCCTTACTGTAACCACCATTGTGACGAGAGGTCAGAGTCCCAATCTTCAGTTTTCTTGGTCCCAGTACACTATCTATCTCTCCAAATTACATCTGTTAAACCATCCTTCTACCCCATGTATATTTTCCCCATTCCTCTCTCTGTTACTGTCACTGTCTCGGCCTTTCTTTACCCAAACTCTACTCTACATTTCTCAGTTTTTTTTCATCCCCTTTTCAGTTCTGCTGCGTCTGTACCCACTCTCTCCAGCTTCCTGTTATCCTTCCTTCTCTGCTGTTTTTTTTCCACTTTTTGCGTGTCTTTCTTCACCACCTCTGTGAAAGAAACCTATGGAAACCCTATTTTGAGCAAATTCGGAAAAACACGAGCAAAAAAACCTCTTCAAACTACTTTTCGTCCACCAATTCAGCCCGAGTACAGATGCTCATACCTCAGTCAAATCACATGTAAATGTTTTGTATTCTCTCGAGACACGGTGCATTTGGGTTGTTTTTTTTTTTGGGATGGTGTCAGTTGTTCACAGAAGGAGATAAGTGGTAAAAGGGCTGGTTGACACTAACACCTCCACCCTCTCCTGGTTTCTTTATTGAAGCTCCCCCAGCTACTGCGCATGGGTGGGGGCTGAGGACGTCTCACTGTTATTCCCACTTGCCCCCCACCCCCACAATATTAGCCACTGGGCAGCAATAGCTGCTCAGTTGCTGATATTTTATGTGGGGAGGTAGCGGTGAGCAGCCGAAGGCTCACATCTCCGGTGATATATCCCCACCCTAGTTATTTCAGTCAGGGGTCTGGGATGATTATGAGTGCAATACGTACTTGGTCAGCAGCCACATAATGTGGCGCCATGCCAACGTATTAACGAATAATGAAACCGCTACGTTCGTTCCGTTAATGGTTAATTTCATCCAGGTCGTGATTTGCCGCTTTGTAATTCAACTAAAAATTTGGACTAACAATAATTTGGCCGAAACTGCATGCACGAGAAGACAAAGTAATTTAATGTGTGTCGCTATAATCTTTTCTAGTAAAAGAAACGTGTGGCCCCACAAACCCTAAACTCGACCCTGAGTAGCAACTCCCAGAAGCATCAGATGTGCACGGCTGGCTGTCATAGTCCAGGTGCCTGAGGCATTTTAGTTTTGACAAACGATGCCACCTGGGATGCAGTTAAAGTTACAGAACCATTTCTTACAATGTTGTGGTCATTTGTTGTGGTCATCCACAGCCATCACTTACAACTACAATCCATTAGCCCTGGAGAGATCCTTTGTGCCCTGTACCTTTTATTACTGACACTTTCTGGTCTATTATCACTGCATGTGATACAAAGCTTTATAATGTATCTTGTAGCAATACATTGTCAGGTTAATGTGGCAAGAGTAGTTCGGCTCTGATGTGTATCTTACTTTTTCTGTGTGTGAAGACTTTCAGCACCATGGAGAGTGAAGTAGGAAAGACTGAGCAGATTATGCCGCATGAGCTGTCTGACGAGTTTTTGGTTTTATTTTTCAGCTGGAGCCACCTACATATTTACGAAAAGCGGGGGATTGATCCTGTATACGTGGCCACATAACGATCGGCCCAGCACTCGCACAGACCGCTTGGCTGTAGGGTTCAGCACAACTGTGAAGGACGGGATCCTGGTGCGGATCGACAGTGCTCCAGGACTCATGGACTTTCTGCAGCTCCACATAGTAAGTGAAGTGAGGCCATCCTCTCTAGTGTGAATGTAACGTAGCAGTGCCAGCGTACAAAGTAAAATACAGGTTTTAATGGAGTCTGCAGCAGGAAACCTAGGTGTATCTGCCTATAGAAGTCTATTTTCTGTGTGGTGTTATCTGCTAGGCACATATGGAGGAACCTGCACATTTTCTCATCCCACAAGTGTTTATATTGGTTAGTAAATATCGAAAACAATGGTAGGAGGTAAATTGCCACAGCCCACTCACTTATCTGACTGAGCTGTCCTGCGAGAATGTGATGTAATGAACCTTTGCTCATTTTCTGAATTACTGATGCACCCCGGCTATGGTGCATATCTTACTCTTTTGCTACACTCAATACATTGTTATTTTGGCACGTTCAGGAGAAATTAATCTTAATTGTATGGCAATGGATGATATGTAAAGTGTATTTATTCTGCCTTTGTAAAAATTCATCTTATTATTATTATTCTTCTTTATTTATAAAGCGCCAGCATATTCCGCAGCGCTGTACAATAAGCACAGTATAGACAGGGTTACAATACATTGAACAACATTTGACAAACAGTACAGGAGGAGATAAGGGCCCTATTCCCGTAGGAACTCACAATCTGGGAGGGTTGGAAACAGGAGGAGAGGACTGCACGGTGAGAGTGATTGATGGTTGCGTCAGTGAGTTGGGTGGTAGGCTTCCCTAAATAGGAACGTTTTAAGGGAGCGTTTGAAGGAAGAGAAGTTAGGGGAAAGTCTGACAGTACGAGGGTGAGCGTTCCAGAGAGTGGGGGCTGCGTGTGAGAAATCCTGCAGTCTATCATGGGAAGAGGTGATGCGGGGAGAAGCTAGGCGCAGGTCACTGTTTGACCTTAGGGAGCGGGCTGGGGTGTATTTGGTGATTAGTGAGGACAGGTAGTGGGGAGCTGAGTTAGTGAGGGTTTTGTAGGTAAGGATAAGGATTTTGAACTTAATTCTGCAGTGGATGGGGAGCCAGTGAAGGGACTCGCAGAGGGGAGCGGCAAAATCTTACGTTTTTTTTAATGAATCCTGCGTGATAATCCTACGCAAGCTTTGTAGGAACCCGACTCTTCTTTCATCATATCGCCCCATTTCACTGTTAAATGTAGATCTCAAAAGCCATTCTAGTATTGTGGTGAAATGCGTCTAAAATCCCATTTGTCACTGAACCACTAGGAAAGGGGAATTTGATCTAACCGGAACTCTACTAAAATTATATGGATGGCTTTGATGACCATGTGGTCTTCCCACCAAAATCAAAACTCCACCATTCAGGAGACTCTTGTGCGCTTAACCTCCCTGGCGGTCTAATTTTTTCAAAATTTTGTGTCTAAAAGCGTCTCAATTTTTTTTTAAAGGAAAGGTGTTTTTGTACATAGTTAGCCTGTAATAATTAGGAATCACACACTGAAATCCGTGAAATCAAGAGTCCTTACTGGTAAAATCCTTTATAAATAAATAAATAAAAATTAGTAAATACACTGAGTCTGATAAAGTTTGAAACACGACATAATAATTTATTATCCCAAAAATAATTATCCAAAATAATGCAAATAAATGATATTCAATAAAATACAACAAAAAACACTGAAATCTGTCTGAAAACAAGGGTAAGAGGGTATGGTCTATTTCTTATCCTGTACTGCCACCTAGTGGCCGTTCATAAACATTGCACTTTGGATTACAGTATTTTATGAATGGTTTATAAGTTTGCTGATGGTTCCCGCCCACCCTGCACCGACTCGCAGGGAGCCTTCCAGGAAGCAGCTCGCCACAATCACACTGTGGGGGACAGCGAGGGAGCCAGGAGGAGGTGAGTAAACATCCAGCCCGAATGTGGCTCGGGGTTACCGTTCACAGTAGTGAAATTTAACCCCGAGTCACACTCGGGAATACCGGCAGGGAGGTTAAGTTATGAGATTCTTGAAATTTTAATTTTTTTTGGACAGAGTTCCTCAACCATATTTTTTTTTATGGTGTGTGTGGCTTTACCTCCATACCTTTCCAACTGGAATAAAATACAGGATAGGGACGCCTTCTGTTCACCATTAAACCAATGATCATGATGCAGAAAACATCAGCATTGGAGGAAATCCAGGTTGGGAGGGATGAACTTCAAAAAAGCATAGTAAGGCATCGGCAAATGAAACCACACTAAGCCTTGTATACCCACCATACCTTCAATAATACTAGATTTAATTTTTACACTGCCTCCCAATTTAAAATCCTCTTAACAATGGACAGACCTGCTTCTTGGTGTCAAATGCCCTCAGAATTGAAGTGGTCTGATACATTTTTTTTATTCCAGTAGACCCCTGTCCTTCAAGTGAACGATCTAGGGAGTTTACTCCAATGATACGGCCTAAAGTCTTCTCCTTCAGTCAGTATTCATAAACACAAGTATTTAGCAGAAAGATATGTGGCCAAAATCAGTGTAGGGTTTTCATAGCGCACAGAAGAACAAAAAAAAAAAAAAAAAAAAAAAAAAAGATTTGATAATTCAATGTAGTCTCTTTCCTTGTGGAAGACTGGCTTCTTAGCGAGATGATGTGTCTATGCTCTTGATAGTAATATTTTAGGGTAAAATGAGAACATAGAACCTGAAAACAGACCCTTTCACACATTAATTCAATGTTGAAGATTTGAGGATAAGCATAAAAATCCTTATTAGTTTGTCAGTCGCTAGGACCGTGCCACTGTGAAAATACAGCAGGACCTGCTACACTGTGTCGCACATCAGTTCTTATCGAAATGTCAGTGTGAAATTGTATATTTCGCTCTGGGAATAGCCATAGCGGTGACAGCTTCATGTGTGGCATGAAATACATAACAGGAGACGTCTACGGTTACCAATACTGCTACATCTCCCTATCCGGCACGGAGAATACATACTCGTGTGCCCAGCTCAGCACACGGACATGCTGGAGCATTGGGAAATATTTTGTAAACTGAAGAACGAGGATGAGAGTATGATTTCCAGTGTACAGATGCATCTCTTTCCTTATGCAAGGGGTCTGTTGTTCAGGTAATTACTGGAGCTTATTTTCTCACGCAAAACACTCTTTTCTTCTCCTTTAACTCTTGCTTCTGACATATTTTGATAGGTTGTGATTAACGTTGTTTATATAAAGTTTTTTTTACCCTAAATCTTTAAATTAAATAACTTTTCCTATACATTTTTAAGAGGAGATTAATTGATAGTTAATGCCTGTGGTGCCGAATTAGTCGCTGTCTTCTTAAGGATTACATTACATTTGTAAATATGGCCCTCAGCGTGACGCGCTCCTTATCCTTTCAGACAATTCCTAGTTTTTGCATTCCCCGTGTTTTCATTAATAAGCGATGAGGTGTTAAACGGCTCTCGCTGCGCTGGATATATCCCCTGCACATTCATTCACATTCCACCCTGTGATGTGTGCAGCTGCTAGGACTCGTGCGGAGGGGTATGTGCGCTTACAGACATTGCGTTAGAGCTTTCCTGAGCTGGCAGAGGGGCAGATGGATGCATTGTATGCCTGCCTGCTTGTTCCAGGCGTCTCTCTCTCCTGAGTAAGATTAATGGTTCCTCCGCTGCATTCTTCATCCATGACATTGGCATTTCAATGTTGTAGATGAGGCTTGTGACAGTCCAATTTCTGGCACAATAACCGATACAGGCACCAGGCCAGGACCACACAGTGATGCTTCCCTGAAAAGGGACTCTCCCGGTAAAATAGGCAACTCCACTGCACAAGGAGAATGTGTTTCATAAATCCACAAAGAACCCTTCCCTGGCAACCAGGCCTGTTCAGTGAGGAGAAATTAGGCAAACGTCACAGGTACATGAAGATACTTTATAGGTACAGGGGGATTGGGACATACTTTAAGAAACAGGACAGGCCACATCCCTTCCCAATAATTATAATCTGCGTGTCCTACATAGGAATGGCCCTGTGCAGCATGTTTGAAATGAAAATGTATTGTAAAAACAGTCATATGCACAGACATTTAGGTGTTTATTTTATGCAACTGCTGATTTCAGAATCTTTTTCCTTTTACAAAATATTTCACTTTAACCCTTTCACTGCTGAGGACGTGTGGGAACGTCCTCATTGACTCCTAAGGAAAGATAGGGGGTTCCTTTAAACCCCGATATCTCCCGACTGTTGGCAGCTAGCAGGGTCATGTTTGGTATCATTAGAAAGGCGAGAATGGTGTTTCCAATGATACCAAACATGGCCATGTTTAAAGTAAAGAAAAAAAAATAATAAAAAAAGTTTATTTAAAACGTGAAATGGCTCGGCAGTGAATGGGTTAAATGTTAAAGAACAACAATGTGAAGCTCACACTGCACTAAACACAACACATTTTTACAAATCCAACTGAAAGCCATGGATTTAATCCATCTTTTCCCAAATTGAAATTAAAATATATCTACCTTTTAGGAAGGCACGTTGAGAGTGAGACCTATATATTTATTCAGGATCCCAAGGGACACAGTCATTGTCTGCATTAGGCAGTCACTCCCCAAATATGGCAAAGAGTTAAACAGGTAAAAAGTAGAGTATCAAACAGAGGTGCTCATGGTGGTAATTCACTCCCAAAAGTAATTTGAATATTGTTCACCTTTTCACAAGGCTCATTTCTCCATATATATTCCCCTCTACAGCAAAAGTCATCCTTTCCTATCTTTCTCTTGGCCTTGCAGAAGGGCTGCGGGATGTGTATGTATATTTTAATTAGGACTGCAACTAACGATTATTCTCATCGATTAGTTAGCCTATTATTTTGATTAATTGATTCATCGGATAAAAAAAATTATAGAAAAAATTTTGTTTACTTAACCACAACGCCTCCCCCTTTTTTCATAAGCAATTTGCGTAGAGTACGTAACTTTCGTACGCACATACGCAAATTGCGTATCTTGCGTACTTTTCACACAAGGTATGCGAGCACTTGGTCAGACGAATGGGTTGATGCTGCATGCGCAGCTTAAGCTTGTGTTTGCTTTCTCAAATGAACGCGGCTACAAGCACTTGGTCATAGATGATGATGTCAGCATGAAATCGGAGTTCATAACCTAAAGTGGTCAGGGTGCATAGTGTCCCTTTTAAATAATTTTGTGAACAAACTGAGTGGGAGGAGGGACTGGATGGGTGTGACTTTGCTCAAGTGAGTTGACCTGAGTGTTAGAGGGAGTTGGTATGGACAAAAGACCGGCTCTGAGTGTGGGAGTGAGTTTGGGAAAAGGGACCAGACCAAAGGGAGGGCATGGCAGTTCCCGACCAAAGATGGTGTGGCAGGGAGGGTGGGATGGTGGCAAAGGACTCCAGCTTCAAGTAAGGCTAAAACACAGGCATACAGCTCCTTCACCCAGTGGCAGTATCCTATTGTTTGTGTTCTAGTTCTGCTACAGTTGTAAACGGAATAAAAACAAACTGGTTGTGTCTGACATAATTCTAGAACTAAGGCTGGGGTCAGACGACCGTAGTGTTCACGTCCGTGATTGCGCCTAAAAGTACGTCCGTGATAGCATGATAGAAAGCCCATCGGAGCCCGTTACACGAAGTACGTCCGCACTGAACTGCGGACGCACAACGGCCGCGGCCCACGGACGCAAGGCAGGCAAGAACGTACAACCCCTACAACGGCCGCACAAAGTGTGCTGCGTCCACAACGTCTGCATAGGTTTGTGTGTGAGTGATGGAGCGTGGTCAGACAGACTGCATTTATACATCCAGCATTTTTCACGGACAAAATGGTTTTGCTTTTTATTTTATTTTCTCTCCTACATCCGTCAAAATATACATCAGTGATAAACGGACTGTGTGGCCACTACTGCGTCTTCCGTACTGACGTACGTCCGTGTACACGGACGTACAGTCCGTAGAAATCACGCTCGTCTGACCCTAGCCTAAATCATACGGATAAAGCAGCGGCGCGTCTTCTCCAATCAGCTCCGAAGCGGAGGTTATTTACGTTTAACTCAGTCTGACTCTAAACCGTGTGTGCTGTACACAGGACGATTAATCAACACCGATTAATCGATGATTAAAATAGTTGTCAACTATTTCCATTATCGATTAATTGTTTCAGCCCTAATTTTAATTGCGCACGCGTATAATAACAGACATAAGACTCCCAGCAATGAGTCTATAATAAATGTTTTTAGAGATCATTTAAATGTAAATCAGACACTTAGGGCCCTATCACCCGCCCTAAGCAAAAACGGGGACGCCAAGGCGAAAGCTTTGCTGTCGCAATTCTCCCCGTAGCTTCCCCGTTTAACAGGTGGAATACGGGGCAGGCGCTGAATCCAACAACCTGCCCCGTAGCAGTCGCTAGCCTCAAAAGGCTCCATGGAGGATTCTCCTGCCAGGTCACATGACCTGCAGTGTCTCGCTTCTCAAGAGATCCTGCAGGTCTGCGGAGTGAGAGTGTGGACTATTTTTTTCCCCCAGTCTCACTTTGCTCCCGGCAGCCAGAAGAGGCGGATCTGGCCGCAGTTCTCGCCATAGGATGAGAGCTGAGTATTTTATTCCTGGGGGTCCCAGCTGCTGCGAACTGATAATGCAGAACCCAAATCCGTTAACACCAGCTCTGAGCTGTAGCAAACTTTTTTAGCTAGCAACAGCGGTTCGTAATTTAGCGTTAGAAGTACCACTAATTACTGATTCCTTACTCTTTGCGCTCACCATGTTAAGGATAGGGAGAGCAAAATATAGTAAGCCTGTGCTAAAAAAGCGCTAATACCAATGCGCTAATGGGTTTTTTTTTATCAGCGATCGGGAGGTGATACAGGGGTCCCACTATCACCACAATTAACCTAGAGTTACTGCTCATTTATGTGAGCGCTAGCGTTAAGGAGGTCATTAGCCTGTATTTTATAGCAAAAGCTAGTTTTGCAGAACTGTTATTGTTTATGGAGTTGCAGAGCTCTGGTCACGTTTACACCCGACTTAGGGGCCTATTACACACTTGATGATAAGACTACAGGAGACATTACACATAACATCTCCTGTAAGTATTATAGTGTCGGGAATTGCTATTCCACTCTTGCTGCAAGCTGGGTTTACGAAACTAGTTCCATCACAAGCTTACTGTAAATTAACCTCTTCTGTACTTGGTATCAGAGATGCACCTCTGAATGGAAACTACACAAAGTTTGCATTTAAAGAAGAAATATGGTCTTCTCAAAGTTGGTGTTAAGGTAAGTTGCATTTGCCCTTACCTCTCATCCTGCCGTGGAGAGGACAGTGGCGCTTCTTCTCATAGCAAGCAGAGTGAGCCTGGGAACAAATAGTTCCCAGTCTACGTACGTGGCACTGCAAGAATGAGCTTGTGGCTGGTGAGCGCAGGGCTACACGGAGTCCTATAGATCCCAGCAGCAGATAATTACAGCAGTGCTGCTGCTGGTTTTGGACAGCCTTGCACTTTGTTTCGGGGCTAGGTGCTACCAAAGTGCCTACCCCAGAATACAACCGGTAAAACGGATATTGTAAGGAGAATCCACAGGCACAGATTTTCTTACTTACAGTCTCTATTTCACCAGCAACTATGGAATGAGGTCCCTAGAATCTAGATGTACACTTTTTTCTATCTTAGATGTGACAGAACAGCCGTCACGTTCAATTTATTAGCACATAAAATGTTTGTTTGTTAAAGGTTAAATTTTGTTTATACAATTTATGTTTGTATGATTCCTGTGTGTAGTGTTTCCCCTCACAAATTCCCCGCACCAAACGCACCTGTAATCCCTCACAATTTAATACAAACCAAATTGCCCAGTTTTCGTTCACACAAGTGTATAATTAGTTTGTACAATTTGTGCTTGTATGACCCTAATGTTTATTAAGTTCTTTGCCACCCCTGCCTTACCCAGCCATCATGGTTTATCTGCCCAGCGCAACCCTGATACAGCTGCCACTGACCGAGACCAAGCACAGCTGACATTTCTTACACCCTGCACCGCTCAGCCCCTGTACATGCCACCAGAGTGCTTTTTGGTCAGAAGGGCCCTGAGAATATGGTGCCACTGTGGGGTGAGTTCCAAAGGGGAGCGCCACCAAGATCACCCCTCAATCAGCTGCTAAACCCAGGTCGGGCTTCCCAGCCACAGAGGAGATCCGGCGCCAGAATCAGCGCTCGCAGTCCGGGGGCGTGGAATTTCCCGGGCAAGGTACAGCCCAGGATGGGCCAGACAGTGTGGCGCCAGGAGCTGGAGGTCGGGTCAGCCCATGTTAAGGATACGATAAGGGCTCGGGCTACAGGCAGTGGCAAAACTTTCGCCGCGATGTCTGAGGGTGGGGATAGGAGAGAACTATTGGACTGTACCGTATAAATGTACCGTTCCTGTGCTGTTCTAATTAAACCAACCTGCGTAACCTGTACTACGCCTCGACGAGTATTTGGGAAGAGGGACTATCTGCTAGGTATTTCTTCCTGTCCTGGCTGACTCGCTAGATTCCAGCAAGGGACCTGATGCCGGCTCACTACCGCTGCTCACTGCAGAGCAACCCCGGCACCTACGGCAGATCTACTCCCTCTGAGTAGCGGCGTCCGTCACATTAGGTTTATAGCTCGTGTTTATTTCATGATGATAAATTTAATACCTGGGAGGGGGCAGAGTTAGAAGCACAGAGTCTAAATACTCTTTAGCCTGAGGAAGCAGGCTGAGCTTATTAATGATCATTCTTCTTGTGTTCTCACACAATCTGAATATAGAACATTGTTTATTATAGATCTGTCTTCACCTTTACACATCTCTCTCATGTCCATCGATGCTTCCTTCATTGTGACTTCCCCTTCTCCTTTTCTGTGCCTTTATGATGTGGCATCCTGCGTGCCACTTCCAACCTCTGACCATTATACATCTTCCCATTCACTTGACTGCTGGACTCTACATCCAATTATACTACAGATCATATCATTTTACACAAACACTGTACGTGTTACTATAGGAACAATGTTGTTGTTTTCATTGTATTTTTTTTCTTTGTGTGATTATTATTGGATGGAAATGTGGAAGGATTCTCTCAGGGTAGACGCACATTAATATGTAGAAATTAACTCAGGGGGCAGCAACCTTTGCCCTCCAGATGTTTTGGAACAACATCCCACAGGATGCTCAGCAATTCTTTAGATTGGCTGAGCATCATGAGATATGTAGTTCAAAAACATCTGGAGGGCAAAGGTTGCTGACAAATGCCAATTGCTAAATATGTGCAGCTTTTATAACCATACCCGGTTACTCTTTGATTTAATTTGCCTCTGGAGAACGTACACTTTTCCCTGATCTTTCCTGCCATGTGATATCTAGAGATTCGCATCTCAGAATGTTTAATACAGTCTCGATAAACCTGTGTAATGTTCATTGCTCCCAGGGTGCTAACTGGGATATGTTGGTTTTTAGTCTAGTGGAAAAACTCCTGATAGCTCTGTCATTCTTGACTCCGTAAATTATGTAGCGCTTTACATTCCCCGATTATGAGCAGTCTACGCACTATGTGATTTATGCACCGTGAAGCATCTGCTTTGTGTCTTGTGGGATATTGCAACCTTTCCCCGCCTAATTCAGATCCAGAAGACTGCATAATGCTTCAGGGGACAATTCTTTTGTCCCCTCTAGAAGTCTATGTGGTTGGATGGGGTAGTTTTCATAACCCGCTCCCCCCCCCATATTGTAGTCACGGATTAAGGGTATGTAAGTGCTCAAGCGCAGGAATGTAACTTGCAAGATGTACAGGTAAACATTGTCACTTTATATCGCCATAGTTATGGCTGTGTGTGCGTATATCACACACACACAATGTGTAAATCACACACACACAATGTGTAATAGAAAAACAGAGCTGTTTGATATATAACAATTCATTTGGTATATGGGCATATTTACCAAAACGCAGCATGTTATTTTTTTGGTATAATGTGAATCCTTTAAATCACAGTGAGTCCCGGGTACTGTAAAATAAATAATAAAAGATATGTAAATATTGTACATAAATGCTGCAGTTTTGACAGAATACAAATAATAACATGGTCTATTTTATATACTTTGTTACATTTCACGTAGATATTCTTATTACAGCAATACACAATTTTTTTGTACATTATTCACGTTATACTTGGGTTAAATATACAGGTTTGTCACACAGGGATCATGGAAAGCACAGTTAGAAATGTACTGTGCTCTGCTACACGGGTGTATATACCGATTCATGGTATACCCCTGCACTCTGTATGTCCAGACGTCCTGATTTATTGCCTTCTGTCCCTCGGGTATAGGAATATAGCCCTACAGCATGTGTCTCCTTCGTCATTTAATTACACATGCCTTGTATAGCTGTACATTTCTTTTTAGTGCCATGGTGAGGGATTCAGCAGTTGGTTGATTAATAATTAATACCCTTTTATAATTATAGATTCCTGAGGTATATTTATGTTGCTGAACACTTCTATGTGCTGTGTGTCTGGGGAACGGCTCACAGCATAAAGCCTCATGTCAAACATCGGCAGAATTAACACATTCACAACCAGGTCAATGGCTGGTGGTGGAGGCTTCAGACCGAACATGTTTAACCCCATGAACGCTTTACAAGCCTGCTGTTTCTAAAGTAAGGAACGAGTTGTCCTAGTCTCTCGCCCTTCCTAAAAGACGCACAGCATGAGCAAGCTTAAAAGCTTTCCGTTGAGCCATGTCCCACCCAGGAGGTCTCCAGCTGGATTTAGCGCACTTATTTCTATTACAGTGGGGTGCTGTACCTTTTTCGTGTCAGACTGATCTCACTCACAATGGGCATTAAGGCAGCAGGAGAGATTTGGCAGTCCCAGATTAAGTGTTTTTTCAAGTTCCGTACCGGTCAGTCCCATGCTGTTGACCTTCGGGCTTGTGCCCCTCCTTTACGATCACAGCCAGTTTCTGTCCGTTTTGTCTAACTTGTGGCCTTGGCCACCGCCGACCCCCCCCCTTTTGTTTGCATTTGTAGCTTTCTTTTATCACTCTCCAGGCTGAAGGAGTTACAGTTGATGCATTTTGTGAGACCTGCCCACCAAGAGCTCATCGTTTGATCAACCATCGGTCCCGGAATAGACCCGGATTAAAGAAATATTTGGGCAGTGCTCTTCAAGGGAAACGTCTAGATAAAAGAATAGGCAACTGTAATCGTCCATTTGGAACTACATTTCCCACAAGGCTCAGTCAACCTGATGAGTGGCTGAGCATTATGGGAGGATGTAGTTCGAAATATCTGGAAGGCCACGCTTGCTGACCCCCCTGGGCCACGGGAGAAGAAGGGATAATGGAACACTGCCTGTTTGTTATAGCAATTCTATATATTCTTGTTGACTTTTGGAGAGACCAGCTGTAGAGAGGGGACATAATCCGTCCTCTAAAGCGCTGCGACCGCCTGCGGTGCTGCAAGGATAGGCTTTAATAAAGAGAGATTCTCAGGTTCTGAAAAACTATTGTGCGTTTGGACAAAAGTGTTTAAATGTGTCTGTAGTGACTTTTAATGCATTTTCTACTTTATCAAGGCATTACCACATAGCAATAATATCCTGCTAGACCTCCACATATAAGGAGTCTCTATAGCTCTGTTTACCCTTTTGTATAAATCAATTTTATCTACACAAATACATATCCAAGCACTGATTTGCCCCTTCCCCATACCATTTGCCAACCCATTCTGTGTGTATGTACACCAGTCCTTCCCCATGGAGAAAATTCTCCCTGCTGTAATATATGTTTTTTCTGTATTTTTCTCCCATGTTTTAGTCTTGTCCTTATCTTGCTTCCGAAGTCTCTTCAGGGGATAATTTCTCCCACTTTCCCCTTTCTATGCTCTCCGTACATTGTGTCCTTGGCTTTTAATTGAATTGAAGCAGATCTGTCAACCAAACGCCTCAGCAGGGTCTTCCTATTAGGCGTAGTGGTCTTTGAGTTGGCGTGTGTGTGTCTCCGGGTAACCTTGCAGTGTCACTCTGACTCCCAAGTCTTGCAGAATAATTGGCAGCTATACGGTGTCCGGACACGACTCTCAGACATGGTAAGATGAGTCTGCCTTTCGACAGAGAGACGGGGAGCATGTACTGTGTAACTTCTAAGCATCACACAAACTTTGTAACAGACGGGAATTGATTTCTGTAGAAGGATCACCTCCCAGGAGATATTTCCTGCTGTTCGCTTGCTGTATTTCTCTGTAGCAGGCAGAGACCAACAAGAAGAAAACATTTTCTCTGCCACTTTACACTTTTGTTTTGGGTTCAATCAATAGATAAGATACAAAGATATTTGTTTACAAAATATGGAGTTGTGAAATGTAAGCAACCTGAGATTGTGCAATGGTCTATTAACATGATACATATATTTTTTGTTCATCAAAACAAACCCCACTGCTTGACTTCTGACTGTTCCATTCATTTGGGATAAACAACATGGTAATAGCTTTTCTACTTGATAATTATTTGTATCATACAGTTGTGTTCAAAATTATTCAACCCCCAATGCTGTAAAGGGTTTTGGGGAATTTAGTGTACATTTGTAATTGTATTCAGAATGAAATCCTACAAGGACTTTTTAGAGAACCATATGCAACTAAAATGACATCAATTGGTTTTGTAATACAGTAGTAAATGTTTCTTTTGTGAATTCTTCATTGACACAATTATTCAACCCCTTAAAGACTACCACTCTGAAGAACAGAGGTTCATTCAAGTGTTTTCAATCAGGTATTGAAAACACCTGTGGATGTCACGGAGCAGCAATAAAGCATAATAAGCACCAATGAGGCAGCTTTAAAATGACCTGTGATACTCAGCTCCTTCTAGACATTTACTGGTGTGGTTACAAACATGGTGAAGTCAAGAGAATGGTCCAGGAAGACAAGAGAAGAGGTGATTACTCTTCACAGGAAGGGCAATGGCTATAAGAAGATTGCAAAGATGTTAAACATACCAAGAGAGACCATAGGAAGCATCATTCGCAAATTCAAGGCAAAGGGCACTGTTGAAACGCTACCTGGTCGTGGCAGAAAGAAGATGCTGACTTCGACTGCTGCGCGCTACCTGAAGCGTAGAGTGGAGAAAAGTCCCCGTGTGACTGCTGAGGAACTGAGAAAAGATTTGTCAGATGTGGGTACTGAAGTTTCAGCTCAGACAATACGGCGCACACTGCGTAATGAAGGCCTCCATGCCAGAACTCCCAGGCGCACCCCCTTGTCTCCAAAGAATAAGAAAAGTCGACTGCAGTATGCCAAAAGTCATGTGGACAAACCACAGAGTTTTGGGATAGTGTTCTGTGGACTGATGAAACAAAATTAGAACTGTTTGGGCCATGGATCAACGCTATGTTTGGAGGAGGAAGAACAAGGCCTATGAAGAAAAGAACACCTTGCCTACTGTGAAGCATGGCGGGGGGTCAATCATGCTTTGGGGCTGTTTTGCTTCTGCAGGTACAGGGAAGCTTCAGCGTGTGCAAGGTACCATGAATTCTCTTCAGTACCAGGAGATATTGGATGACAATGTGTGCAGTCCGTCACAAACCTGAGGCTTGGGAGACGTTGGACCTTTCAACAGGACAATGATCCCAAGCATACCTCCAAGTCCACTAGAGCATGGTTGCAGATTAAAGGCTGGAACATTTTGGAGTGGCCATCGCAGTCACCTGACTTAAATCCGATTGAGAACCTCTGGTGGGACTTAAAGAAAGCAGTTGCAGTGCGCAAGCCTAAGAATGTGACTGAACTGGAGGCTTTTGCCCATGACGAATGGGCGAAGATACCCATAGATCGCTGCAAGACACTTGTGTCAAGCTATGCTTCACGTTTAAAAGCTGTTAGTACAACATCCTTTTACAGTTATAAGTACTAAGATTGAATGTCACTTGGGGGTTGACTAAAACTGAAAATGATGTGAGCACAGAAAATACATTTGTGGTTATTTCATTATAAATGTTATGTTATATTTGTCTGACCTACACGTGCCTCTTTGATTTAATTGTAAGCAAGATGACTGAATCATCAAAATCAATGTCAAACTGGCCAAAACACTCAATTTCAGTGGGGGTTGAATAATTTTGAACACAACAGTACATCAAAGTTGGATCAGCCTGTAGTATTGTTTTCCACTTTAATTTTGAGTGTAACTCCAAATCCAGACCTCCATGGGTTGCTCAATTTGATTTCCATTGATAATGTTAGTTGAATGTGCTGACAACGAAATCACACAATGTAATGACCACAGTATTTAATAAGAACATTTCTTTCATTCAGATCTAGGATGTCTTATGTTTGTGTTCCCTTTATTTTTTTGAGCAGTGTACTTCCGCCCATACATTTGTATGAGGCAGGTGCTCAGTTTGTTTTCTCTATGCAATATAATAAGGTTTAAGGTTTTTAAACATTATAAAAATCAATGACATTGAAAGTAATTGTTCCAAGATGTCAACACAATGTTCAGTCGATGAGCTTTTGTCACATCTGGTGATGCAGATCATTGCTGAGTTAACCTATAAAAGAAGGTCCTTGGAAAGAATGAGCTATGAACATATTACTCATTTAGCTCCGACTGATATAAAACCAATATGAATGTGCTGCTATTGGGTTAAAGCGCGCAAACCGTGTTCTATGCAGCATTAATGTACTTTAAATAGATTATGAATGGCTCTAAATTATGTATACTTTCCCGTGCAGTGATTTTATGGTCTGTATCAGCAGGTAATGGGGAGTTCGTTTAGTGGATTGTGTGGGGGAATATTTCTGAATCTCATAGTTGGGATCAGATTCTCTGTAGTAATTAAATTGTGGTATGAGCTTTTATGTTCTCTGTACGGTACCAAAGCAGTAAATCTGCTCCATCATCAATGCACATTTTTAGAAAATGAATGGGGAAGGAGGGTAAAAAATAAATAAATAAAAAAACATGCAGTGACGAGTCAGATTGCAGTGACTGCAAACATGTTTGTCTTTACATAAGTATTTATTAATGTGCTGGCATGAAATGAATCCATCATAGAATTTAAGGGGTATTCAATATGCAAGGAGCTTGCCACTCAATTGCACCGAACTGTGAATTTCACCATACGGGGCAACTTCGTGGCAGTACATCTATCTATTCACTAAACAGTCGATTCGCCAAATATTGGCGAATTATCAGTGAAATACGGTGCAGATCGATGACCGTGAACACATCCCACCGAGAATGGTTCATCTATTCAGAGAACGCCAAACTCCACCGAAACGTCGGTGACATGCCCTGATTTTCAGTGTTTCAGTCTGACCGGTTTAAACCGATGAATCCCATAGGATTCAATTGAATTAAAAGTACTATAAAAACAATATTTTTTTTAAACCGTTTGTTTTCTGAAAATGAAAAGAATAATCTATTAAGTTTATTTTTGAACATTTTTATGTACTTCTTGTGCAAAATGTTTTTATTCAAGTTTTTTTTAAAAGGTGTTTTTTTTTATTCTGTAACAGACCTTTTTATACATTTTATAGGGCTTTTTAGATACAGTTTAGTGCACTTTTATTGGTTTAAATACCTATTAGAAGAATAGCAGAGTACCATTTTTTTTTTTTTTCTGTACTTCGACGATTCCATGTTCGGCGCACTTGGGGGACCCTGCAGCGAATAGTGAATTTGCCGCAGGTTCGGCGATATGGAATCACCGAAGTGCACCAAACCAAAAAGCACTGGAATTTCGGTGCTTTCTGTATAACCCCTCTACAATGTATACATAGAATTTACATTTTCTGACAGATGTTGCCAACAGCCAAATAACCAGCTACTGTATAGATCTTAATTCACAACCGAATGATCTCCTTCCCTTCACTAATCAATCACTTTCCCGATTAAAAGGACCACCCTCTCCACATTTATCATGCACTTTCACGATTAAATGACCACACATCTTACATTATCACACCTAATGTTTGCATAGAGGAATGAGAAGGCCTTTATGCCAACAAGCGGGCACAGTGCCATCTTGCATTTATCAGATCACACTAGGATCTGCGTATATTCAGTTTTATACTTTATTGTCCTTGCCCCTAAACCCCTAACTGCTTAAAGATCTATAAATGCTTGACCGAAATTGAGGTTAAAACCGCTTGAGGCATATGATCTAAGGTAGAATTAATGACCCTCTTTCAGGGTTATTCAGAGAAAGGTGAAAACCAGGAGAATGGCAAGAGAAGGGAACAATCTAGACCAGTGGTTCCCAACCGCGATCCACATGTACCCCCAAACAGGTCATGTTTCCAGATAGCTGAAGCACAGCACAAGTGATGTGTGATTTGTTGCTCAGTGATTGCAGGATTCAGTCTGCATTTCCACAAAGCAATCCTTAAAACATGGCCTGTTAGAGGAACTTTAGGACCGCGGTTGGGAACCCGTGATCTAGACCAAATAGCCAATTTGGAAAGTGAGATAAATGGGAGAATTTTTCTGGTTTGGCTATTTTGACCTAGAATTTTGGGACTTGTAATAACTGGAAAGGAGAAGCAAGAGCTTTCCACCTTGTTGTTGTTCTAACAGTAGGTTTCATGTTTGTTTCCTGCCCCAGTTAAGGCTGGTGTCAGACGAGCACACTAGGTGTGCCCTTACTGATGTGCCTACCAGCATCCGTCGTAGCGTTGTGACGCTGTAACGGGGCTGGTCACACGCACAAAATGTGTGCGCAACAAGCGTCCGTCCACAAAGCCTCCCCGTCAAAACGATAGACGTGCGTCGACGGGGCTGCAAAGTGTGATCCTCCATAGGTGGATTGAGCCTTGCACCTCAGCGAGGTGGCCAGATGGGCATCAAGTGGAAGGAATATCCACTCTCATGGACCTTCCTTCCACTCCGAAGTGTGCTCGTCTGACCCTAAATGTGTTTCAAATGTCTTGTGGTTTTTATATATTTTGTTGAGATGCTTGTGTTTATTTCACAGTTAATGCTTCGGATAACAATCACCTCATGTATAAAAAAAATGTAGTTATTTCCAGTGACCATCATATAAATGGGTGATTTTGGGTGATTTTTTTTTTTATTCTCATTTTTGATCTTCTTTCAGGCTGTGTATTATTTAATGCAGGGGTCAGCAACCTTAACCTATCATCAAATTATACTCTCAAAATAGAAATGTTAGAAGTTAATAAAGCTAAATAAGAGGCAAAGTATATACTGTGTGTGTGCATGCAGAACTTACATTTTTTTTGGGAACTCACCAAAATTTCTGCCCCCCCCCCTATCACTTATCTCACACACACAGAGAATTTGAATACATTATGTATATATAATGTGGATTCTAGCAAACACCTGTGATAAATAATATTTTTATCATGACTTCAGAGGGAAAGCTATAATTGAACACCTGAATACAAGCTGTATAGTGTGTGGAGACGGTGGGAACTCTGTTTCCTCTGCAGAAATACGGGAGTAACTGCGTTCCCCCTCGACTTAACCCCTGTGTGTTCGTAATAGATATGATTATAGATAGATTTCCTTTCCTAAGAAATGGTGAGACCAGCCTTTGCTTTCAAATGGCATCAAGCTCTCTAGATACGGGTAGTGTTTTAGAAATCTCCTGGGGAACAAATACAGTTCTTTTGTGAATTTAGGCAGCGACCGTTGCTTCTGTCTCTCAGTCTTCACTTTGGGATTAACTACCAATTATCACTCTTTTTAGGTGGTGGTGGGACAGTGCCACATTTCAGGGGCTTTCCATAAAGATACCAATTTGTGCTGCTTGTGATACTGATGTACCCTTTTCTGTGTGGGCATTGATAGTGACACAAGTTGCATCACTAGCACACCTCCAGTTAGATCAGGACTCTGCGGGGGCCCTTACCATCACTTCCAGGATGCTTTGCTTTCTTTACACAGATTATGTTTGTTGATAACTTTGGCTGTATCCGTGGGGTCCTTGTCGTGCTGCAGAGTAAATTACTTCTGTCTCTATAAACTGCCAAAGGGTAGTAAATGCATAGAGGGATCTTGGGGGTTAATCCATGGTCTTGTATTTCACATTAAAACAGGTGCTTCGCTCTCATCCTGCCACATTGTGTCAGTTCCATTTTATTTTTCCATTTCACATTGTGTCACGCACATCACTATTACCATTCCTGTGTGTTACTACCTGTATGGGGCTGTATGCATTACGCCGCCTCTATAAGTCCTATCAAAAAGACCGTGTTTAATGCCTGGCTGCCTGCTTGCTCGAATGAGGGTCATGCGTGTGTTGAATTAAGTGGCTGCACGAGGCAATTGCATATGCAAATATTATTGAGATTAACATTGAGAGTGGTGTAATTTGCAAACAGTCATGTGAAAAAAGCCAAACTGTGGTTACCAAAGCAGAAAATAAGTGGATGTGGCATTGCCATGGATGTGGGGAGCTTGAATATTGCATAGGTTGGTTGCACTTATCGCATTCATAAAGTCCTCAACAGTGACCCATCACCCACCCGCTCAGATTGGAAGAACGTGTCAGTAGAAAATTGAAGAGTCTGAGATGTACGGCCGGTTGAGCAGCATTTTGGGCACAGGGATGACAACTTTGTGCAATGTTAAATGATTTTTCTAGTGGTGTTTAATGCAGATGGGAGGTCTAGAGAATCAGGCTCCATAGCCCAAATTACAAAGCACCTTGAGGAGAGCTGAATGTTGCATGAAATAGTCTGTAATATGGCAGGTTTTTGAGTGAATATTTTATAGACCTTTTTGTGTCTGTTAACGGACATCACTAAATATCCAGAATTCTGTAAAAACAAACCTAAAAAAAGTAAAAATATCATTGCTGTACTTTTGTTTTTGATATATGAGAGTGCTGAGAATGTGTGTCAGCAGGTGCCTTAAACCATCACAAAAAAGCGGGGCTTCTCGCATTCCCGACAAATGAGAATGTGCGGTGAGGTGGATCACAAATGCACTAAGTTGTGAATTATTATTATCCTTTGTTTATACAGCGTCACAAATTTGGTAGCGCTTTTATAAGATCCGTGTACAAGGAGTTGATACATGAGAATATCACACATGGATGATACAGCCTGATTCAGAGGGACCTGGTTCCCAAGGCAATTTACAATCTATGAGATGTACAAGTATTTTGTGAAGTAGGTGCATCCATATCGTTAGGTGTCTTGCCCAAGGACACTCGCTGGTGGCGTCTTGCTTCAACTGTGGAGAGGCAAGTCAAAATACCATTCAGCACATCCCTTCAATACAACTGTGGAGAAGCAAGCCTCTACTTTACGAGTAGCGGGTTCAACCTAACGACCAGGTCGCTGATCTACAATCATGGAAAGACTACCTGAGTGGGATCAGGTAGTCTTTCTATGATTGTAGATCAGTGACCTGGTATTATGAATAATATGACTATCAGGTCTATTCAAAGAAAGGTTGAAAATCAGGAGAATTGGCAGGAGAAGAGAACAATCTAGACCAAATAGCCGATTTGGAAAGTGAGAGAGTTTTTCTGGTTTGGCGATTTTGACATAGAATTTACTTCTCCAGTCATTCTCCTGAGTTTCACCTTTCTTTGAATAGACCTGTATGTATAAAAACACTGAACTTGCTCCTGGCGTGGGACACGAGAAGGTGATGAGTAGCAGTGTCAGTGGCCAGACTCACCTGTCCAATGATACCCAACAGCTTTCCTTGCAGCAGTGCTGTGGCTTGTGTATCAGATGAACCAATGCAAAATAACACTTTGTACCATCACCTCCACATTTGCTCCCAGCGTGGGATTTGTAACGGATAGTGCAGTGGCATTGCTTGCTTTAAGGAAAAGCACATAATGCCACTTCCTTAGAATGGAGAATAAAAAAAAATATATATTTTGTATTTAATCCCCCCCCCCCCCGTTGATTTTACACATTATGATTTCATCTTTGGCATCATTGGAAAGGCCAGAATCTAACCTTTCAAAGGTCACCTCCTTGTTCAGTACAAAAATCAGAAGCAGGGTTCTAAAGTACCCCAGCACTTCTTGCGACGGTGCAGCAGTATAGGTTTTCAGTGAAACCATGAATAATAACGTGTCGTGCCATCTCCTCCACACTTACTGGTATCATGCAAAATGAGGTTAGTGCAGCATCAATGTTCACTTTCCAATTATAAAGTGTTGCTTAAAATAGATCTATCTATTTAGGTTTATGTTTGGTATCATTGAAAAGGCTGTGCTCACAAGACCTGCAACCTGTTATGGTTCCAGAGATACATGGGCCCTTTGGACCCCTGTATCTGGGGGAAGTCCCGTTTCTGATACCACACCAATGTTTTGCTTAATTATTTTGTTGTTTCATTGCAACTCTCATTCTTTGCTTCTTCTAAGTGCTTATTGTGAAACGTAACCCTTTATTTCTCTCAAAGCCTCGCATACTCTGTCTCTTTGGTGACTGTTCTGTCCACTTCCCATAACATCTTTCTTAAATCTAGGCATGATGATGTCTGTGCTGTTGTTGAGACTTCAGAGAGCAGAACTGAAAGCCTGCACGGAAAACCACTGCATCTACTTTCCTTACAGTTTGGCTTTTACTCCAACTACCTGATTGTATTAGGAAGAGCTATAAAATGGGTTTATGTGATATGGACTCTGAGAGTGACATACTCTGATATTTGGTGTGTGGGCGGTGTGATTGTCTCAGATCAAAAGGCAGGCAATTTTCAGATAATCATCCCTAATCCTGCACTAATGCCTTGAGAATAAGTCCTTTCTGGCATTTTATGGATTGCTTTCTGCTCTCTCTGTCAGGAAGGCTGGGGTTAGAGATCATGTACTAAAACACACTGATTGCTTTGGATTTTTAAATTATACAAAATTGGGAAAATACTCTACTAACCTTGGTTCTGTAGCCATGTGAAGCTAGAAACACATCAACTGCTATGTGTTTCAAAAAATAATTGCTTATTTGGATCGAATTATAATTTATTTGCTTAAACATATTGAGTGCAAACATGAAAATTACATTGTGTTGTGTGATTTCCAGTAGGAATTTGCGGGGGAAACAAAATATTAAGTAAAAAAGGGGCAGTGTGATTCCACATGGCTCCAGTTACTTTTAGATACATAATCCAGCACTAAGTATACATTTTTGTACATGGAGAAACCCTTCTATAGATTGTTTTCAACATTATCCAAGCATAAGCAAAATAGTTAATGAATGACTCCTCGTGTATCACTGGATTCAGAATGAAATACATGTTAACAAAATAGTTTTGGTTTTCAGTGGATGAAAAGGATCCTGGAAAACACTGTAGATACTCAAGTATACCGCTAGATTTTGGTGACAAAAATTTACCTTAAGATGGGGGGGGGGGGCGTTATATTCAAGACATCTGCATCGCGTGAAAAAAAAACTTGCTCAGAGATCCCAAGTCTCCCAGAAGTTCCGGTAGTCTCCCTGAAGCGAATGTGGGCTCCCTGACACCCGCTAACACTTCAGGAACTCTCGGATTCAGGAGAGGTGGGATCCATCACGGCCAGAGGGTACGCTCGGTTTAAGCCAATCATTCAAGATTGCTACGTCATTCTCCTCACATTCTGAAAGGGAGAATCGTGCGGCACCTATACAGTGACTTCGAGAGCTCGCTCGGGGGGGGGGGCGGCTATTGGCGGACGACGCAGTGGATGAGCCTGCCTGGAGGTCAGAAAACGACACCTCTCGGCATGCTAGCTATCAGTGAATGATTCACTGCGTTGGTCACCTTACTCCGCCGGCCATCTTATCACAAGTAAAGAAGACAGGTGGGTAGTGGCTTCATAGTTACAACTACAATCATTCTAGAGCAAAGTACCCTGGCCTGACTGTGTTAAGGTAACCTCGAAGGATTTTTTTTACTGGTACAGTATACTTTTATAATTTTGCTCCTCGTGTTATATTCGAGTCTTGAGTATTCTCTCAGATAAAAGATAAAGAGGAGTCTGGTACAATGACTGAATTCCTGCACAGAATAGATCTGGGGATCATGGCAATACACCGGATTCCTGCGGACGAATGAAGGGAATTCTGTAAATGCTTGGATTTCCCACAGCAATGTAGATGGAAATTACTCTATCCATGTCAGTTTGGGAGCAAAATCTATAGCAGTACACTAAATGCATTGCCCTCCAAAATTTACTGGGGAAATAGTGCCTTCTCTTTCATTACTCAACCTTGGCCCTCCAGATGTTTTGGAAATAAATCTCCCATGATACTCAGCCACACGTTAGGTCACCGGGCTTTAAGGAAATGTAGTTCCAAAACATCTGAAGGACCAAGGATGAGAACCCCTGCCTTACATAATACGTATTTGGTCTGATGGTAAATACAAAGGTCTTGGGCCGGTTTCTCGCTTTCCCTTCTCCTGCTCCGCATCCCCTCTTTGTACATCAAATTACGATAGGCTAGGAACAGAGCCCAGGACTGCTGACAGCTTAAAGCAGTGTTTCCCAAACCTGTCCTCAGAACCCACTAACAAGCCAGATTTTGCAGATCACCCTGGGGAAATGCAGACTGAATCCTGCAATCACTGAGCAGCAAATCACATCACCTGTGCTGTGCTTCTGTGACAGCCATGTAAAGTAGAGGCGTTTCCTTTGCCCACACAAGTGTCCCTGACAAGCTTAGGTGGTGGTGTTTCAATCCCTGCCTGTTGAGCACCAGTTGGGGCACCTATGATTTTAGCATGATATGGCATGGCATGCACCGTTCGCATGCAAAAAGCTCCAATTCAGCTTTCTGGAAGCCCTGGAGTGTAAGCCGGAGGAGCTGAATGCCTCTGTACAAAAGGTATGTTTTAACAATAACTTCAAGCGACGTCAAAAAATTGTTGTGAAGAGGCTGTCAGCTGCATATACCCATATATTTGGGTGGGGGGGTCATTTTTTCCCCATATTACCGGCTGGGTGGAGTAGAGGTAACATCACTGCTCCATAACCGTGGAGACACATGTTCGAATCCCGGCAAGAGCACCTCTCCAGTAAGTGTCCTTGGGCAAGACACTTAAAACGTACATACTCGCCACCCAGGACATACTTAAAAACGAGAGAAATCTCAAATGTATCCTTCCTGGTAAAATCCGTTCTCAAAAAGAAAAAAAAATGAAGCTGAGAGATGCAAGTCCCCCCCCTGACAAGATCGAGAGGATTAACAACTAGCTAGAAGTCTTGCCAAAGCCTAGTACAGCAAGGTGTTAAAACCATAAATGGCACAAATGATAACAAACATGATGACATGGCATGGTGACGATCCTTAAACTGTGAAGGTGGTGATCAAGTGAAAAAGGGACATTTTGGAGAACCGTAGTGCTGGTACCAATATTATCTGATGCTTCTACACAAACAAGCATCCATTCTCCAAGACTGCAGCCCTTGTGTGTATACTTGAATAATACAGACTTTCAGGGCAGTCATCAGGAGGTGACAGCCCATGATATGCTCAGGGGCCTAGTGGCTCATGGGGGCCCTGGACCTTACCAAACACGTTGTCACTTGTTGAAGCGCCTCAGATGTAAGGGCCCCTCCGTGCCAAACTGAACTGACCTATTGGGATACCAGGAAATTTCCCGGTGGGCCGGTGCATCTGGGGCCAGTAAAAGCACTCTGGCTAATCACTGAGGGAGCGATTTAGTATGGTCTGCTCCAGCCCGGTAGGGGTACAGAGTGAACACTCTCCTACCAGGAAACACATTTTATCCACTGGTGATTTAGCCCATCCATGTAAGATAAAGTGAAAAGAAAACGAGGCACAATGTTTTATTTTTAATTAGTTTATGGAAATGGCCAGCCGAGGGAAAGGGGGGCCCTGACCTATGGTTCAGTAAGGGGCCCCAAGGTTTCTGATGGCAGCCCTGCAGACTTTAATACAAACTTTAAACACTTGTATCATGTCCTAACACACAATGACACTGGCTACTGCATGTATGAATTGGTAATGGCCCTTGTTTGCAGTCATTCAGGGGGTGGTGAGTAGATTGTTGATAATCATAATGCTGTAAGGCTTCAGAGAAGACTGAGGTTAATAGCCTGCGGCATAGGAGTTTTACCACCTGGCACATGCATGTATTGTGCGAGTGGCCTCCCGTTACTTCAAGGGTCTCGAGCTGTTGGGGTACCCGAAGACATATCACACAAAGTTGAATCCTCTTGAATTGTTGCCATTTCCACAGTATTGGTAGTTAAGCACACACTCATTGAGTAAAGATCATGGATTTCTCCAACCAATAGGTGCTGAGAAATAGGAAAAGTCAAAATTTAGAGGAACACTTTGTGGTATGGCTTTCAGACATTCATCTAAATCCATTTTTGGATAGTGTTCTTAACTTGAATTTTACCATCTGGAGGACAATGTTTTAAAAAGAAAACCTGTGACTCTTTAAACGTCTGTGCTTTTGCAAACAAACGTGTTAAAACCCCAAATCCTCATATGCAGGTTTCACAGCTATATTACTCCCAATCTGTTACATGTACCGTAGATACTCGAGTATAGCGTGACCCGAATATAACGCGTTGGATAGAGATTTATTATGGAAAGGAGATAATATTCAAGACGCGAATATAACGCGAGGAACAAAATTATACTGTACTGGTAAACAATTAAAATCCTTCCAGGTTCTTTTAACACAGTCAGGCTACCCCTCAGGCCAGGGTGCTCTACTCTAGAATGATTGCAGTTGTTAGTAAGTATGAAGCCGCCGGCCACCCGTCTTTATTAGCGATTAGATGGCCGGCGGAGGCGAGCGAGGTGAATGATCGGCTTAAACCGAGCGTGCCCTCTGGCCGTGATGGATCCCACCTCTCCCAAATCCGGGAGTTCCTGAAGTGTTTGCAAGCATCAGGGAGCCCGCATTAACGTCGGCGTGACTACCGGAACTTCCGGGAGACTTGGGATCCAGATCAGGGCAAAATTTTTTTATTTTTTTTTAAATTCTTTATTTAGAGAATTATACATAACAAGAAATTCACGAAATCAAACGTAGAAAAAGACAGCCGTCTAGGGCTGGCCAAACTAACTACGGTCAGCCAGTCAGATAATGTAAGATGCAAGAAGTAACAGGTCAATAAGGGAATAATAAAAACAAAAAGCAAGAAGTCCCAACCTCAGTGAAGGAAGAAAACACAAAAGTAGGACTATCAACGTAAATGCCATAAATTGTCCTGATAAATTATACTCAGAGCTTATCTATAGACCAGTGACACGTAAACAGAGAAGAAAAAAGCTGGGGGGGGGTAAACAATATCGCTCAGGTCTCAGTCTGGCTGAAGTTCCGGAGGGTCCGGCGAGATGCCCGCCGCTTCAAGGTCGGACCAGGCGGTTTCAGGGTCATTGATGGTGTAGGGGACATTATTATGTGTCACCACCAATGCTCCCGCCAAGCCCCACCGATAACGGATCCCCCTCCGACGAAGAACCGCAGTCAAAGGACGGAACCGCCTGCGAGCAAGCAGAGTCTGCAATGGAAGGTCGTGATACAAAGCCAACGTGGAGCCCTCAAATTTCACTGGATCTCTTGCGCCAGGAGCAGACATAAGCTTGACCTTAAATGCTATGTCACGAAAGGCCACCACGACATCACGGGATGTCCCCTTCGAAAGCGCCGCAGGTCTCCGAACCCTGAATACCGATCCGATCACATCTGGCTTGTCAGGAGGGAGTCCCGCCATCCGAAGGGCCAAACGAGACACATAAGCTGGGAGTTCATCCGACGACACAGAGTCCGGGATGCCTCTGACCCTGACGTTACGACAGCGGTGTCTTGTTTCCAGCATCTCCACAGAGCGGTACAAAAGCTCGACCTGGGATCTTAGACCAGCGACCTGTCCCAACAGGTGAGTATGTTCCGATAGCACTGTAGAGGTCGTCGCCTGCACTGCTGTCACCTGCGCACGGATTGTTGCAACCTGCTCCCGAACCGCCGCCACTTCAGGTTTCCACACCCCCCGGATCTCCCGGAGTTCGTCCAGGATCCTCCGAAGGTCTCTTTTCGTAAGAGGAAGATCATCATCCTCCTCCTGCCGACTTTCCTCAGGCCGTGTCATACGGGTTTCGAGTGAGGTCGCTCTCGTTTGTTGCGGTTTGGCACCCGGTCTCAAAACGTCCTGTCGTAATGAAGCCACACTACTGCTGGCTGAAAGCTGGTGTTCCTCGGCCGAATCCCCGTCAGAGAGGCCACCAGCAGCAAGTGAGGCACTCAAAGACGCCGTCAGCGCTGCTTTTCGTTTCTTTTGCACCTTTTTTTTTTTTTTTTGCTGCTGCAGATAGTGGTTGGGAGTCTGGTGTCCGAGATTGTGGGGAGATCCAGGTCATCGCAGAGCTACCACCCGAGTGCCAGGGGTCCTCTTTATCTTCCGAAAAGTCATAGCCCGGGGGGAGGGAGGAGGAGATTGCATCTCCCTTCGAAGTGGACCCACCTCTCATGGAGTCCCAAATGTCCCTCTGTCTGGACCGCAGCTTCTGTGAGCGACCGGTGGGCATGTCACCAAAAGCGCAGGCACAAGGAAGAAGAAGAGCGGTAAAAGGTCTCAGCAATCTCCTTCCAGGCTTCTAAAATGGCCGCTAGTACTAGGCCCCGATTGTGCCGCGGGGGTTAATCCGCTCCGGAGCGTCAATTTCAGGGGTAAGGCAAACTCACCGAGTCCCCCAGAGACCGTAGAGCGTTTCTCAAGTGCGAGCAAGCGGCGGAAATAACCTTAAAAACCGTGTTTATCACGGAGCTTCTTCAACATGCAGCCGCTCGCTTCCCCGGCTAGCTCCGCCGCCCCCAAATTTTTTTTTTACTCCCGATGCAGATGCCTCGAATATAACACAACCCCTCCAATTTTATGATAAATTGTTGTCACCAAAAATCTAGCGGTATACTCGAGTATCTACCGTGTGCATGAGTGTGGCTGAATGAAATTCCTCTGAAGAGCATTTCTGTCTCTTCATGTGAAAACGTAATCCCCATGGTGACATACTATAAGAAAAGGTTCACCATAGTGTAACATGGCATATCGCCAGAGTTACAATAAATTGCATAAACTCAGATTAAATACGAAATACATCCTTTCTTGCTAAACAAAGACAGACTATACAGGCCTACCGTTATTCTTCCATACAAATCCACTGAATATGGGAGATTTACAGTTATGCCTGCTAAGTTATAAAAGCACAAAGTAAAGCAAAATATTGTACATCATAGTCAGGTCTCCACTGACCCAGGAAAACACATCCTTAAGTACAATGATGGAAATCTGTCATTTTGGAATAAACAAAGATTTATTTTTGCTGCACGATTAATATCTTTTTTAGATTATTTTGTATTACCAGCAATAAGATTTAAGATTTAAATGTATGAACCATAATGTTATTTTCATCCTATGTTACTATGCACTTTGTAAATAATATATATTGTTTATATAAATGGCTTTTAGTCACATCTTAACCAAACTTACTCAGATGCTTTGCAAGTGTATGAGATTGGTTTGCAGTAGTTACTTCTAGTAGCAGTGTGAGCAGCATTCTTTACATCTACGTGAGCATAATAATTGACTTTACATATACGGTAACTGGCTGCCTGCAGGACATAGACGGAGGCTCTGTAGGCACGCTCAGGTGTGGGCATTAAGTAGACTGGTTCCAGTAACATGCTACTCCACCCACCAGTCAGTGATCCAACATTGTAGCGCTTTTCTTCAGTCCTGAGTATTGCTACTCCTGTTACCTGCAATCTACCCTGCTTTCTCAGCTTGCTCCTTAGCATCCTTCCTTCAAAGTACCCTTTTACTTTCGAGGAACATCCAGGTTCCTGTTGCAACTATTACTACATTTCCCATTATCCTCTGTATGGTCAGCCCTATTCGTTTACTGCCCCTCTTCCCTATCCCATCTGGCTCTCCTATATCCTGCTATCCACCACTCTCCACCCATCCTTGTGTACGTGCACCAGTGCATACTGGACTCCTATTCCGTCATCCGAGTACCCACCTGGTGCCAACCCTGACAAAGTGTGATAGGTGACTCCAAGATAAATCAAGGAGATATGGCAGGTGTTGAAAATAAACGCGAGAATGAGGTGTACGAGTTCGACAAGGCTATAGCAGAGATCTCTGGTATAAGAACCTGGCCGTGAACTTTATAGCAGATGGAGACCAGCTCTGTGTATGGGGAGGTATGGTACATGCGATCCAAGGCACTGTGTCTGAATGTGCAGGATCTCAGATGCTAGATTGGTCCCTGGGCAGCATTAACGCATAGAAGCTCTGAGGATGAATCTGTAACATTTATGTGCCATGTCAAATAGATTTGTGTTTTTAGATTGTAGTACAGCCGAGACACGGTTTCTTTTTAACACTACCAGTGCTTTGGTTCCAGTCCTAGTACTTTTTTTTGTGTGTGAGTAATCCATTGTACAGTAGATAAAAAAAGCTAACTATACATCCGCTGCTGGTGCAGGAAGCTACTTGCCAATCCTTGCTGAACTATTTTATTTCTCTTAAAATTAATCGGTCATTTGCCTTTATACCTCTTCCATAGAGCCCTGTCAGGGCTTAATAAGGAGCTTTTTTTAAATTAGTCTAAAGGATTTGTAATGAAATATATTCACTGCTGATTGATTTCGGAATGTTGTGCTTGATTGTATCCCACTAGCTACACTTTGGTTTGCAGTGTGCACCTTTCATTTGCTTTAATTTTGCTTGTTAATCATCATATCTGTAACAACTTGCTGGTGACCTCAATTCCCAAACGCTCGCTCGCTGTCTTGTCCAGCAGCGATGGATTACCAGCAACTCTGTGGCCTCTAACCACGTGAAATACAGATAAACTCACATTAATGGTGCATATATAGTATGAGGCGCAGTGGTTGAAATCCTTCCGCGGCGAATGTTTAAAGGACGTATTCGAGTCCTTTTGTGTTTGGGATTACATACCAAGGAGGCAAGTTCTTTTGAAAACAAAATCAACATTTAAAAACAAGATGAAAAGATAAAATATAGGAGGATTCACCAAGTTATCTGACAGAAAGTAATAAGGGCTAAATCAAACTGGTATTGCATCAGAGAGACAGCCTCCACATTGCAGATAAAAGTGAACCAGATTGATAATATTGCACAAGGTCAAGTGCTTTCCTCTTTGTATGAATCTCTGAAACCGAAAGAATTGCTTCATCAGACACACAATGTAACTTTACATAGCAAAGAATACGCACATAGGCTGGTGCTAAATAATAGATCAAAAGGCATCAAATTGATTTTGTCATCTCTCATTAGTGATACATGTTGGATTCATCAGTCCTTTGTCAATATAACGGTGTCGCAAAATTGTTTTATGACTATCAACATAAAAAGCTGCTTGAATTTGGCAAGCCACGTTTCTTATGCTCTCCAAGTAACATTTATGTACATAAGTATGTATACAGACCTCAAACAATTCGATATATATATATATATAGCAGTATATCACTGTCCAAATGCATAGGTGATGTGTTCTGATAGACTATTTATTCTTATGAACCTGTCCCCCCCCCCAATATTTTTTGTACAGGAACAAGGCAAAGTTGGGGTGACATTTAACATTGGCAACATGGATATATCCATCAGAGAGGAGAGCATGCCTGTAAATGATGGTAAATACCATATGGTGAGGTACACACGCAATGGAGGAAACGCAACCTTACAAGTTGACACCTGGTCCATCAATGAACACTTCCCAGGAGGTAAGATGCCATCCTTGTAAGGGATAATTTGGTTTCTTAACATAAAACTCATGAGATGACACAATCACAGTCCTGCTTATCTGTGAGAGGTTGATCTGAATGCTTATCTAGCAGTTATTTATAAAAGCTGAATAAAAACTTGTTATTGGGGGGGACGTAATAAAGGAGTAAATGTAATGATATTGCCGTAAATTTCCAACAGACTCGAATACCTGTGTGGGCATTTTATTTTCTCCCCAAAATATAAACACATGTTGTATTTTTTTCTTCTTAATATGACCCTTTAATCTACCCCATGATATCTTAAGTGGAACTGTCAAAAATGTATGCATGGCGTTTTTTTCCATGCCATGTGCTCTTATTTGGCTTTCCTTGACAGCTATCTCTTGTTACATAAATTTTAATCTTGGAAAGAAAACCTAACCCTTACTAAACAGTCTGAGGGTAAAAAACATCTCCGCACCACAACAGAATTAACTTCAGCAGCATCGCACGGAGGTCAACCACAGTACATGCCATGTATTAACTTAAAACATTGTGTATCTAGTGTTACAGGAATGGAGTATCAATGCATGGAATATCTGATGCTCATAAATATTTGATATTTCAAGTCATGGCAGAGGATGGGTATATGTGCTCTGGTTTGGTGAGACGAGCAATACGTATCTGTGCCAGTGTCATCCTGAAATGTCAGTGAAGGGACTCTTTGGCTTTTGCCAGGTTCTGCTGCCCAAGCGGACGTTCTGGAAGTAAATTCACATATCTATTCCCAGTCTGTGCGTGCCAGCACAGACTCAGGAAAGCCATACACCGCTCCGTAAACTCCGGTCTCACAGATCTATTGAGCTGGTTTCCTGAAAGGCCCTACACAAGCCAGTTGTAAATCGCTTATATCATAAAATCGTTTTTGCACTTACAGAATTGGGGATCGAGCCCCACTTTATTCATGTTAAGGTGATCAAGCACCATTTGTACGTTTACGGTGGAAAGAAGAATCATTTACTCTGTATTTCCAGAAGTAACTTGGATGCACTGACCATTAAACCATGCCTTCCCCGGCAATCACACACCCCGATCCCAGTGATCCTTGTTCTGCGGCTTGTGATCTGACAAGCTCGATACAATTAACACTATCAAAGAGGCTCTTTTCTCCTCCTGGTAAAAGACTCTCAGAAGCCGATAAGCTTTTCAAGTCTGACTGTGAACTCTAATCCAGAGATTAAACACTGCCATCAGGAGAGTGGGAAACCATGTCCTTTCATTTTTTATTAAATGGGGAAAGTCTGCGTATGTTAAGACATATGTTAGTCATATTGAATTACATGGAAAATGCTTTAAAGTGAAAGCTTCCTGGTGTTTGTTAGCATTACATTATGCAGGCAGGACCAGCGTGGTTATGTATGTTAATGGAAATGGTGTGAAATCATCCTACATCTGCGTATCTGTGACTGCTCAGCTCTTTATAAAACGTTACGGAACGGAATTAGGATTAGATCCGCAGATCGAGTATCCCTAATCCAGAATGCTGACATGCTCCAAATCTGAACATTTTTCAGGCTGTATGTGTAATTTGTGTATATGAAGTCTAAATGGGTTTCATGGTTAGACTTGGGTCCCATCCCAAAGATATCTCGGTATATGCAAATAATCCAAAATTCCAAAAGAATCCCAAATCCAAAACACTTCTGGTGCCTAAGCATTTCAGATAAACAATGATCAGCCTGTATATAACATGAGGAAATCTGTTAATTTTATGCAAAAAAGGTTGGATAAATGAGAAAATTCTGATTAAAGTCATGATAAAATGCACATGTACTGATGCCTGTTAATTAAGCGTGGGGATAATATGCCTGCGCTTAGTATGTGCAGTATATGTGAATTCCGGTTTTCAAAGTAGGGTGTTTATCAGGGGAACTGTCGGAATTTGAATTTATGGGAATACTAGGTTCTCTGATGGCTCATACATAAAGCCATGGGGCAGTGGGAATTAGAGGCCACCTGCACAGCTCATTGAAAACCCAGCAGAATCAGTGATAATTGTCATAATTAGTAGTGAATCAATCAGAGCACTGAACAAAAGCAGCAGAGCTGCAGCAGACGGATCTCAGCAGGACCTGGTTTCTATTGCTAACTCATGTTGTGAAGCCAGCAGTCCTAATCCCACTGAATATCTTCAGTACTTTGTGTGTTTTTGAAGAAGTAGCCCGCTTTTGCTTGTTCTGCACAAAGAATAAGCTATTTGTTTCAGAACACATCGTAAAGGATGTGTATAGAAGACACTGAACAATGTGTCAAGTTACACGTACAACGTACACACGATTTAACGCTATTTCATATGCACCCATTATATGCTGAATGAGAGTACAAAGATCAGGCTTTTAAAAATCTGTTCAGGGAGAATCTTGAAAACTACAGCGTGAAAATCCAAAATGAACTGAAAAGGGACGGTGATGGGAAGGAAAATCCACATTATGTCTATGTGAGAACACAATGGATAGAAAATAAGCGGAGGACAGAGATGAGAGACATACAAGCAGATTTCACACAAAAGGACCATAACAGACTGCAAATTCCAGGAGACGAAACCCTACAGTAAAAGGCCACTAAATGGACCGGCCATATTCAACTAAGGGTAGAAAACATTGGCAGCAGATGTAAAATAGATGCTGTGTTCAACATAACAAAAAAAAATAACACCGGAAAGCAAAATATGTCTCTCAGATGGTATCTAGGGGCAGAGAATACACACCTGTAGGTATGTAAGCAGTCAAGAAATGCTAATTCTCAGGAGCGACTCAAAGCTATATGTAGAAGAGACATTATCTACTATCACACCATCAAAAAGGTTAATGAACCCGTCTCGGGTCACTTATGACGGCCCTCTTTTTTTTTTTTTGTTTTACCGCAAGTTCGCTTACCACGGGCCCCAGTACAAGTGAAGCAATAAACGGATTGGGGTAAAGGATCATTTGCCTTATTCCACCAGTCTTTTTTTTTTATTAAATTTTTTTTTAAAATTTTAAACTAGCTGCAGAGTTTCGGGAAATCCCCTAGAATGCATCAGTATGACCGAGTGTTACAGGGGGCTATTTGGAGGTTTACAGTCAAAACTAGAAGGCAGAACATGCAACAAAATTTATGACAATTGGACACTTTTCTCACCGGTTTATACAAAATTTTCACCTTAAAATGACCGTTTTTAAAATGACCGTTTTCATTCAAAATAAGTTTTGCAACTTGTACTATCTGCTCATTCCTAGGGCTAATGCTACATAGTTGGCAGATACAATGTATAGCTTGGGCAAAGATAGAGTAACCACAAGTTAAGGTCATATAGGTAACAATTACCTCTCGACCTGTAATACCAAGCTAAGCAATAATGGCAGAATGAGGCCTCTAAGCAATTACCCGGCCTCACATAATCACTACTGTTGATCTTTAATAGGACCCGGGAGTATTCATGAAACAAAGGTCTGCAATGAGAAGAAGAGAGCGAAAACCTTAAGTAGAAACATGTCCCAACCATTCGGTCTTTCTGTGGGACATTTCTGCGAGACCGCCAGTAAAAGAGGGGACCACAGCTAATGGAAGAAACACAGAATCTGAAAGATACCTATTACACAGGGAAAAAAAACACCTTTGGTCAAGAGAGCCTATCTCTGAAAGTCTGACCGCTAGAGAGGGACAGGCTCATGAGAGGCAGCTAGTGCTAGAAGATGGCTTGAGAGACTGTTAGTCTCCAAGACTTATCTTTGCTGAGAGACTGCCACGGTCAGAGGAAACACTCAGTGTGAGTGACAGAAAACACTATATGCTGGAAGCATCAGCGAGAGGAACATTTGCAGATCTGGTTTTTACATGGTTTTATCACGTCGCGTCTGAGGACTGATTTGTGATTATAAATTCACTGCATAATTCGCTTAGTGTTTTTTAATACCGACTTTCATCTTACTGTTAATTTCACTGAATAAAGTGCTGGCCGTTGCTGGTTTCAAACGTCGGCAATAATTGATCTTTAAAAGAGTAAATTTTTCAATGAAATTTAATTTAACCCCATCAAAAAACCTGCTTAAATGCCAGCTACCACTAAACGCCATTCAGGAGCTCTACTAGCAATGATATACATCCTAGTGTATATACAGTATTCCTAATATTGTTTTTTGAACCTTAAGGGAACACAGAACAGCATCAAAAGCCGAAGGTGCCCTATAAAATACCACGGACGCCCGATGATGGGCAGCAGGATAAAGGTAACGGTGTTTAATGCTCTGTGTAAGCCCCTGGCATGATCTGTTACATGCATGCTACTCCTTTCATGCAAGTCTCCAAGGGAATAGATTTGTACAGCGGTGATTTTCTACAAACAGAATCTCCTTGTTACTTCAGCCGAGAGGTTTCTGTTCTCCACTTGCCATTTTTCCTCAAGGGAAGGTACAGCCGCTAAATAAAAGTATGGATCAGCTGAAATTCACCGCTGGACTTGTACCTTGAACTTGCACTGCAAATATTCTCGATCATCCTGAGAGTCTCTATCTGGCAAACTCCGTTTTAGCTACGTTTTACTGCATTCGCCTTCAGGAAGGCTCTGGAAATAATTTTGTTTTGTAGAATTCAAATAAATTCCATTCTAAATATACCCAATTAGTTCATAAATGCAATTGTATATTGTCAGCCAATCGGCAGTTAATTCGGCGAGTTTATGGCCAATCAGAGACAACAATTCAGTAATGATGCCCGAGTACCCCTGCATGCCACTGTCTGCATGTTACTCTTGTCCTAACTTGTTGCTTGTGTTTGACGCATGACGGCTGCACGATTCGTCATTAAAAACAAACTACTAACATGTTTTGAAACACTAAATGAGAACAAAATACCATTTGCATTTACTCAAATTCACTGAATTAATAAAAGGCTGTTCTTATCGATCGGCAAAAGCCGTTTTATTTTGCTTGTGAAGCAACATTTTGAACATGTTACAAAATGCTGCATCAATCCATTTGGTTAAAAGGTTGCTTCATTTGAACAAATCAACTGCTCCTGACCACTGTCAAAGTGCAGTGGTGTGTTCTGCACTGAATTAATAATGGACGTATTTATAGCATTATTTATAGTTATTCATCGGATTACTACTTTTGAGAATTTTATGTCAGGTAGAGATGCCCAGCACTACTTTATATGCAAGTAAAATATGTATTAGGGAAAAAAATGCTAACACGTGTATAGGTTCCTTATCAAACACCTTGTGTTGGGCATGACCTGTGCAATTCAAGTTTCCGACTTACATGGAAAAGCACTGCAGTATGACAAGGTTATAATGCTGGCTGGATTTTACAAAAAAGTTATGCAGGTTATTGTGTATGAAACACCATAAAACAGCAAAACCGTTCTTGGCTTTTTATTATTCTTTTTTCATGTAAAAAAATACACCTTTCATGGGCAAAAACATTTTTTGCCCGATTGACTGGGCATCTCTCCAAGTATGTCAGCATTTTTCACTGACCTATATAATTGGGGGAAAACCAAGCTATTCCATTTTAAAGATTCCTCCTCTGCCAATGATTAGCACCATGTTGCAGGGAGTGCGGCCGCAGCAAGAGACGTCCTGCAGGACGGCCCCTACTCAGTCATGCTTATGTGTATGTATAATATATAATTTTATCAGTCTTGCACTCAGAATAAGTACATACAGAAGAAGCCCGGAGTCTAGTGGTAACTTGCGTTACTGCTTGGCTTTTTTTTTTTGCCTGAATAAGGACTGCTTGCACATGTTAAAGTCACTCTTGCGCTCTAATGAGCGATTACACTGAGCGATAACAAAAACCCCCAGATAAAAAGCTATGGATGTTTACATTTCTAAATGATATATAGAATTTGGTTCCAGGTATGATTCTACAGTTTCAATTCTAAAGTTCACCTTTGAAACAATAATGCACTCCCTATTTTATTTGACCTGCAACTATGAAAACCAAGCCTGTATGGTATTCCCCAAATCAAGATAAAGTTTTGTATCTACTTTGAGGGAATGGTTTTCAGTTGCGTTTATTATGTCAAAATTATTGTAGCTGAAACTATACAAATGTGTTTTGGCCTGGCACTCAGAGGGTTAATATGATATTCTATAATAATAATCTGAAAATCTGAGCAGGTCATTTTGAGTTTAATATCCAGTAACAAAATGTGTCCAAGCCCAGCAAAAAGGTGTTTAACACATTTAAAGCCACACTTGGAGGCACAAGCAATGCAGCCTCCAAGCAGGACACATGCAATGATGGAGCTATCAGTCAGTGGTAGTCTTGAACACTTTTGCCAAAGTTCAACACACTCATTCACATGGAGTTAAAAAATCAAAATTACATGCATAATCAATGTACATTAAAGGTGAACAGCTCGAAGAATTGTTTCCAATTGGATGCCAGCCGAGCTGCAGAGTCTTAAAACTCCATAAATCCTTGCAATCCACTGCAATTCTAAGAAAGTGTGCAGGAGCCTTGTTCGTGATATATAACCTATGGAGCAAAGTGTTTTGCTTGAAATGTCCCTTTAAGTCTTAAAGGGGGACGACAACCCATCGGTCATCATTTGTGCAAATCACAAGCTGTCATCAGTATTGTTGAGCGTCTGTATGACATCATTATGCCACTCCCTATGGTGGTTTGTTCAAAGGTCAGGATTATCTTTTGATACTACATACCTACAGCTGAGCACAGAATCCGGAGACTTGGCCAGGTCTGTCTACTGCAATGTTGAAGAGCAAGAAGGCTTCCTTAAAAAGTTTATTAGTAAACACTTTTAGTTATACGGACTAGTAATACCTATTATTTTTTTTTCTGTGGCTTGTAATAAAATGGTGTACATAATGAGTATTCTGACATGAGGTTCTGTGTTTACCGCTAACCAGACTTTGTGCCTGTGCGATGCAGAACCGGACTTGTAGAGATGCATGATGAATGAATTCCTGCCTGGTCTGTTGACTTTGCGTGACACCCCAAGAAACCATGTTCCTTAACAACATCCACATGGATATGAACCCACTGTCATAAATTTGCACGTCATACATGGTGGGATATATGGTCGCTTGCTTATAATATAGACCACCAGCTTCTACAAACATTTACTACTGTTTGGCATCAACATGGCTTGGAATACACAAAATATCTCCGCCAAAAGAGTAACCAGTCAAGAGAGTGACTACAGTGATCATAACTGTCTTCAAACTGTTAAAGTAATCAGTGATATTGATATTTAGTATCCGCTGATCCTATAAAAGCGACAAACATGACCAGCATGTACAAGGAGAGAGAGTCAGCACCTCCAGTATTTAAGTCCAAGGGGGTAGGCAGCTTCAATAGTAAGAGCAGGGCAGGCATGCACACACTGTAATGATTACCAAGAGTGTCACAGCTCCTGCAATGCAGGAAGGAATTGCAGTGATTTATAACAAGGAGATAGGCAGTGAAGGACAGCATAAGCATCAGGATAGACAGGAAAATGCCTCCTGTAACACTAAGGGGCAAGATCCAATACTGATGGTTAACAGTAACCAGGCTTTTAGGCTAGGGTCAGATTAACGCATTTTTTGCGTTGTCTGTGAAAAAGTGCGTTCAAACGAATGGACGTATTTTTTCACGGAATACGCAATAGCAGTCATACGATGCGCATTAGCCGCATTTACGTCCATGATTTTGTACATATCATCAATAAAACACTTTTTGCGTCTGGACGTCATGTTGGCCGGACACTAGCAGCGTCTGACATCTCCTAATCACGCACCCACGCCGCTAGTGGACGCAGCGCACTCTGTAGGTCAGTACTAGCGGTTTCACGTTCTCAAAAAAATGCATTTGTTTGCCACTTGCGTTGCCCGGCCGAACTTTCGTGTGGCAGTACTTCGTGTATTGCCCGTCATTTGCTGCTACTACGGCTGTGATAAAGTGTGGCTGCACGAGCGTTCATCTGACCCCAGCCTAAGAGTCAAGTGCTGCAATAGAGTCACCTAATTGAGTATAGGTCTTTGTCTAAAGAGCTGACAAAGGTGTGTACGAGTTGAACTAGTGTGGTTCACCTTGTGCATCTCCTACCAAAGCTATAGAACCAAGCAACAGAGACACAGGGAACAGAGCCAAAAAGTGTGCACATCTCAGACCACCTCTGATTCACATGTGTGTACTTGGCAATGTATTTGCATGTGTCGGAGGTGGACAAGCTGACTTGTTTTGGTCTTAGCAAGTGTTTAGATATAAATGGAAAAAGAGAGAGCTGTGTTCATTCTAGACGGCCATAAACTAGAGTAGGTAAAAAGATAAAGACAATCAGCACCTGTAACAAAACCATAGATGGTCATTAGCAGAAATTAGGGTCAAGGGGCTGCTACAACAAGAGTTTTAACATAAGGAAGAGAAAACATACAGATTGTGACGTTTAAGAAAGGCCGAGAGGATGGCTTGTTCACCTGATTTGGACAGGTATGCACACTGAAGTCAACAGCCTTTCCATCTCTATCACTGCCATGTCATAGCTACTGCTTTACCCAACATTCTGCAGCAACCAGTACTTAACAGCAGCAATCCGTGAAACATTTCCACCGCGGTGAATCCTGTTCGGGCCGAGCCACTGCACTTTTCCCAAACACCGCCCACGGTATAAGGGTGGCTTATATTTTTCTTTTTGTCTCACTGCTGTGGTTTCTGTGGAAACTCTTGGCAGCCATTTTTATCCATACCAGGGTCCCTGTCTTCCAGGGCTCATTATCTCAGGAATGGAAGATGGCACGAGACTCCTGAATCCGGAGTTCAAGAGAGTGGGACCTCTCCTTCCAAAAGGTACTTAAAAGCATGGCTGCATGCTTTCTACAACAGAAACCTAGGGCTACATTGATGACCTGCCCTCTTGGCTAAGCCACCTGTAATCATTACTGGTAAACAAAAGGAGATTTTGCATTGAACACATAACCGGTTTAACAAAGAAACCACAATACAGAACAAGTATTAATGTGCTCCAAGCAGTGTGCATGACACAAAACGCTGCTAAACATAATGGTTATAAACAAGGAAAATAATCAAAATATACAGAGTAAGTAATTACCACCTGCCAATACTCCCTGTATTACTATTGTGTTAGTAGTACCACAAAATATGTTTTCTGTGTATTAAACCAACACCTGCAGATCCGGTCGCCATTTGAAAATGTTTTGAAAACGTACTCTTGGTGTAAAATATTTTTAAAGGTATTTATTTGCATGCGTCTCATTGCACTGATTGAAACTTACTATATCCTGTTATAAAAGGTCCTATGAAAGTTTGGGCCACTTGTAACATTGTTTGTCAGTAACTAATTACACATGTATACTAGTCAGACGGTTGAACAGCATGGTATTGTAAAACTCAAATAGTCGTGTGCCAGATACACGTAATGTGTGCACGGGCAAGGAAAATAAACGGATCCACCACATTGCTGATATTATACATAATACATTACTACTTCACGATGGAAGACCAAGCGACTGTAAAACCTTAGGTAGTTTTATTCTTCGTTAAATCACCAAAGTATACCATACAAAGCACATGTTGCATATGGTCCTGTACTCACAAAAATACTGCTGGGGAATGAATACTGCATTATTAGGCCAGCAAATTCATATTTTTTATAATATTTCTAAGTGTTGAAAGGAGTTTGGGCAGGATTCTATCTTTTCATTTTGAGACCTGAGCAGCAAAAGGGTTTATTTATTTACTAGACATGGAGAGGTTTTACAGAAAACCCAAGGTCTTCTATTAAGGGAGGAGGTTATCCGGATAATAGGACAAATGGGCTGGAGTAAGGGCATTGTGCACCATGGTACGTGGCTCTTTCTGTGTGAGTTAGGGGATTAAGCCAGAGAACACATTTTCATAAGAGAAAGTCAGCGCAAGATCGCTACAGGAACCCCAAGGTTATAAATCAATTTGATTGGATAAACAGAACTGAATACTATGAAATAAAGGAATAACATGGCCAACAGAATGATAAACAGTAGCCATCATTGATTGTATTCAGTGCATTTAGACCCCTTGTTATTTAGCCATTTTTATTTTTTTTAATTAATTTTTTTACCACCTCAATCTACACTCAATATCACATGACAAAAAAAAAAGGATTTTTTTAACAACATTGCATATTTGTTAAAAAAATAAAGGGCTGAAATATCCCATTGAAAAAAAATTAGCCTGTCAAGGCTGAAAACTGACAATTTCTTTATTATTTATAACAGATACTGGTACACTGATAAAAAACATACATTTGGAATAGATTAAAACTGCCTGTTGTCAATCGATCGATAATTGGAATTTTTTGCTGATTCAGGGTTATGTCCCTTTTTCTGACTATTATCTGCACTATATAGGTTGTGCTTGTACCTATCTTTTCTGAAATATCACATTGGCATAAGCGTTCAGGTACTTTGCTATGACAGTTGAAGCCTTATTCCAATTGAGCCAGTAACGGGAAGTCGCTAAAGGTAAATATTGGCACAAACTGATAACCCTTACCGCAGGGATGTAACACTCCGACCCCCTCATATGTTGCAGTACTACAACTCCCATGATCTTCTGATCTTCAATATTGTGGGCCATCAACATCTGGCGCAGCCTGAGTTTCACACCCCGGTGTTATTGGGTTCCTTGTTACCGACTCTGTTATGCTTGATCTGCTGAATAGTGACTGGAGTCATAACAGCAGGGAGCCACTAAATTAGAATAGCAGAATAATAATATAGTCCTAATTTTATGAAAATGCAATGCGGCAAAATACAAGCAAAACTATTTTGTGCTGCATGGTACACCTTGGTGTAAACGTCAGATGTTGTAAATTTCAGAGCGATTACTGGGCCTGATCACAAACGGGATGTTAAAGGCGTGACGCAAATGGAAAACGTTTGTGTCTGCTGTTTTCCATTTGCAGCTTGCCTTTACTGTACATATTACAACTCCGCTGCTCTGCCTGCAGCTGGCGTCGCCATACTGGAAAGCCGCAGGGTTATAACAGTCAGAGGCGGCTCTAGACTTGCTGAGGCCTTAGGAGAAGGCAAGATATGAGGCCCCTATTAAACACAGGACCATAAACGAGGCCATATACAAAGGTAATGACATAACCTAGCAGGGCCATTTATATCAATAATAACGGTGATTTAAAACAAAAGCAAAGAATCTTATTTACAGGGAGCAATTTCTAACATTGATTATAGTTTCAGACTCATTGCTTATTGCAATGCAGCTCTGTCATACACAGAGGACACCCTGAACATATGGAGGGCTCCAAAAAAGAGGATCATTCTACAAAGACGGGCAAAGTAGTTTGGGTCCAAAATAGGGATTACACACACACTAACAGTAAATTATATTTTACAAGCTAATAGAAAACAAAGTAGCGCCAGAAAATACAGGTATACGAATTTAAACACAATACATGTCCATCAACAGTCCCCCTTCTCTTTCTCCTCCTTTTCCAAAGTTCATCCCCTGCAGATGATGATATGAACTTGAGGTTTACTGCAAGAGAAAGAGAGGAGACCAAAAGAATTGCGCAGTATGTCAGTCCAATGATGTAATAAACAAGGTTTAGTATAGAACTCACATTCTTTTGAGCCTGTATCCGGCTCTAGAGTAAATCGCTTTATGGGTCTTAGATCAATTCAGGCACCCATCAACCCCTCGATGGATTGTTGTTCTCCGCCAATTATTCCTGTAGTGGATTGAAAAAAATACCGGGCATATCCCTAGTATAATACTGTATAAAACAATATGATATAGATTAGGCGGATTTTAAACTCACACTTTACTGAGCCCCAATTGGCTCCCAGAAAAACGCACAGGGATTATAAAGTAATCCCCAGACCTTCTTTTCAATCAGATAAACAGGAAGCAGCAATACTTAAAATTATTTAATAACATAAGTAATAAAACATAGCTACCAAACCAGAACGCGTTTCGCCCCAAAAAGGCTTCTTCAGCTGGTATCAATAGTCCCTTTGTCTGCTGCTCCCTTATATAGTTTAATACAAAGTGTTCATAAATCATTTACATGCTCAATTTAGACCAATTAAAAACATATGCGGTGGAATTGTCGATCCGCCATCTTGGCGCATGCATATTTACATTATTATCCACCTTGGAACGCGGAAATACAAGATCCCCGTTCGCTATCTTTATTGCCTTTCAGCCATTCTGGAACGCAAGATATCAACGCACCTATCCACAATCTTAGCGCCTGCAATTTAGTTCCGCGTTCCACGCCGGAACGCGGAACCATATATGGGTACTGCCGATAGATGGAGGTCCGACGCCGTAATTACAAGCGCCAGCCACTTCACCATCTAGCTCTTTACTTATTTATACCTCACGACCTACATATTGCAGATATCCCTTTCCCATTGGCAATATCAGGTCCTCATTCGCAATCATAAGTAACAATAGTGGCACTTAAATCCACTAACATGGACATCTTCAAATAAAATGCACATCTATATAACAAATCGTTATAGTCTATTCTATCGTGATATCAACTTCTCATAAGACCCAAAATCAAACTATTTCAATATTAGCAATATCCCACATAATTTGAATTAATTAGGGTATGAATTTCATTGTAGACACTTTCAATATCATCCATAAAAACCCATTATATTAATAAAATTATTAGGTAAACTATACAGAAAGTGCCCAGTTAGTATCAATTAATAATCATATCCATTGATTGGGATTCATTCCGTAGAATTCAATAAAATCTAAAGTGCTACGTGATGCATTTACAGTGTTATTTATTAATTTTATAATTTTTATTTAAAAAATAAATTTTAAAAAAATATTTTTAAATAAAAATTAGATTTGAGCATGGGATTTTTGGGTGGTTTGGTTTTGAGTGTTATGCTTTTCTGCTGAAGTAAAATCACTTAACACCAGGGTCTGAGAAACGTTAATTTTTTCAGAGTAACGTCAGGCGCATATGGGGAACGAGCAGGTTTGAATAACTCCTCCATCGGTTGGGACAACATTAGCGTGTCCCATACAAGCTATTGGAGATGTTAATGTACAGTAACCTGGCGCGCAATCCAAGATGCAAGTTTAGCTTGTGTGTTGGATGGAATTGGATGGGTAAAAAAGGAGCACAGCACTCTCTGATTCCAGGTTGTGATCAGGCCTATTATAGTATGGAGTTGTTTACTGTACAACAGTTGTACAGTTACACAAAGGCTGAAATATTACATTCCTAATGCCAACGTTGGTGCTCACACAGCGTTAACGTTAGCAATGGTTGCCCTAGCGCAGCGCGCCATATTACAATCCGACTGCTAACAGGTTAAAAAAAAATGTTGCCGATTTTGGATCTTACGCTTTTCAGCGAGGTTACTGTACTTTGTGCTCCCCATCTTAAGCATAGGGAGCGCAAAGAGTTAATCAGCGTTAGGATTACAAAGTCCTATCGCTAATTACCGTCCTGCTGCGGTTAACACGAAAGTTAACCACAGCTAGGACCTGGTGCTAACGGATTCCGCTTCTGTGGAATCAGTCAGCACCAGCCGAAAATAAAAACCAAAAATTGGATAACTCACCTCCCATCCCACGGCGAGAACAGCGGCTCCATTCACTTTTTCTCAGTCGGGAGCAGAGACAGACTGGGAGAAAAAAGTCCCCCAGTCTCACTCTGCCGAGCTGCCGGATCTTGCAAGGAGAGATCCTGCAGGTCATGTGACCGACAGCGTTAGCTTCAATGGAGTCCTATGGACTCATGGAGAGGATGCTCGTGGCGGCGCTTAGCTCGCGGGGCAGCATTTAGCGCTGCCTCTAGCATCCCGAGACTTAGCGCCATGTTACGGTGCAGGCTGCTGGATTAGCGCCTGCACTGTAATATCACGCTAAAACAGGGACGCTAAGGAGAAACTTGCAGGCACAGGTTTTTCTCCTTAGCGTCCCCATTTTAGTGTGGTGATCATAATATAGCCCATTCTGTTAATGGCATAGTGTCAGATTTGTTACTTTTTCACAACTTTAAATGTACAGAATATCAGCACCAGATATTGGCTATCGTACAGAAAGGCTGCCAATAATTGGAATCTGTATCAGTGCTAAAAAAATATATATTGGCCTATCCCTATAGTAAAGGGTGTAAATACGTATGCCAGTCTGATGACTCTGTAACAAAGCTGAAAACAGATTTTTGACAAACTATGGGGTACTAAGTGTAGAATGATATGCAAAAGTTGTTTAAAAGTTTGTTTAAAAAAAGTAAATCTGAATACACAGTTTATATATATATATATGTGTATATACACACACACAATGCTTAATCGCAAGATACAGTGAAACATCATACAGAGGGCTCTATTACATTCTTCACGTAAAAACGCACACGGAACGTGTGAATTTTTGCGCGACGCGTTAACGCACGTAAAACAACGCTGGTATTACAATCCTCGTGCATTTTTTCATCAGCGCAAAAACGCACGCGCAGCAACGTTGCGAGCAGAAATCAGTGTGCAATCAGAAATAAGAACCATAACTGTCTCACGTTAAGTTTTTGCGCTTGTCAAAGTCAATCTGCGCATATATGCTGTATAAAAAAAAAAACACACAACTTCTCCATTTTATTGGTTTGGTATGAGTAGAATGTGTATGTGTAACTATACTTTGCTGCGTTTTTTTTTTTTTGGCTGGTGTATTTGGTTTCGTCCAGATTGATTAAAGCTGGTGTTAATGGCAAATTCTAAGAGTTGCTAAAATTATGCGTGCAAAGGCTGAGCGTTACAAACTGCACATAGATTGTAATGCCATCCGCGTACCAGCGCACAAACTCATTTGCGCTCGCAATGTTAAGTATAGGACGCGCGTAGAACAGTAAGCTCGCGCAGCTTCACCCGCGGTACACGTATACGCGCGTTTGTTGCACTGAGATTGTAATATGACGTTCTGCGCAAAGGGTTTTTCCCCTCGTGTTAATGCGTTTTTGCACGGGCGCAAACGTATGCACAAAGAATGTAATAGAGCCCAGAGAAAATTAAATATTACTAATGTATCTCCAATGCACTGCACATTTATAAACACCTAGAAAATAAGGTTTTAGAACAGGGTTTAAAGGGACTCTCTAAAAAGCTAAGTCAGTATGTGAGTAGTGCGCCCCTCACTCCTGCCCCCATCTGGATAAAACGCTGGGTGAAATTGCCACCCAGCGTTACCAGGAGTCGAGTATTTGAATTTCCCAGCTGCCGGTCACCAGGTCGGTCACTAGTGACTTCAGCACGCAGAAGCCATGCCAATGTCAACCTGGGAGATTGCCCGCGATAGTGTGCGGTTTCAGAGAGGCAGCCAATCAGATCTTCGCAGGAGCCTGTAAGGAAGCTTGGGATCCAGTTACACATTTTTAGGACTCGGGCACAATTTGGATTGGATTTTCATAGAATAATGTTGCTATTATTCAGTGTCAACACAAATTTTGAATTGGTCATCAACGTGAACAAGAGTATGTGTGTGTGTATGTGTGTGTATAATATATATACACCTATATATATATATATACACACACACGCACACACACGCACACACACACACAATTTCAACATGACAGTCCAGGGATGTATCATGATTTTTTTTGCCTGTGGTAATGAATATTGCTGGTAAATTCATTATTGGCGTCTAAATCCGTCAGGAGTAATTTGCACTCATATTGAGTGTGCTTAGTCTATACCCAACAAGGATGGACTAGGATTACGAACACTTTGTTCTGGATTGTTTTATCACAAGTTAACTGCTCATGTGTCTGGTTTTAAAGTAGCACATGCATATATGAATATCAACATTTGCTTTCACGTGCTTGAATTTATACACAGTGAAGGGTTTCTCGTAAATGGCCAGAGCGAAGAATGGTTTCCTCTTTATTCACTATGCTTTAAATAATCTAAAACTAAAAGGCTTATGTGAAAACCATGCTTCCTTTCAATGGCTTTCTATCCAAAAGATGCAGTATGAGGAAATTACAGCCCTATGAACTCATTAGCAACTGGATAGAGTCTTTGATTGGTTGTCTATCAGGCGTAAAGCTGAATTGCTTATGTAGAAGTCAAGAAAAAGATCAAAAGTCAATTCCATGTGTGTTTTCTGTACTCTGTTCTGTCCTCTTGGACATGAAGATCAATATGTATTGTGATATTCGGGACTTAACCCTTTCAAGACGAGTGTGCTGAAAGAAAAAAAAATGTCCCTAGATGATGAGTGACTGTCATAGCGTGTCATCTGTTGGTGTACACTTTCCTCTCCTCACTTGATCCACCCAGGAACCGCTACTGCTGGTCAGGTCAGCCATCAGGGGGTGACAGCCCATGATATATTCAGTGACCCAGTGGCTCCAGGAGGTCCTGGACAAGCCCTGTGCACTTTGTCCAAGTGCCACAGACGTAAGGATACCTGGTGCCTCCCAGGACTGGCCCATAAAGATATCAACAAATTGTCTGGTGGGCCACGGTATGTGGGACTGGTAAGAGCATTCTGATTTATCGCTGAGGGAGCAATTCATATGGTCTGCACAAAGGTAGAGGTGCAGACCAAAGTTCTCCAAGGTTACACTTTTTATCACCATACTGGAGGGTGAGCGTTTACGGAAATGGGCAGCAGATGGGAGTGGGGCACCAACCAATGATTTAGTCAAGTAGTAGAATTATGAAGCCCTGCTGCTGGCTGTCTTTAATATGTGTCATGTCGGTTCGGCTCATCTACGTCACTGTGACCATTTGATTGGCTGTCACAGACCACGCGGTATTGTGATGTGAAATGTGTTGTCCAACGGATTAAAGTCAGATTAATCTATCAAATGCACCAGTGCTGTACATTACAAAGAAATAATGTTAGTACTTGGTTGTATGTCACTTGTGAGTTCACCAATTAGATAACAGATGCCCATTGTTCTGGACGACCAAATACGCAAACAGATGAGGGAAAAAAATGGACAAATAAGATTGCAGATTAAATAGAGCTAGAATAATTGTAGGTGGGTCAAGATCCTAGCCAAGCATCGGATGAACACAAAGGAGTAATATCAAATCCCCTAACGAGGAATAATTACCTATTATTCAATTAAAACAGATACTTTTATTGTTGAATTAAAAAATTGGAAGGGTTGTCAAAATTAGGACACAAATTAGTTTGTTAGTAAACTAATTTGTGTCCTAATTTTGACAACCCTTCCAATTTTTTAATTCAACAATAAAAGCATATGTTTTAATTGAATAATAGGTAATTATTCCTCGTTAGGGGATTTGATATACATCTTATTCAGTGTTCAATCACTAACCTATTCTATAGCCCTCAGCACAGTGTTTTTTTCAATCGGTTCTACAAAGGAGTAATAGTTTAGTCCTATGTATTGCCCACCATTATTATATGACTTGTCCTTTTTGATAGCACACCTGCTAATAATAAACTGAAAGTACAATCTACGCTTCTCGAATGCTACAAAATACCTCCGAAAAGTATTGACGGGAAAGTCATCTTGCAACAGGACATATACAGTGTGCTCTGCTAATATTGGCACCCTTTAATAAATATGAGCAAAAAAACTCTCCCCTCACCAGGGGTGAAAGTGGGGTTAACTCAGGTCACTGTAACCACTCAAATTACATCAAGCGGTCACGGTTTACGGTTTCGCAGCATTGGGATCCCCCCCTGTCTTCTTCAACTGAAGCAGACACCATCAGACCACACTCTTAAGTGGGCTGGATGCTCACTTGATGCCTCTCGGTGCTTCTACACATAGCCAAACTAGAAGGCTGTCCAACGCAGGCCGATTGACAACCTTCTAGTTCAGTGGTTCCCAACCGCGGTCCTCAACAGGTCAGGTTTGCGGGATATGTGAAGCACAGCGCAGGTGATATGATTTGCTGCTCAGTGATTGCAGTATTCAGCTTTTTCAAGGTGATCTGCAAAATCTGGCCTGTTAGGGGTACTTGAGGATCGCAGTTGGGAACCACTGTTCTAGTTGTTCTGCACACATGCATCATATTTAGGGGCACTGCGCACAGCGAAAAAGACTAAAATGTTCCTGAATAGTCTGCCTGTATATGCTCTGTTTTCAATTAAAACCGTTGCACCAACAGTCCTAGCCTAGATTTCTGTTTTTCCATTGTTCAGCCAAATAATTTGCCTGGTTTTAGACGATGGGGATAGGTAGAACGCTGCAGTGTGTGTGCAGCTCAAGTAATTTTGGGCCGGGTCAGATGAGTGCACTATGTGTGCCCGTACTGACGTGCCCCCCCGGCGTCTGCAGCAGTGTTGTGACGCTTCAGGGCCAGCCACACGCTGTAGCGCAAGTACGAATTGTGCGCACTACAAGCAGACGTTCTGAAAGCCTCCCCGTCGAAACGATTGATGCGCAGTCAATGCGGCTACAAAGTTCAATCCTCCATAGAGTGATCGAGCCTTGCAGCGCTGAGTTCACTAACTGTGCTCAGCGAGGTGGCCAGACTGGCGTCCGAGTGGAAGGAACGTCCGTGAGAGTGGACGTTCCTTCCACTCTGACGCCAAAGACGCTCGTCTGACCCCGGCCTTAGTAAGCAAATTGATGCCTTTCAACTCAACAGACATTTACCCTGTTCTCATACAAAGCTGAGGCAGTAAAAGCAATTTTTACAGTGATAATGAGCTCGATATTGATTTATGATGGTCAATATGGGACTACAGAGGATTCTATCGAAAGTTTCTGTGCGCTTTCACTCTATTCACTTTATTGAAAGAGCACGGTTTGCCAAACATGCAAACCACAACAAATGTAGGCGTTTCACAATTCTAAAATTTAAACTGTGACAGGAGAAGCTTCCTCTGCCACTGTTTCAATTCCCCTTTTAAGAGATGGTGGTATTTGGCTTGGCTACAAAAGTGAATATTCACCAGTGTTTGCAAATTAGGAAAACAACAGCGTTCTTTGAATAACCTCCTATGTTGACTAACAGGGGAATGGCAACAAGCTTTCACCTTCCATTCTCCTCTACCATCTGGAGAAGGTGGCCAGATGCTCCCACATACTGAGACATTAAAGGGAGAAGGAATAGGCTATCTAATGGTCTTTCACCAAAGAGAATGGGATGAACGCAAGGAAACATTCAACAAACCCCACATAGTCTAGCACAATATATGCTTAGTGAGTTTTCTCACAAAATGGGGAGCATATATCAAGCCAAGAGCTCCAAGAAGTCCTGCCCAGTGCTGCATTGTAATGTTCTTCCATAATAGACATCTCTAAACATGTTCTACTGCTAAACCCAGCATGAATGCATAATTAGGTACATATGCAGGTATGAATAGTGAAATTTAGGAACCTCAGGCAACACAAAGCATGTGATGTAATCCCTTTGTAATGGACATGACCTTCCTCTTTCTTTACTTGGGACAGGACTTTCCTGCAAGATGTATTCATTAACCCATCATATATATATAATTTTCTGCTGTCCCATTGCATGGGATTATTATTATTATTATTCTTTATTTATAAAGCGCCAGCATATTCCGCAGCGCTGTACAATAAGCACAGTATAGACAGGGTTACAATACATTGAACAACATTTGACAAACAGTACAGGAGGAGATGAGGGCCCTATTCCCGTAGGAACTCACAATCTGGGAGGGTTGGGGTTGGAAACAGGAGGAGAGGACTGTAAGGTGAGAGTGATTGATGGTTGCGTCAGTGAGTTGGGTGGTAGGCCTCCCTAAATAGGAATGTTTTCAGGGAGCGTTTGAAGGAAGAGAAGTTAGGGGAAAGTCTGACAGCACGAGGGAGAGCGTTCCAGAGAGTGGGGGCTGCGCGTGAGAAATCCTGCAGTCTATCATGGGAAGAGGTGATGCGGGGAGAAGCTAGGCGCAGGTCACTGTTTGACCTTAGGGAGCGGGCTGGGGTGTATTTGGTGATTAGTGAGGACAGGTAGTGGGGAGCTGAGTTAGTGAGGCTTTTGTAGGTAAGGATAAGGATTTTGAACTTAATTCTGCAGTGGATGGGGAGCCAGTGAAGGGACTCGCAGAGGGGAGCGGCAGAGACAGAGCGGCGGGTGAGGTGAATTAGCCTGGCGGAGGCGTTCAGGATGGATTGTAGGGGGGAGAGGTGGGACAGAGGGAGGCCAGATGGGATTGAAAGAGGTGGAGGGATTGAGTTGTAGCTATCACCTTTGGTGCATTCCTTGGCTGCATGAAGCGAAGCTGGTTGCTGCTGCAGGGTTACTGAACACTCTGCCGCAAATTGGTCAAACACGGCTTTGACTTCCTGATTCTACTGATCAGTAGCCAATCAGCAACGAGATTAGCTACCCTCCCCCTGCAACACACACTTTTTCAATCTATAAGGGCAGAATAAATCCTGACTGGTATTCTGTTGTTATGCGCTCCAAATGGGAGAGATTTGTCCCTGTTAATTTGGTGCCAGATCCAATATAAAACAAAGTATGCCACACAGATCGCATTATATATTTTACCATTTTAACAAACATTAAAAATTCTGCTGGTTGATTATCATTAAAATATGGAGTTGTGAAAAGATCTAACAACAATTTTAATTCAGTTCAATTCATGTACGCCTCGGATATCCCCACACACATAATAAAATGTGTATATTTAGCATTTGAGTTGGTGTATTATTCGGACTATAAAACCAGTTTACCATAAATTCAAGGTAAATGTCGAAACGTAAGATTATTTACATATCGTGTTTAATTGTTCGGGCAATGTAGTGTGTGACCCCCTTGGATGTGTGCTATTTTATCAAATGCCAGCACCAGTAACTGTGTTTTTCTTCCTCCTGCCTTGTCTCTTTCCTTCTGTAGGGCGGCCGCTGACCATCTTTAATACTCAGGCCCAGATCGCCATTGGTGGGAAGGACAGGGGTCGGCCGTTCCAAGGACAGCTCTCAGGATTATACTATAATGGTCTGAAAGTGCTACACCTGGCAGCTGAACACAGCCCTCATGTCAACATCAGTGGAAGTGTAAGGCTAGTCGGTGGGGAAATATTCATCCTTGGGACAACACCAACCACCTCCATGCCTCCGGAAATGTCCACCACCATTATGGAGACAACCACAACCCTGGCCACCACCACCACCAGGAAGAACCGCTCTCCTCCAGGATCTACGGTAGAGCACTCACTCTTGTGTCTGTCTGACACTGCGTGTCTTCTGATCTTTGTCCACTCAAAAGGTTTCTGTGTTTATTTCATTCATACTCTGTTTCCTATTAGACAACAATAGATGGTGGAACGCTTATTATTGAGGAACTGAATTAATAAATCAAACACTAGTTTTGGATACATTGGGCATATCACCACAAAATGTTAGGGAAGAGTGTATTAAATTATATGCCACAGCGAACAGTTTATTTTTTTTTGAAGATTTTAATTGAGGGCTGGTAGGTAATCTGGAAGCCAGATGGAATTCTTTGAACATATACAGGGTTATTCAGAGAAAGGTGAAACTCTGGAGAACTGTTGAAGTGAAAATTCTAGGTCAAAATGGCCGATTTGGAAAGTAAGAAATGGGGGAATTTTTCTGGTTTGGCTATTCTGACCTAGAATTTTCATTTCTCCAAAAGTTCTCCAGAGTTTCACCTTTCTCTGAATAAACCTGATAGAATTTGACCAGCGTTCCTATCTTTATTTGATTTCTGACCTCCATATGAATGTGTGCACGCTCTTATGGGTGCTGCAGGAACTATAAGGAATAGCTAAATACAGTTATTTCACATGAACACATCACCACCCAATTCATGAGACAAACAAATGGTACTTTGTCGCTTCTAATTACAGAAAAGTCCATGTTAATGTATTGGTACCTTACACACAAATTAAAATGGTACTAAAAGGAGTAAAAAAGGGCTACCGATTAAAAGAAAACAATAAAACTATATTAGAGATATCTGTTATGTACAAGTGGAATAGATAAGCAAAATGCCAACGATGATGGAGGTCACATTTTCAAGAGAGACTTCACTATCCAAGATCCTAAATGTTCCTTTACGCCAGAACTACTCATTCTTTTGTAGAGATTGACAGTCAGAGGTTTCAATCCTTTTTTTTTTCCTCTCCACCATTTGTCATGGTTGAATTTCCAGTAATACTGATTGAGTGCATGTCTCCATTGCGGTACTTCACCTGGGCACTTTTGCCTTAGATTTTTAGGCTTTAGTTATTTAGTTTTTAATTGCGAGGTTCGAACTTTCTCCACACATCAGAAAGAAAAACAAAATGAACAACAGTGAATTAAAAGGCGTTTCTTCTATTGTGAAAGAGTACAGTCCATAGATCATGTTTAGGTGCTGATGCTTTTGGCCACACTTTGTTTCAGATGCGAGGTGATGGGAAAATGGTATTTGATGGGGGGAAAAAAAGTCTTAGGGTCTTAACCCCTTCGCTGCAGAGGATGTGCGGGAATGTCCTCATTGACTGCCGCAATATGCAGGAGATGTTCCCCGCACGTCCTCCGCTTGCGGGAGACCAGTGAGAGATACTTGCCTCTCTCTCCGGGGTCCCACGGCATTCTGAGTTCTGTGTCGATGTAATTTTCAGGCAACCCCCCCGGCAATGCCGGGAGATCGCCTGAAAGGGAGGGGGGATCCTTTCGGATCTCTCCCGCCCGATCGGGAGGTCCCATATGAACAAGCCAGGCACCACTTAAAAGGGGAGAGTCTCCCCTTTTAAGTGGTGCCTGGCTTACCCCTCAGGCACCGAGCCGCGCTCTGGATCACTGCCTAGCTCTGGTGGGTGCCATCATCTTGGATGGCGGCTCCACCTCCGGGTCCCCCCTCGCTACCTGATGCCATCAAGCCATGCTAGCCAGGGAACCCCTAGCTGCCCGGGTATTTCCTAAGCAAGTATGGTGCCTGTTCAACGGCCGTGAAAGTCCCCATAGAAAAGCAATGATTAATCCATTCAGACACCAAAAAGCAGAGAAATGTCCTGCTGTTCGGTGTTTCAATTTGGCAGGTTTAATCAGGCATATCCCATAGGCTTCAATGTTAAAAATATTCCCGTTTTTATTCAATATCTAATAAACCATTAATTATTTTAATATAGGTGAATTGACAGTGAAATACGGTTCATATTGCCGTGATTTGGCAGCACTGAAATTGTCCCATCAATCTATTCGTCTATTCAAAGAATGCTGAATTGCACTGAAATTCTGCCAAAACTGATTTTCGGTGTTTCAATTCAACAGGTTTAAACAGATTAATCTAATAGGTTTCGGTGTAATAAATGGAATATCTTTTTTAGATTTGAGACCATTTTATTATTTTAATTTTTTGTAAAAACGCTTTTTAAAAAGAGCTTTTTTATTCTTCGTAATTTTTTAAAAAAATATATGAAACAGACCTTTTTATTATTTTTTAAAGGACTTTTTTTTATCATTCAGATACATTTTTACTACAAGTTTAGTGGTTTAAGCTATTAGGAGATATACTATTCTAAATTGTCGTTTTTTTCCCCGACGTCCGATAACTGCTTTGGCGACAACATTTTCTATGAAATACAGCAAATATATGGTGAATACTGAATGTACCGTATTTTCGGCGAAATGGAATCACCAAAGTGAGCCGATATGCAAAGAAATAGAATTGTGTTCACTCTCACTGCTTTGAGAATAGACCCCCCCCCACGTATCTCTACACAGCACCGCTGCCAGTGGGGGTTTGCGGCTTTTAACTATTACGACGCTAGCTGCTAATTGTTGTTTTAGTGAGCCACTAAATGGTTAACCGCTTGTTTTACATTAGCAACTCGCCGTTCATGGCGCTTTTAGAATAGGGCCTGAAGCTTGATGGAAAGGAAATGGATTGGATGTGCCAAGGATACAGCAACCTGTTCTAAAACCTGACAAAGGGGAAGGGAAAGGGGGTTTGACTGTGGGATATTAAGTCAAGTAACCTACTGGTGCATGAACTATATTGAGTCGTAGGTAGCAGGGAAGAGGACAAGAATTGCAGAGGTGCACAGCTGATCTTGTTTTATCTTGTCAGCGGGCATTTTTACATAGAACGAGTTAATTGCACAGTCCAAAAGGAAAGGATTTAATGAAGTATACTGTACATTACTATAATTATGTTGGAGCTCTTGAGTCATTATATGAAACTGAAGCTCCCAGACACGAAGGTCCCTAGAAAAATGTAAAAAGGCTTTACACAGATATGTGGTGTGTAGAGCACGGTTAGGATTTTCATGATTAAGCTTTAATTTTCCTTGTCACACAGATACTTAGTTTCCTTTTTCTATACCGTATTTATGATCGGTGTGGGGAGTGAACGGCATCTGTGCCTGTTCATGAAGTCTGCATCTGATGGTGTAATAAATTCAACATACACCTAGCACTGAAAGGGTGTGGGGAGTAGTCCTAAAAGTATTCGTTCTTTAGATTTGTGTCAATGTGTCCGGCAGTGCATAGTCTGGAGCAGATTACTTCAATGACAGACGAGCCGGGATGTGGCGGAATCACAGGTAGTGTGTTCTGCACCGTGATAACGCTTATTCAATTAAAAGTCAGATTTATTCTCTGTGCCAGTCCCTCTTGGCTTTCGATAGAGCAGGCAAGAGAGACCAGAATTGACTTATAGACCCAATCTTCCAGTCTGTGTCTCAGGCAAGACATTTCTCCCTGTTCTATCGATCTGTAAAACTACTGCTCTGGACTTTCTTTTTTTAAAATTTCAAATAAAGCAAAGTAATTATTCTCTCATCCTTTTAAATGACACGTATTCCTAGCTGGTAGGCAAGTATGCTACACTGACAGCGTTGCTGCCGCTTACATTTTTGCCATATATGGAATTAAATTATGCTTTTATCTGTAGGATTTTCACTCATTATAATGAGCAATAAAGTATCAGTTTTACTTCGTCACTGAGCAATCAAGTTGTAGGGCATCACCACATGGAGGAGGACTTGGTCCAATTCTCCAGTCAGTGGGATGGCTTCTTAATCCTGTATTCCTAAACCTTTTCTACACACCCAAAAGTAACTTTATAAAGAAATTTGACATTTCAGTGTCCAACTGACTCCGCATGTTCACCTGCATCTTTCCTTGCCCCCAATTGGTAGGTGAGGTGCCATTATTCTGTCTAGTGGCCCTGTTAAGACTGGGGCTACACGGATGTACAGGAGCGCAGGAAGAAGATCCGTGAATACATCCATACTTCCCACATTGTTGCCCGTATGCCCACATCATTGTGTGCAAAACTCTTAAAGAGTAATCACGGCAGTGCTTTGTAAAGTCTTTTTTTCCAATTGAAAGTCAGATTTATTCTCTGCCAGTCCCTCTTGGCTTTTGAAGGAGCTTTGCAGGCCCATCTGACGTCTGACAACTTCACGTTGTAATGTACTTTAAAAGGAACACACGTTATTTTGGTCGGCGTCAAAAGCAGTGCTGCGGGGACAGATTATGGAGTTTACGGCCCGGAAACGGAGGGAAGACGCCCTGCATCTTACTGAGGCCCATTCGGATTTGCTCAGGAGTTACAGAGCTTATTTGACTGACCCAACCCCTGATGCATTGCAGACGTATAAACAAGACAAAGCCATATACGACACCCTAGCTACCACCCAAGCACAGCGCTCCTGGCAGCATCAGAAATCCCGGTTCTATCGCTTTGGTAACAAGCCTGGTCGCCTCCTGGCCAACCTGGTTCGCTCCCAGACTCAAACCAGACCCTTTATCTCCCAAATTAAAACCACGGATGGTACCTTACTTACTGACCCAGTAGATATTGTTGGGTATTTCCGGCAATGTTTTTCTGACTTCTACAAGACAGGCCCTGACGATTGTCCGACACAATTAAATATCTTTCATAAAGCACAAATTCCTAAATTATCCCCAACTGAGAGAGATGCCCTTTCAGCGCCGATTTCGCACATCGAAGTCCAAAAAGCGATAACTTTGCTCAAAAATGGGAAAACCCCAGGACCAGATGGATTTGGGGCAGAATATTACAAACTCCTTTCGGGCTCGGTGGTCCCACACTTGGTCTCACTTTATAATAACATTCTACAAGGGGAAGAACCCCCCCTGACTTTTAACGCAGCCAGAGTAGTGGTGCTCCCCAAGCCGGGAAGGGATCCTACCTTGGTCACTTCCTATCGGCCTATTGCATTATTAAACACTGACTTGAAACTGTTATCTACCATCATGGCTGGACGTCTACAGAGACCGATGGCTTGACTAGTGGGCCCTCAACAAACCGGTTTCCTTGCGGGCCGACACTCTACCACAAACATACGCAAGGCTATAGCGGCCATATGGTCCTCCTCCCTTACACCACAAGCCTCAAACCTTCTATTGAGTTGCGACGCCGATAACGCGTTCGATAGGATATCCTGGGCCTATATAGAGAGATTCATTAAGTTCCACCACTTCGGAAAGGTCTTCTTGTCCCTATTCCGCGCGCTCTACAATAACCCTTCCACAGTAATCACAGCGAATGGCCTTAATTCTGCTCCCTTCGTACTAGGGAGAGGAACCAGACAGGGGTGTCCCTTATCACCATTATTGTTTAATCTTGCCCTGGAACCCCTCCTTCGCATTATAGAGACGTGCCCGGCTATTACGGGTATTAGTTTGTCCTCTTCGGTGACGCTAAAAGTGGTGGCTTTTGCAGACGATCTGCTATTGTTTCTTTCGAACCCAGAGTCTGCTATTACGCCATTGATGGCCTTATTTGATTCATTTCACACAGCCTCTGGTTTCCAAATTAACTACGTTAAGTCTGTCGCTCTACCCCTGGGATTAAAACCTCGGGGAGATTGGCTCAGACAGTTCCCCTTCTCTTGGGCCCCCACACCTTTCATTAAATACCTAGGAATCATCCTACCGACGGACCTTTCTCAAATGTACAGCCTCAATATTGACCCCCACCTCAACCAAACTAAATTTCTCTTGGAGGCATGGAGCTCTCTCCCGTTGTCGTACATGGGAAGGGCCGCGCTTATTAAAATGACTTTATTTCCCAAATTACTCTATCCCCTACAGGTTCTGCCTCTACTATTGAAGCCCACAGATCTCCGTATATTAAATAGACTATACGCGGCATTCATTTGGCAAGGTAAACGAGCACGTATTCCACTTCCCGCGCTCCAACAGTCGCTGGCGAGGGGAGGTATTAACTTTCCAAACATAATTGACTACAATTTGGCGGCCCTTTACCGTTATGCTGTGACTGGCTGAATGATACCTCGCACTTTGTGCCCTTACAGGTTGAGCAGGCATTGCTTCCTTCCTCTTCCTTATCGGCGTTCCTCCATCAAAGCTCACCCAATGTCCCCCCTAGTCTGCGTTCTAACCCACTATTGTCCTCCACGAAAGCGGCCTGGATTAAGATTCGCAGGCGCCTTCAGCTCACATGGCGAACGACTTTGTGGTCACCTATACTGCACAACCCTCACTTCCAAAATGCCTCCCCTGCTCCAATCTTCCATACTCTGGCCCACCGCGGTTTTACTCAGATGCACCACTACATTGATGGACTGTCAGGCTTGCCGTTTTCCTACACGACCTTGAAAAACCGAATTATGCCCTTAGATATTCACCCGGTATTTTACTTGCAATTAAAGCAATTTCTCCTTACCCAGTTGAGCACATTGTCCCCAAATGACCTAGCTAATTCGCTCGACACACTCCTGTTTGCCCGCCCTCTGTCCCCTCCCTCTACCTCTACTATATACGCACTTCTACAATCCGCGTTACCCACTAAACTCCCTTGGGCAGCAATAACTAGATGGACCACAATTTTTCCCGAGCTTTCCGTACAAGATTTGATAGGGACCACCTTACTGTCCAGGCACTCTCTACCCTCTGCTAACTACTGGGACATGTTCTATAGAATACTCCATCGAGCGTATATGGCGCCTGACAGAATGGCTCGAGCGGGACTGTCACCAAATGCAAACTGTTTAAAATGTCAAGGTACTAATGCTGACTTGCGGCATTGTTTATGGTCATGTCCTTTTATTACGCTGTTTTGGGACACAATACGACGTTTTGGTTCACAGGTTCTGCGTCTAGAAATCCCCTTTACCCCGGAATGGGCCATCTTTAATCGCCCGACCCCTCACACCCCCAGACCTTTTGGTAAGTCACATCGATTTTGGCTCACCCTGTTAGCTGCAACAGGCAAGAAGGCGATCTTGTCCCAATGGATCTCCGCTACCCCTCCTTCCTTTCGCATGGTTTATGACAGAATCTACGCCATATTTTTGGCGGACTGGACCGAGGCTGCGATGCAGCAAGAAAAGAAGACTCAGTCTTTCTTTACCAATTGGACCCCCCTTATTCGCACCCTGCCATGCGAAACTAAGGACTCCTTACGTCATGCCTTTTTCTGCACCCCATGGTACTCACTACAGATGTTGCGAGATGCCCCACCCATCCCGCAAGGTCCCCCTGACCACTCCTTGTCCCGTTTTCTGGCTTCCACCCCCTCAGATCCAGTAGATGCCCGCACTTAACCGACCTCCATGTGGATCTCATGGGTTTTAAGGGGAGTTGCACAGTAATTTTTTCGGACACTGGATGCCATGTATATGTATTAGTTGAATATTTGATACTGATGTTTACTGAGACGTCTATTTATCTGTTTTTGATGTATGTTGAACCAAGATGAATAAAAATATGTTTAAAAAAAAAAAAGGAACACACGTTACATCATGTGGTCCTCCCAGTCAGTCCATCTATCTGATCTAGTGATCAGAGAGAGTCCTGGCTTAATAATGTCAGTCCTTCTATCTCTGGGTCTGTATTGCAGCTAATCTAATGTCTTTAAATGCCTCTCGGAGACAGGATTTTTCAGAAATGTTCCATTTTTACGCACTGCGATATTAAGGCAATAATTCAATTTTATTTCTCCCAATGGAGAGAAAATAATAGTCTTCATTCCTAGCCAATGTAGATGGTCGCCCAAATCGGGGCTATATGAACCTTTGTGTATGACCGTATGCCCTAGCGATCAGAATAAACCAATATTTTATTTATTGCCACATATAAAGTGGCACAAGTCCTGTGTTTTTATTTCCCTTAGATTTCCTTTCTCCTCTTCAGCTTCCTTGGACACTATTCCGTCAAAGCTAAAATGGGGATGCTAACAGGGAAAACCTGCGCCTGCAAATTTTCCCTTTGCGTCCACATTTTAGCGCACTATTCTATGGCAGGAGTTGGGTGAGCACCTTGCCCCGGAACACAACGCTAACCAATGGGATATTTGCGGCGAAGTGGAAGCGGTACGGCGAATATCACCTCCTGGCGTCCATAGGACTCCATGTAGAGTTGTGTTTCAGGGCCTGGGGCCCTGCGCAATCTTACTCATTCGAGATTGCACAGCTCCAGGGAGTGATCGCCGAAGGAGACTAGCAGGGTTATCCAAAGAGATTCGAAAAGTCACCGCACGTTCGGTGACTTTTCGTTCTCTTCAATTCGGGTTCCTTTTGCCGATTGCATTTCGGTGACCCTGCGGTGTATTCAGCAAACACCACAGGGTCCCCGAATTGCAGGGAAAAGCTGCCGAAAACCTGACGAAAACTAACCGAATGCATGCTGAAAACAAGCAAAAACATCTGGATTAACCTTCGAAGAAGCCGAACAGGAGCCGAACAGGAGCCGAAAAGGAGCCGAATCACACAGAGCCGAAGCAGCTGTGACGTAGAGGAGGCAGTGAATAAATTAGAAAAACCATTTGTATGAATCTGGGAAAAAGAAACGCTGTTTGCAAAGAAACTACTGAGCGAAAATGTCTGAAATTTTCACAGGAGGTCCAGGGAATGATAATAAAGAGGGCTGTTACAAAAAAAATAAGCAAACTGAAAAAAAAAAAAAAAAAAAATCGGACTTTTAATTTTTTTTTAAAAAATTCAGAAAAATGCTTAAAGTATCCTAAATAATCTATTTTTGCTGCAGAATTTTATAATGAACGGTTTATTAGATATTGAATTAAAACAGGAATATTTTTAACATTGAAGCCTATGTGATTCTCCTGAATAAATTTGCCGAATTAAACCACCGAATGGCAGGGCATTAGGGGAACCTTTCACTGCTGGTTTGTGTTCTCTGAATAGCCGAAGCAGTGCTTCTCTATGGGGATTTCACTGCCCTCAAACAGGGACCGAACAGGCACCGTATGTGCAGGCAATTCACCAGGATTTGGCGAATTGCCTGCTCTCTGGATAGCCGAATGGCCAAGAAAGGTAACCGAACACTGATTTTCAGCGTTCGGTTACCTTTCTCAAGCAATTCGAATCTCTTTGGATAACCCTGTAGGAACTATTTATTCCCAGTCTCTCAGCTCACGTTAAGAAGCAGAGGCGGATCAAGCCGCCGTTCTTGCCTCAGGATGAGAAGCGAGTATCGGTATTTTAGGGGTGCCAAATTATTTTGCAAATGCAGAATCATTTAGAGTCAGCTTTTAGAAGTAGCTAAAATTTTGGCTTGCGTGCCCCGGCAGTAATTCGCTCTACCCCTTTGTAATGCCTTACTTATGGAAATGCTAATTAATGATTGTGCGTCCTATACTTAACATGGGGAGCGAAAAGTACAGTAAGGTCATGGACGCAAACACAAAAACCGATGTGCGCAGTGATTTCAGATGGGCTTAGCGACAGGAATGTAATATGAGGGGCATGCGTTAAATTGACTTATCCTAGCGGTAATGCTTACACAACTGAACGCTAACATTAACGATCACTAGGAAGTAGTGCCCGGTGACTTCCTTTAGCTTTATTTGCCATGGCTGAAATCTCTAATGGCCCGACAGCAGAGACTGGGTACTCGTACGGACAATTAATTCTCCCTCGTATGTATGTTGCTATTCATGGTTGGCAGTACATTGGAGGATGTGATCTATTCTCTGCCTTGGTGCTATGACCCAGTTTCCATCAGTGTATGCCAAGGAAATTGTGTTTGCATGTAGAGAAGAGACACAAGCAGTTGCTCACTTGTGAAGCACAACGCAGGATCGCTTAACGTGATCTCCCAAGCCAACCCATCGCTTCCAGCAGTGCCCTGTACAGGCTTACGCCTGAAGCTTCTGGATACGCAATAGGCTCCTGTCACATACTGCTGTGATTAGTCAGGGGACCTGGCCACATGTGAGTCAACTACTAAGTATACACACAGTAACAATTTAATGAGACTCAGAGTTTACCTTAAGGGAAAATATAGCCTGGAGTGTGTGTGTTCTACTTAGTTGTTATTTGTTCAAGATGCCTCAGGTTCGACTAAGAGAAACAATAGCTGGCCCACAGGGAGGTACTGGATTGCATAAACCTGCATGTGTTTCAATTTAAATAAGGATGCATGCAAATTGCCAAAATCCTATTTATATATAAGCAACAGTACTCAAAAGTTAAATTATGAGAATCTTTTAGAGCAAATTTCCCATGCAATTTTAGATCTTACAATTTTTTTTAAAAAAACATCACTACCTTCCTCTTTCTACTTTGTATCTTTTAAGGCTCAGTCCTTGTATTCCCCATACCGGTAGCCCTTTAACATCATTTAGGCTCACCTTATCATTTCCTCTAGATTGTAAGATTGCAGCAGCAGACGGGCTTCTATAAATATGTGTCCATTTATTTCTGCCAAAGTTTCTCTGTACATTCTTGCCCCAAAAAAAAGTGTTCTCAGTTTGGATTTATTAGTTATTACAAAGTGCTTTCTGCAGACTGCTGAGAAGCATCTCTCTAATTGGCCCTGACATGTTTGCAGTAACAAGTAGTGTGGTTTCAGCACCATAGACAGCGGCTCGTTCAGGGTGGCATGCTACACAAGCAGCATAAACAGATGTCAGCAAGCTGGAACAGATTGAGCTTGATTTTAGGGGCAGGTAGGGTTAAGGAGAAAAAAAATATTCCACAGTCTGTGACAGACCATTCATTTCATGGGTTACTGTCACTGAAAGGGCCATGTCTGTTTGGGGACATTATAGCTAACAGTGTATAATATAGTTTTTTTTTTTTTGTAGAAAGTATTTTACCAGGAAGGATCCATTGAGATTTCTCTCGTTTTTCAAGTATGTCCTGGGTGGCGAGTATGTACCGTTAGGTGTCTTGCCCAAGGACCCTTACTGGAGAGGTGCTCTTGCTGGGATCGAACCCATGTCTCCACAGGCTCTCTCCACACAGAGCAGTGATGTTACCTCTACTCCACCCAGCCGGTACTTATACAGCGCCAACAGATTCCGTATCGCTTTACAATGGGGAAGCACAGACGGGTAACACAATAAATAATAAAACATAAGGAACAGACGGCCCTGCCCGTAGAATAATTGTCCTGCAAATTCAGCACTTTATACAAGTGCTCAGCCAGACATCACGTGAGCTTACAATCTAAAGGACTAAGGCAAGTGAAACAAAAGGGAGCAGGAGGAGTGTGGAGATAGAATATAGCAGACACTGCATAATTATAGACCAGGAGCTTGGGGCATGATAAGGTTAAACCGAGCGAGGGTTGAAGCAGCTGAGAAAAGGAGGCTAGGGTGGATTTTTATGGTGCTTAGTAGCACTGGTGCTCAGATATTTGTGACGTTTTGAGAGCAATTGCCTCACATCTGATACATTATGTTTACCAACAGACCAACCCCTTCACAATATTGGACTGCATACATGTTTCATTAGGTTTGCCACAGAACTACATATCCCATAATGCTCAGCCATGCATTCAGTTGGCTGAGCCTCATGTGAAATACAATTCCAAATAATGATTCGGCACTCCTAGGACCTTCACTTGCTCTATTTTTCACATATTTTGCTGAGTAAAGGCAACGCTTTGTTCCAACCTTTTTCACGCCACAAAGTAACAGTGCAACAAGGGGAATAAATATACAGGATGCCAGTGCTCCTCCAATGCTGAGACATACCCGCTGGAAGAGTCTGCAGCTCCAGCCTGTGACATGCTGCACAAAGTCAGCGAGAGACATGCTGTCTCTGTAGAAGTGCTGCACAGTGTCTCCCAGTGTGCATTTTCTGATGCTGCAGCAACCAGTGCATCACGGCTCACCCTCCCTCCGGAATCTGAATCCTAGCCGGATTCCAAAATCTGGAAGAATATGTACGGTTTGAGGTGCTCAACCTGTATTTGGTCTTCACATGTTCAGAGGTGCCAGGAGGTGCAAAGTGAATCTGTGCCTGCTACATTAATTCATAGCTTGCTAAAAAGAAACTGTAAGTGCAGGATTCTTTTATTTTATAAACATCATTTAGCAATTCTCTATATCCTGGTTTTGGTGCCTTTCTTGTTATATGCAATAAGCTAGTAACTCTGCATAGATACTATTCCAGCTGACACGTTTCAATGATTGAAAAACAAATTACGGAATCCCACCCCTGGATGTTTTTAAAGTATATAAAATGCACATACAGGCCTCTATATGGTTTCTGTATATTGTGCATGTTACTACTGTTTTGGCATCTTACAAGAAAGAAACCCGAGTGCGACCTTGTAGAGGTGGCCTTGATTGCAATCAGGAACTCACACACTGCCTTAATCTGGAAGAAACAGAGTCCCATTCGTCGTGGAATAAAACGGCCTAAATATAACTGATGACTTCTCATCTTGCGCGGAGCAACATAAAGCTCATTCCCTCTTTATCTCCTGCCTGCTCATGGATGATGGATGCTGCTGAGCGTGCGGAGAGGCCGATGTGAGGTGGATTAGTGTTATTACAGACATACTCTCCTACTGCTCTAAAGACAAACTGTACATCTTCACGAGGACACAGGAAGGAAAGAACCAGTGCATTAACTCTCTGCTTGCCAGGAAATCCTACAGATATTTAATTGTAATGCACTAGAAGACCCCAAATTACAGATGTAAAACCCTTATCAATCCTACCCCAAAGTTTCAGATATTTAGTATAAAAAGTATCTTGGATCCTATTGGGTTATCATTCTCTCTCAGCCAGTCTCTAATATTAGAGACTGAAAGTTGTAACGGCCTTGGCTACAAATGTTGATGCCGTGAACTGGATACTCACTCACACAGGTCCTTACATGATTTTTAAATCAGAAAGAAAAAAAAATGATCCCACACACAAAAACATAGGCCCTGACATGATATTTTAAATAATATGTTAAAGCAGGGCTTGATAAATTTGCTTTGAATCTAGGAGCCAACGTTTCGCCTTTATCAAGGTATACCTTAATAAAGGCAAATCCTCACCGAAACGTTGGGGAACCTTGCCTCTGTATCTGGGAGTTGGTTTGTACTGACCCAAATTGTTTTATTTGTTTACTTATTTTCTTTGCTCTGTTGTCATTGGACACCCTATTTACCCACTGCAGACACAGACACACACAACACAAATACATACACCAGGGCTGGATATATTTTCATTAAATGTAGGAGACAGGAAGAAGACATTGAAGCCAACTAGAGGAGTTTAGATGCCAAAGACTGCTTTTAGATTAGTGTAAAATAAACTGGAAATTTAGGAGTAAAATTCTAGGAGCCAGTGGCTACCACGCTCCTGGCTTTGTCAAGCCCTGTGTTAAAGGGATACTCTGCGGATAGAGTGCCCTGTTTTGCCCTTAATTTGTTCAGGTGATTTTAATCACTTTTTCCCCTCGCCACATGCAGCTCGTCGTCGTCGGCTCAGGGACTCCCAGACTCAGAAGTCCCTGAAGCTTTTTTTGTGCAATTTGTGCTCCAACGCAACTTTTGTAGTGTAGGAACTGCAAATTGCGCACCGCTATGGTACTTGCTCACTTTGCATACGCAAATTCCATAGCACCTGCGCAGAAGGATGGGTCGGAGCTGTGCGCAATATGTAGATATCATCAGATCATTGCCCTAAAATAATCCTATTTCACACATCACTATTCTGAGGTTGAACATGACACAACACTTAAACAACACAGACATTTCTAAATTGCAGTTTTCAATAACCACACATAGCACACCAAGACCCCAATTTGCTATAGCGATTAAGGATATGGGTATTCATTTTTTTTTATACCATTTAAAATATCTTTGAGCCTAACACCTAATTACTAAGGGCCAGATGAATGCCAAGCAGTGTTCGAGCCATATAACAAAACGACTCGAGCACTGTGATAAATTTTAACATGTCCTATTCAATTCGAGACTTAAGCTCTGTTTGCGTCTGTGATGCAGCGGCTGCTTACTGTGCATCAACTCCTCCTATACTTTATATGGGAGATCTTGATGTGCACCTAGCAGATGAAGAAGGAGCTATTCCATCCAGCTCATTCTTCATCTGCGGCTGGTATTATTTGGAAATGAATAAAGTTTTCCAAAGGCTGGTGTTCAGTGATTGCGCTTCTGCACATTCAACTATTGCCACCAAAAATAAATCACACACTTACCTCAGAGCCGTTAGTGGAGAGAGCGGCACGATCCCCAGCTTTCTCGCTCAGCAGGCAGCTGAACGACCAATCCTTCTGCCATCCCAGCCAGACCTCACATGTGTGAACTCCTGCCCAAGGACTCCTGAAGCTGATAACAACAGCGGCACTGTGCATCGCTACGGTTATGTTGCGGCTCGAGCTGCTGAGAAGACGGCTCTGTTGGAATACAGATTTTAAAGGTGAGCTACAAATGGAAAACGGCAAGTTTTCCCTTTGCATCTTGCCTGTAACGTGTAAGTTGTGATCTGGCCCCAGGACTCTATTTACAGGACTAATCACTGTTTGTTTGCTTCATCTCTGGCACACTACTGGGTGCCAGGAGGACACACTCTAATTCTTCCAGTTATTCATATTTTGACCTCTCAATACCCCGAGCTGATTGTTCCAGAGTTGACATCTAAACATCACTGTGAATAAACAGCAGGATCTGTGCCTCATGAAGCGTCTTAGATCCCTTGTAATAACTCTGCTTATCTCCCCGTTCCACTCACGTGTTTTATTCAATCAGTGCCATTTTTTGTACGTGCAGAGGAATCAAACATTTTAGACTCTGACACAGACCAATTCTACCAAATGTCCTCTAACTGTTCTTCCGTACATATATATCATATCCAAAAAACAGGACTCCTGGGACTTTTTAGCAAACAAAACAATTTATTACATGTGCTACAATTTGTCAACGTCTCAGAAATTCTACATTTCTTTCATCGGGACATGATGAAAATTGAAATTGTTTGGTTGGCTGAAAAGTCCCAGGAGTGCCGTTTTTTTTGGCTATGCTGGATAATTGTTGACCAGAGCACCGGGCAATGTTGCAATGAAGTCCTAGAGCACAAAAAAGAACCCAAATTTTATATTTAAAAAACACGATAAGTTTAATAAAATTGAACTACAATAGCAGTTGGATAACATGGAGCTTCGATTTAGATCAAACGGAAAGTCAACATCAAAATTATTCACACCTTGAATCCCACATGGATAAATCCTGATGAAGACTACTGGCATAGAAAAGACCACCGTAATAATATATATATTAATAATATGAAAACTGGAAAACCTTCTCTCCGTGCACTGAGTTATAGGCAATACGCTGCATTTGTGTGCTATCTGTATAAAAAGCAAGGGGGCTAAAACCTAGTGGAGGAGCGTGAATTAAATAAACTATAAGTCAGCGCTGGCAGACCACATATCACTGTCTCCCCAGGCCTGGGAGGTGCAGATTTATCTCCTGCTTTCAGGAGAGCTGCTCAAACAGTGCATTAAAATGAGAGATGGCTTCTTCTTCTCCTGGAGCGCAGGACACATTATGACTCGTTCTCACAAAGAAGCTAATTCTTCTGCCAAATTTTTTTTAGCCATGTTAAAATAGGGATTTTGAGAAAATACATAGAATATCTGATTGTTTCGAAGACAATACTATAAGAGTGAAATATCCTTTGGTGCATTCACAGCCCAGTGCCATACAACCTGCAACAAGCCAGAGCTCCCAGGAAAGAATTGGGGAGTGCTCAACCCAATGCCCTTCACAGCAAGACACACATAAAAAAGCGCGAAGAAAACAGAGATACACAGAGAATGAGATACAAAATAAGAGTCATGAAAGACAGATTTAAGAATGAGGTCATGGCACCAAGAACTCCCAATATGCAAGTTTTATTATGGACTTGTCAGAAGCCAGGTTTCTTGGAAGTGCTTCCCTGCAGTATGTAAAACTCATGCAGCATGAAATCCCATTCATAAATAGTGGATTCCTGCATACCGCAGGAAAGCACCTTCAGGAAATCACTTTGTCTTAAGCAGTGAATTGATTTCCACATGGTGTAGGGAAGTCTTTCCCTGCGATATGTAAAATACATAGGCTAATCAGTGAACATTGCCCGCTTTAAGACTTATGAAGACTTATTAAATAGATACCCTGGCTCCGTGAAGCATACAAATTGACTGTCTATAAGATTACACATGCTCCCTGGCTAAACAGGACAGGTTCACGTCAAGAATTTGCTCTGCCAGGAGGATTTGAATGTGAGCTGAAACATTGCTGCATTGGACTTTGGTGGAACAACCACTGGCGTTCCCTTGACTTTATTCTCGATATTGGCTCACTTCGACATCATGTATCAGCCACCAAAGCTTGCCAAAGTTGACAATACAAAATCAATCGTTGCTGAAGAACAACAAAATATGGTGTCTAGTACAAGGAGAACCCTTAGTAGAAGGCGATAATCGGCTTGCATTTCTGCTGTGCCATAAATGACCGTGCTTGTCCTACAAGGAAAAGATCAGGTCATTGTTGCAGCTTTGAGACCGGTGAGAATATGGGATTAGGCATACGTAGGGCATAGCCACTTCAAGTCATGAATCACTGCATGTACCCAGGATTGTAAATGTGACCAAAGAGACTACTACCCCCACTACCCCCCTCCTCCCCATATGCTTTGGCAATGCTAAAATGTATTTGGTGCTGCCAATAAAGCTTATTTTGATTTAATTTGATTTGACTGAGGATCAATGGGAATAGGTTACAAAATTTAGCATGGGTCTCGGTGACACTGCACTTGCTTGGGTTGACTCCCATTTATCCAACAGGTCCTTCTGTGTGTCCTTTGCTGGTAACTCCTCCTCTTCATTGCCTCTATCTGTTGGTGTACCTCAAGGCTCTGTCCTTGGGCCTCTGCTCTTTTCCATCTACACCTCCTCCCTGGGCAAAATCATCAACAGCTTTGGCTTTAATTACCACCTCTACGCTGATGACACTCAGATCTACCTCTCTACCCCTGATCTCTCTCCCCCTGTCCTCTCAAAAGTCAGTGACTGTTTATCTGGCATCTCCTCCTGGATGGCCTCCCACCACCTAAAGATCAAGTCAAAGACTGAACTCCTACTTATTCCTCCCTCCAACGCCTCCCCACCTCCTGACTTCTCTATCACGGTGGAGGGTATCACCATCTCCCCATCAAACCAAGTTCGCTGTCTTGGAGTTACACTTGACTCTGCTCTTTCCTTCATCCCCCACATCCAGTCTCTTTCCTCCTCCTGCCGATACCAACTGCGTAATATTTCCAGAATTCGGCCATTTCTTACCGCTGTCACCACAAAACAACTCATACACACCCTGGTAATCTCCCGACTCGACTATTGCAATAATCTCTTATCTGGCCTCCCTCTGTCCCGCCTCTCCCCCTACAATCCATCCTGAACGCCTCCGCCAGGCTAATTCACCTCACCCGCCGCTCTGTCTCTGCCGCTCCCCTCTGCGAGTCCCTTCACTGGCTCCCCATCCACTGCAGAATTAAGTTCAAAATCCTTATCCTTACCTACAAAACCCTCACTAACTCAGCGCCCCACTACCTGTCCTCACTAATCACCAAATACACCCCAGCCCGCTCCCTAAGGTCAAACAGTGACCTGCGCCTAGCTTCTCCCCGCATCACCTCTTCCCATGATAGACTGCAGGACTTCACACGCGCAGCCCCCACTCTCTGGAACGCTCTCCCTCGTACTGTCAGACTTTCCCCTAACTTCTCTTCCTTCAAACGCTCCCTTAAAACATTCCTATTTAGGGAAGCCTACCACCCAACTCACTGACACAACCATCAATCACTCTCACCTTACAGTCCTCTCCTCCGGTTTCCAACCCCAACCCTCCTAGATTGCGAGTTCCTACGGGAATAGGGCCCTCATCTCCTCCTGTACTGTTTGTCAAATGTTGTTCAATGTATTGTAACCCTGTCTATACTGTGCTTATTGTACAGCGCTGCGGAATATGCTGGCGCTTTATAAATAAAGAATAATAATAATGGTCACAAAGAGACAACATTTTGAGGATTGAAAGGGGAGATAAATAGGGGTGGGGAGAGTTTATAAAGGGAAGACACATTAAAGCTGAACGACGGAGGATTTGCTGGTGGCTATTGTAGGGCTTCAGGTTGGTTTAGACGAGTGTTTCCCCAAACCTGTCCTCAGTAGCCTCTAACAGGCCACATTTTAAAGATTGCCTTTGGAAACGCAGACTGAATCCTGCAATCACTGAGCAGAAAATCATATCATCTGTGCTGTGCTTCACATATCTGGCAAACCTGGCCTGTCAGCAGGTCCCGAGGACAGGTTTGGGAACCAGTGGTTTAGACGTGTGTTATACTGGTTCTGCTTTTGTGCTCAAAAATTGAATATGTCGAACAATACGGAGGGCTCTTTATGTAAGTACAGTATATCACATTTCACATTGGGCATCTCCCATATTGATTTACGATATGGGAGACGTCGAATGTATTCTTCATTATATTTGTTGTAATGTTCAGGTGTGTACTGCACAATTCCCAGTCACCTAAAAAGGAATTATACTTGCATGCCAAGGCAAATGACAGCCAACATGCCATGAATCATACCGTACCTGTATCTGCCCTAGGCTGTGGGTCTTCTGTGGCAGGTCAATGCCACTATTTCCGTCACTACCCTGTGGTTGCTATAGCTGTAAGTTCTGTTTCTGATGTTGCGTGCACAGTGTGTCCTTCTATAGATGCTGGGTTAGGCCAGTGTCAGACGAGCGCACTAGGTGCGCCCGTACTGACGTTGCTTATGGTGTCCGTCGCAGCGTTGCGATCAGGCCAGCCAGACGCTGCTGGCAGCGCACAAATTGCGTGCGCAACAGCAGCCATGCTGCATCCGTGCAGCAGCTGTCTCCGTCGAAGCGCTAGGACGAGCGTTGACGGAGCTGCAAAGCGCGATCCTCCATAGTAGGAGGATCGAGCCTTGCAGTGCTGAGCGCATTACTCCGCTCCGCGAGGAGGCCAGACGGCGTTGAGTAGAAGGAACGGCCACTCTCACGGACGTTCCTTCCGCTCTTTAAAACGCTCGTCTGACATTGGTCTTACCGGTGTGTCAATTCAGACAGCTACACTGACACAGAAAGCTCATCTGTGGCATCTTATGGCCTCCCAGGACCACATCACAGGATTGACTGTACATCAGAAATGTGTTGATGCAAAATCACATATTCCTATGTCTGTCATTCATATACAATTTATATATGACCTTGTTTAGTGTCCATTGCCTTGATGTGGCTTCACATACCACTCAGCACATCAAACTGTTCCCTGTTATTCCTTGTGTTATGACCTCTGCTTATTTTATCTTTTTCTGGTTATCGAATTATGACCTTGGCTTGTTTTATGTGAACATTTTTAATTTTGCTCCGCTACCAGGCCATTATAAAGACCAATCCCTACTTAGGGTCTCTCTACGCTATACCTGCTGCTTGTGAGCTGGGCCATATTAACAAATTCCTGGCACAGCACAATTTAGGGGAACCTGTGCAGGTCAAGTATAGCAAACAAAGAGATATGTCCCTATGAGATACCATGCATAACTCACATGTTCAGCTGTCAATTTGAATCATCCTAGAACTATCACATCCTGTAAAGACATTGGAAGAGAAACTCAAATGCCAGGAAAAGCTACATTATCTGCTGCTCACTGTGTAGACAGACTGAGATATCAAGGTACCATTATGAGATGTGCTCCATCAATCAACATTGCACAGACATTCATACACAAGATATAATCTGCCTATTGCACATTTATCGGTCAGGACGAGACACTCAACTGTTTATATGAAATGTTCTTCATCCGTCAAACAGTGCAAGGAGACATTCAATGGTGTGTATGAGATTTATTCATCCATCCATCTGAAAAAGCTACCATCCCAGCATCACATTCCAGGGACAAAAAAGTTACACATACCCCTGCCTCAGAGTGCCACGTTTTCATGCAGACACCAAAAAGAAGAGGTAAACTACTGACACCTATTAGCCATTTAGAAGAATTTGCAAAATGTATATTATTTCTAGGTTCACCAATGTAATGGCAACAGATTCCGGTCAGCTGAGGTAAAGTGGATTTTAAAAAAAAATGACAATGCGTTTAAAAAAACGATTTACACTTCCAGTTAAAAAAAGGGAGGGGAAAAACAATCAATGCAACTTTGTGACGCTAGCATTAGAGTATAGATGCTATATGTGCAGCGCAAGACAAATGATTAGAGAAATAATAGTTTCAAAAATATACAGAAACAATCCTAACCTGAGCGTAACTCTTAATAGTAGGGATGCACCGATACCACTTTTTTAAGACCGAGTACCGATACTTTTTAAAAGTACTCACCGATACCGAGTACCGATACTTTTATTTAATGTCATGTGACGCTTTCCAATAGGAACAGACCTCATAAAAATTTATATGAGATTGACCGCAGCTCACATGGATTTGCCCCAGCTCACATGGGTTTGCCCCCAGCTCACATGGGTTTGCCCCAGCTCACATGGGTTTGCCCCCAGGTCACATGGATTTGCCCCCAGGTCTCATGGATTTACCCCCAGGTCTCATGGATTGGCCCTCAGGTCTCATGGATTGGCCCCCAGGTCTCATGGATTGGCCCCCAGGTCTCATGGATTGGCCCCCAGGTCTCATGGATTGGCCCCCAGGTCTCATGGATTTGCCCCCAGGTCTCATGGATTGGCCCCCAGGTCTCATGGATTGGCCCCCAGGTCTCATGGATTGCCCCCAGGTCTCATGGATTTGCCCCAGCTCTCATGGATTGGCCCCCAGCTCTCATGGATTGGCCCCCAGGTCTCATGGATTTGCCCCAGCTCTCATGGATTGGCCCCCAGGTCTCATGGATTGGCCCCCAGCTCTCATGGATTGGCCCCCAGCTCTCATGGATTTGCCCCCAGGTCTCATGGATTTGCCCGCAGCTCTCATGGATTGGCCCCCAGCTCTCATGGATTGGCCCCGCAGCTCTCATGGATTTGCCCGCAGCTCTCATGGATTTGCCCGCAGCTCTCATGGATTGGCCCCCAGCTCGAACGCTGGGGAAGCTGGCCGTGTGCATGAAAAGCACGCGGCCAGCGTTCCCCTTCGGCGCGCCAAATACTCACCCTTCCTGAAGTTCCGGTCTCTGGGCAGTGATGCGGTCACGTGGCCGCCGGGCGCATCTGTGACGCTGCCTCCAGCCGAGAGGCTGCGTCACAGGAGCGCCCGGCGGCCACGTGACCGCATCACTGCCCAGAGACCGGAACTTCAGGAAGGGTGAGTATGTGGCGCGCCGGAGGGGAACGCTGGCCGCGTGCTTTTCATGCACGCGGCCAGCTTCCCCAGCCCCGCGGATACCGGCAAGCCGGCCCAGCGCCGGCTTCTGGTATCGGCGGGATGTATCGGGCCGTTTGCACGAGTAACAAGTACTCGTGCAAACGGCAATATCGGCCCCGATACCGATACTAGTATCGGTATCGGTGCATCCCTACTTAATAGCACCAGAGAAATTGTCGAATACAAAGGTCTATGGAAATATTTTAAATAAAAACTATAAATATAAATATTTAAATATTTTTTGTTTTGCAATATGCGTAGTGCACGTACCTTTTGTGCGTACATATAAGTAATGGAACTTGGGTACTTTTCAAACACAAGGTACGCAGGCACCTGGTCAGAGGGATGCATTGAGGTTGCGTGCGGAGCTCGAGCTCATATGCTTTATCCCTGAACGAAAGCGGCTACAAGCACTCGGATATAGGCATGATGAGGTCGCACACATTGGGGTGAGAAGGTGGGGGCACTGCACACAGCCCGACCATGTTAATAAGCTTAAAGTGGTCAGGTTGTGTAGTGTGTCCCTTTTTTTAAAATGATTTAATTAACAAACTGAGTGGGGGGAGGGACTGGAAAGGAGAGGGAGGGAGTTTGGGCAAGAGACCGGACCTGAGTTTGGGAGGGAGTTTGCGAAGAAGGGCCTGGACTAGAGAGAGGGAAGCAGGGAGGGTGGTGTTGTGATATAGAACTCAAGCTCTAACTAAGGATACTGGTGATACTGCTTCAACCACTCAGTGGCAGCGCCCCACAGTCTGTGTGACAGAGATGTGAAGAGGACAGGGAATGGACTTCCTCCTATGTGCCCCCTTGACCCCATTCTCTCACATCTAATACCTCCACTCTCCTCCTTCCTCACCTCTGCTGTCACGCACATGTACAACCTATCTCTCTCAACCGGCTCCTTCCTGTCTGCCTTCCAACACGCACATGTTACCCCTATAATAAAGAAACCCTCCATCCAACTACCGTCCTGTATCCCTGCTTACGTTCACCTCTAAGCTCTTGGAAAAAATAGTTTTCAACCGCATCTCCCTCTTCCTGTCCTCTAATTCCCTATTTGCCCACCTGTAATCAGGCTTCCGCCCCAACATTCAACGGAAACTTCCCTCAAAGTCATGCTAAAAACCACGGCCATTATTCTATTCTCATCCTGCGTGACCGCTCGCCTGCTTTTGACACTGTCAACCATCTTTCATTTTACAGACTCTCGACTCTCCGTCTCTGTGACACTGCACTCTCTTGAATTGACTCCTATCTGTCCAACAGGTCTTTCTCTGTGTTTTTGCTGGTAACTCCTCCTATTGAATGCCTTTATCAGTTGGTGTACCTCAAGGCCCTGTCCTTGGTCCTCTGCTCTATCTACACCTCCTCCCTGGGCAAAATCCTTAACAGCTTTGGCTATAATTACCACCTCCATGCTGATGATACTCAGATCTACCTCTCCACCCTCCTCCTGTTTCCACCCTCAAACCTTCTAGATTGTAAGTTCCCAAGGGAATAGGGCCCGCATTTCCTCCTGTACTGGTTTATCAAATGTTGTTCAGCCTCAAGGTATTGTGACCCTTTCTATATTGTACCCATTGTTCAGCGCTGCACAATATGCTGTGCTATATAACTAAAGTATAAAAATAATAATAATTCTGTACGGTTGTAAACTAAATAAAAGCAAGCTGGTGATGTCCACCATAACCCTAGAACTAAATCATACAGAGTAAAGCAGCAGCACGTCTTCTCCAATAAGCTCCAAAGTAGTGTCTGAGGTTAGTAATGTTTAACAGAGTCTAACTCTCTAGCAATGTGTGCTTCACACAGACCAATTAATCGACCAACCGATTAGTTGTCAACGATTTTCATTATTCACATTAGTTATTTCAGCCCTAATTCAAGGAATTGGGGGGGGACAATTTGGCATCCCTGCTCCAACTCGAAGTCTTTAAATTTTCAGAAATTCAATCTTTCCAAAACAATAGTTTCTAATTAATCCTCATTTTGAGAAATCAATCCCATCAACCCCGACTGAAACCTTAAATATATTGCTTTAACCCCCCTATTCCCCCACCTTTATACAACAAGAGGGACTAGGAAAGCAAATTTATCACACTCTTTCCCACTAATTTCCTGTTATTCAGAAATTCCTGTAAAAAAATTTAACTAGTATTGCTACAGTCGGCTTCCCTCTCTTGCCTTGTACTCTGCTTCTTCTTACCAGTCTCTTCTTGAAAAATGATGTGACTAAAACAAACATACATTGCCATACACTGTAACCCCTCTTCTTTTACATGAAGACATTCTGCCTTGTTTTCACCCACCAGCCAAATCCTATAGCCTGTAAGCTTAATGAAGCAGGCACACACTCTGCATAGTGTTTCAGCTTTATATTGTTAAGTGCTGAAGAAAACCCTATTCTAATATAAAGTATCTGGTTTACAAACATTTGAAAGCAACAAAAGGTCTCTTTGTTCTTTGATCCTATTTTCAGAAAAACTGGTAGAAGTCTGATTTATCCAAATACCAGCTTCCAAATAGAGCTCCAAACCATATCAATTGTTAATTTGAAACTGTCAAAGACCAAATACTTTCCCCTTTCATTTATGGCACCTCATTTGAAACATTCCAAAATAAAAGTGGCATTGATAGTGCATCTGTCATAAATATTATTTATGTCTTCTCTCCTGTAGCTCACAGATGAGATTGTGTCATCGGCAGAGTGTTCCATCACTAGTGACGATGAAGACAGTGTAGACTGTGAATCTGCTACAGGTACGTCAGGTCAGTGTAATTTCTGCTTGCTAGTTATATAAACGCTGAACATGTACCAGGCATGTCAATGGTTTTTATAAAGACATAACTACTACTTGTCAGTCTGGTGTTAAGCACTTCTGTGCACCTGTCCAACACCTGCGCCTGCTTGCTTTGCTATCTTTTTGTCTGCTTTATTCTATTCCTAGAAATTCAGAAAAGCACCCAATCCCATGGAGAGGAGGCTTAGACAAAGAACAAACCCAAAACGCTGGGCTTTTGATAAATGAGTATCACAGAAAAATTTAACTAAAAAGTAAAAATGTTAAACATTTTAACTTACAGTGTACTAAAGATTCAGATAAGTCAAACATTTTAAATAGCTTTAGAATCTGAAAATGTTGCAGTTTTCATGCACTTGGAATGTTGAAGGCACATCTACCCAAAATGCTATAATCTTCTCATTTTATATCCTTCTGACACCGTCCATATAACATCATTTTACTTTGTCACATTGTAGCAGTATGTTGTCACTTTGCCCAAAGCAGCATTTTGTCAGAAGTTTCACATTGCAGGGAGATGCTGCACAACCTAGAAATAATGCATGAATCCCAAATTCTAGACAGGACAATGACAATCCTTTCCACCTGTGGTTCCCAACCACAGTTCTCAAGTTGTTTTAAGGATCACCTTGGGCAAATGCAGACTGAATCCTGCAATCACTGAGCAGCAAATCATATCACCTGTGCTGTGCTTCAGATATCTGAAAACCTGACCTGTTAGGGGTACTTGAGGACTGCGGTTGAGAACCACTGCTTTACATCATGGTTTGACCATTTTATATCAAAACCAGGAGCCAGCTCCACATTTTTAGGAGAAATGTGTTATTTTTTCTATAGGAAGAGAGTAGACTAGGTAGAGTAACCCAGAAGTAAATAGTTATTTGGCCTCTGGATTTGCCAAGGCGTAGAAACCCAGTGACCCTACATTGCCCTCCCTCCCTTCGTTGATGCAACCTTGCCCCTTTTTCGAAGACACACCAATATAATCCAAATCACACAGGAGCTCACATACTCGTCTCTTTCATCTCATAACCTCCCACAGGAATGATCTGGGTCCTGCAGGCAAAATCAGTGCCATCTACCTGGGATACATGACAGAGGTCTTGCTTGCGTTGCTTGTGCTCTGCCCCAGGTCTCTAGTGTAGCATTATACACAAACACTGTATGAGGACACCTTTCAGCAGATTGGAGTACTTTAACTGGATCAAGACAGGTTTTAAGTAATAAAATACATTTACTTTGCTCAAAACGCTGCCATCATCTATGCCCAGAAGGACCTTTTAAAAGCAATGTAAATCCCATTGTGGTAGTGAAAGGGTTAATGATGTGTCTACCTTCCAGTATTCTAAGCGAGCCATTAACAAAGTGAGGGTTTCTGTCTTTCAATCTAGTTTCCAGCAGGATCAACTAATCTTCACAATATGCTCATCTTGATGGGATTGTGGAGGCTGAAAATACAAAAATGGTGTTTAAGTCTAGGGATTGTGTTTTCAATTAATTTTCACTTCAGCGTTATACTATGCATATTACTGCAGATGCCATAAAATGTATGTATCTAGGAAATGAGAAGGCAATAGTGCTGCTAATAATCTTATTGTAACTCCGATCTCTTCCTGTGTATAGGGGCTCTACCATATATAGGTGTATACATGCACATATATATGTTCTGTCTAATGCATGACAGGTATTCACATCTTCTCTTCTGGAAAATCTGCTAATTGTAGTTTCAGGGACACTTGTGATTTTTTTTCTTCTTACTAAAAAAAAAAAATATATATATATATATATATATAGAAAAACCACACTGTACATGAAGACCTATATGTACAAAGCAACATGATACAGCTCTTCTTCCTTCACTGCTTGAGATGTGTTGCAGGCCTCTTTGTCAGGTCTAGTGTGAAGAATAGTTAGGGTCCCCATCATGATCATTAGCTCCCCAGGTTGTCCTTCCATCCTGGAATATGTGGGGGGGGGGATTTGTACAGACCTCATTTTTTGCTTTATGTGCTGCAGATCTGAAAACCAGCAACCATGAACAAAAAGACTGCAGACTCATGTAGCATTGACACAGGACGAGTTTGTGAGACCAAAATAGTTTAACATCCCCGCAAATTAGAGAGTGCAGAGGACCGTTATCTGTAAATATCATGCTCCAATTCAAACCCAACTTTAATGATTGGGTACGTCATACTGAACTTCCCTAATCATTAATGGCTCGAGTCACAAGGTTCCAACTCGGCATTAGTGGCTCCTCGCTGTAACTGAACAGCTCCTATACTTTGGAAAGGAAGCATTAACTACGGGCCAGCCAGAGAATAATGAGCTATTCACGGATAACGTGTGGTTCTCGGCTCGAGCTGGTATTCAAAAAAAGAACGGTCTTACATCCAAATACACCGGGTTCCAGGGATCACAATGAGCTTTCCTCTAGGACAAGAGTTATCGTTTTAGAATTAAAGTGACCAGATTTTGATACAAAGTCTTCTACATCAGGGTAGCTATATTATCTAGGATTGTGCACCGATTTTTTTTTCAGTTTGATTTGTTCGGATGTTTAAACCGATTTCTGTTTCGATTCGGTTAAATTTTTTTTTCGGAATATCGACCATTTTTCGTGTTTTCGGGTCACTTTGCTCGTTTTTTGTATCGACTTTTCGGAAATTTTAGTTTTTTTGGAACGTCTGTTCTCGTTTCAAAGTGTCTACGATAATTCTGGCGATTCTATCGTGTTTTTTTTTATTAAAGATCCTTTTTTTCTTATAAATAATTGAATATACATTTCACAACTTTATTTAATCATATTAAAATGGTATGAAAGCCAAGGAACAAAAAAAATGAACAAAACGATTTAAAAAACGCTAAACTGACCCGAATGCCACAAGAAACAAGTGATACGCATTTACAAATACAAAATTTACAGAATCAGCGATATAACCGATAATAGTTAAATATACGATGTCCAGAATTACCGAAATGGAACCGAAATCACGAATGGAACCGAAATCATGAATAGAGCAAAAATAAATTCCGATTTGACACATTTCAAGTCCATTCGAAAAATCCGAAATTTTTTCGTTTCGGCTCGGAAAACTTTTCGGATCTATCGGTTTTCGGGTCCGACCCGATTCGGAAATTCGGCCGAATCCGAAGACACAAATCGGGAAATTTCGTGAAAATTCCGAAACCCGAAACACACATCCCTAATATTATCAAACCCCTGCAGAAGCAATAAATAGTGTGAAATACAAGATAATATTCTGGCTAGTTTCTACACTCTTCACGATGCATTACTTCGATAGATGTATTGATACTACAAAGGCCAGACACGCTGAGAGTGCCAGGTCACATCCGACTAACATTCACACCTTGATATCACAAAAAGGCCAGACAAGGATTAACTTCTTGGCTGCTGGTTTTCTGTGAGTTCCTGCTGATTGGCATAGTAGCTGAAGACATAGCAGTTTTATTTTACTTTCACTTACAAATAAAGTGTCCCTCCCCACATATATTACCAGTAAAAAGAGGTTCTGCTCCCTCTTCAAAAAAGTAAAGCCGTCAGCAGATCTGCTCAGCACTCGATAGGGTGTAAACCAGGCCAACAGGCACAGCCCATGGGTGGAAACTGTACAACAACCCCCAGTATAATACAGGCAGGGAAAGAAGGGGCCTGCAGCATATTTACCAAGCACAAGAAAGTACGTGCAGCAGTGATAACGTAAATGCAACAACAGAATGATTTGCATGTTGGATCGGTGCTAATAAAAATTTACCTTTTAATGTATGTCAACACCTGCCAAACAGCCTAAATGTATTGTATCTGTATATTCCTGTACTCAATAAATATATACCAGTCAAGTATATATTTAAATACCATTTTCTGTTGATCCACGTCATATTGTACCGCATGACTTTTTTGGTGATTTTTTTTTTTTAATCCATTTTTTATTATTATTTTTCAAATCCATACCTGTGGGTGTTAAAGGTCCTCCATGCCAAGAGGCTTCCATTTTTTCTTTCAGTGCTTTTATCAGTTCAACCGTAACCCAAAAATCTCTATATTGCTGAACAGAGGCAACAAAATTGTTTTTGCCATCATGAAAATAAATCTTACTCGAATAGACAATGGAAATGAAAGGAAATGCTTTGAGTGACCCAGGAGTCCCTGCTTCATTCAAATTTCTGAATCCTTCTACCCGCCCCCTTCCCCCCACCCCACTCTACCTTCCTCTTTCTATACATCTCTCGCTCTTCTCTCTGGACCAGGTGATGCTATCTCAGCGCATTGTAGAGATGAAACTCTGGTTACTGTGATTCCTGCTCAAATTGACATTCAGGTCTATTCACTAAAAGGTGAAACTCGGAAGAACTGGCAGGAAAAGTGAAAATTCTAGGTCAAAATAGCCAAACTAGAAAAAGTCTTCCATTTATCTCTTTCTAATGGGACTATTTGCTCTAGATTGTTCTCTTCGCCTGCCAATTCTCCTGAGTTTCACCATTCGTGAATAGACCTGTTAGTATGATCAGGATTGCTGGAGTGTTATGCCACGCTGAGCTCCATTCCCATTAAACGCAGAGAGGGCACAAGGTTACAGGATTATAATTTGAGTTGTGGTAAACGTACACACAGTTTTAGCTTATAAATATCATAAATGGAGAACAGTGGGAATATTTATAGCAAAACAGAGCAAAGGGTCTTCTAATTTCATCATCCAATACGTAATTAGACAGTAATAATTCTTTGTATTACATAATATTTCTTTAAACTTTTGGGTTCTTGCTTCTCTATTGGGGTAACATGACACAATAACTCGTCAACGGATTTATTCCTTTAGTTTACAAAACTGGAAGGAAGTTGTGCCCCGGCAACGGCACTTACAGGTTTATGGGGCTATTGAGTAAAGTCTGGGCTATTACAAAAGAAGTGCGCGTGTTCTGCTTTGCCTCGGTTTTGTGCAGAACTTGCTCATTCCACCAAAAAAATTAAAAATACTGCAAATTATCTCAACTTAAAACGGATTATCGGTTTGTGAATAACTGACCTGAGCAATTGAGCTATAGAAGTGGAGTTGTACCAACTCTGCTTAAATGCGATTGTTTATAAATAGAGCCGTGTGTTCTCCTTTTCTGTAGAATATCCTCTTTGCTCACTTTTAACATGTGGAAATATTATCCTTCCAGTGCAATAAGTAGAGGATTTTTTTTCTCTCCATTTCTAGAGTGCCTAGTTATCAGTGTCTCTAGAGATGGTCATCTTTTCATACAAACGTTTCCTCGGCATAAACCAGCGGCCAAGAACTACGCCAGAAAAATGGCCTCATTGAACTGTAAAATAAAACTAAGTAGGCCTGTAAACTTTTGTAATTGGGTAGAAAGTTCCCCATCTGGAGAATTTGAGGTAGGAATCACAGTGTCCTGATTACTAGCCTGCCAGTCCTTCATACACCCTGCAAACAGGCCCAGATGGCATAACAACAAATTTTATTGCCACCACAGTTGTCCATATATTTATTTTGACCAGTTATCAGTCAATTTTGCAGCATGCCACCCATTAACCTGTGTTAAACTTAGAGTCACACCACTGTGTACCAGTGGACATTGCACGTTGTGTATTGGTGTGTATTGCTGGTAGAGCTGCATGCGTCCTGTGTTGGTTTTTTTTGTGGGGTTTTTTTTTTAACGTGTTTTTTTGTGATGTTTGTGCCCTTGTACGATTGTTTAGATAGTCGTGATTTGTTATTCCTCCCTTCAATACATTGCTGTGCCTTCATTCACACGTCTTCTTCCTATCAATTTGCCATCCATCCACCTGAGATTCCACAATGGCTGACAATGACTTTACACAACCTGGTTTAATTCATTGAGTAGGGTTCAGTCTAGAAATAGAAAAAAGCTAAAGCAACAAACCACTCTTCACATAAGAGCTCACTGTGTATAACATGCAAAGAGAAGAGAATCGCCATGTCCTAGACACGCAATGCTGTCCCCTACCTTGGGAATTTTCTTCTCTGGATAGATACAGGTTTGCGTGTCCTTTATCTGAAATGTTTCAAAATCAGAACCTTTTTTGATATGACACCAAAAGTGTAAAATGGGACAAAATTATTAAAAATGTTGTATAAAATACCTGCAGGCTGTATGTAACGTGTATATATGAAACCAACACATTTCCTGTTTACACTTGGGTTCCATCTGCAAGATATCTCATTATATGCAAATATTCCAGAAACCTAATTCCAAAACACTTCTGGTTCCAAGCATTTCGGATAATGGATACCGGACCTGTAGTGGCAAAAGGCTTTCACATCAACTTTTCCTCCCCAAATATTCAAGGACCTAACTTGCTTCCACGCACTAGCCTCCAAACATGCTCGTTTGGTGTGAATTCTCGCCCACAGTTCTACGATGATCTAACCGGATTGCTTTCTGTGAATTCGGAAAATAACTCGTTTAATCACACACATTCAAAGATACTAAAAATAAGACCTGCTTAAAAATCCCATGATTGTGATTATGTCAAAGAACCCAGCAGGCATGTCTGGACTGGTTCCTGGAAAGGATCATGGTATGTGCCACCACAGAGTGCCAAATCTTCTACTTGCAATTAATTCCGTATCGCAGAGAATCTCCCCAAAATATCTGAATCATTCAAGCTAGATGTGAGTTAATCGGTAACTGCAAAGTGAGCTGACAAGGCTCTGACACCTGAAGGGAGACTGAGAGCTGGCATGTCAACGCTATATCAGTACAGGAAGATACTTGGTATGGGGTTAAACTGTAGCACACAGCTGGAATACACATCCAATGCTATTTTCACAGTCGTCATTCAGCCGAGACCAGACTGCTACAGAATTGTATTTTAGGACAAAATAGAAGCCAAACAAGGGCCTGGGGGGGACTAAACCAGATAGAATGTTCCGATTTACGGAATCCTCTTTATTCCTTATCATTTGTAAACACGGCAGCCTCCTTCAGTCTTTGTCCCCAAATGACCTTCCTACGGTTTCAGTGAACTGTCTGGTCAGGCCAGTCATGTGAGAGGGGGGCCTTGGTATGCCAGGCTCTAGCCTACACATCATATGAATGGATCCTATGTAAATTCCTTAAACCCATTCTGAAAATTATTGTTTCGTAAAGTGATTCTAATACAAAGATTTCTACTTTGTGTAAACATGCCTTCCTTACCTTCAATATTCTATTTTAATACTCAACCCTGGTTACATTTATTGACACTGCTCTTTAGTTATCGTAAGGGATGGAATGTCTGACCAGGTCATAGGATGCATTGAGCATGGTGATCCATGGAATGACCTGTATTCCAGTAAAAATTCTAGGAGACTCCTGCAGTGCTGTTGGATAAGTAGGAAAAGGGAGACTGATGTTTGAATAATCCTGTTTCCTACATGAGCAACGTGCAGTGCCATCATGACTGCATTTTAGAGAAGCAGAACAAATTGCTTGAAGCCTATGAATTCCTCCCTTCAAGGAAAACACGTGAGCTATTTGCAGCACTGCATTCACATCTGCGGCAGCACCACTTGAATCACATGCGCACAGGACAGACAGGGAGGCACCAAAAAGAGAAACCGTAAATCGATAGCCGGAATGGGCTTATATTTATTGTATATGGGAAAGGTGATGGGCAGGAGACAAAATTTGGAGTGGCTAAGGCAACCCCCAAGCCTAAAGATACCTATGGGGCCCTATTCCAACCCTGGTGTAAACTTAACCGGAGCTGTTGTAATGTTACCAGAGCCATTGACGTCTATGAAGCTGGTACGTTTACACCAAGGATGGAAGAGGGTCCCTGGTTGGGAGGTATGTTCACATAATGTTGAAGCTAACCTCATACTAGGAAAATTTGCTTTATGTGCTGAAAAAAAAACCACTAGACACAATTTTTTCCCATGCTAAAGAAAAAAAAGCAAGTTACAATATACCTTACAAATAAACTAGAGAAAAGACTCACAAATGTGCAGCATCTCTAGTGAGAACCGTATATCCGGCTATTGGGACTTCCCGAGACAACGCTGTGAAGGTCCGACGGCCCCCAGAAATGCATAAAGAGAAGTCAGCGTGCTCAAGGAATCAAAGAGTCAATCCCACAGATTTATTAGGAGCAAAAAACAGGGTGAAAATGCAATGTTTATATTTTGCTTTTGGTCTCCTACTGTTTTAAGAAAGGGTTAAATAAGGCTATTAGTGGGCTCCACCCACTTGATTAATTTATATGTATATATGTGGACATCTGTATGTGTGTCATCTATGATTAAAAGCCGAAACATTGCATTTTCACACTGTTGTTTGCTCCTAATAAATCCGTGGGATTGACTCTGATTCCTTGAGCACGCTGACTTCTCTCTTTACAACAAAACTAGACGCACAATCACAGACCATGTTAAACATTATAAAGGGCTCATATTTACAACACAATGTACACAATGTGTCACTGCAAAGGCCACTCCAACACTGCAGGGATTAGCACAGTACAGCAAAATTTACAAATACTGAAGGGATTTACATCCCATACAAAATTAAAATCTGCAGTGTTTGTACAAACACTGCAGAACAGAAGCGACTCACACACTGCAGTGAATTCAATCACCATTGCTGAGGTTCTGTACAATAACAGCAGCACACCATACAAAACATAGAAGGGCCTATATTCTATGTCGGCTGTTAGAGATTGACACTGACACAGTACTTATTGAAGGCATGATCACAAACATTAAAGGTCTATCCTTTATATAAAATGTACGAATGTAGTGAGAGATGGCCAGAGGTGCATTTAGGCTTAATGCTGCCATGGACATGACAAATTATGCCCCCTCACACTCAAATAGTAACATGAAATTAAGGCAAAGAGTTGTGACATCTATAATTCATTTGTGGAAGTCCTATTGCTTAGCAGCTCTGTTATAAACCTCAGAACATATTCAACTTCTGAATGAAAAGACATTTAGGGGTATGTTGCGCTCCTTTCAATCAACTTCCCTAGGCCCAGGCCTATGTAAGAATACGCCCCTCAGAGAAAGGCATATAACCAGTGATTACATGTCATTTAATAATCTGCTAAATGTGATGGGGGCGACGACTACCTCGTCTCAAAACCAGGTATTAAGTGACTTCACAATGGCAAAATCACCTAAGAGAGATTAAAAAGACACAATTAAACTGTAGGGACATACATACCCAACTCTCAGACAATGTACTACAATCTGTTGAGGTTTTCCATGTCCCAAGCATTGACTGATCTAAAACAGTAACAGAGTATCAAGAAGACTGCAGTTAAGGCTGTAGGATCCACATTGGCCCTCACACATCGCAGATTTGGTTCTTTGGAGAGAGCTCAACAGATTTAGTTTGCACCGAGAAAGTAAAGATAACCTAAATATAAATGTAGTGGCTCGTACTTCCCCAGCGTTTTGCCAATTAATCACTGCACACAGAAATGACATTTCAGAATAGAGCTCTTTGTCAAGCCTTGGCAGTAGCACTGCCACAATAAATATTTGAAATAGTTTTTCCTGGTCTCAAGCGTTGTTTTAAAAAACACATATATAAACATCACCTCTCAAATCCTAATGTTAAGGGATTTTTTTGCATTTGCAAACAGAAACCTTAATTTTTTTTAAATGTTCCTAACTCACCTCTAGTCCCACGGTGCAGAGGACTGCACGATATGCAACAGGACAGAAGAACCGTGAACAATTAGGGCAGAAGGACACCGGGAACAAATTGTCAGAAGGACAGTGAACTATGTGCAGCACCACTTATGATACTTTGTACAAGTCTTCATGGAGTGGCATGGACTCCAAGAGACAATACCAGTGACTCCACACAGATTAGTGGCTTCCTTCTACAGTGTTATTCATAAAGACCCAATACCAAAGTTTTTGTTATTTTCCTTTCAATCATTTTTATTCTGAGCGTTTCAGGAAATGTACCTCTTTTTATGTTGAACACATCCCATCCCATCACATGCTGGAAGCAGCCGGTAGGTGGCAGCACAGCCAGGAGAATAGCACCCCACCGAAAAAAAATAGCTTACTCTTTGGAATGGACAAAGGGTTACTGCCAGCAGGATGGCATGTCATGCCATACATCACATTTGACAATCCAGAGTTTGAGGACGGTGTTATTTCCATGAATCTGAGGCCACCATGGTCTCTCAATCTTAGCAGACAATTTTTTGCAGGCTATCCGAAGGAACAAGAGTACTGTAACAAGCCCCTCATGATTGATGTCCTAGTGGAGAATTATTAGGAATGAAATCCAAAACATGTACTGTGCAATATTGAGACATTAGCAACAACATGCAGCACCGTGTCAATATGTGCCCGACCGAAAACTGTGGCCACTTCCCAGGATGTGCTCAACATAAGCGGTATATTTCCTGAAACTCATTAATTTCCATTACTTTAAGATATTTAACAAAAATCTTGGGTTTAGCTCTATAAATAATTACCCTGTATTATGAGTCAAGCTGCCAAGAGGATTGACTTGTAATAGAACCACTAAAAGTTATTGACGTACGCCAAGTTTTGTGTCTCGCTATTTATGGCTGAATAGGGCCCAACGAGCGCTAAGCTCCCAGACTGTGTTCCCGAGTGTGGCTCGGGTTTAACTTTCAGTGCTGAAAGTGGTAACCCCGAGCCACACTCGGGCTGGATACATACACTATATTGCCAAAAGTAGTCGCTCACCCATCCAAATAATCAGAATCAGGTGTTCCAATCCCTTCCATGGCCACAGGTATATAAAATCAAGCACCTAGGCCTGCAGACTGTTTTTACAAACATTTGTGAAAGAATGGGTCGCTTTCAGGAGCTCAGTGAATTCCAGCGTGGAACTGTGATAGGATGCCACCTGTGCAACAAATCCAGTCGTGAAATTTCCTCGCTCCTAAATATTCCACATTCAACTGTCAGCTGTATTATAAGAACGTGGAAGTGTTTGGGAACGACAGCAACTCAGCCACAAAGTGGTAGGCCACGTAAACTGACGGAGCAGGGTCAGCGGATGCTGAGGCGCATAGTGCGAAGAGGTCGCCAACTTTCTGCAGAGTCGATCACTACAGACCTCCAAACTTCATGTGGCCTTCAGATTAGCTCAAGAACAGTGCGCAGAGAGCTTCATGGAATGGGTTTCCATGGCCGAGCAGCTGCATCCAAGCCATACATCACCAAGTGCAATGCAAAGCGTCGGATGCAGTGGTGTAAAGCACGCTGCCACTGGACTCTAAAGCAGTGGAGACGCGTTCTCTGGAGTGACGAATCACGCTTCTCCATCTGGCAATCTGATGGACGAGTCTGGGTTTGGCGGTTGCCAGGAGAACGGTACTTGTCTGACTGCATTGTGCCAAGTGTAAAGTTTGTTGGAGGGGGGGATTATGGTGTGGGGTTGTTTTACAGGAGCTGGGCTTGGCCCCTTAGTTCCAGTGAAAGGATCTCTGAATGCTTCAGCATACCAAGACATTTTGGACAATTACATGCTCCCAACTTTGTGGGAACAGTTTGGAGATGGCCCCTTCCTCTTCCAACATGACCGTGCACCAGTGCACAAAGCAGGGTCCATAAAGACATGGATGACAGAGTCTGGTGTGGATGAACTTGACTGGCCTGCACAGAGTCCTGACCTGAACCCGATAGAACACCTTTGGGATGAATTAGAGCGGAGACGGAGAGCCAGGCCTTCTCATCCAACATCAGTGTGTGACCTCACAAATGCGCTTCTGGAAAAATGGTCAAAAATTCCCATAAACACACTCCAAAACCTTGTGGACAGCCTTCCCAGAAGAGTTGAAGCTGTTATAGCTGCAAAGGGTGGACCAACGTCATATCGAACCCTATGGATTAGGAATGGGATGTCACTTAAATTCATATGCGAGTCAAGGCAGGTGAGCAAATACTTTTGGCAATATAGTGTACCTGTCCTGTGCTCCCTCGCTGACCTCCGCAATTGCATTCTCCTCCAGCGATTGCAGCATTTTGCTTCCTGGTTCCCTTCTCGTGAGCAGGGGGCCAAATAAATCATTACGATTCGGATATATAAAATATGTCAGAATCGTAACCCCAGGGAGGTTAACATTCAGCAACAACATGGAGATATCACTTGGTGCCATAACGCATCCCAATATCATCAAGAAAGGCCGGCACCTTCATACAGCCCAGCCCCATCAATTGACACTGTACAAGCTGACATCTTTGCACATTCCCAGTAACCACAACTTTATAGCTTTCACAAATACCAAGACTAAACAAGCAGTTCTAGACTAGCACCAAAGATCCAGAACTCAGGATTCATGTGAAAACAATTCACACCTTTCACACTGTATGCAGATATAATGACAAGACTTGGCTCTCAGAAACGGATTCAATTTAGTTTCGGCAGCTTGTAAAACACTGTGAAAACACCAAGGCCTGCAGCACATCTGTCTTTAATGGGCATTTGTTTTAAGATTAAAGCAGCCCTAGTTAAGTGAAAATTCACACAATTCTGCTAAAAAGGAGCAGAGAAATTCAGAAAGCCGTTTGCAGGCGGCTCACTAATTGAGATGTTATTTTTTAATGAAACATCGTGACGAGGGAGGAAGGCTGCAGCTCATCAAGAAAGCTCTTGCTTACTTCAAACCCTTGAAATCCTTTCATTTACCATGGCCTAGATTTCATTCTACTACTGCCGGTTAATTAGGTTTCCAAACAGTCTGCTAAATCCATTTTAGCCAAGCCGCCATGGCACAATGTCCTGAGTGGGCGGAGGTATTAGATTTGTAATACTCTGCAAATAAACCTGGTTTCCAAAACTGAAAAATCAAAGCACTTGTGCTAAACATCCAGCGCCTCACTAAGAATCAGAAGACCGTATTTAATTACTTTATTAGCAGCATTAATTAACTTACAAATGACAAACGAGGATGAAGGGAGAAAGCACAATTCACACATTATATAAGGATTAACATAAACTGTAACAAAAACAAATGTATTCCTTGTTTTTTACAATATGACATGTTGTGAAATGAAAAGCACTAAGGGTGGTCTCTGCCAGATCCCATATTCACATGTCATACATATTAAGTATAAATGTTTATATTACGAGACAGACTCCCAACATATTAGCGCCATTGAAATAAAATAGCGCTGAAAAATGTAATGTCTACAATATATCTTGTACTAGGTTTCCCATTATTAGACTTACTGCTACTTCACAAATCAATGAGATTCCTCAGGTCATTGTCAGTATTGCTTGTTTATGTCCCATTTACTCCATTGTGGAATCTCCAGCAAGACCAGACAGAGACTGGAGAGTACCTTGCCAAAATACTTCAAGAATGGATGGCTAAGCTATGCGCCGATAATACACCACTGTTAATTACATAGAAAAAATACGTAAAAATCACAATGACTGCCTCCTGTGGTAAATCTCTGTCGTACCGGTCTATAGCTGCTTACCCTTCCCTTTGGTGAATGGAAGTAGCATGTGTCCCCCTTTCTGTAACTGATCGATTTAGCCCCAGAACAACAGAATTCTACTCGTTGAGCCAAAACTATGCAAAGCACTGGGCTGCAAATTTCACCGATGGTGGTATGGATACATAGGATCTTATTTGGCACAATGTTTGTCAGTTTCCGGCATACACAAATGCTGCTTCCAGTCACTTTCTTGCTCAGTCCTTGTTGACTCCTGCTCTCACTTCCACGGCTTGCTGTAATTTTATCTTTTCTTTTATACTCTCCCTAAATGCAACTTTAAGCATGCATCAATATCCTGCAGCCAAGAAGCTGACCCATTGTCGGTTTAAACCAATCTCATGCACAGACAGACAGCTGATAACCTTACCATTGACCCAAAAAAAAGTCCACTGCCTCCAAAAAGGTCAATGAATTTCCTTCTGCCTTCACCCCATGGACTAATACATGTTGCTTACTGCACCAGTGAACCTACGATTGTGAGTAGATTCTGAGTTAGTGTGTCCCTGCTATTTGTACTTGCTCAGTTATGGACCTTTTGTTGGAAAAACTGAAAATTCTGCTAAATCCAAGTAGAGAAAGAATACTTGTTTAGCAGAATGGCTGTTTTTTTTTTTTTAATAAGTAACCCGTAACCATGCAAGTGCAACTCTATTGCAATAGCAGCTTCGCCGACTCTTTGGCTTGAACCTGTATAGAATATGCAGTGGGTAAATCAGTGTTAAACTGTACCTCTAGAGATGGTGGGCAAAACAATTGGTTTCAAATATAAGGTGACTAACAGTTCCTGATATACATGCAGTCTGTGTGTGCATCACTTTATGAACAAAAAAAAAGAATCCCTATGATGTAGTCCTTTTTTTTTTTTAAACACAGGACTGGTTCCTCTCCTCCTTTGTGGGAAAACAATGTTTGTTGTCCCCCCCCCAGTGTGATTTTTATTTTGTCAATGTAATTCTTCTCCAGACGACCCTCCTTTACCCAATGCTTGGTTTAGTTCCAACGATTTCGCCCTATCCTGCATCTAAACAAGCCACAGAATATGCAGTCATTTTTTTTTTTTTTTTTTAAAAATGCATATAAAAAGGAACAACTTTAGCTGCCCTGACGTACGATCGTCCTGGGTCAACTTTCCACCTTTGGAGAGCGTACATATAAAAGTTAGTCGGATTATTTCACATACAGCCAGATTGATATGGACACAGTTACTATAAACCCCTGAAGCAGTTTTCCATTTTTTTTTATTGAATCCTCCTCGTACGTCACACACTGTCAATCTGACCTGCAGCTAAAATTGTTCTGTGGACAAATGTCTTTATCCTAAGCCCCTTTTGTTGTGAAATAATTTTGCTCTGCTCTTCATGTCAGCCTTGCACTCATTTTTTTTCTCCACATCTCTACAGTAAATTTTTTTTTTTTTTTTTTTTTAGTAGAAGAAAAAAAAAAGTTTTTTTTTGGTGGGCGTTACTTTTGGTTTTAATATTGCTGTCTGGTATTTTTCTTGCTTCTGTTTGGTGTGGATCTTACGCTTTTGGGGAGGGTGGTGGTTGTGAAGGAGATTTGCATGTCAGACAAGTTGCAGTTTAGGGTTTGTAACATTTCTCAGTGTTTTTAGAGTTTTGCTTTTTCGTTTTCTAGATGGGCATGCAAATGTTCATTTTGTTTTTTGTTTTTGTTTTTTTTCTTTCTTTCTTGTTTTGTATATTTGCCTGTCCCTTCCTTACAGCCAGAAGCTCAAAAGCTGCTAGATCACTTCGTAACGCCTTATCATGGACATGGCAACTGGCTCACACCCTCGGCCTACTCATTTTCATCAAATGTCTAATGTCCTCATAGATATGATCTCTCCCAGCACCTTTACCTCTTATCCTTTTAACCTTTCTCACACCCTCTCTGATTCATCCCATTAGAATTTGTAAACAAAAACGGATTAACTCCCAAGAAAAAAAACCATATCAAATTAATATTAAATTACAAATATGTGTACACAAAATTTCCAGATTGACCAATCGCAATTGAATCCCAGCAGAATGGCTGTTTTTTCCAGTTAAAAATCTGCAGAAAAAGAAAAACAAAAAGCAAAAATTTGAAGAGATATATACGTGACAAAAACAAAACTTGATTTTGTAGGGATTACCCTTTGTTTGTTCCTTGCTAAATAATACTCCTAAAAAACTAGAACCTTTTTTTCTCCTGAAAAACAGCAACAGAGAAAACAATGCCGTGTGCCCACGTTACGGTGTAGGATTTTTCTCTTTGTGTTGTTGTGCTGTGAGTTTCTGTGTCTGTCACCTTGCCTGTGTCATTCCTTGTCTTAAAAAAAGAAAAAGAAAAAAAAAAGACAGATGAAAATTGACAAAACCATATATAGAAATCATTTACATAAGATGTGTTTAAGGAAGTAAATAAGAAAATTACAAAAAATAAAGCAAAATCAAAATTCATGACAAGAATGTATCAAATCGACATTCTTACACAACTTTGTTTTATAAATTTTTTTCTACATGCCAAAAAACATGCGGGCAATTTGTGGATGTAAGTCAACTGCACAGTAAAGTATTTTTTTCCTTCTGAACCTCAAATTTCATTTTTTTTGTCCAGTGGTAACTTTTGTTTTTTCATTGTTAGCATTTTCATTGGGGATATTTATTTCCGTTAATTTCAGTTGCTTGCTCACTTTTACAACTTTCCCCCCCCCTTGTGGTATAAGTGTACGTACTATTATTTCTTTATACTTGCGGTGCTGTTTATTTACGTTTTGGTTATTCTATTATTTGGGTGGCTTTCTTATTTATTTTTTCCATATTTTTAATTGTACGGTGTGAGCTTGCTTCAAGTGCTCAACTTGTGTAATGCGACTAGCCATGGTAGACACCAGGCAGTGTGCGACTGAATGGAAAGCCAAGTAGTCTGTCACTGGCATTCTAGGATGATTTAATGGGACACTCTAGCCACCCCACAACCACTACAGCTTAATGTGATTTTATTAACAGGTTTCTCTTTTTATTTTGAGATTACAGTTTACAATAGTTACAGCAATGAAAAAGAATAGAATTAGAACCAGGAAAACAAACCAGCACATGAAAAGGAAAATTGTTCTGATGCATTGTATTTATTTACTGAAAAGGAAAAGCAAGGAACACCAGAAAAAAATGCTTTATGATAGATTATTCTAACTAAATACATCTACACGTTTTACTAATCTTATTTGTATCAGCTTGCAAAAAATAGATTTGACTCCGTTACAAACAGAAGCACCTACCCCTATTAAGTGTTCGGCTGGGGTCAGACGAACGCAGTACGAACGTGCGCTGAGCCGCACTTTATTACGGACGTAGTAGCAGCAAATTACATCCAATATACGAAGTACGGCCGCACGAAAGTTCGGCCGCGCAACGCAAGCAAACGCTTTGAGAACGTGGAAACGCTAGTACCGACGCACAGAGTGCGCTGCGTCAGCATAGCGGTGTGTGTGCGTGATTAGGAGACGTTAGACGTTGCACATGTCCGACTAACATCACGTCCATTTGTTTTTAATAGCTCCGTCAAAAAATACGATCGACATTGCGCATCGTATGACCGCTATCGCGTCTTCCGTGAAAAAATGTGTTTGTACGCATCAACGCACTTTTTGATGGTAGATGTGAAAAATCTGTTCGTCTGACCCTAGCCTAAAACTGCCAGTTAGACAGGCCTCAGCATCATATGAAGCTGGCAATTGCTCAAGACTGGCTGTCCACTGGGTCCATAGTCGGAAGACCATGTTAATGGGAAGACCAAGGACAATGCCGTTGCACAACCAGGGTTGTCCACTGGAAGCTTCTGTGGACGGACACAGGTCGGCCGACGGACAGGCCACTGAACGAAGGAATTAAAAATAAAAAAAAAACTGCAGCAGCGAAAAAAAAAAAAAAGAACACTCTCCCTGATGCTGAAACTGGGTTTCAGCACCAAGGAGAGCACCGGTGAACACAGGGGAAGGGGACTACGACTCCCTGAAGGCTTCGGGGGGGGGGGGCAACCCTGTCCTTGCTGCTGGTACTCAAAATAAATAAAAGGCTTTTTGCTGCAGATGAAAAGAATAAACCGTTTAATAAAAACGAAAATATTTTTATTTTACATTAAACTCTATGGGCTTCGCCTGTCAAACTGAATCACTTCTGAGGCAGTTTCCCTGCCGCGGCTTGGAGGTTTAACTATACAATTAATCTTTTTTCATGTAAATTGTACCAGATCATCCCGGTGTCATTTGACGGATTCCATTGAAATGGTAAATATTGCTAGTCTGTTGTAGTCGCAAAAAATCGTCTGAAGTTGTCCAATGGAAGTCATAAGTAATAGACGAGAGCGGATTTACCTCCACGATGACAGACAATATCCGACGATCGCACGAATACAGACCCAGTGGACGGCCAGCTTAATGCAGTTATCAGATAAAAGAATGTGAATTGCAACAGTTAAAAGGAACACTCCACCACTCCACTCAAAAATCCCCCCCCCGTTTTTTTTATTTTAATCTATCCCTATTCCCTTAATAAATCGTTAGGGATTTTTTTTACCCTAAAATCCACTTGTTTCCAGCGGCGTCTTTTTTTTTTTTATACTCACCTCCCTCCTCTTCCGCTCCCGTCCTTCTTGCTTATTCTTGCCTTCTGGTTTACGTGAGAAGCGCGCATGCTCTCCCGGCTCCCTCTGAGGATTAGTGTTGCGCACAAGAGGATGCGCGCAACACTAACCCTCAGCCGCCAGCTACTGCGGCGAGTTGGAGACGTCATCACGCTGAAAGCGCGATGACGTCTCCTACTTGGCAATAGTCGGCAGAAGCGGGGAATCTGAATCCCGTTCTGCTGACTGACAGCTGAGAGGGTGGGGTAAAGTTCTCCGCCTCTCTCAACTGCTTTCAGCTTTGTCAGCTGAACTGGAACATGGAACAGCCTTCCAGTAGAAGTGGTAGAGGCCAAAACAGTAATTGAATTTAAGCAAGCATGGGATAGGCATAAGGCTATCCTAAACAAAAGATAAATCCAGGTAAAGTATCCATGTAATTGGGCAGACTAGATGGGCCGAAAGGTTCTTATCTGCCGACATTTTTCCATGTTTCTAACTGCTGAGCGGAGGGAGGGGGGACAGAGGGCGGCATACTCCGGGCATCATGACCACCTAAAAAAGCTTAGGTGGTCATCTTGCCTAGAGTATCCCTTTAATTGTTGCTCTAGAAGTAAAACTAAACTATTCATAGCGATTAACTCCTCACATTATAATTTGAGAAAATTAGTATCAATCTTCGGGTTTTACAGTTGTAGCCACATCAGAACCTGCTTTATATACGAATAATATATAATAAATTACTATATAAAAATAGGGTTTTGGCTTTCCTAAGTTCAGTCGCTACATCTTGTTGACACTACAAGCCACACAAACTGGTGCACGCTCTGTATATGCATGGCATAAAAGAAGTGCGGTTATTGATCACCAACACTTATCTTTTTCTCCCTTTTTCTTTATTTTTTTTCTCTTTCAGGAGGTGAAATAGTGATCCCTGTCCTTGTAGAGGATCCTTTAGGTATCCCTTCTATAGTTACACGTGCACCCTTCATCACTCTCCCTCCCACCTTCCGACCACTCCTCACCATATATGAGACCACCAAAGATTCCCTGTCTGTGACCCCTGATGCGGGGTTACCATGCTTATCGGACCAAGGCAGCGATGGTTGTGATGAGGATGATGGCTTGGTGATATCTGGGTATGGCTCAGGGGAAACCTTCGACTCTAACCTGCCCCCTACCGATGATGAAGATTTTTACACCACCCTCTCCTTGGTAACAGATAAGAGCCTTTCCACATCATTCTTCGATGGTGGCTACAAATCACAGGCGCCCAAATGGGGATCAAAAGACTTTAGACCTAACAAAGTCTCCGAACCTGGTAGGACATTTAGCACAAGTTTGCCCCCTGAGCTGATACACTCCACGTCTTCATCTGGGATGATGCCCATGGTGCCAGCTGGCAAAATGAATAACCATGAGCTTAAGCCCCAGCCTGATATAGTCTTGGTACCGTTGCCCACTGCCTATGAGCTAGACAGCACAAAGCTCAGGAGTCCGCTAATAACACCCCCCATGTTCCGTAATGTGCCCACAGCAAACCCCACGATGCCGGGAAGCAGACGAGTCCCGGGGGCTTCTGAGGTGGTCCGGGAGTCCAGCAGCACCACGGGGATGGTCGTCGGCATTGTGGCAGCCGCTGCCCTCTGCATCCTGATCCTCCTGTATGCCATGTACAAGTACAGAAACAGGGACGAGGGGTCCTACCAGGTGGACGAGACGCGGAATTACATCAGCAACTCTGCTCAGAGCAACGGGGCCCTAGTAAAGGAGAAGCAGCACAGCTCTAAGAGCGGCCACAAGAAGCAGAAAAATAAGGACAAGGAATACTATGTGTAAATGAATATTAATACATGTAATCAAAAACAACTACAAATATGTGAACAAAACAGCAAAAGTAAAACAAACGTTGCTATTGATGTATAGATATATATACATATCTGCAGACACTAGCAGTAATGTTCTGAAGGTGACAAAATAGAGTGTCAGCTGCCTTGTGCCACAGGCATGAGCGAGAGCGTGAGCTGTCACGGATTCACCAAGGCAGTAACCCGTTAACTTTCTTACTCAACTGTAATATAAAGCACACTTATTCTATTGCCAGGGATGGCAATGAAACAAAATATATAAAGTATATATATATATATATATATACACATATCTCTACAAGAAGAGAAAGCTTTGTGACCTCCGGCTGACCAGTTCTACGGCTCTCTCCTCCAGCAACATGGGTCCTATTATTAAGTCGACCCTGGACTCCATTGCATTGTCACCCAGAGAGAACCTTAAAAAAACAAACAAAAAAAAAAAAAACTATTGGATTGTACCGGATCTTATTTTCAACTACTATGATTTTTATTGTTTTTTTTTTTTTTTTCTTTCCGTTTTTAAGTTTCTGGTTTTGGACAATTTTTTTTGTTCTTTCAGGTTTACTTTCCCAAGTTTTGAACAATCAAAGAACTTTGTTTTTAAACAAAAAAAGAAAAAAAAAACACCACATGGCAAAATGTAGCCATGCCCAGCCAAGGAACCGTAGATTCCGTGTAGAATACAGAGCGAATGCGTAGGTGTGCGTGAGTGCGTATGTGCCTTGCGTGAATATAGCTGAAGATTGTTGCCATATTTACAAAAAAAATCCTAATGTGTCCTCTTTGCATAGCAGGTTGTGGTGTCTATAGAACATATTGTTTGCAGTATGTTTTAATAAAACACAAACTATCTTGGAATGAGCATTGGCAAGGGCTTGGTCTGTTTTGAGATCTGGCCAACGTCTGTACATATGAAAAACTCTGTCACATGGCCACACATGCCGGTGCTAAAGGGAAAGGAAGCAGATTGCCTACTGTCTAATTACAGCCAAACAGCAACAATTGAAAACAATCAAGAATGAAACTTGCAGAGAGAAAAGAAAAAAATATATTGAGAGAGGAAAAAAATAAATAAAAAACACCCCTGCAAGGGGAGAAATATCAGAGACTTTTACTTTGCGTTCTGGTTTTGTGACTTCCTGCAATGCATGCTAAAAAAAAAAGTGAAAAAAAAAAGAAAAAAAAAACCTAAATTATAAAAAGTGAAACAAAAAAGACAAAGAACTGGTTTGAGATTTAAAAAAGAAGAATCTGTTTGGTGGGACAACACTTGTGACAAATTAAAAAGTCACAAAAGCCAAAATGTGTCATGAAGCAGAATCCATGGTTTTGTTTTCATACAGTGGAATGTTCTTTGAATTAGGACCCCCACCCATTCTGCCTTTATTTTAAGACTATGAATACAATGGAGATACTTTGTGACAGATGAATTTATCAGAGAAAAAGAGTTTTATTACTAGTAGAATCTATATATACATATATAAATATGCAGAGTTATTTATTGAAATAATGGTATATTATATGTTCTTGGTACCTGGAGCGTTTTGTATTTAAAGGGTCAGTAATGCTTCGAATTAAGTCTAGTTTGTATAAAAATGCACATTTCCGTGAAGTTCAGGTGATATGTTAAGGTCTATTTTCTAGCAGACACGAGGCTGCCTTTCAGTGATTATTATTTTCTGTGCATTGTTCTGGTCGCTGACCAGGATTTCAATTTTGACTAATCTGTATTAGTTTCTGATTTGAAAACGGGTTATTTCTTCCTCTTATTACGTCCACATGCAAGACCTTTGTAGCCGTAAAAAGCAACACACACACACCCTCTTTACTTTGACTCACATAAATACTTTGTTCTCTCTGGGCATTTTTGTACAAGTCACTTCTGTTGAAGGCATTACTGACCCTCTAAAGAGCCGGATCATTTTCATTAACCCTTTCGCTGGCAGCTGGAGTGGTACCCGGGGTGCATTCATTTTCTGTTATTGCATTTTGAAATCATGGAAATAAAGTAAAAAATTTAAAGTTTTAACATGTTGTCAAGTGTTCAGGGAGTTACTTGGACCTGAAAACGCAAGCCTTGATAACCAGGATGGTTAAACCGGTCTCACTGATTGGGGAGATTAGTACAAACATTCCATGTTTATCTGATACAATCAGTGGAATTATTAATACTGTCATGGATGTCAACTGGAAACAACAGCACATATAACCTCTTTAGAAACACCATTCCTAATGAATATTCCTGTTTTTCCTTTCTGATATATTTAGAAAAGGAAGTGATTAGAGAAAACCATCTAATACATACATAGGCACAACTAATCTGTAACTGATAATTCTGTATTCAATTCAATCCGGAATAGAATATAAAGGCAAAAGGTTACACAAATAAAAATTAGCAAATCAGACAAAGCCAGTTGCTGCATCATAGAACACGTCAAACGTTGATTACTGCACCATGCCCCACCCCAGCCCTGGTTTTTCTTCCTAAAAACAAGGAGAATTTTTTTGATTGACCCAATTTATTGTAAAGAAGAACCTGTGCCTTTTGTCCTAAACTAAAAGTGAATGCATCTTTAACCTTACAATGTCCAGAAAGCAGTGTATTTGGGTCCACCCGAATGGAAGGGCTTAATGACAGTCCATTGTAATAACCCTTTCACTTCTGAAAAGTGTATTAAATAAATGTAGGAGATCTCTAGCTTTGCGGTCACGAGAGACGTCGCTACTGATTAAACCTTTTATGAGTGGCTGTAGGACCAAATATGCGACACCTTGACAGGTAGACCTGTCTTTCTACCCACAGGCCAATGCAATCAATACATCTCCAATAAAGCCTTTGTCCACTTGATATAATACGATCCTTATTATAAAATGTATTATTAGAAAACTATTGCATTCAGGGTAAAAGTGTTAAGAGAAGTTAACCTTCTGCTTTTCGCCAGACCTCATTCTTTCTCATGCTAAACCCCAGCTGTTAATAAACAGAACTCTGCCAGAAAATGTGGACTGACAGATGTGAAGCGGATAATTACATGAGACAACATCAGGGTTATTCAGAGAGAGGTGAGAACCAGGAGAATTGGCAGGAGAAGTGAACAATCTAGACCAAATAGTCGATTGGGAAAGTGAGAGAAATGGGAGAAATTTGCTGGTATGGCTATTTTGACCTGGAATTTTCACTTCTCTGGTCATTCTCCTGGTTTTCACCTCTCTCTGAATAACCCTGCATGCGTTTATTTTTTTATGTTTTAAATAATGCCACAATCCACCTTTAGAAAATATATGTAATGAGCAAATAGAGCTCTGGAGCCCATGGATGTGTCTTGCTGAATATAACGGATTGCATAGGGGTGGGAAATATGCTCGTCTACGGTTTGCCAGAAAGGTACAGGGTGGCTTAATGTTTTAACCTGAATGGCAATAATCATTAATCCTTTTGATAAACCTTATAATGAATAAAACCTCAATAACTGTAAGAAGAGTCTCCACAAGCACTATTGCACAAGGGCTAGGGTTGCCAGACGCACCTGTTTCTAGATCATGTTCATGGGCAGCATGAAAAAAACAGCTACAGATGCATGATAAAGCTTATAAAACCGTATGGTGGACAAAGGAATTCACTTTAATAGTGAAGAAAACGAACCCCTAAAACCAGTCTTGCTTCTGTAAGCTGACAGTCTTTCGGTATGACTTGTGAAAGCCTCGGCATTTTCCAAGGGCTGCCCATAAGAATGTAAAACATGGCTACTGACTGTTTTTTCATGTTTCTATTATTGGGGCATTTTGCATCTGCAAAACTGAATGCAAGTTAGGGAAGGACAAAATGAGGTTCAGATGACGAAGACAAAAAAACCTCACAAAATTTGGTAGTGAAAGTGTTCAGTTTCTCCCCAAGTTGTTTTCCATAAAACCACTGGCTGGACCTGTGTTTAGCTTTTTTTGTTTTATTTTTATAAAATCCTTGAAATTACCCCTTACCCTGCATACATGGACACACAACTCTATCTCTGCCCACCATCATTGTCATGTACTTTTCATGTCTTCTGTAAATTGTCTTATGGAGGGGAATCATTATTCCATTCTTGCTACAAACTGGCCTTGCAGCTTCAATGTAGCGATTCCCTCCGTGAGGTTACAGTAAAATAATTATAGGAGACGTTAACTTTCACCTCCGCATGGAAGTGCAGACTATTCCAGTGCATATTCTGCTGCCACCCGGGAGACTGTATTTCACTGTGAAATAGTCTCCTCGAAGCTTAGGTTAAGTGATTTTGCATTTGCAAAATCACTTAACATGCTGTCAAACCCTCCCCCCTTAAATCCCATACTCACCCATCACCCCGCAGAGGAGAGAGTGCTCTCGTCACGAGCGTAGAGACTGCTAACAAATAGTTCCTAGTCTCCCTCCACGATTCCTTGGCGGTGAAGCGCAATCTCCTGCGTACCATTTCCATTTTTCCGTAAACTATGGAATAGGGCCCCAGAGCTGCTATAAACTTGCCAGGGCCGTTATAGTCTATGGAGTTTCTAAATTTTCAACACTCCTGGTTAAGTTTACACTGGAGTTGGAATACAGCCCTAAGTCCACAGTAGCTGTACAGTTACAGCAGACAAGATGATATGTCCGAGTGACTGTAACTTTAGGGGCATATTCTAGAGCCCATTGGCAATAAATTACATGTGTGTGCAATTCTCCAGAGGAAGTCCAAATAGAGTTAACTTGATCTAGGACAGGGGTCAGCAACCTTGGCTCCCTAGCTATTTTGGAACTATACTAACCACGAGGCTCATCCATGCTGATGAGTGACCGAGGATCATGGGAGATTTAGATCCAAAACATCTGGGAGAGCCGAGGTTGTCGACCCCTGATCTAGGATATCTGATGTGCTTTTCAAGCACAAGATAACTATCATAGTAGTGAAAGGGTTAAAAGAATTAAGTGTATTGCATATTGCAAAAGCTAAAAGGAAGAACCACATGCAGCAGTTTTAATAGACACTGGACAATTTATAATCAGGCGTATTAAGCTTAAATCGAAGTTAGCAAGCTTATCCTCATAGCTCTGGCAAGTATTTTATTAAATAGTGCATTTTCCCCAATATAGACCTTTTAAAAATTAATTTATATATTATTCGAAAACCACCCTACCTACCAAGATTTACTTTAGTAGTAGACGCAAGTATAATTTCCCACCGCTTCCTTTGAAAGTCTCCCTGAACTTGAAAACATAATGTTATATTAAATGGGTGTGTGACATCCGTGACTTATCTCAGCATGTTAAAAACAGAAAATGTTCAAGCAATAAGTAAGCAATAAGTAAGGTGCGTGTAGGTATGTGTGGATGGGTCATTGTATGGTACCACCCTATAGCACCTAGTTTAAATAAGGTATCCTTTTTGTGGAGACCGGGAACAAAGAAATGCCATCTAACCTAAATGCAACTCCTATTACATCAAGGGAGTGAATTAAAATGCATTTAAATATTGCTTAAATTTCAATTTCAACTCCTTTTCTTGCCGCAATAAATGCTTGAAAGTATTTATCAGTTTTGCACTGAAAGTGAATGGATGATTAACAAGGGGGGGGGGGGGATGATTCTCTTTTGTCCTCCTGCTACAAAGCGGCACTTTTTGGAGTCTTATGGATACTAGGTGGGAATACCAACTGCAGTGTGGTTTGCCTGCCTAGCGTAATAAAAAAAGTATGTTATTTTAAAAACATACATAAAATGTAGCAGTAGATGCAGGTTTAAGGACTCATTTGATGACAGAGTCATGTGGGTGATTTGTCACGCCTAAACTGGACCCCATGATCATTTTCAAATGCACAACTGTATAAACAGACATCTGAAAAACTGCAATTAGACTATTAATCTAAGGATCATTAAACTCTTGCAGGTGCAAAATTCCACCATTTACACTTGAGGATTAGGAAGCGGGGAAAAATCTCTGCCATGTGCCCCTAGATTCTACACATAATGATAAAATAAGAGGTTTTGACATGGATTCTTAATCTATGCTGCATTCATCAAAACAAAGTGTCATTTCTGTACCCAGAGAAACTTGAATTAAGAGCTTAATATTGGTCCCACCAGTACCAGAGCCATTCAGAACACTTAAAGCTGCCTCACATTTCAGACAAACAGTAAAGGGAAGTAATTCATATGATCAATCTTTGTAATTTACCTTTTTTTCTTTTTAAATTTCACTATCAAAAGGCTAGATCCACTTACACTGGATTTTAAGCTTTGAAATTTATCATTTAAAAGAGAAATAAAATAAAGAATATTTGTGGTGTAACGTTCTAAAAGTGGTGATCCTTTTTTATAACTTTCCCCCAGAAATTGTTTTCTTATACGGACCACCCAAAATGCCTACAAGATAATGATCTCGACCGAAATAGAACCGCTACGGAATATTAAATAAAAAAGAAATCAATGTAAGAGGCTACTGTAATATTTGCCAATCACTAAAGTAAACATGAGCATACTATTTAAAAAATGTATTTGGTATTCAGATTATGTGCTTTTCTACAAACCTCACCTTGGTGTCATTTTTCCTGTCCTTACAGAGCAAAAGTGATTAGGTATTGAGTGTGGAAATCTCTGACCTCCCTGCTGCCAGTCTCTGGGTCTGGAGTGATCACTGTGCTTATTACATAGGTTTCTGGGATGGTGAATATTAGAATTTATTCAAAATACATTAAACTATTTCTTAATATTGATTATGTTCACATGGCATCTCAGTAAATCATGGCAGCTATTGGAGACAATGTTGCCATTTGCCAAATGTCAGGCAGAAAGATCTAAGGAGGATAAATATATAAATTTATATAAATTACCATTGACAGAGTACAAAGAGACCAGTAAGGGACTTGTATGCGTGCGGTTTTACTTTATAAATGGATTGTGATGTCATTGCTGTGTACGTGTAAAGATTTTTTTTTCCAAATCTCTTTTTTTTTTATCTTATCTCAAAAAAATAAAAATATACTGTTGAAAAACAGCAGTGTCTTTTCTTTAGAGTCACTTCACTGAAATAAACCCGCAGGTTAAAAGCTATTTCACATCTACTCTTCCAAGCTGGATTATAAGGGGGTCAGTGTTAAGCGGATAGCCATGACGGTATGGCATATGGGTGGGGATAAATAACAAGGGGAGTCAATATGCAGGATCATATACGGTAATGGGCAACTTCGGCATACACCCACACTTTCTGGTGTTAGACATAAAAAAAAAAGTCAAACATTAAGCCAAACTCCTCGTAACTGAACTCAGCAGTTTTACATAATCAACAGAGGACTCAAATCATTACATTTTAAGGAGCTTATAGTTGTCCTAGTGTTTATCATAATTTGCAGGACATGCAACTTATTTACGGGGTTATTCAGAAGCACCTAAATTAGCTTTCTCATTCGGTGCGCTTTGGCGATTACATTTGGCCGACCCTGCGGTGAACTATTTACTGCAGGGTCCCCGAACTGTGTCGAATACAGAATCGCCGAACAGAAAAAAAACGAAAAAAAAAAAAAAACGCAAACGACCATACGATATTTTTTAAAATTACATTTTTGTTCCAAAGCAATGGCATTGACCATTTGAAATGTATACAATGAGCAATACCACTGCCGTTACTTACCTTCTCATTTCCAATGCCACAAGCAAGGGCAGTGTTTTATACATAGTGATATTATTCATAAAATACAATATGGCAAACTACAACAAGAGTGCACCATAGAATATATAACCACAAAGGTCTGGATGATAAAATGTTAAATAATTTTACACGCTGTAAATTACTGAAATCTGAATGGAAATTTACATTTTTGTTTTACATTGTTACAACATTCTGACGGGACATGACCTTTACGTATAGTAATAATATATTTTGAATCTGATGAGTCTGCTGAAAATAAGGATATATAATTTGTCTGGGTCACACAGCAAAATAGGACTAAAAATCACGTTTAAACATGATGAGCACAAAACGGGCAAATGATCGCAGTGCAGGCATAATGACTCAGCAGTGAAGAGGTTAATAATGATAAAAAAAAACTGATTGACGGTGTCTAGGAAGCATGCCATCTAGCACCATCGAACCTACACCGCACCATGAGTTGTTGTAAATTGTGCTTCAAATTCCACATACCAAGGTGAAACAAAACCAGGTTATGAGTTTCCTCTGAATGGCCAAAAAGTACAAGCTCTCCCTCCAACATTAAAGGATGTTCCACTCTGGACCATAGCTTGGGATACTTTGAGCTCAAACACAAATTCTCATATAAAAAGGCATGAGTGGGTTTCTATATAAACACCAACAAAAAGCCATTAATAAAGGGAGAAGCAAAATATGGGGAGGGATAGCAGCAAACATGACCAGTTAGGCTAGGGTCAGACGAGCGTCATTGGAGAGCGGAAGGAACGTCCGTGAGAGTGGACGTTCCTTCCACTCGAAGCCCGTCAAACCACCTCGCTGAGCGCAGTTCGTGCGCTCAGCGCTGCAAGGCTGGATCCTCCTATGGAGGATCGCACTTTGCAGCTCCATCAACGTGCGTCCTAGCACTTTGACGGAGAGGGCTGCTGCGTGGATGCAGCACGGCCGCTGTTGCACGCGCAATTCGTGCGGGCACAACAGCGTGTGGCTGGCCCCGTAGCAGCGTCTGAATGCTGCGACGGATGCTAGAAGGCACATCATTACGGGCGCAGATAGTGTGTTCATCTGACGCCAGCCTAAAACACATAAGAAAGCAGTCCCGCACACATTTATATTTTGTTAGTAAAAACTTATCCACACTGAACTCCGCAAGACTCATCCACAAACTTTCAACTAGCCTCCCCCCCAGATGAATTGGAACTACATCTCCCATGATGCTCAGCCTCTCACTAGAATGCTCATGACACATGGAAAATTGAGTTCCAAATCATCTGGAAAGCCAAGGTTGCTGTAGTTTTCAATCCATTTCAACCCACATCTGTCTAACCTTGCTCAGTGCCTGTGATGCATAATGTCAATTTAGGAGTGAACAATCATTACACCGTTTGAATCGACATTCGGCTGAAGGGGATATAAACTGTGTACATTAAAATAAAACAAGATAATTATGACCATATATTGATGCTTTTGAAAAAGGTCTAGTGTAAGATTGTTTCTCTTTCTACTTTTGTTCTGTGTTTTACTTAGTTTCAGACAATATATACTTATATAATAAACAAAACCAGACTGATTGCACTCAACCTCAACAATGTTGTTTTTTTTTTCATGAGGATACTTTTCGAACTAAATGAAACGAACATACAAAATACAGTATGCCCCACATTAATACAGTTTTAACGATTTTAAGATATCCAAAATTGTTAAATAAGATGGATATTTGTTTACAAATATATATTTATAAAACACTCCTGCCACTCCTGTATGTCACCAAAACGTAACACCTCTGTCAACGTCATCATAAAAATTAAGGTAAACTTCATACAAAAAAAATAATGTACTTAAGTTCAGCTTGATAGATGAAATTATACAGCGGGAGAAAAAGACGACCAGCAAGAGTAATCAAATAATAACTGGAGACATGGTTGTAGTTATGGCTAATACACTTTGTATTTGAGTAGAATCATCCAATCACATTTGAACATTACCCATGATTTCTATCAGTTCAGAACTGCAATTCTCCAATATTCACCTCAGAGAGAGCTATGAGTACTTGAAACCATCTGTTTCTATGTACAATACAGACCATAATGAATATGAATATAGAATTTTGAACATTATTTAGCCCCTTTGGCTTATGGTTTTAAATCATAACACAATATTATTAACCTGTCTCCAATAGAGTATGTCTATTTAAGTAAAAAAATCTGAGACCGCTCACAGTGAATGAAACGTATTGCGAAGTGCATTCAACCCTCTTCTTGCGCTTCCCCATAGTCCCCCATAGCGCACTTTATAAAGCATGAAGTCTGATTTGTGTGCATAGGTTTTTAAATGTGTTCACTAGTTGGCAACATTTGGAACAGAATACACGAGGCATGATCTAATCATCCTCCAGGTTGGACAGACCTCTGCCTAAATTCCATTACTATCAGGACGTAACAGTAAACCAACCAGTTCATGTTTTTCAAAAATGAACTTGGCACTTACGTTTAGCTGATTTTACCAAGCAGGTATTGTAGGTTCATTTTTGTTGGATCCAGTCTTCCGTAGTCCAATGTTCTGCAGGATTTATCCAAAAGACCAAAGCCACCAGCGTGAATGCCTGACTTGAAGACCTGTTTCAATGGAGGGCTGCAAGTCCTGATATGAAAATTAAAATGAATAAATAACACAAACCGAATCAAAAGCATGTCTAGTTATTTATTTCCAGTTTTTATATTACAAGAGTCTATATGAAGACATCGGTCTCCGTTCTAAAAACAATCTCCGTTGCAAGGTCCATGCAAAGAAAACGAGAAACAGACCCAAGAACTCAAGGCTCGAAATGTATTACTCAGTAAAGAGCTGAGCATTCTGACACATAATGCCAACGTCAAAGAACAATAGACATTGAATTTTATTAAGAAACCCAAAATTTATTTCCATTCATCAGAAGGATTAAAAAGGCATTTGACCATCTTGTCAGATCTTTTCACTTTGCAGATTTTGCAGTCCGGCTTGTGTTAAACTAGATCCCCAATAGTTTATGAATGCTGTTGCGGCTTTTTAAAAGTTCTCATACTGCTCTGTATCTCAATTCTGGAACGTTTAAATGGCTTTGCTTAAAATTGCTAAGGGCAACAGATAGTGGCGCCCGCTGGCTCTCAAGCAATTCTACCTTATCTTTAGAATTACTGTTGTAAGGTGTTTTGGTATTGCACATACCTCCGTTAAATAAAGAACACGTATATAAATAGGCTCTTTAGGCTCATTTAGAGGAGAGGTGGTCTCTTTCTGCAATCCTGAAATTCCCTTTACATGCAGACAATCTCAGGTGATGTGTCCATTTTTCTTGTAAGAAAAAAATTAAACACTACGGTAGCATGTGCATACCCCCTCCCCTTGTGATTACACTGTTCAATATTAATATCTGACACTAATGTGTTAGGCACCAAGGTCATCTCTGATGTATTTAATCTATCTGTCTTATTCATGGTCACAGTGACCTGACTGCCTCCACCGCTTGAAAACTGGGATTTCAGAGGGCTTATTCAGCCCTCTAGGTGCAGGTGAATAGTCCAGCCCAAAGCTCCAGAACCTAGCTCCCACCAATAGCTCTCAATGCACTCTGGCATTAAGATCCATTAAATTGGCTGGATGCTTCTTCAAGTATCACCTAGGTTCTCTGCAGTCTCATGACAGCATTGACTTACAGGAAGCCATCATCATGTCCGCTCCCAGACCAGCACAGAGGAAGCCTGATGCTGGGTTCACAATGAGTTTTTAATAGGGATGCACCGATACCACTTTTTTAAGACCGAGTACGAGTACCGATACTTTTGTTCAAGTACTCACCGATACCGAGTACAGATACTTTTATTTTATGTCATGTGACCACTTTACAATAAGAACAGACCTCATATAAAGCCCCCAGGTCTCATAGATATGCCCCCCAGCTCATGGATAATGCCCCCCAGCTCATGGATAATGCCCCCCAGCTCATGGATACTGCCCCAGCTCATTGATATTGCCCCAGCTCGTGGATATTGCCCCAGTTCGTGGATACTGCCCCCCAGCTCATGGATAATGCCCCCCAGCTCATGGATAATGCCCGCCAGCTCATGCTATTGCCCCCCAGCGCATGGATATTGTTCCAGCTCATGGATTTGCCCCCCAGCTCATGGATATGCCCCAGCTCATGGATATTGCCCCAGCTCATGGATAATGCCCCAGCACATGGATATTGCCCCAGCTCATGGATTTGCCCCTCAGCTCATGGATATTGCCCCAGAGCTCAAGGATAATGCCCCCCAGCTCATGGATATGCCCCCCCAGCTCATGGATAATGCCCCAGCACATGGATATTGCCCCAGCACATGGATATTGCCCCAGAGCTCATGGATATTGCCCCAGAGCTCATGGATAATGCCCCCCAGCTCATGGATAATGCCCCAGCACATGGATAATGCCCCAGTTCATGGATATTGCCCCCCAGCTCATGGTATTGCCCCCCAGCTCATGGATATTGCCCCAGCTCATGGATTTGCCCCCCAGCTCATGGATATGCCCCAGCTCATGGATAATGCCCCAGCTCATGGATTTGCCCCCCAGCTCATGGATAATGCCCCCCAGCTCATGGATAATGCCCCCCAGCACATGGATATTGCCCCAGCACATGGATATTGCCCGAGCTCATGGATAATGCCCCCCAGCTCATGGTATTGTCCCCCAGCTCATGGTATTGCCCCAGCTTATGGATTTGCCCCCCAGCTCATGGATATGCCCCAGCTCATGGATATTGCCCTGGGTCATGGATAATGCCCAAGCTCATGGATAATGCCCCAGCAAATGGATATTGCCCCAGCTCATGGATTTGCCCCCCAGCTCATGGATAATGCCCCCCAGCTCATGGATAATGCCCCCCAGCACATGGATATTGCCCCAGCACATGGATATTGCCCCAGAGCTCAAGGATAATGCCACCCCAGCTCATGGATATGCCCCCAGCTCGTGGATATGCCCCCCAGCTCGTGGATATGCCCCCCAGCTCGTGGATATGCCCCCCAGCTCGTGGATATGCCCCCCAGCTCGTGGATATTGCCCCAGCTCGTGGATATTGCCCCAGCTCGTGGATACTGCCCCCCAGCTCATGGATAATGCCCCCCAGCTCATGGATATTGCCCCAGCTCATGGATTTGCCCCCAGATCATGGATAATGCCCCCCCAACTCACCTGGCACTCTCCGCTCATACTACCTTCCTTTAGCGACGCCGGGAAAGTCTTCACGCCCATGCGCTCCTTGGAAGGTCCCCAGCCGCGATCACGTGGGACCATGTGATCGCGGCTGGGGGCCTTCCAATGAGTGCATGCGTGGAAACTTTCCCGGCGTCGCTCAGGAAGGTAAGTATGAGCGGAGAGTGCCAGGTGCCCGTCCGAATGCTCTATCGGCATTCGGACAGACCCTGCAGCTGCTCTCCTCACTGTGTTTATACTTACCTTCCTGGGCGACGCCGGGAAAGTTTCCGCGTGTGCGCTCGTTGGAAGGACCCCAGCCGCGTTCACATGGTCCCACGTGATCGCGGCTGGGGACCTTCCAAGGAGCACACGCGCGCGAAGACTTACCTTCCTTTAGCGACGCCGGGTAAGTATAAACACAGTGAGGAGAGCAGCTGCAGGGCCTGTCCGAATGCCGATAGAGCATTCGGACAGCCGCCCCAGCCCCTCGGATGCCGGCAAGCCGGCTCAATGCCGGCTTCCGGTATCGGGAAAAAATATCGGGGGTACTGCACGAGTACCAAGTACTCCTGCAGTATCCGGTATCGGCACCGATACTAGTATCGGTGCAACCCTAGTTTTTAAAAACACTAAGGCCAGTGTCAGACTAGCACGCTATGTGTGCTCATACTGACGTGCTTACCGGCGTCTGTCGCAGCAACGGGGCCGGTCACACGCTTGTGCGTGCGGAACAAGCATCCGTTATCCAAGCCTCTCTGGCAAAGCGCTAGGACGGACGTTGATGGAGGATCGAGCCTTGCAGCGCTGAGCACACTGAGTGCACTCAGCGAGGTGGCCAGACGGGCGTCGAGTGGAAGGAAGGTCCACTCTCACGGACGTTCCTTCCGCTCTCCAAAGACGCTTGTCTGACACTAGCCTAAAGGGTTCAAATGTAATAAGTCTACATAAGTAGCTAAACAAAAGTAACTCAAAATAATTTTATTTGTTCTGATTTAGAGACATCATTATGACTAGGATTGTAACCAAATATTCCATCACACGGAAGCAAAAGATTAAAACATTTTACTTTAAACCTACAAGGAGTTAATCCTATTTATAATGTTGGCTCAGCATCCTGACCCTTGCTTTTCTCTTTCACAGTAGGGAGGAGTTTCTGCTGTTCTGTCCATGGAGAATCACACCAATAAGTTACACAGTGAAGAGACATGACAACAGAACCTTCAGCTTTAAAACACAGAATATTAAACCACTTCCTTATTTTTTCTGAACAATGCATGCCATTTTTTTTGTAGCAGACAGGATATATTTCTGGTACAATTGACCACTACTAGAATATAACTTTTGAACGCAAACACCAATCTTGATGTACACTATGCCCAGGCCATTAGAACTTTAGATAGCACCATAGATGTTAATTAAGGTCGCTTCACACGTTCTGCCACAAAATTGACCTTCATGCAGTAGAAGGAGGCCAGACTGGGACGCTACAGGATGATCAAATGACACGCCAAACTATTTACATGCTCACTTACCCAAAATAAGACCAAGAAAGCAGAGCTGCAATTAATTTCCTCTCACAGGAAACACTGATCCCACGGTATATTGATTGAAAAAGAATGCAAATTATAACCTACTCTACATTGGAAAACATCAAATTCCTTCTTCGGTGTAATGGAGTATCAAATGTATTTTAGATGAGGTGTGTGACAACATGAAATAAATCACTTTTCGGTCCGATAAGCATTAACTTCATAGGGAGTATATTTCATATGTGCCATGGGTGTTATTAGGAGACAATTGTGTTTCAGATGTCTGGTTTCATTATTACAACAGAGCACGTGTGTAAGAAAGGCGGTGTGCATTGTTACAACAGAGCACGTGTGTCTGAAGGGCGGTGTGCATTGTTACAAGAGAGCACACGTGTCTGAAGGGCTGTGTGCACGGTTACAAGAGAACACCTGTATCAGGATTGTTACAGAGCAGCAAGTCCCAGTCCCAAGTCCCAGTCTCTGCAGTCGTAGGGAGCCCCACAATGTGGAAAAGTAATCCCCATTAATGTGTTGCATTGAACAGTGATGATTGTTTTTGGTTTTTCTCGTCTGCTGTTAAAGTGGGTTGGTAGCAACACAAAATGTTAAGTTAATTTCTTGGTGCTAACAACTCTGTGTGCAAATCAGGGAATTAACTTTGCATTCCTCACAGTCCCTGACAATTTTACAATGTAGCCACCAGGGGGAAAGGTTGGACCCGCAGACACCATCAAATCAGGACCCCCAAAGCAGCTTATAGTGGTCATGGCCACAACAGTTATTATCAAAGAATGCATGCGTATTAAGGTCTTGACACATTGTTATCATAGAAAAGTAATAATTTCAGGTTTTTGACTGTAACATTCCCCAATATATCAATAAATACCACAGTCATATTTGTTTAGACTGGTTAACCAAACTGGAGTCACTCACAAATCTTTGTAGAGGTTCGAAAAACAACACACCAAACACAAATCTATAAAATGCCGTAAAGGCTAGAAATCCGTAGCCACTGGATGTTGCATGCATTAGTAAACCAGGTACAAAAACTAGCTTAGCTCACTATAGTGCACGGATGTAGTTTGCGGTGGTGTCAGCTGGTGGTACGAGCATTCATTCATTACGGCGTCATAAAGCTGGCCGTCCACTGGGTTAGAATTCCTGCAATGGTGCGATCATCCAATATTGTCTGAAATCATCCGACCGATCCTACAACATGCAGCTGAATCAGCCCTCTTCCAATGCATCCGACCACCAACGGACAATTTCAGGCGATTGCAACGGGTGTGCGATCGAAACGATTTTATTTCAGTTCATCAGAACGATGCCGGAACGATCTGCACAGTTACAGAGCCACGGCAGGGTTCTGATTTCAATTTTTTTTTTCAACACACACACACACACACACACACACTAGGAGCCAGTTGAGCTGGATGGGGGCTGTCCCTGATGCTCTTTTAGCATCAAAGACAGTTCCCTGAGCGGCCTGGCACCGGCCCTGCAGCAATTAGTTTTTTTAACAGAGCGGCCTGTCTAACAGGCGATCTGGGTCGTCCACAGATGCTGGTGTCGACCCTGATCGGCCACTGGCGTTGTCTGTAATCGGGTAACTAAATCGGTCGCCTGATTATGGTGCCAGTGAACGGCCAGCCTAATGCTCCCTTTAGTTTTTGTTTGCTTTGGAAACTATTTAAAAAGGCAAGAGTTACATGGCAATAAAAAAAATGTAAAAAAAAAGTTACAATCACAGGGGTTCTTAGTCTTTTTTTCCCCCATACAGTGTACCTTTAATATGACTGAACCAATGTCAGGATTTGCTCATTACTCGAGACATATTTTAGTTACTGTATACATGAGGGTTATGTGTAAGGCTGTGTCAGGGTTCGTGTTAATGGAGCTCAGGATGCGGGACAAGCCGTTGTTGGGGTTGAGTCTGGATGCGATAAGGTGTATGGTAAATAACGTAAAGGTTTTAGTACCTGGCCGGGTTTGGTTGAAGAGAGTCGTCGATGATGCAGGCTGGGGTTCGGTACAGGTTCGGTACACGGTGATAGCAGGCCGAAGCGTCGTTGTTGATACAAGCCGGGGTTCGGTACACGGTGAAAGCAGGCAGAGCGTCGTCGTTGATACTAGCCGGGGTTCGGTACACGGTGATAGCAGGCCGAGCGTCGTTGTTGATACAAGCCGGGGTTCGGTACACGGTGAAAGCAGGCAGAGCGTCGTCGTTGATACTAGCCGGGGTTCGGTACACGGTGAAAGCAGGCAGAGCGTCGTCGTTGATACTAGCCGGGGTTCGGTACACGGTGAAAGCAAGCAGAACGTCGTCGTTGATACAAGCCGGGGTTCGGTACACGGTGAAGACAAGCAGAACGTCGTCGTTGATACAAGCCGGGGTTCGGTACACGGTGAAAACAGGCAGAGATATCTTTTAGACAGGTGTGCTCAGGTAAGGGAGGTTTACAGGGGAGTAACAGGACAACCAAGCAATGAGTCTTGGAGAGGTTGGTGTTTAAATAGGGCGCCTGTGGGAATTGGGCCAATCAGGGGAGAGGTGTATCTGGTTGCCTGGGGATACTGGGTTTTGGTTGGTTGGGGGCGCCATCTTGGAAAACCACGTGGGACGCCGAGATGCGAGGAGACTGGTGCCGGAGAGCAAGCGCTGGGGAAGGACTCGGCGGTGCCGCGGGGGCGCGCAGCCGATCGAGTGGGTCCCTGGCATGGAGCACCGACGCTGGGGCCATGGCGCTGCAGGGACAGCCCTCACCACCAGTAAGGAAGCCGCCGGGGGTCCGGAACCGCGGCGCAGGGCGGAGGCCGGGCGACCGGCAGTGGGTGAGTCAGTGGGTCCGGCGGGGCCTGATAGTACCCCCTTCTTAGGACGACCCCTCTGGGGGCGTAACGGGCCAGGCTTGGAAGGGTGTAGGGAGTGGAAGGCTCGTACCCGAGAAGGGGCATGGACTTGAGTCGCGGGTTCCCATGAATTTTCCTCGGGTCCATATCCCTTCCATTGGATGAGATACTCTAATTTTTTGTAGCGAAAACGGGAATCGAGAATACGTTGGACTTCGAATTCCTTAAGACCCTCTATGGTGATTGGGTCTGGAGGAGGGGGTGAGCGCTGGGGAAAGTGGTCCTCTGTCCAGGGCTTTAGAAGGGAAACATGGAAAACCGGATGTATTTTAAACGAGGGAGGGAGTTGGAGGCGGACAGCGACAGGGGAGATGATGGAGACGATGGGATAGGGACCTATGTATTTGGGACCTAATTTCTTTGTGGGACACGACAGTTTGAGATTTTTTGTAGATAGCCATACTTTCTGTGATGGTTGGTAAGCAGGGGCTGCTTTGCGATGTAGGTCGGCATATTTTTTGTAGGTGTTTTGGGATTCTAATAGGGTGTTCTTCGCGAGGATGAACCCTTGTTGTAGCTTCTGAATATGGTCGTTGACCAGAGGTAAGGGACTCCGGGGGGGAGTGTCTGGAAGGACTGAGGGGTGAAACCCATAGTTAGTGTAAAAAGGGGATTGTTTGGTAGAGGTGTGTATTTGAGAATTGTATGCAAATTCCGCTGTGGTGAGGAGGTCGGACCAATCGTCTTGTAGGTACGAAGTATAGCAACGTAAGTATTGTTCCAAGGTTTGGTTCGTTCTTTCGGTCTGCCCATTGGAGTGGGGGTGAAAGGCAGTGGACAGACAAACGGATATGTGTAGTAGTGTACAGAAGGCTTTCCAGAACCTTGAGGTAAATTGGGGGCCACGATCTGAGATGATGGTTTCTGGGGTGCCATGGAGCCTGAAAACATGATGAAAAAAAAGGTTGGCGGTGTCCTTGGCGGAGGGTGATCCTTGAGTAGGGATAAAGTGGGCCATTTTGGACAGTCGGTCTACTACCACCATGATAGTGGTATGTTTTCGGGACGGGGGAAGGTCGACGATGAAGTCAACGGAAACACTAGACCATGGGCGAAGCGGGACTGGTAAAGGTTGGAGGAGTCCTGTTACTTTCGTTCTAGGGACTTTACAACGGTTACAGATGTCGCATGTCTTGACGTATTTCTGAACGTCTAGGGAGACGGAGGGCCACCAAAAATGTCGAAGGATGAGGTCTAGTGTCTTTCTGATACCTCCGTGTCCTGCTGTGGGGGCGTCGTGATTGAGGTGTAGGATTTCCAATCGTTTGGCCGGAGGTATGAACAAGCGTCCGGAGTTGCGGGGCGAGGAGGTGCCACGGTCTTGGAGGTTTTTAAGAAGGTGGGTCTGAGTGGCCAGGAAATGTCCCTGATGTAGAACGGTGTCTTCCTCGTCCATGGATGTTGGGGTTTCGTCTGACAGGCGGGAAAGGGCGTCGGCCTTTCCGTTTTTGCTTCCTGGGCGATAAGTTATGTGAAACGAAAAACGAGAGAAAAACAGGGCCCAGCGGGCTAGCCTCGGACAGAGCCGACGTGCCGATCTCAAGTATTCTAGATTTTTATGATCTGTGAAGATGGTTGTGGGGTGAAGGGTGCCTTCCAGGAGGTGTCTCCATTCTTCGAGGGCGTTTTTTATGGCCAGAGTTCCCTATCGCCTACGCTGTAGTTGACTTCAGCTGGTGATAGTTTGCGGGAAAAAAAGCTACAGGGTGTAGACGATCATTGTTTTCGTCTCGCTGAGAGAGGATGGCTCCGGTGGCGATCCCTGAGGCATCCACTTCCAGAGAATAGGGTTTAGAGGGATCAGGTAGCAGCAGGATGGGTGCGGTGGTGAAGCGGGTACGTAGGTCGTCGAACGCCTTTTGGGTTCCTTCGGTCCATAGGAAGGGGGTGTTTTTCCTGGTCAATTGGGTGAGAGGCTGGGCAAACCTGGAAAAGTTACGAATGAATTTGCGATAAAAATTTGCAAATCCAATAAAGCTTTGTACTTCTTTTTTTGTACGAGGGCGAGGCCATTTGGTGATGGCTTCGATTTTCCGAGGGTCCATTTCTATATGACCCGGGGTGATTATGAACCCTAAAAATTCGATTCGCGGAGTGTTGAAAATACATTTTTCGAGCTTAGCGTACAGGTTGTGGGACCGTAGGCGGGCAAGGACGGTATTAACATGTTGGTAGTGTTGTGGCAAGGACTCGGAGTAGATAAGAATATCGTCCAGGTAGGCGACTACGTATACATCCAGTATATCGCGTAGGATATCGTTTATGAAGTGTTGGAAAGCAGCTGGGGCGTTGCATAGCCCATATGGCATAACAAGATATTCGAAATGGCCATATCTTGTGCGGAAGGCTGTCTTCCACTCATCCCCTTCGCGCACGCGCAGTAAATTGTACGCCCCCCTAAGGTCGAGTTTCGTGAAAACGGTGGCCGTTTTTAGCTGGTCAAGGAGTTCGGGTATAAGTGGTAGGGGATACTTGTTCTTTACGGTGATTTTGTTTAGTTCTCGATAGTCCACGCACGGGCGAAGACCCCCATCCTTCTTTTCAACAAAAAAGATGCCTGCTCCCGCGGGGGAAGAGGAGGGTCGGATAAAGTTCTTCTCTAGATTTTCCTGAATATATCCTTTTAGTACCCGTAGTTCGGGTCCCGACAACGGGTAAATGCAGCCATAGGGTATGGCAGCTCCAGGAAGGAGGTCAATGGGGCAGTCGTATATACGAGGAGGGGGGAGTTTTTACTCCTTTCTTGCAGAAGACGTCTGCATAGTTCGCGTATGCTTGTGGTAGGGTCACTTGGGTGGTTCTCAGGTTCTGGTCAAGAATGGATAGGATGGTACCTGTGGTGTGTGCGAGACAATGAGCCCTGCAGTGGGGAGAGGAGAAGGTAAGTCGACTAGTGGTCCAGGAGATTGTGGGGTCGTGTTTTACCAACCAGGGTAACCCTAGGATGATGGGAAATAGGGGTGATGTGACCAGATCGAATCGTAAGGTTTCTTTGTGTCGGTCACCTATATATATCGTAAGAGATATGGTTTCGGTAGTGACCGGACCGGATATCAAGGGAGATCCATCGACACTTTGAATGCTCAAGGGTTTAGCTTTATTTTGGTGAGGGATACAAAGAAGAGTAGCCAGAGTAGTGTCCATAAAGCAGCCACTCGCGCCGGAGTCGATCATAGCAGGAAGGGTCACTGAGCGTTCATCCCACTGTAATAGAATGAATACAGACAAATGTTGAGACTCGACCGGGTGCAGATCTCCTAGGCGCGGATCATCGGGTATTTTATGGTCGTTACCTTGATGGAGTTTGATCTTATCGGGGCATTCACGGGCAATGTGGTTGGGTTTACCACAGTAGAGACACAGATGGTGGTTCCGTCGTCTTGCAAGTTCTTCAGGCGGTAGGTGCCCCTTTACTAGTCCGATTTGCATGGCTTCTCCGAAAGGTGCCGAGGTAGCAGGAGGGGAGGTGACGGGAGTGGGTGTGGAAAAGAAAGGTCGCCTTGTAGACGGAGTGGAGACTTGGGTGACTCGTTCTTTTTTCCGTTCTCGTAGGCGTCGGTCTATGTTGGTAACCAGTTGTATGAGGGGTTCGAGGGAAAGAGGGGCTCGGACGTGGGATAGGTCATCCTTTATCTCGCTGGATAATCCGACCTTGAACTGACTGACCAGTGCGGTTTCGTTCCAACCCGTCTCTATGGACAGAGTCTTGAATTCAGCAACATAGTCCTCCACCGGGCGTTTCCCCTGTTTCAGGTCTCGTATGGAGGTTTGGGCTGACTCAAAACGATATGGGTCATCATACAAGTCATCCAGTGCTGTGATAAAGGCTTCCCAGGATACAAGAGCGGGATCGTTGCTGGTAATGAGATGGTGAGCCCACAGTCTGGGTTCGCCTTGTAACAGCGATATCACTGTTTTGATTCTGATATCTTCGGAGTGGTAGGTTCGGGGTTTGAGGGAAAACAGGAGTTGACAATCCGTAAGAAACACCCGATATTTGTTCCGGTCACCGGAAAATCGGTCTGGCAAAGGCACAAGAGGTTCAGGAGCCATAGCATCAACCAAGGGTAGATGAGTTGGTAGGCTTGGGATGGGGAGGGGGGAGGTAGCGGCCATAAGGTCCGAGACCTGGTTCTGGAGTTGAGCCTGTCCGGTTTGTAGGCCTTGGACGGTCTGGTTTAGATTCCCGATCTGGCGGGACATTGTGTTGAGGGCTTCGGCTATATCCGCGAGGTCCATTCGGTAAATAGGCTTGGTTGTATCTGTCAGGGTTCGTGTTAATGGAGCTCAGGATGCGGGACAAGCCGTTGTTGGGGTTGAGTCTGGATGCGATAAGGTGTATGGTAAATAACGTAAAGGTTTTAGTACCTGGCCGGGTTTGGTTGAAGAGAGTCGTCGATGATGCAGGCTGGGGTTCGGTACACGGTGATAGCAGGCCGAGCGTCGTTGTTGATACAAGCCGGGGTTCGGTACACGGTGAAAGCAGGCAGAGCGTCGTCGTTGATACTAGCCGGGGTTCGGTACACGGTGAAAGCAGGCAGAGCGTCGTCGTTGATACTAGCCGGGGTTCGGTACACGGTGAAAGCAAGCAGAACGTCGTCGTTGATACAAGCCGGGGTTCGGTACACGGTGAAGACAAGCAGAACGTCGTCGTTGATACAAGCCGGGGTTCGGTACACGGTGAAAACAGGCAGAGATATCTTTTAGACAGGTGTGCTCAGGTAAGGGAGGTTTACAGGGGAGTAACAGGACAACCAAGCAATGAGTCTTGGAGAGGTTGGTGTTTAAATAGGGCGCCTGTGGGAATTGGGCCAATCAGGGGAGAGGTGTATCTGGTTGCCTGGGGATACTGGGTTTTGGTTGGTTGGGGGCGCCATCTTGGAAAACCACGTGGGACGCCGAGATGCGAGGAGACTGGTGCCGGAGAGCAAGCGCTGGGGAAGGACTCGGCGGTGCCGCGGGGGCGCGCAGCCGATCGAGTGGGTCCCTGGCATGGAGCACCGACGCTGGGGCCATGGCGCTGCAGGGACAGCCCTCACCACCAGTAAGGAAGCCGCCGGGGGTCCGGAACCGCGGCGCAGGGCGGAGGCCGGGCGACCGGCAGTGGGTGAGTCAGTGGGTCCGGCGGGGCCTGATAGGCTGCAACCAACAATTATTTTCGTAACCGATTAGTTGGGCGATTATTTTTTTCCGATTAATCTGATAAAAAAGTACAGTTTGTTTACATTAAAAGGAGCACCATGTAAAAATAAATCCCACCCTTGACCCCAATTTCGACGCAGTTTGTGTAGTGTACATCACTTTCATACGTAAGGCAAAGTGCGTATCTCGCATAACTTGGGTAATTTCCCCAATGAAAAAGAACGGTACGGGAGCGCCTGGTCAGAGTGATGGATTGATGCTGTGTGCGTAGCTCAAGTTCATGTCTGCTTTCACCCTGAACGAATGCTGCTATGAGCACTTGGATAGACAGGATAATGTCAGCAGAAACGCAAGGTGAGAATGGGTAGGGGCATTCCACGCAGCCTGACCACTTTAAATATGCTAAACTAGTCAGGGTGTACAGAGTGTCCCATTAAAAATAATTTTATGAACAAACTGGGGAGGGGGCAGAGGTGCAAGGGATAGAGTTTGGGCAAGAGACCGGATATGACAGTGGGAGGGAGTTTGGGGGAAGGGATAAGACCAAAGGGAAGTATGGCAACTCCAGATTGGAGAGAGGGAGGGTGGGGTGGTGGCACAGGACCCTGGCTCCAAGTAAGGAAAAAAGACCAGCGGTGCAGTTCCCCACCCAGTGGCAGTACCCCATGGTCTGTGCTAGGGATGCACCGATACCACTTTTTTAAGACCGAGTACCGATACTTTTTAAAAGTACTCACCGATACTTTTCTTTAATGTCATGTGACGCTTTCCAATAAGAACAGACCATATAAAAATGCCCCCAGCTCACATGTATATATCCCCCCGATATATATATATATATATATTCATACTGCCCCAGCTCATGGATTTGCCCCAGCTCACACATGGATTTGCCCCAGCTCACACATGGATTTGCCCCAGCTCACACATGGATTTGCCCCAGCTCACACATGGAAATGCCCCAGCTCACACATGGATATGCCCCAGCTCACACATGTATATGCCCCAGCTCACACATGGATATGCCCCAGCTCACACATGTATATGCCCCAGCTCACACATGGATTTGCCCCAGCTCACACATGGATTTGCCCCAGCTCACACATGGATATCTGCCCCAGCTCACACATGGATATCTGCCCCAGCTCACACATGGATATGCCCCCCAGCTCATGGATTTGCCCCAGCTCACACATGGATATCTGCCCCAGCTCACACATGGATATCTGCCCCAGCTCACACATGGATATGCCTCCCAGCTCATGGATTTGCCCCAGCTCACACATGGATATTGCCCACCGCTTATGGATATGCCCCCACAGCTCACACATGGGTATGCCCCCAGCTCACACATGGGTATGCCCCCCAGCTCACACATGGGTATGCCCCCCAGCTCATGGATATGCCCCCACAGCTCACACATGGGTATGCCCCCCAGCTCACACATGGGTATGCCCCCCAGCTCATGGATATGCCCCCACAGCTCACACATGGGTATGCCCCCCAGCTCATGGATATCCCCCCCAGCTCACACATGGGTATTGCCCCAGCTCATGGATATGCCCCCCAGCTCACACATGGGTATGCCCCCAGCTCATGGATATGCCCCCACAGCTCACACATGGGTATGCCCCCCAGCTCACACATGGGTATGCCCCCAGCTCATGGATATCCCCCCAGCTCACACATGGGTATTGCCCCAGCTCATGGATATGCCCCCAGCTCACACATGGGTATGCCCGCACAGCTCACACATGGGTATGCCCCCCAGCTCATAGATATGCCCCCCCAGCTCACACATGGGTATGCCCCCCAGCTCATGGATATGCCCCCACAGCTCACACATGGGTATGCCCCCCAGCTCATGGATCCCCCGCGACGATACTTACCTTCCTAGGCGATGCCGGGAATGTCTCCGCGCGTGCGCTCGTTGGAAGGACCCCAGCCGCGACCACGTGGGACCACATGATCGCGGCTGGGGTCCTTCCAACGAGCGCACGCGGGGAAACTTTCCTGACGTCGCTCAGGAAGGTAAGTATCATCGCGGAGAGCAGCTGCAGGGCCTGTCCGAATGCCGATAGAGCATTCGGACAGGCCCTGCAGCTGCTCACTGTGTTCATACTTGCCTTCCTGGGCGACGCCGGGAAAGTTTCTGCGCGCGCTCGTTGGAAGGACCCCAGCCGCGATCACATGGTCCCACGTGGTCGCGGCTGGGGTCCTTCCAACGAGCGCACGAGCGGATACATTCCCGGCGGCGCCCAGGAAGGTAAGTATTGTGGTGAGCAGCTCCAGGGGCGGCTGTCCGAATGCCGATAGAGCATTCGGACAGCCGCCGCAGCCCCTCGGATGCCGGCAAGCCGGCTCAATGCCGGCTTGCGGTATCGGAAAAAATATCGGGGGGTACTGCACCCCCGGGGGGTACTGCATACTAGTATCGGTATCGGGGCCGATACTGGGTACTCCTGCAGTACCCAGTATCGGCCCCGATACCGATACTAGTATCGGTATCGGTGCAACCCTAGTCTGTGCTATAGTTCTGCTACTGTTGTAAACTAAATAAAAACAAACTGGTTAGGTCTGGCATAACCATACAACTAAGGCTAATGTCAGACGAACATATTTATCACGGCCGTGTTGCCGCACATTTTAACATTCGTCGTAGGCAGCATATAATCATGATAAAGAGACCCACACACGAAGTACGTGCACACCGAACTGCGCATACACAACGCACGTGGCAAATGGACGCAAGTTAGGCAAGAATGTAAAACCGCTAGATGGACGCACAGAGTGCGCCACGTCCACGTAGCGTTCTGTGTGAGTGATGAGAAGTCAGACGCAGCGCATTTGCGACGTCCAGCACCTTGATGCACAAAATGGATTTTCCTATACTTTTATAATTTTTCAGATATTTCCCACAATTTCCTTTTTTTCTACATCACGAAAAACGGATCGTGTGGTATCTACAGTATCTTCCTTCAGTACGTCTGTCCATTATGCACGCACGCAGAATGCGCTCATACTGCGTTCATCTGACATTAGCCTAAATCATACCGTGTAAAGCAGACGACACCTCTTCTCCAATCAGCTACTTAGTGTGTGCTGTACACAAAATCGAACAACCAATTAATGAGAATAGTTGAGGACTATTTTCTTTATCAATTAGTGGTTTCAGCCCTAGTTATGTAAAGGTGTGATATAATAGTGTTTCACGTGTTACAGCTGTTCAAGGTACACATTGATGTAAGATTCATTTTGTTATTGAGATTAATCTGTCAGCAGAACTGTGGTTTGCCATAATAAGGATGCAGAAATGCTTCTTTACAGGAGCTCATTTATATGCAACCTCTGCTTTCTCAAAGCAAAATATATACTTTGTACCAAATCAGTTTATTGGCCTTGGGGACAGATCGCAAGAAAATATACAGTAAACATCATACTGAACTCCCTTCCGCATTTATTCTTGTTTAGGAGTTATCTCTGGCTAGCAGAGAAACCCTGGGGATTAGGATGCTTGTTTAGGATAAGAAGCCTGGGAGATGTGTTACAATGCTCAATGTTTATACTCCGAGATTGCTTGTATCAGCAGTCCTGTCTCCTCTACATGCTCCAGCTCAGCGGCTGGCCAGTCAGTTGGAACTTTTAAAAAGAATTTTTCTTCTGACCCTCAGAACTCACACCCAGTGGACTATGTGCACCTGCACTCCAAGTGACATGGACAGGCGCAGTCAAAGAAACTTATGGAAAGTGATTACAGCAATTAAGGGCAATATTCTATACAGTTATGGGACAAGTTAGAAGGGATGACTACTAGAATTTTTTTACTGTAGGATTACAACAGGGGACTACAGGCGCACGGCCTGTAATAAAAACCAGTGTAACATTTGTAACAAAAAAGTAAAAGGTCATGTATGCTACAACATGAACATGAAAATCAATGCACCACTTCTTTAAATTTAGAAAAGTTATTGTGGTGCCCAGAGTTTCCTTTAATAGGGACACGGTTATGTCCAAAATAATTTGGGAGTAGTTCTAGGCTGGGAGTCGACTGGATCCGTATTCGTGCGACGACATCGCACAAAGTCGTCCGTGTCGTCAGATCAATCCAACAACACTATTTGAGAAAGGATTTTACCAGGAAGGACACATTGAGATTTCTCTCGTTTTCAAGTATGTCCTGGGTGGCGAGTATGTACCGTTAGGTGTCTTGCCCAAGGACACTTACTGGAGAGGTTGCTCGCTGGGATCGAATCCATGACTCCACAGGCTCTCTCCATGCAGAACAGTGTCATTACCTCTACTCCACCCAGCCAGTACTATTGTGAATGTACCGTTGTCCATTGCGTCAGATTTGCGACTTAGACTTTTTCGTCAGACCATGGATGACATCGCTCATCCGTCCAGGTCAGACTAGGGTCGTCCACTACGTGCGATCTGTTGTGCGACCACAGACGATCCAAATCAAAAGTGGAGTGCAGAGGCTACCAAAACCAGAATGAACTGGTTTTACATACAAAAACAAGTTCCCTCTGCTTTTGGAACCAGTGCAGTCCTTTTTTTTTGTTACTATTATTTTTACTATGCGCTTTGTCTGTAAACCTGTCAAACTATCCTCTAAATCAGGGCACGACACCAACACTTCAGTGCAGTACTGCACTCTGATATCCGTTCTCTCTGCCACTGCAGATTGCCGAAGTGCAGTGATCTGCGCCATATTTCATCATCATTTTTACAGTACAAACAGCAACAAAATTGCAACGTATGGGGAAATTCAACATTCAGTGCTTTTCGGGAGGCATGTCAGTGCTTAGTAAATAAACCCCTTTGTGCAGCAGCACAGCTAGTCCCACCATGTTACACAGCTAGTCCCAAAATATAAAAAGGTGTTTTGGTAAACTTGCATCAGGTCTGCATCATTTATTTTCAACGGGAGTTCAAAAACCAGCAAAACCAATATAAATGCGTTTTTTTTAACTCCCCTAATGAGTTCGTCAAAACGTCCATCTTGCCCAGCAATCGTTCTGAACTCCCATCCTGCAAGGTGTGATCGCCCATCTGCTGTGGTCTTTACCCGTTGCCAGAAGTCGGACTTCTGCTGCAATGGACGATGGTTCCATTCACATTCATGTTACAGGATCAGACGTACGACAACAGACGATATTGATGATGATCGCACGAAAACGGTTCCAGTGGACGGCCAGCCTTACAGCGACTTTTGAAGTTTGCTGCAGACTAGCGATCAGACCAAAAATTTTGGAAATATCGCACATGCAACTCAGACAGCCAGATGATCAGGGAAGGAGATGGATGAGAAGAAGTTGATTAGGGGAGTTAAAAACACTATTCATTTTCAATTTATTGATATTTAAATGTATATTTTGTGTATGGGAGATGGGTGGGACTAGCCATGTTTGGGTAGGGTATAGGGTGAATGAATTTTACTTCCTTTTTTTAGCTGCGCAAAGGGATTTAGGCTAGGGTCAGACTGAGGCAGTGCGAACGCGCGTGCAGCCGCACATAATCACGGCCGCACTAGCAGCAGATGCCGGGCAATGACGGCCAATATACGAAGTACGGTCGCACAAAAGTCCGGCTGCGCAACGCAAGTGGAAAATGAACGCATTTTTTCGAGAACGTGAAACCGCAGGTACTGACGTACAGAGTGCGCTGCGTCTGCTAGCGGCGTGTGTGCGTGATTAGGAGACGTCAGACGCTGCTAATGTCTGGCCAACATAACGTCCAGACGCAAAAAGGGTTTTATTGATGATCCGTACAAAATCACGGACGAAAATGCACATAGTATGACCACTATCACGTATTCTGTGAAAAAATGCGTCCATTCGTTCGAACGCACTTTTTCACAGACAACATAAAAATGCGTTCGTCTGACCCTAGCCTAAAATTCACACACACACATACACCGAACTAGCGCATCCAGCTCCACCATATCCATATCTATTTTCTCACACTAAGGACTGCAGTGTTTTGAAAAGCAGAATGCAATAGTCTCAGAAAAAAAGTAAACAAGAATAAACAGTTTTTTGGGTCCATAGTCATCCATAGTCGCTGATCGCTAGTCTGATGCTGTGGACGACACTCTGACCAAGTCGCATGACCGATATCGTTCCTAGTCTGACGACCAAGTCGGTTGCACGACTACGGATCCAGTGGACGTCCAGTCTAAGGTCAGACGAACGCATTTTTCACGTGCGTTTAGCCGCACGAAATCACGGCCGTGCTAGCAGCAAATGACGTCCAATGCCAGGGAACATACGACGAACGGCCGCACGAAAGTTCGTCCGTGCAATGCAAGTGGCCAACGAACGCATTTTTTTGAGAACGTCAAACCGCTACTACTGACGTACAGAGTGCGCTGCGGCCACATAGCAGCGTGTGTGTGTGATTAGGAGACGTCAGACGCTGCTAATGTCCGGCTAACATAACGTCCAGACACAAAAAGTGTTTTATTGATGATCCGTACAAAATCACGGACGAAAAGGCGCATCGTATGACCGATATCGCGTATTCCGGGAAAAAATATGTACGTTCGTTCGAACGCACTTTTTCACGGACAACGTGAAAAATGCGTTCGTCTGACCCTAGCCTTATACTCAGTCTATGCACCCGATTATCAGTCATCGCACCAACATCACTGCGCAACAGCCAACCAAGACCACAGCACAACAGCCCCCAGCTAGATCTGTCCAGAGAGGGCCAAAGATGGCTGCATTGGATGCAAAATCAGGGGCGAGTACAGTTATAAAAAGGAAAAAAGGCTATACTCCGTGGCGCTAGATATACACTTTTAAGGATTCGCTATATTCCCACACTGTGGTGCTCCCGTCACCAGAACAAATTGCAAAATGTGAAGTAAAGAAATGGGGACAGCGCTTCAAAAGGTCATCTATATATTGTTTATACAGGACTAGGTTATGCGCCCAGCCACCGTGAACCCCCCCCCCACTGGAGTTCCCAGTGGGCCATAAAGAGGTTCGCGCCCAGGGCCGGCGCTAATGTAAGGCGACACAGGCGGCCGCCTTACTGTGCTGGCCTGGTGCCAAACTGGGGGGCGCCAGAATCCTGTTCCCCGGTCACTGCTGGCCGGGGATTTGGTTCTAGCGCCGCCCAATGTGTAAATTATCTATCTCCCCCCTCTTGTGGCTGGAGCAGCTGCTTGCCTGTTTTACTTCCGGGCTGGGCTGATGAGGGGGAGGGCACCGGAAAGATGCAGCAGAGCCTGGGCCATGTGCTGCTTCCTGCTGCTCCTTACAGGGGATAGAGAGAGGTGGTGTGACCGACCAGCCTGGCTCAGCAGCAATGATCCCACCAGGCCAGGAGGTGAGTGATCACACTGCCTGCCCCTCCCCCTCCTACACTCACACACTCTCCTGCTGTGAAGGAGAAGCGTTTGGTTTTTAACTACTGCTGGACCAGCTATTTGAGCACCACACTGCAATTTGCTTTAGTTGTGTTTTAATGCCATCCTTCCTGCTGCTCTGTATGATCTGTCAATGTGCTGCAAAGTATAAAGGACCTTTATAGCAGCAGGAAGAATGGCATTAAAACACAGCTGAAGCACATTGTAATGTGGTGCTCAGATACCTGGTCCAGCAAGAGTTAAACACAGAAGCTTCTGTGGTGAGAGCGGAGTCACATGACAGGAAGGGTGGGGGCGGTACCAGGCAGTGTCTGCTGGGATGCCATGCTAGCGGGACGTACTGTATGTGTCTCCTCTATCCGATGTTATGCTGAATAAATCAACAACTATAAACCAACCCACGGAGTCTACTCTTTTCATGACATGGTGTCAGAAGTGTTTCCCTGCGTATCCATTTTGATCTGTGAAGATGTCTAAGTTCTCTCCTCCGGAACCCTTCAATTTCTCTCAGCCTGCTGCATGGCGCCAAAGGTTTGCACGCTTCAGGATCGCTTCGAAGCTGGATAAGGAGCCTGGTGAGGTGCAGGTTAATTCCCTTTTATACGCTATGGGGAGAGACGTGGAGCCGATTTACGGTACTTTTCAGTTCAGCGCTGGGGAAGAGATGGACTTTGATAAAGTCGTGGATAAGCCCAGCGCCCATTTTGTGCCCAGAAGAAATGTGATTCACAAGAGAGCCTGCTTTCACAAGCGCGCCCAGTGTGAGGGAGAATCTGTGGAATAATTTGTGCGCAGCCTTTATCAGTTGGCAGAGTTCTGTGAGTTCGGCGCTGCTAAGGAGGAGCAGATCAGAGACAGACTGGTTATCGGAATTGCAGACTCGGAAGTTTCACTTAAGTTGCAGCTGGAGTCTAAGCTGACACTGGATGAGGCGATACGGATTGCACGTCAGAGTGAATTGGTGAAGAAACAAAGTGCAGACTTTGTCAGAAAACAGGGTGGAAGAAATACACCAGTCACAAAGGGTTAAAAGCGGCAGACAGCAGGCAGCGGACAGACCCAGGAGCGGTTGCACACCGTGTTCCCGTTGCACACGCTGTAACCGCCCTCACGAGATGAAGACGCGGTGCCCTGCTATTGACAAGAGGTGCAGGAAGTGCAACCGCGCCGGCCATTTTGAGGTGGTTTGTAAATCAGAGTCTGTGAGAGAGATGTGTCTGGACAGTGATCAGGAGACGCCGGAACTGTCCTTTATAGGTTCGGTGACTGAACAGTCCGGCTCTGTCGAGGATTGGCGTGTTACACTCACGATGTTGGGTGAAAGAGTTGCCTTTAAGATTGATACCGGAGCAGACATTACAGTTATTTCCTTTGTGACATTCTCAAAGCTACCTCGACGTCTGGAGCTGAAAAACGTTACGATTCAAGTTCATAGTCCGGGAGGTCGCATTGATTGTATCGGTAGGTTCCTTGCTGACTGTGAGTACCGGGAGCGGAAAATATCGATGTGGGTGTACGTGATCAGAGGATCGTGTGTGAATAACCTTCTGAGTCGGAAAGCAGCCTGCAGTCTGGGCCTTGTTGCTAGAGTGTATGAAGTCACTGAGGACGTGTTTGGAGACCTGGGGCTGCTGAACTGTGAGTCGGTCCGTATAAAGCTCAAACCTGAGGCTGTCCCTTATAGCCTTACTACGCCACGTAGGATTCCATTTCCGCTTTTGCCGAAGGTGGAGTGCGAGCTTCTGCAGATGGAAAAGATGGGGGTTATCGAGGCGGTCACAGAAGCTACTGACTGGTGTGCGCCCATTGTACCGGTCGCTAAAAAGAATGGGAAAGTTCGTATTTGTGTGGATTTGAAACGTCTGAACGAGGCCGTTAGGAGGGAGAGATATGTCATGCCGACATTGGAAGATATTGCTCCTCAGTTGTCGGGGGCTAACTTCTTTTCCACGCTCGACGCTTCCAGTGGGTTCTGGCAGATACCCCTTGACCCAGAGAGCCAGAAACTGACGACCTTCATTACTCCGGTAGGTCGGTTTTGCTTCCGCAGACTCCCCTTCGGGATATCTTCGGCCCCGGAGATCTTCCAGAGAGAGATGAGTTCCCTGTTGAGAGACCATGAGGGTACTGTGGTAGTTATGGACGATATCCTTGTGTATGGGTCCACTAAGGAGGAGCATGACCGGCGACTGCTTTGTGTGCTGCAAACCGTCAAGGAATCTGGCCTGAGGCTAAATAAGGAGAAGTGCCACTTTGGGAAACCAAAACTGTGTTATTTTGGCCATATTATTAGTGGGGAGGGGGTTAAGCCAGACGCCAGCAAGGTTCTCGCTATTGAGAAAATGAAAAGCCCTTCCGATGTGAATGAACTGAGACAAGTACTGGGCCTTGTGAATTATGTGGGGAAGTTTCTACCGGAGTTGTCCTCGGTGTTACATCCTGTCACAGAATTGTTAAAGAAAGATGTCGTCTGGATATGGGGACCTCCACAGGAGGAGGCCTTAGCACGAGTCAAGTCCATGCTGGGATCCGCTCCGGTGTTGGGGTACTATGACCCCTGCAAGAAGACTGTGGTTAGCGCAGATGCTAGTAGCTACGGGTTGGGAGCGGCCCCTTCTGCAGCTGAATGAGGGTAAACTACAGCCTATTGCCTATTGTTCTCGCACCTTAACAGCAGCAGAGAGACGTTATGCACAAATTGAAAAAGAGTGTTTGGCCGGAGTCTGGGCCTGCGAACGCTTCCACCGTTATCTGGTGGGATTGGAGGAGTTCAGTCTGGAGACTGACCACAAGCCACTAGTTCCTCTTATTAATTCTTATGATATCGACAAGGCGCCTCTGAGATGCCAGAGACTCTTAATGAGACTACTTAGGTTTAATGTTAGAGCTGTGCATGTCCCGGGAAAACAGCTGGTGGTGGCAGATACCCTCTCCAGACTCCCGCTGGCTGCTGAGGGCGATTCGTCGACAGAGTCGGACGTGAAGGTGTATGTGGATTCGATCTTAGCCTCCAAGTCCATCTCTTCGGGGAGATTGGAACAGATTAAGAGGGAGACGCACCTGGATGTTGTCCTTCAAGAAGTTATCAGCTATGTAAGAGACGGCTGGCCGGAGAGTCGTGCTGCGTGGTGGTCTCTGAGTGCGTTCCAGTCCGAGAGAGCGTACCTTACTGAAATGGACGGCTTAGTGTTTTTTTCAAGACCGCATTGTTATTCCGAAAAGTCTGCGTCAAGACATGCTACGGCGGATTCATGAAGGTCATTTGGGGGTTTCCAAGTGTAGGGAGAGGGCGTCGTCTGCTGTGTGGTGGCCTGGGATTAGCGCTGACATTGCTGATTTCATCTCGAGATGTGCCTTCTGCAGAGAACGTCCACCTACACAGAAACGTGAGCCTTTACTTTCCAACCCCCTACCTGCGGGTCCATGGCAGAAGATAGCTGCGGATCTGTGCGAACTAAAAGGGAGGAAATACTTAGTTGTTGTGGACTACTACTCCAGATACCTTGAGCTCGCGCCACTGGGTGAGGCGACCAGTGCTACTGTGATCGTCCGTCTGAAAAGCATGTTTGCCAGGTGGGGTATCCCGTCGGAGTTGGTGAGTCACAAGGGTATGCAGTTCGCCTCTAAAGACTTCGCTTCTTTTGGGAAGGATTACGATTTCCGTCACACGACTTCCAGTCTGCATTACCCGCAGGCTAATGGGATGGCGGAGCGAGCGGTTCAGACCTCTAAGTTTATTTTGGGGCAGGCGGAGCCTTATTTGGCCCTGATGGCGTACAGAGCGGCTCCTGTTCAGGCTACAGGGTGTAGCCCTGCTCAGCTGATGTTGGGACGGCAGATTCATACTACTTTGCCTTCTGTGGATGCTTCCCTGCCGGCTTCCCCGGTCCTTCCGGAGGATATTCGGAGGAGGGACGAGGTGGCGAAGCGGAACTACAGGTTCTTTTACGATAGACGACACTCTACTCGCCCACTATCGGTGCTATACCCGGGGCAGAGTGTCCGGGTTAAGCTAGATGATGAGACAAGGTGGAGAACCCCGGCTACAGTTGTGGAGCGTTCTCCGGAGCCCAGGTCCTATGTGATCCGCACGGAAGGAGGAACTGTCGCTCGCCGCAACAGAAGGCATCTTCAGCCGGTACCCGAGGAGTTGAGTGCTGAGACCTCGACACCACAACAGCCAGACTCTCCGGTCTTACGGAATGGGTCTACCCTGCAGGTGGTTTCTGGGCATGATGTACCGCTGCTTCCAGCGGAGCCACAGCCACCCTCTCAAGGACTTGGTGATGGTTCTTGCAAGATGACTTCGAGTGGTATAGTTGTGAGGCCTCCGGAACGTTACCGGGATTAATGTTTAGCTAGAGCAGTGACTTGAAGAATGGGCAGAATAATCCCAAAGTCACTGCGGACCAGGGTAGTCTACCCCGATGTCCAAGTTAGCATTGTTTATCCACTTGTAGCTTTACATTGTTTATTTTGTATGTTTTACCGTTAAAAGGGGGAGATGTGGTGAGAGCGGTGTCACATGACAGGAAGGGTGGGGGCGGTACCAGGCAGTGTCTGCTGGGATGCCATGCTAGCGGGACGTACTGTATGTGTCTCCTCTATCCGATGTTATGCTGAATAAATCAACAACTATAAACCAACCCACGGAGTCTCCTCTTTTCATGACAGCTTCTACTTCACAGCAGCGTTTACTACAGAGATCTTTCACATTTATATCCCTGTTGCTGCACCCACTGGGGCTACCCTTTCTATATCACTGTTACTGCCCCCACTGGGGCTACCCTTTCTATATCACTGTTACTGCCCCCACTGGGAGGTTATTCCATGTATCTACTACCCTTTCTATATCACTGTTACATGGAATAGCCTCTCAGTGGGGACAGTAACAGTGATATAGAAAGGGTAGTAGATACATGGAATAACCTCCCAGTGGGGGCAGTAACAGTGATATAGAAAGGGTAGTAGATACTGCCCCCACTGGGAGGCTATTCCATGTAACAGTGATATAGAAAGGGTAGTAGATACATGGAATAGCCTCTCAGTGGGGACAGTATCTACTACCCTTTCTATATCACTGTTACATGGAATAGCCTCCCAGTGGGGGCAGTATCTACTACCCTTTCTATATCACTGTTACATGGAATAACCTCCCAGTGGGGGCAGTAACAGTGATATAGAAAGGGTAGTAGATACTGCCCCCACTGGGAGGCTATTCCATGTAACAGTGATATAGAAAGGGTAGTAGATACTGTCCCCACTGAGAGGCTATTCCATGTATCTACTACCCTTTCTATATCACTGTTACATGGAATAGCCTCCCAGTGGGGGCAGTATCTACTACCCTTTCTATATCACTGTTACTGCCCCCACTGGGAGGTTATTCCATGTATCTACTACCCTTTCTATATCACTGTTACTGTCCCCACTGAGAGGCTATTCCATGTAACAGTGATATAGAAAGGGTAGTAGATACTGCCCCCACTGGGAGGTTATTCCATGTAACAGTGATATAGAAAGGGTAGTAGATACATGGAATAGCCTCCCAGTGGGGGCAGTATCAGTGATATAGAAAAGGGTAGTAGATACATGGAATAGCCTCCCAGTGGGGGCAGTAACAGTGATATAGAAAAGGGTAGTAGATACATGGAATAACCTCCCAGTGGGGGCAGTATCTACTACCCTTTTCTATATCACTGCTACTGCCCCCACTGGGAGGCTATTCCATGTATCTACTACCCTTTCTATATCACTGATACTGTCCCCACTGAGAGGCTATTCCATGTATCTACTACCCTTTCTATATCACTGTTAAATGGAATAAGCTCCCAGTGGGGCCTGGGGGCAGTAACGGTGATATAGAAAGGGTAGTAGATACATGGAATAGCCTCCCAGTGGGGGCAGTAACAGTGATATAGAAAGGGTGGTAGATACATGGAATAGCCTCCAAGTGGGGGCAGTATCTATTATCCTGTCTATATCACGGTTACTGCTCCCACTGGGAGCCTATTCCATGTACCAGTGATATAGAAAGATAGTAGATACATGGAATAGCCTCCCAGTGGGAGCAGTAACAGCAATATAGAAAGGGTAGTAGATACATGGAATAGCCTCCCAGTGGGAGCAGTAACAGTGCTATAGAAAGGGTAGTAGATACTGCTCCCACTGGGAGGCTAGTCCATATATCTACTACCCTTTCTATATCACTGTTACTGCCCCCACTGTGAGGCTATTGCATGTAACAGTGATATAGAAAGGGTAGTAGATACATGGAATAGTCTCCCAGTGGGAGCAGTATCTACTACCCTTTCTATATCACTGTTACATGGAATAGCCTCCCAGTGGGGGCAGTATCTACTAGCCTTTCTATATCGTTGTTACTGCTCCCACTGGGAGGCTATTCCATGTATCTACTACCTTTCTACATCACTGTTGGAATAGCCTCCCAGTGGGGGCAGTATCTACAGACTGTCTCCACCAAGATGGTGGCGAACCGGGCGGCCCTGCCAATGATGTCAGCAGGGCGCAATCTCCACACACCCTGTACCCTGACTCCCTAGCAGTAATTGTGGCAGGCGTCGACTGTACCCTGACGTCCTGAGAAGAGGATCCTGCTGTACAGTTGACTGGATGCGGGTGGCCCAAAATGAGAAAGACAGCCACAGGCCCTCCATAACAAAAGAGCGAGATAGTGGTAAGGTAGGGAAGCTGTGGCATTGGTAATATATTGTTGATATTGGCACTGTGGCACAGAAGGGGCACCACCAGGCACAGCATAGATTGGCACTGTGGCACAGGAGTGTCACCCAATTAATCAGTGACTCAGACCACTGCTAGAGGTTGTCCGTGCAAGAGCAACGTTCAGCGTCCTTTATGGTCTGTGAGATGACACCAAATACTCCCGATAGGCATGACACGGATGGGGGGGGGGGCACCAAAACACATCTTCGCCTGAGTAGACAAAAATGCTTGCACCGGCCCTGTTCGCGCCCAGCTACGCCCAGCTAGCCCTTTCGCATTAAACACAGTTGTTCCCCCAAAGGTCTGACCTTCCTCCCCATCAAAAAAATTGATAGAGACTGGAGAGGAGGGGATTTTATCAGGAAATTGAATCAGGAGGAAATGAAATGGATATTCCTTTTTGATACGTTAACCCCTTAGTGACCGGGCGGTTTTACACAAATCCGTCCTTTAGTGACCGCTGCTGTTTTTACGTTTCTGCGCTGTTAGTGTTTAGGTCAAATTTTCCTCTTACTCGTTTATTCGACCCACACATATTATACACCCTTTTTCCCGCCATTAAATGGACTTTCTAGAAATACCATTATTTCCATCATATCGAATAATTTACTATAAAAAAAATGAGGAAAAAAATGGTAAAAACACACTTTTTCGTAATTTAATTCCGAAAATCTACAACCACCCAAAAAGACCCCGGCTAAATAGGTTCAAAATTTTGTCCCGAGACTAGAAATACCCAATTTTTACATGCGTTTGCTTTTTAACCCCTTCACTGCTGAGACAGTTCACCTATGTGCGCTGCGCTCATTCTGACCATTTTGTGCTAATTATTTTTAGATGACAGCCTAGGTCCTATTTAATTAAACTCCCCCCAGACAAAAAAAACTTTTTTAAAAAACACATTTTTTTATTTTATTTAATTTTTTTATTATATTTTTTTTTATTTAATTTTTTTTTAAAACCAAACCTGGTCATGTTTGGTATCATTGGAAAGGCCATAATCAGGCCTTTCAAATTATGTCAAATATGACCATCTAGCTGCCATGGATCGGGGGATAATGGGATCCTTAGGATCCCCTTATCTCTACATGGCAGCTAGAGGGTTAACTGGCCCACTGACATCCTCACACATATGGTGAGGTTGTCAGTGGGTGGGGAACTGGAGGCTTGGCTGACATCCAAGATGTCAGCCCCCCTCCAGGTTTGAATCGCTTTTTTGCGCCAATTGGCGCCGCAACGTGATCCGGCGGCGAAACTGTTAATGCCATACACCGCTGAAAAGGGGAGGCTCTTCCCTCTCCAGCGGTGCAAACGGCATCTCCCTAGCTTCAATGGTTGGGGAGATAGAGGGCTCCGAAGGAGCCCCCCCCTCCCCTCCATTGAAATGAATGGGGACGCCTGCTGATGACGTCACCACGCAGCGTGGCGACGTCATCAGTCTCGCTTGCCCATGTAAATCACATGGGCAGGCTTCCTCCCTGCCAGATCGCCGTGGGATCCAGCGAGGGAGGTGAGTATCGGGCGGGAGGGGGATTAGGCGCCGCTGTCGTACCCTGTACGTCCGCGGGTCTAAGGGAGACCCGAGAACAGGACGTACAGGGTACGTCAGTGGCCCTTAAGGGGTTAATCCCGAAGGGTCTAAATAAAGACTTTGAGCTGTGCCATTTTCTGTAGTTTTTAATATTTTTACTAGGGTTGCACCGATACCGATACTAGTATCGATATCGGTGCCGATACCGGGTACTGCAGGAGTACTTGGTACTCGTGCAGTACCCCGATATTTTTTTCCGATACCGGAAGCCGGCATTGAGCCGGCTTGCCGGCATCCTAGGGGCTGGGGCGGCTGTCCGAATGCTCTATCGGCATTCAGACAGGCCCTGCAGCTGCTCTCCCCACTTTGTTTATACTTACCTTCCTTTAGCGACGCCGGGAAAGTCTTCTCGCGCGCGCTCCTTGGAAGGTCCCCAGCCGCGACCACATGGGACCATGTGATCGCGGCTGGGGTCCTTCCAACGAGCGCACGCAGGGAAACTTTCCCGGCGTCGCTAAAGGAAGGTAAGTATGAGCGGAGAGTGAGCTGCAGGGCCTGTCCGAATGCTCTATCGGCATTCGGACAGGCCCTGCAGCTGCTCACCCCACTTTGTTTATACTTCCCTTCCTTTAGCGACGCCGGGAAAGTTTCCCCACGTGCGTTCGTTGGAAGGACCCCAGCCGCGATCACATGGTCCCGACTTTCCCGGCGTCGCTAAAGGAAGGTAACTAAGAGCGGAGAGTGAGCTGGGGGGGCATATCCACGTCCTGGGGGGGCATTATCCATGAGCTGGGGGCAAATCCATGAGCTGGGGGGCATTTCCATGAGCTGGGGGGGCATTATCCATGAGCTGGGGGGGCATTATCCATGAGCTGGGGGGGCATTATCCATGAGCTGGGGGGGAATTTTCATGAGCTGGGGGGCATTTCCATGAGCTGGGGGGCATTATCCATGAGCTGGGGGGCATTATCCATGTGCTGGGGCATATCCATGAGCTGGGGGGCATTTCCATGAGCTGGGGGGCATTTCCATGAGCTGGGGGGCATATCCATGAGCTGGGGCATATTTCCATGAGCTGGGGCATATCCATGAGCTGGGGGGCATTTCCATGAGCTGGGGGGCATATCCATGAGCTGGGGGGCATTTCCATGAGCTGGGGGGCATATCCATGAGCTGGGGGGCATATCCATGAGCTGGGGGCATTATCCACGAGCTGGGGCAGGATCCACGAGCTGGGGGGCAATATCCAGGAGCTGGGGCAATATCCATGAGCTGGGGGGCAAATCCATGAGCTGAGGGGCAAATCCATGAGCTGGGGGGCAGTATCCATGAGCTGGGGCATATCCATGAGCTGGGGGGCATATCCATGAGGTCAGTTCTTATTGGAAAGCGGTCACATGATATAAGATAAAAGTATCTGTACTCGTACTCGGTCTTAAAAAAGTGGTATCGGTGCATCCCTAATTTTTACGCCTTGGATCCTCTAGGTTTTAAGTTGGGTGCTATAGAGACACACCATGTGTCCTATCTCCTATATCTTCAATTTTATTTAGTCACCCAATATTAAGTCATGGCTATCTGCAGTATATTTTTTAACAGTGACCCTAATATGTTTTAAATAGACGTCCACAATACAGTCCTTACAGATTGGTTTGATTACCTAGTATGTACTGCTTCCTATTTTATGTAGGCCATTCACTGCACGGAAAGCCCTGAACATGCATTCCATATATAGATGCCAAGATATAATGTTAAAAGTAGACCATTGTTATATGTGTATCAGCCCCCTTATATGAGTATGTTTTCAGTGCAATGTATATGAACCATGTGTTTATGTAAAATGTTCACTGAGAAACTCCTTTAATAATCATTCTGCTATTGCTTCCCATTGGAAAAAAAAATAAAAAAATTACATTTACACGTATGCACATGCAGGGGCCCTGGTATACTCCAATCTAAAGTACAAGATATAACACCTGAATCTATAAAGTATATCAGCTCTCTAATATGATTATATTGGTTTAATGCAAAGTATATGAACTATGTGCTCATTTAAAATGTTTATTCAGAAACCCCATGAGTAATTACTATCGCTGCCCATTGGAAGCAAGAAATGTTTTACATTTGTACGTATGCACATGTAGAGGCCACAGTAGGCCCTTCAGATGTTATGGAACTACATTATCCATGATGCTCCCTCAACCCAATGAGTTGCTGAGCATCATGGGAGATGCTCTTGCTCCGCAATACAGTGGGACACATTAGGACGTCTCCGACACGTCCATTGCAGCAAACAGGTAAAAAAAAAATCCAACCTAAATCATCATGTTATAATATGCATTTTCTAAATTACATCCCTTTAGTTCAGAACCTTTAGACATTTATTCTTAAAGAGATTGTGGACTTCCCTCCATACCTAAAAACATGCACTTTTTTTAAACCAGAAAAATCCCTGTGCCTCACATGACAAAAATCTACATCCCCCTTATATAAATGGGCAGATGCTACTGACAGTGTCGGCCCAGTTATCATTTTAATCTGTTTCATTTCATTGAAAATACTCACCTTTTCTCCTTTGGGCCCAGTGTTTGCTCTTCCTCTTCAGCTCATTACTTCTGAAATGCAGAAGTCCCTATGGCTTCTTATGCAAGGTTTCCTTTTTTTTATTATTTTTTAAAGGATCTTACCAGGAAGGATACATTGAGATTTCTCTCGTTTTCAAGTATGTCCCGGGTGCGAGTATGTACGGTTTGGTGTCTTGTCCAAGGACACTTACCGGAGAGGTGCTCTTGCCGGGATCGAACCGGTGTCTCCACAGTCACAGAGCAGTGATGTTACCTCTACTCCACCCAGCCGGTAATTTGCGTGTCACTTGCATATGATATCCAACTTCTGCAAGATATCCAATTTGTGTATGTAAGTTACATAGTGACTGTGCAATTGGTTCAGCACAAGCAGCACCACAGTCCCCATCTACTGGTTTCCCAAAATGCTCGATGCTGTGAGCGTCAGCACGCAAAGCATGTTGATATAATCTTCCAAGTTGATCCCCGGCAAATAGGATATTCATAAACCCGTCTGCTGAGTGACAACTGTGGGGATGAAGGAAACTCCTCTGCTTCACACAGTGATATTGGCTAAACAGGTATGGAGGGAGGGCATCCATGCAGTGTGACCACTTTAATAAACTAAAGTGGCCAGGGTGCGTAGAGTTTCTCTTTAAGTAATAAGCTTTTTAAACCTTTAGGCAGAAGTCTGGGGACTCATATTTTAACTAGGAATAACGTGATAGAAGGCAGAAACAAGCAGCATGCAGTAAGCTGGGCTGAGATATGGAAATATATATTTGGGAAGATTCTTACAAGTGTATCCATATTCTATGATGGGCTGTGAAGACTGTAATTATCTCTTTCTTGTTGGTCAGCTCATTTTGTGCATGGATAAGCTCAGTAATGCTACTCAGTCATGACTAGGAGCGCTATTATTCAGCGCAGACAGAAAAAGGGAGGTGTTGGGATAACCCAACAAGATACCATCACGCAGGCTATGTGACGAGGGTCATGATGATGATCACATTTCTCTCAATCAGCACACATCAGAAACAGTACGTCCGTGATAGCATGACAGAAAGCCCATCGGAGCCCGACACACGAAGTACGACCGCACTGAACTGCGGACGCACAACGGCCGCGGCCCACGGACGCAAGGCAGGCAAGAACGTACAACCCATAGAACGGCCGCACAAAGTGCGCTGCGTCCGCAACGTCTGCATAGCTTTGTGTGTGAGTGATGGAATGTGGTCAGACGGACTGCATTTATACGTCCAGCATTTTTCACGGACAAAATGGTTTTGCTTTTTAATTTATTTTCCCTCCTACATCCGTCAAAAAATAAACGTCAGTGAAAAAAACGGACTGTGTGACCACTACTGTGTCTTCCGTACGGACGTACGTCCGTGTGCAAGGACGTACAGTCCGTAGAAATCACGCTCGTCTGACCCTAGCCTTAATGCTGTTACAATTGAGTGCAAACTGAAAATGAAGCCAGAGCTGCCTATATGAAATAAAATGCAAAGGTGGAATTAAAGTTTAATTAAAAGTTCATAATTGTTTGTAAATACTGCTGGCACCTCTGAAATGCTATTAGGCACTGGATGAGTTAGAATTATAGGAATAAAGATCATGATGTGAAAATCAATACCTGTTTAGAATTATTTTCCGAGATTAACCCTTTAACCATATTGACCTAGCAAGAACTAGACGTGTGAGATGGACAGGGGCATTCCAGGTGTCTTTTTTGTGATGTGCTACTGTTGCTCTACTTCCAGTGCTACAAAGCCAGAAGGTGAAAACAAAGGGGTCTTCAAGTCAGAAAAAGTGACACCTACATTTATCCATCATACTGTGACACATAACACCTGTCCAGTGCTAGTTTGTTGCAACTTTATTACATGCATACATTGTATGCAAGATAATAATAATATTGCATAAAATACAGAAAAGGTTAATGGCGCATGTGAATGAACAAAGAATGTTGCAAGGTCCCGTATATCTACACCACCATTGGCAGCTCGTACATATTGCAGGAACTCTTCGCCTCATACAGATGGAAATAGAGACGGTACTCCACCAGCATATGCAATGCAATGGAGACAGCACTCCACCAGGAAATACAATGCAATACGATATACGATCTCCCCAGGCCTCAAGCGAAGTAAGGATGTATACCGATAGGTCGATTGTGACCTTTTTTACTTTCTATCAAAAATATATATTGCACAACGCGTTTCAACCTTATGGTCTTCCTCAAGTGTTAGCACTTGAGGAAGACCATAAGGAAGGTTGAAACGCGTTGTGCAATATATTTTTTAATAAATAGGTCGATTGTGACCTTTTTTACTTTCTATCGGTATACATCCTTACTTCGCTTGAGGCATGGGGAGATCGTATATCGTATTGCATTTCCTGGTGGAGTGCTGTCTCCATTGCATTGCATATGCTGGTGGAGTACCGTCTCCATTTCCATCTGTATTAGGCGAAGAGTTCCTGCAATATGTACGAGCTGCCAATGTATGAGCCAACTGTAAAATGGCTCTCCACAATGTGAGTTGATCAGCCGAATGCAAATTGTGGTGATATACTGCGCAATGTATGTCCCATTTGCTTTCTTTTAGGCTTCACTCCATAGGAGGATTTCCATACGCTTTATCTGAGCTACTTTTGCGCGAGGCCCCATCTATATTAATAATAATATTACTTGTGTGGCAGACCCAAAGCCACAAAAGAATTGGGGGGGGGGTGATTTTGAGGGATTAGACTGCTGACAGGACAGTAGCTCCATGCACTAAAGAATAAAAGAAAATCTTATGGCGTGATAATTCAAAATCTGAGGGATTTTTTTACATTGTGCATAGAAGAGCAGAGGAGATTTACTTATTGTTCCGACACCAGCTGTCACTTCCAAAGAAGGCATGCCACAGCCTTGGGCTCTTTTGCATGGACTTGATGAAAGCGATTTGCACAGGGTGACTGTCAACCTTAACTGAAATAACTACCACAGCAGTGTAACCGAAGCTCCCTCTACTTTGTACCCTCACCCTCTATGGCACATGCTTCACATTATATACGACCTCTGTGTCCATTAGAGAATCCTAGATGTGGGTCTTCTGCCAAGGGACCTAGGGCCATAGTGGCAAAGCCAACTCGAATAGACAGTAGGCATAAGTGGGTACATAAGGGTTAACTTTATAAATGTATTCATATCTTAAAACTGGTAGTTTAAGATTTTGTTTGTTTCAGTGATCCTTTTAGGAACTATTGGTCCTGCTGTCTGTTCGATTGATTTGTTGTGTTGATGTTGATAATGTGTCAATCCTGTCTCTTGTATACTGATCAAGTTTGTGTCTCATAAAGTGATTTTCACTCTCCCTTGTGTGCTGTGTTGATTATGTTGTTTTACCATCCCCTTTTCCATATAAACTGATACCCATTTCAAAATAAATATATTATTCTTCCCTGCATTAAGTTGTGTCTGGTGTTTGGGGAGAGATAGCAAATACGGTACAGCACTTCAGTATTTGGCTGAGGATTGTGGAGAGCTAAAGCTGCTGCAGATCTGCATTGCCTGGGAGAAAAGACAGGCACTCTAACAGGTAGGGGGGCTGGTCGTCAAGCCCCCCAGTTTCTGTTACAACAAGCATGTTCTAGCACCATGCAATATCTCCTGGTATATGAGACTATCAAGACAGGGGTTCATCCTATAGCATCTGACCCTACAAACTGTGATAGTACAAACGAGGGGGTTACAAAAATCCAGACTTACAGGGTTATCCAAAGAGATTCGAATTGCTTGAGAAAGGTAACCGAACGCTGAAAATCAGCCTTCGGTTACCTTTCCTGGCCATTCGGCAATCCAGAGAGCAGGCAATTCGCCAAATCCTGGCGAATTGCCTGAACATACGGTGCCTGTTCGGTCCCTGTTCGAGGGCAGTGAATCCCCATGAAAAAGCACTGCTTCGGCTATTCAGAGAACACAAACCAGCAGTGAAAGGTTCCCGAAATGCCCTGCCATTCGGTGGTTTCATTCGGCAAATTTATTCAGGAGAATCCCATAGGCTTCAATGTTAAAAATATTCCCGTTTTAATTCAATATCTAATAAACCATTCATTATAAAATTCTGCAGCAAAAAGTCTCTTTATTTATAGATTTTTTAGGATACTTTAAGCATTTTTCTGATTTTTTTTTTTTTTTTTTCAGTTTACTTATTTTTTTTGTAACAGCCCTCTTTAGTATCATTCCCTGGACCTCCTGTGAAAATTTCAGACATTTTCGCTCAGTAGTTTCTTTGCAAACAGCGTTTCATTTTCCCAGATTCATACAAATGGTTTTTCTAATTTATTCACTGCCTCCTCTACGTCACAGCTGCTTCGGCTCTGTGTGATTCGGCTCCTGTTCGGCTCCTGTTCGGCTCCTGTTCAAAGGTTAATCCAGATGTTTTTGCTTGTTTTCAGCGTGCATTCGGTTAGTGTTCGTCAGGTTTGCGGTAGCTTTTCCCTGCAATTCGGGGACCCTGTGGTGTTTGCTGAATACACCGCAGGGTCACCGAAATGCAATCGGCAAAAGGAACCGAATTGAAGAGAACGAAAAGTAACCGAACGTGCGGTGACTTTTCGAATCTCTTTGGATAACCCTGTTAATCTCCACTGAGCTGCTGTGAGGTCCTGGACATAAGAGTGAAAGCAAAGCAGGCAGAACATATTTGCAGGGAGTTTTGTAAAAATGTTAAATACACACCTATTATCTTTGCAAATCAATGTTCGGTTACCAACACTGACAGGTGTTCTAGAAGAAAAAATATTAATATCTAGAAGTGTGGGAATTTAAAACAAAATAAATTTGTTAATGTGCTACACGGTCTCATGAGCACCTTATGGGGGAAAAAATGCATTTTCAGGTTGAGTGCATTAATTCTGGATATATAATCTTAAAATATATATCAAATACCTTGCTTGCAGTCTCCCTATCTCAGTGTAGTTTTCTAATAGCAAACATCCTAGTAGCATCTGTATGATCAGAGCAAAAAACTGACTCAGCAGTGGGAAAGGTAATCATTGAGCTGGCTCACACCGTGAAAACCTTTCTACTTGGAATTGTATTGGAATCCTGGGAGGGATGCTGTGCCAAAAGGATACATTCATAGAGTAGTTCTTCATGTCGCTTTTCATCAAAGTCAAGCAAAGGTTAACTTTGTTTTATCTGTCTGGGTTTGATAATCTGTATATGGAGTGTGCTTTGAAAAGTGTACGTTTTTATAAAAATAAAAAAAAAACACCTTAAGACGAAAGATGCTTCCTACACTTGTTATCAATCAAAACTTTAGGAAGGAAGCAAGTGTCTAAAGTGTTGCCTCTGTGTTTCGGATTGGCTAATATGAGAAAGCATAAGTGGCTTCTATACATGACCAGGGGTCAACGAACTTGGTCCTCTAGTGGTTTCAAAACTACATCTTCCATGATGTACAGCCACTCATTAGGCAGGCGAGACTCATGGGAAATGCAGTTCCAAAACATCTGGGAGGGCCACGACTGCAGATTCCTGATAAAGACTATTTGAAGGGTCCAGCTGCTAGCTAATGAGTGCAGGTAATTAAGCCAGCATGTCATCTTCATAAGCGGTCCCTACCACGGAGGGTCAATCAGTAAGGAGAGAAGGGAGAAGAAACCTGAAGAAGAGAGCAGGGAGTCGTGAGATGGCGACATCACCATTGTAGAAATTAAGGTTAACCCATATTCAGAACTGACACATCCCTGATCTTTTAGAATATATTCATGGTTTACGGCTGGCCGTCCACTGGGTCCGTATTCGTGCAATGGTGCAATCATCCGTTAGCATCTGTCGTTGTCTGAACAATCCCACAACGTGGAGGTGAATCAGCCCTCTCCCACTGCCTCCAACTTCCACCGGACGACTTCAGATGATTTTTTTTGCGACTACAACAGACTAGTGATTTGTCAAGACGAAAAAAAAAAGGAACTGTATAGGTTAACCTGCTGTGCCGTGGCAGGGAAATTGCCCCATAGAAAAGGGATTCAGTTCGACAGGCAAAGCCCATAGGATTCAATGTAGAAAAATATTTTTGTTTTATTCAGCAGTTAATTATTTTCATCCGCAGCAAAAAGCCTCTTTATTGTTTTTTTTGGAATTAAAGTATTTTTTTCATAAACTTTAAAAAAAAAAAATTATCAAAAATTTCACCTAAAAGAGAGACTATGCTTCTTTTTTTACCCTGGCCAAACACTTTTTTCTTTCTCCTCAGGCCGGCTGTGATCTGCAGTGCTGACAGCTACTTCAACACCAAGGACAGGGTTTTTTTTCTCCCTCCTGCAACCTTCAGCAAGGTTTGTGCTTTTCCTTCCTGCCTTCGGCTGCATTCAGCAATGCTCTCCTTGGTGCTGGAACCCCGTTTCAGCACCATGGAGAGGTGCCCCCCCCCTGCATCAGAGTTTGTTCCCCCCCCTCTTTCGGGAGCCTGTCCGCCAGCCGATCTGTCCCGTGCACAGACACTTCCAGTGGATGACCCAGGTCGTCCTACTGCGGACCCATTGGTCGGCCAGCCAAATAGAAAGAAATTAATGAAAAGTTGGGTTTTGACAAACCAGGATGACTAAATATATGACACGGGTATGTCCTTTCTAAAACTTGAGTATAGCACAACTCAGCATAACACTGACTGTGAAAAGCACCTCCAGCAAAAAAAGGAGAAGGTATTTTTGTTTCTCCCATTAATTAACAGATTTCGCCTCCATAATGTGATCTTCACAGTTTTTCCGGGACTTTTTTTTCTGTCTATTTTAAATAGACTCAACAGAATGCGAGCGGCTCGGTTTTGGGAAGAACATTTATAAAATAAAATAAAAATCACTCATACCCAATCTGTTACACTATTTAAGAACGATCAGTCTCATTGCCCTTGGCATCACATTCTTACACGCATTTAATTATGTAACGTCTCTTCTCAGATGACAAGAACAGAGTGATACAGAGCGTAGGGTGCAACGCGAAGGGAAAAAAAGGTATCTATGATATTAGCAATTATCACAAGCTACTTAACACTTAAAGGGGCAATCTGAGAACCATAAAAACTTCAGTTTGGTAAAGAGATTATGGTGCAAGGAACGTGTCTGTAAAGAATTGAAATATCTATCTATAGTGTAAGGGTTTCATTCCATAGCCATTTGCTTATACCATGTAACAAGGACACATGTCCTAGAAAGAAATCAATGTCACATGTTCTAGCAGGGTTCAACATCCTAAGCTTTGAGGCAAAACACTGCAGAATGTTATGTGCTCAACTCCCATCAGTCTTGGGCAGCAATGCAACATTACCAGCGATTCAAAATGAAACATTTTTTTATCACATGCCCTGAAAATCCTTTCGCCTACAACATAAATGCAGATTTTTGCTAAACTTATAATGGTGATTAAAAGCACAAGCCTAATTGCCACGACAAGGTAATTCTTGTAGTTGAGGTGAAACAGTCAAAAAAAAAAACAAGACAAAAGTAAATTTCTGAAGAAAAAAAAAAAGAGGAAAAAATTTAAATACAATGAATATTATAAATATATATATATAATTATCATGAAGTGCCTAGTTATGAAGATAGCATCTTAAATAATTGTCTCTAAAAAGGGCCAATATAATTTTCTTTCCCTTTTCAACTTGAAAAAAAAAGAAAATGCTTCCCTTTGAATGCTTTTATGGCCATATTTGGTAGTTTAAAAAGCTCTTTATTTGTAGGAGTATAGGATTTTCAGCGCATATGAACATTATCTTTTCAGGGGGGCTCCTCTTAGTCTGACAATGTCATCATGTTTGAAAGCCCCCTGAACTCCAGCATAGCTAGAGAAAAATTATCAGAGGAGGCAGGGATCCTTTGGAGCCTGTCCTTTCGCAATGATACCAAATGTTTAACATATTTAATATTTACATTTATTTTAGTAGATTTATACCAGTTGATTTTTAAAATATTTTCATTTATAATTTTTATATTAAAAGTTTTATATTGTTGACGATATATAATAATTATTTTATCAAAAATTAGATAAGTATTTCAAATGTATAATATGATACTCTATGTACAATTATGTCAGCACATCAGCTTGTCTTCATAAACGATTGCAGGAGCAAGCACTTATGGATACTGCTCACATGGATGGTTGCTGCACGCGCAACACTAATCCAATCGCTTGCGTATATAAAAAAACTTAAATTTCATCATTAAAAGTATTTGATCATATTAACCATTTCCCTGCAAATGACGTGTGGGGGACATCCTCTGCTTCGCACATTGCATGCGGAGGATGTCCCCCCACACGTCATGGGTCTCCGCAGGGACAGGGGAGACCCCTGACCACTCCAGACAGAGTCTTGGAGTGAGGTAAATTGAAAGTGCCGCAGCCTACCTCAGTGGGAGCCGATATTCCGTGCCACAATGCCTCCGCAAAGCCCCCTTGTTAAGGAACGCCGATGTCCCCTTGTCATCAAGGTGCAAAAAGGAGACGGACCTCAAGCAGGAGTATTGTGCAGGGAGAATTTATTCCAGAATAACTTCTTCCTGCACTATACTCCTGCTTGAGGTCCGACTTCTTTTTGCACCTCGAGTCTTGGAGAGGTCTGACTACCTTGAAGTCAGACCGTCCCATATGATTGGCCCCGGGGTACTGACATTATTGCGCCGTTGCAGAGCCGAGAGGGTGCCTGAAAGGAAGGGTGGGGGTCCTTTGGACCCCTCTCCCTCCTGCTCATTACAAAAAAAAAAGAAAAAGAGAGGCATCGCTGAAAGGTCACAGTGTGTCCTTTCCAACGATGCCTCTCTGTAACCCAGGGGTCAGCAACCTACGGCCCGCCGCCCCTGTTAAGGCCCGCGGGTGTGATAAAATCACAGACACCCGGTCCGCAATAAAAATACAACACCCCAGGCATTTTCTGGTATTAGGATTAGGTATTAGGTATACACCTTGCTGAGTATTACTATACACCTTGCTGAGTATTACTGCTACAGAGCTCTGTGATACTCCCACACCCTCCACCTTGCCGAGTGTTACTGCTGTGAGGAGACCGGTAACGCGTCTATTGATAAGTAAAATAAGAAAAGTTTATCTTTTGGTTTTTTTTAAACCGAACATGGCTTAATATATTTTTGGGGGGTGTGTGTGGGGTCAGGCATGGGATTGCTAAATATTTCTTTAGTACAGGGCTCCCTAAATTTATATTATGATGTGGAATTGCAAATCTGCATAATGCGCTATTACACTGGAATATTAAACACATATTTAATTTGCTATTAAACAGATATGTAGCAATCCCCCATCACAATATCCATTTAGGAAGGCATTTACTAAATTGTTTGTCAATGCTGTGGAATAGCGAATCCAGGGTGCCACTGCAATAAAACTCCTCTCAAAAAAATGGCATCTATGTTTGGGAGTACTTACATATGTGAGGAACTCTTTTCAAAAATTAAACATACAAAGAGCAAGTTAAGAACAAAGCTGACTGATGCCCACGTAAATGATGTCCTGCATCTTGCTTCTACCACCCTGTCGCCTAACATTGAGAGGCTTTCAAGTGACAAACAGCATCAAGCCTCTCATTAATGTCCATGTTATTCCTTTGTTAAAATTTAAGTTAAAAAAGCAAACATTAGTTTTTCTGTGTTTGATGTTTATTACTGATATTATTACTGAATATTTTAATTCTAAAAAGCAAACCTTAGTTTCTTGTGTTTGTTGTTTAGAATTCTTATTATTACAATATTTATCTTATTTAAGTTTAAAAAGTAAACGTTATTTAAAATCGTTGCGTTATTACAATATTATCATTTATTAGCTTTGTAGGTGAATGCGGCCCTCCATGCATTCACAGTCGTTGCATCCGGCCCTCAGGCAGAGAAAGGTTGCCTACCCCTGCTTTAACCCCTTAGGCAATGGTCCGGCACCATATAGCAGACTGCTAACAGAGATGGCTGACATCGTTTATGTCAGGCAAACCTCTGAGGCCTTCCTCCGCTCCTTGACATCATCATGATGATGTCAGGGAATTAACCCCTAGTCGCCAAGGGGTTTCCCTATGGAAACCCAATGGTGGAGATAGGGGGGTCTAAAGGACCCTTCTTTCTCCTGATCGGTGGCAGCTAGATGGTCATGTTTGGTATCATTGGAAAGGCCAGAGCATGTCCTTTCCAATGACATCAAACATGACCAGGTTACTTATAAAAAAAAATAGATTTTTTTCATTAATGCAGCACTGTTGTTCATGTTTGAATTGTAATGTGAACAATGATGCTGCTGTAACAAATTTCTTTTCAGCCAGCTTTAGCTAAAATCGCATATTTTCTATGAAAAATAAAGTAACAAGTTCCGATAATTTTTTTTAGAAAGCGTACCACGTAGAATATATAACCGCAAAGGCTCGGATGATAAAATGTGAAAAAAATTAATTTTACACGCTCTAGAGGATTGGAAATTCACATTTTTTGGTTATAGCATTCTGGCAGGGCATGATGTATATGTTACGGTGTAAGTCCAAACTGTGGCTAATCTTGCGATTACCCAGGTAAAATAGGCATTACCCTAGCATTGTTGGATAAAGTCCGATGTGAAATTAAACATCAGACTTTATCCAGGTAAACTGCAAAGTATCCAAATGTCTCTGGATACTTTGGTTTTCTTTAGTTTAGCACTCACCACCAACACAAAATAACCGTCATGTTACTCTGTATGGTAATTCTATCAACAGTCACATACAACACAATAACCGTCAGGTTACGCTGTGCGTTAATTGTATCAAAATATATTTAAAAAGATAAAGGTATTCTATGAAAAGCGTAAGCTAATGGTTATTATGTTTTATAAATTTTATATAAAACATAGGACACATAATAAAGATCATGTCACTATTTAACATTAATCTAAAGAAACATATCCTCTTTCTCTGTTTTTGGTCTTTTGCCATTCAAACGGTTATCTGACAATAACAAAGTTTGTTTTTAACCAAACTGGGTTGGGATAATCTGCAGCTCAACCGGGTAAAGCGCAAAATTTTCAGCTTATCCAAACTACAATTCAATTTTAACCAAGGGCGATTGGTTATTCCCAAGATTACCCGGGTAAAGTCCAGATTTTTCATTATTTTGCAACTTTACCCGGTGGTTTTGGGTCATGTCCGTTTTAACAGGGTAATCTTAAAATTATCCGCATTTTGGACTTTAACAGTACATACATATAATAATGATATATACTTTTTTCTCGACCGATTCATAATATATCATTTGCCTGGATTGTATAATAAAATGTGAGTTCATATCACGTTTAAATATGATCAGCGCTGCGGAATATGCCAGCGCTTTATAAATAAAGAATAATAATAAAAGAATAATAATATGATGAGCAAAAAGGTAAACATGAGCTCAGCAACCAGAGGTGAAATGGCCTATCAGTGAAGAGGTTAAAAATGTCAAGAACTTACTTTTTTTAAAGTATTTGTTTTGGGTGTGGGGGTGGGCAAATTGCAGTACTTGCCGTAGGCCCTTAGGCAAGGTCCTTTAAGAATTAAAAATTTATTTTTAACAGACATTTTTAAGTCTTAAAAGCTGTTAAAAAATACAAAAAGCGGGTTTAAAAATTAAGAACGCTTGTTGTACAAAATTAAAACCCATCTATGTGTTGGGACAAGATCAAATGGCACACTGACCACAGTCACTTCTCTCAAATATCTAGGTATGTGGTTGGACCCAAATCTATCCTTTGGCCCCCACATCGAAAAACTCATCTAAACGTTACCCCAAACTAGGTGCTCTGTACAGAAACAAATCCTGGCTGAACCCCGCGGTAAGAAAGCAAATTGTACAACAAGTGCTTATGCTGGCTATTGAATACGGAGATTTAGTGTATGCAGATGCCCCGCAAACGCACCTTCAGAAACTTACTACATTGTATAACTCATTCTGTCGCTTTGTGCTACAATGTAACTACATGACCCACCATTGTGACATGTCAAAAGAGCTAAACTGGCCGTCACTGGAATCTAGCTGCACCCTTCACCTTTCTAACCTGGTGTTTAAGAGCTTTTCTGGGAAGCTACCACCACCCTACCTGAATAGGCTGCTTCCCTCAGCAGTTCCCTCCTCCTATAACCTCCGATCCAGGACCAGCACCTTACTTGCAATACCACAATACAAAAAGAAAGTGTCTCGATCCTCATTTTCCTACAGAGCACCACAATTATGTAATAACCTCCCAGACGCCATCAAATCTTCCCCCAGTCTAAAGTCCCTTAAGAGCTCCCTATTAACATACCTCAATACAGATTGCACCTGTAAACATGTAACATAATGACTATTTCCTACATATTTATTCCTTCCTGGTAAAATCCTTTATAAATTAATAAAAGAATAAACGGTCTTTAAAAAAAAAAAAAAAAAAGGAAAAACAATAAAAGGTATTACTTTTTTTTTTTTAACATTGAAACCTATGGGATTCACCCATTTAAATATGTGGCAAATGCCCTGAATTCAGTGTTTCCATTCTGACAATTTTGGTGTAATTTGGCGTTCTGTAAATAGAAGGCACAATAGTCTTCAATGGGACAATTTCATTGCAGCGAATTGCACCGTATTTCTCTCTGAATTGCATTTGGCGAATTGACAGCTTTGTGAATACACAAATTGCTCTGAAATTACACCTGCGGTAAAATTCACCATTCAGAGCAATTTGGGGGCCAATTCGAAGGTTAACGAGTAACCTTTTAATTAGTCTCATCCTACAGGATACTGCATTACTAGCTTTCTGCCGCTCAACATAAAGTTGCAGAGTAGAGATGAAGATAGAAAACAAAGATGTAAATACAAAAAGGTCCACAGACTTTTCAGATGAAGAAAAAAAATGGCAATAATTTGCAAATCAAATATTTAAACCAAAACAATTGATTACTGCAAGAATATCCCCTTGTAACCCTTTTATTATTTGACGGAGAGCTGCGTAGCTCTGTTGGCACATAACCGGGTCTGATGTTCGAACAAAGTCACCACTATTATGAAACCTATGCCCCATGGACCTCAGGACTAACATTCCCTCTTATGAATTGGTCTAACAAAACTCGTATTGCCGATGTAATAGAAAAAAGGAAAGATTCCACCGTTTAATGACCTGGGCGAAACCATTTAAACTTTGCTAGTATACGTTTCAAATTGGTTCTCAAGTCGGAGCCATTACTCGCCGCAACCCTAGATTAAAAACAACTTTTTTCAAGAACTTCTGTTTAGCATCCCAAATATCAAAAAGGTATGATCTTTTCTATAAACAAAGCGATTAATTCCCACAGAGTCCCGAATAAAGCAACTCATATGGCATGGAAAAATGGATTTAAAAGGGACACTACCACTTACATAAGCAATAACTAGAATACTTGCACATTAAAAATAAAACCACATTATAAAACACTTTATAAATTATTTTTTTTCTTTAAAAGTAAATGCATGTAAAAAGGAAAAAAAAAGTTTTTCATCTTGTTTCCATTTTAAATATTTTTCCCATAATGCAACATTTCCTAAAAGCTTTTCTGTGTGGTTATAGTTTGTTTAATTTACATTATTTAACAGTTAATGAGGTGGAAGAGGGAATGTTTAGCTCCCACAGCTTTCGTCTACTTGCAGCTCTAAATGCAAAAATAATAAAATATATATATATAATATATAAAAATTGTCTGGAGTGGATCTAGTAGTCCCCAAAAATGTCTATAATAGATGGAAGCATCACTTAATTTGATAGTCAGTGTGGTCTCACCTGTTCCACTACTTCAATCATAGCTCCGTTTCAGTTACTCTTTTTAAACAAGTCTAATCACAACTTTGTTTCCAAATAGAAAAAACTAAATTCACCTTCAACAATTCTCACATTTTGCCCAGTATAACCTGTGTTCCCCCTCAGCAGACGCTCTTCACGGAGAGATAACACCCATTCCATCTTATTACAGGGCTGGTCGAGTTATTGACCAGTATTGACAAAGAACTGGGCTTTCTAACAATGTTAAGCTTCATTAAAATTCCACAGAGACCAAAAATCCAATAATCTCCCTAGCAGAGCCTTGCATGAGTAGAACTGATTAAGCAATTCTTCTCTCCTTCCATTCCCCTCGCTGAAAGCATTGTTACTCCTTGTTTGGCACAAAAAGGACAATCATTAAACGAGCTCAACTTGATTAACGGAAAAGTTTTAGAGAGGCTTGAAACTCCTTTTTTGTGTCTGAATTTAATTGTAGGTAGGTTTATTTCCAATAATGATCATGGAAATGTGGCCTCATATTGTGTATATTCTTAAGATATGTTCGATGCCATAAATAATGAGTGCTTCTACTGAAAACAAACAAAAAGCTCACGGCATGAGAAAGGTTAGATAAAGCAGTTACTAACCGGTTTTCAAAGCTTAAAAACAAAAACAAACAGAAAAAAAAACTTTGTTTGCCATAAATGTCATTTTCCATAGTCGAAGCAGCAATGCAACATGCTTCCTCCAGTTCTAAAGACAATTTAGAGGGAAGGAAAACCCAAATGGTTGTATGCCACATGACGTTTGGAAAAAGGGCAATATATTTTAAAGTGAGTAAAGGGGGGTGTTTGTGAGGATCCTGAGAACGGATCCTGCAACAGCACTAATAGCCAGCTCTACGATGGGGCCCGCTCAGGTCTCACAAACAAGGTTTTAGCTTGATTGTGCCATTACAGGGATGAATTATCCATATGCAAATCAGCCTGCTCTCACCCAGAAAGGGTGGCCAGCACTGATTGCCAAGGACGTCATCCCTGCAAGAGAGGTGCACAAACCCCCGACGATCGTTTCGGCCTTATTGGGCCTCATCAGGAGGGTATAGCTGACACCTCTCTGGGCACATCAAGCAAGGGGTCCACGTCTGGATGACCCTTTACACTTACAGTGAGAAAAGGGTGGGGGGTGTTTGTGAGGGTCCTGAGAACGAGCAACAAGCTAAAACCTTGTTTGTGAGAACTGAGCGGGCACCCACCGTAGAGCAGGCCATTAGTGCTGTTGCTCGTTCTCAGGACCCTCACAAACCCCCCCTTTTCTCAATATATTTTAAATCCTGAACTATCTTAAAACCTCATCAAAACCATTTATATATGGCTGAAGTGCATCCTGTATGTCACAAGCATGGCTGCTCTCCTACTCCGCTAGGTAGGCAACTTGGTATCAGTATATAAAGACAGAGATTCCCTTAACAAGCTAGCTCCATTTGGCATATAATTGGCTATACCTGTGCTTTTCACACATAAGGAATGATAGCCCCCTGGAAGCTGTCCCAATCATTCAACTGCTGTGAAACAGTGATAGAAAATCCTTCACAAACATGTATCACATGCACTTTTAATGGTCAGGGTATGTCAGTGCACGTTAAAAATTTGCAAGAAAAGTGAACAAAGCGACTATTGTGAAGACAACAGAACAAGTACAGAGGGTGCATCCTGGAGCGAAGGATAAACAAAAAACTTAATTAGGGGGACAGAACCTTGCAACTATGCAGATATTAATGTTAGTTATAAAGATACAAGTGCCAAACTTTATATTATTAACCCTTAATCATTTTACTTTTTGAATAAATGCCATTTGGGAAAACCAGCAACATTAAATATAAAACAACCTGCATAAACAGAAAACATCCTACCCCAAAGGGGGTTAACGGCGATGCCAAAAGTAATGCTCACCACTGTGAAAATAGGTGGTAGACTGTTAATACCTTGTTCACATACAGACTAAAACTACTGAATAGAAGAAAGCACACGATACTTAGAATGGCCGTGATATAATAAAGGTAAGGGCAGGATAGTCTAGTATAGTAGCGAAACAATGAGAGACTGTACAGAGATACAATATACCTATAAATTAAATCTGGATAACTGGGAGCGCTCCCATAAAGCAGACTCAGAGTGAGGTGTTTACGCAAAAGAAAAAGGCATCATCAGTGACTAGCTCAACTCAACACGTTTTACCATTGCTGGCGTCATCAAGAGTGTATCAGAGCTTAGTGAGGTCATGAAGATTGCAGCTAGTCACTGATGATGACCCCACCCCTATGACCTGGATACTTTGTGTCCTTCCACCTGTGGGCTTTCTTAAAGCATCTGAACGTAGCCATTCCCTTATTTATACGCAGATATTTTTGTAGATATTAAAGTAAACCTGTTATCAAAGTTACATTTTAGCAAATTTAGTAAGGAATTTAAATTCCTCTATTTTCATGCCAAACAGCCAGCAAATCATATCAACTAAATCCCCCACAACACTCATTTCCATTGGAATAGTGGCCAGAGGTGAGAGGAGGGCAGCTATGCAGACTGTGTGCCTACTTTTCTTTCCAGGCAACTGCTGACAAGCTACATGAAGGACGGTAATCCAGGTAGGTTGTGTTTTGTTTTTTTTTATTATAAATAAAAAACCTCCTCAAGCAATAATTAGTTACTGTATTGATTTGTCCGATCCATGCAGTCTCCTCTGAGGCTAGGGTCAGACGAACGCATTTTTCACGTCCGTGAAAAAGTGCATTCGAACGAATGGAAGTATTTTTTTCACGGAATACGCGATAGCGGTCATACGATGCGCATTTTGTACGGATCATCAATAAAACCCTTTTGCGTCTGGACGTTATGTTGGCCGGACATTAGCAGCGTCTGACGTCTCCCAATCACGCAAACACGCCGCTATGCGGACGCAGCGCACTCTGTACGTCAGTAGTAGCGGTTTGACGTTCTCGAAAAAATGCGTTCGTTTGCCACTTGCGTTGCACGGACGAACTTTCGTGCGGGTGTTCGTCGTATGTTACCCGGCATTGGACGTCATTTGCTGCTAGCACGGCCGTGATTTCGTGCGGCTAAACGCACGTTAAAACTGCTTTCGTCTGACCTTAGCCTGAGGAGTTCTTCCACTGAAAGTGAAATGGTTGACAAGATTCACTGTATGTGGATCGAGGATAGGAGCACTACTGGGCTGGGATAGCAGTTCTGGGGATCAATATTACAATGCATGTGGGTGGTCCACTGAACTAAAAAAAAAAAAAAAAAAAAAAAAAGACAATGTCAAACACAAGTGCGAGTGTATGATCACTACAAGTGTAATACCTACATGTTCTGTCTTAAAACAAATTTTGATAAAAGTGACATGCGGCTATGAAAGGGGTTATAGACTGCAGTGTTATGTATCCCATAATAAGCCATGAGAACACAGACATAGGTTACATTGTAATTACCAACGATCAGATGCATGGAACAATAGGTTCATCACATCATGTACGGCTGGCTGTAGGTGTGGGGGACATAGACAAGGCTGGATTTTCATATCGGGCAAAGAAATGTGGGGAAAAAATGGCAACATGACTTTTTACATTTCGCTTTGGGGCAAACTAAATAAAAAAAATAAAAAAAAGCAGAATCTGATGCCTTAGGCCAATGTCAGACGAACGCAGTGATCACGTCCGTGTTGCCGCATAGTTTAACGTCCGTCGTAGCATAGAATCATGATCAATAGAGACCCACACACAAAGTACGTGCGCACCGAACTGCGCATGCACAACGCACGTGGCAAACGGACGCAAGTTAGGCAAGAAGGTAAAACTGCTAGCACGGACATGCAGAATGCGTCACGTCCGCATAGCATTCTGTATGAGTGATGAGATGTCAGACGCAGCACATTTGCGACGTCCAGCACCTTGGACGCACAAAATGACTTTTCATATCCTTTTCAAATTTTTGGCATTTTTCATATCAATTTTATTTCCCATAGTTCCCTTTTTTTTCTACGTCCGTCAAAAAAACACGGACCGTGTGGTGTTTACAGTATCGGTCAGTACGTCTGTCCGTTATGCACGCACGCAGAGTGCGCTCAGACTGCGTTCATCTGACATTAGCCTTAGTTGAGTTAGTGCAGTGGCATTGTTCGTTTTAAATGTAAAAGCATACAGTCAGGTCCAGAAATATTGGGACATCGACACAATTCTAACATCTTTGGCTCTATACACCACCACAATGGAGTTGGAATGAAATACACACAATGTGCTTTAACTGCAGACTGTCAGCTTTAATATGAGGGTATGTACATCCAACTCAGGTGAACGGTGTAGGACTTACAGCAGTTTGCAGATGTGCCTCCCACTTGTTTTGGGGGACCAAAAGTAATGGGACAATTGGCTTCTCAGCTGTTCCATGGCCAGGTGTGTGATTCCCTCATTACCCCAATTACAATGTGCAGATAAAAGGCCCAGAGTTCATTTCAAGTGTGCTATTTGCATTTGGAATCTGTTGCTGTCAACTCTCAAGATGAGATCCAAAGAGCTGTCACTATCAGTGAAGCAAGCCATCATTAGGCTGAAGAAACAAAACAAACCCATCAGAGAGATAGCAAGAACATTAGGCATGGCCAAAACAACTGTTTGGAACATTCTCAAAAAGAAGGAACGCACTGGTGAGCTCAGCAACACCAAAAGACCTGGGAGACCACGGAAAACAACTGTGGTGGATGACCGAAGAATTCTTTCCCTGGTGAAGAAAACACCCTTCACAACAGTTGGCCAGATCAAGAACACTCTCCAGGAGGTAGGTGTATGTGTGTCAAAGTCAACAATCAAGAGAAGACTTCACCAGAGTGAATACAGAGGGTTCACCACAAGATGTAAACCATTGGTGAGCCTCAAAAACAGGAAGGCCAGATTAGAGTTTGCCAAACGACACCTAACAAAGCCGTCACATTTCTGGAACAAGATCCTATGGACAGATGAGACCAACATCAACTTGTACCAGAGTGATGGGAAGAGAAGAGTATGGAGAAGGAAAGGAACTGCTCATGATCCTAAGCATACCACCTCAGTGAAGCATGGTGGTGGTAGTGTCATGGCGTGGGCATGTATGGCTGCAAATGGAACTGGTTCTCTTGTATTTATTGATGATGTGACTGCTGACAAAAGCAGCAGGATGAATTCTGAAGTGTTTCAGGCAATATTATCTGCTCACATTCAGCCAAATGCTGCAGAACTCATTGGACGGCGCTTCACAGTGCAGATGGACAATGACCCAAAGCATACTGCAAAAGCAACCAAAGAGTTTTTGAAGGGACAGAAGTGGAATGTTATGCAATGGCCATGTCAATCACCTGACCTGAATCCCATTGAGCATGCATTTCACTTGCTTCAGACAAAACTGAAGGGAAAATGCCCCAAGAACAAGCAGGAACTGAAGACAGTTGCAGTAGAGGCGTGGCAGAGCATCACCAGGGATGAAACCCAGCATCTGGTGATGTCTATGCGTTCCAGACTTCCGGCTGTGATTGATTGCAAAGGATTTGCAACCAAGTATTAAGAAGGGAAAGTTTGATTTATGATTATCATTCTGTCCCATTACTTTTGGTCCCTTAACAAGTGGGAGGCACATCTGCAAACGGCTGTAAGTCCTACACCGTTCACCTGAGTTGGATGTACATACCCTCAAATTAAAGCTGACAGTCTGCAGTTAAAGCACATTGTGTTTGTTTCATTCCAACTCCATTGTGGTGGTGTATAGAGCCAAAGATGTTAGAATTGTGTCGATGTCCCAATATTTCTGGACCTGACTGTATATTGCCTCTGCCATACACCAGAGAAAACACAAATTTTGTATTTAATTTTTTCACTTTTTTATTTTTACACATTACATGATCTTGTTTGTCATCATTGTAAAGAACAGACTCTGACCTTTCCAATAACACCTCACTTAACCTTGTGCGGTGTTCAATTCCAAGATGCAGTTTCCAAAGTCCCCCCCCCGTCTCTCCTCACTGCATTGCCACGGTCAAGATTATCTATTTTTTACATAACTCTAACCTGGTTATATTAGGCATCACTGGAAAGGCCATAACCTGGCCTTTCCAATGATACCTTAAAAGTCTCCCTATCCAGAGATACAGTGGTCTAAATGATTGTAAATTTAGAAGAAATAAATGATATGCATTTTTTTTTATTATTATTTTTTTTTTACAGAGCAAGGTGTCCCCTTGTGGCAGACACCTATAGGCACATGCCTAGTCTGCCTAGTAATAAATCTGGCCCTGGGCATAGAGAATAAATAGCATACACTAAGAGTAGAATAGAATTTGTTTTTAAATTTCAGGGTCTGGCATCAAATCACACACAAAAGAGAATCAATGCGTCCTTTGTTAGTTTTCTTAATATGCAGAAAACCGTATTGATAAACGTCTTGGGAAGCTGCAGTAACGCAAAGTGGATGAGAGTAATGCAAATAATATTAGTCTTAATAAAAAATAAAATATGTGCAACGCTGGAGGTTTGCACTTAAATGACGAGCATCCTGTCTGCATTCTTGCTCTGAGGCGGGTATATCCATACTACAAATCAGCCCTTCAAAAACTATGTCATGCAGAACAGCAATTTAGTCCTCATTTGAAGCAGATTTAGGTCAAGAAAAAAAAATATAGATATAGTGACGGAACCTACCGTCAGTTGGGCATCTGGAGGGGGCTGTGGGCTAGCCTCCTTCCCAGCGACTATGGCCCATGAAAGAGACCATTGGGGGAACTGGTGGACCTTTTAAATAGATTTGGTTTTGCACTGTTTTAAACACCCCCCCCGTAAACTAAAGATTACTGATGTATGTGTGTTATTCCCTTATGTAGTTATTATAGAGTCTCTTGTTGTGTATATATCTAACCTCTCCCTGTATAGTGTGAACTCTGTATTAGTACCTGCTCGCTCTATTGTGTACATTCTCTCTAAGAAATTCCTTTTGTTTACCCTGCTTTCTCCCTCCCCCTTCTCCTACTAGGAAATCCCATTGTCCATTGTCTGAAGGACCTGTGCAGTTATTTGATCAGTGATGTTATCTGTTTGGTTGTATGCAAAGGGGGTTGGTCCTGGACTGTATCTGTGTTTCTCTGTGAATAAACAGTTCTATCCTGACCCAACTTGAAGTCACTGCTCATGTTTTTGGGTAGCAGCCATCGTCTGCTTGCCGTGCCAACGAAAGGCTCCAGATCTACAGTTTCGGCTTATTTCTGGGGGATGCAAGCCAGGCTCTCTACATGCACTTGTCTTTAAGCTGCGGCTAAGGTACTGGAGAAAGGTGTGAGCGTCACGAGGAGAACCCGGGTGTCCAGCGAGGAAACGGCATTTGAGAGATGTGACCCTGTTCGGGCACAGAGATCTGTTACACAAACAAACAAAATGGTGTCAAAATGTTTGGTGTTGCTGTATTATGAAATGAGTAGGTAATCGTCCGTGAAAGGATTACAAATAATTAATTTTTAGTAATAATAATTAAGTACTTCAAATTTTGCTTTCGTCAACAAATTCTCCACGTTTTGCAATTACAGCCTTGTTGAGGGAATTTGAAGATAATTCACCCCATGATACTGAAGTATGAACCACAAGTTTGATTGCCTTAATGGGCACTTCTCACATACCCTACGGTTAAGATGCTGTCAACAGATCAATAGGGTTGAGATCTGGTGACCGTGCTGACCACTCCATCCAAGACCTAATATCAGTTGACTGCTCCTTCCCTAAATAGTTCTTACATTGTATGGAGCTGAGCTTTGGGTCATTGCCCTGTTGTAGGAGGGAATTGGCTGCAATCAAGTGTTGCTCACAGGTAAATGGCATGGCATTACAAACCTGAGGGATAGCCTTCCATCTTCAATGACACTTTTAGCCTCTATAAATCTACCACTATACCACCAAAGTACCCCCAGACCATTACATGGTCTCCACCATGATTAACAGAGGGCAGCACACACTCATCCAGCATCTTTTCATTTGGTCTAAATCACATAGATGTTCTTCCATTACTTTTTGAACACCTCAAACTTGGATTAGTTTGTCCAAAACACTTTTTTTCCATTCTTCCTCTGTCCAGTATCAGTGTTATTTTGACAATCTTAAACTAGTCTTTTTAATGGTCAGCATGAGATATGGATTTTTCTTTACAACACTGCCACAGGAACGCAGTGGAACAAGGAACCATTGGACAAAGGACAGATGGGTTGCCAATTATGGGTCTCTGTATACATTCCATTAAAAATCATTCATTTAATAGTCATTTACAACATTTCTGTTCTGTTTGTTATTTTAATTAGGAAAACTATGCTTTTCTTTTGAATACAAGTAAATTTCTTGGTGAGTCTAACATTACACATCGTTATTTTGATAAATGTTTTTATAGTGTTTTTGATTGTTTTAGACAAAAAAATGTATCACTGCATTTATAGGATATACCACAACGTGCGGGTTTCTGCAATTTATTGTTATTGCAAGGGTCATTAATAGTAAATAGCAATTAATTGAAATAAGTATTTCTATCTAGAGATTTCCAGAGGGCGATCTTGGAAGATTACACGGTTTGTATGTTTTTTTTGGTAGATCATGGGTCAAATTTATATTAAGTAGATTGGAAATAAACGGCTATCTGGGCAAGAATCACGCAGCCTGGTTAACACACTGTACTTCAGGTTAGCTCCAGCCAAAGCCACATGTAACTAAATAACATACTAGGAGTCAGACCTTAAAGCGTTGAAGGAGAAAGGGACACTTTGTATCCCGGGTCCTTTGCCTTTATTTAGATGTCCACCCCATCCTGTCAATGTATGATTGGGAATCCCAGGGAGATAAGCCAGTTTGAGCTAGCAATAACTCAGCGGGCTGCAGGCTTCATAACTCCGGTCGTCGGCCGGCTGCATGGGATGTGATAAGGAACCATGGATTAAACTCTCAGAATATGATTTAAAGGTGACAAAGTGAAGAAGGATATAACCTGCCAGAGTACGGAAGCATGCTGTACAGGCTGGTGTTACATGTACTCAATGCACATACATTACAGTACACTTGCATCTCCATGGAACACATTTTATTTCATCACCGAAGCTACTCTTAATGAACCGTTTCCCCTGCTATTAAGCTGAAGCTTCCCTATTCCTCCATTAACTTTGACTCCTAGGCTTAATGAAACATTGTGCTATATATACTATTTTTAAGCAAAGGAGTACGAGATTCCGGAAATGAACTTAACAGTGGAGCGATTAAAGACTATGAATAAAGAAACTGGACTTGGGGTTAAATTGAAGAGTTAAGTAAATCCATATATATTGAATACAATTGGATAAATATGCTTTGCCCTGGCTAGTATGTGTCAAGCTCCTATTTATTATAGGTACATTAAAGTGAGCCCGTAAATCAGAGGTTCAGTTTCTTTCCAATGTCTTGCCATGCGATGGATCATAAAGATCAACGTGATATCTCATTCTTTGAGTCAGTATCTCCGACAGTGGAAGGAAGAGTATCCAAGTAATGTTTAATGCAGGGCTTGACAAATTTGCTTTGAATCTAGGAGCCAGCTAAAAAAGTTAGGAGCCAGTTTTTTTTTAATGGTAATAAGTGAGCGATAGTCTCCAGTCTCTCTGCTATTCCAGTTTTAAACGTATGAAGTTCTTAGGGATCCTAAGAAGGTTAACAGGAAGAAGCGGAGATGTATAACGGTGTATAAACCTGCGTTGTGCATCTATAAAAGGTACACATCAGGGCTACACAAGACAAGGGGTGCTGTGCTTTTAAAGAAAAAAAAATTATATAAAAAAATGTAAACTTTTTATACACGAGCCATTTTATACTCTGGATCAGCCTACATGTGTCACAGGTAAGCATTGAGGCTGAAGCCTGTTCAGTAACCCTCAACATACAACTAAACCAGGGGGAAAACGATAGTAATACACAGTTTGATATATAGCCTGACCGTTAACCCCTTCAATGCTGAGCCATTTGAACGCTGTGAAGAGAGAAAACTACATTTTTATTTTAATATTGCCAAACATGACCATATTCAGTACATCATTGGAAAGGTCAGGTGCTGCCGTTTCCAATGACCCCTCAATCAATCAGGTGCGATGAGCGGGGACAGAGTTACAGCAGTCCAAAGGATCCCTGGGCCTCCTGGCTGCACAGAAGCAGGCAGCACAGCCACTCCCTCCCTCCTTGTGGGCAGGTTGATCTAGCGTCTCCCATAACTGGTGCTGGCAGGATACAGCTGCTAGGGATCAGGGTGAGGAGCTGTTGGGGGTCAGGGGGAACCTTTGGGGGTAGTAGGGAATGGAGAATGACCAGGTCTCTCCCCTGTTATGCCTGGGTGGAAGCTGGCCACACCCATCAACATGTACGCCAGCAGAAAACGCTGGGAGAAAAGTGGGATGGAGCAATAAGTGACAGCATGTGGCTGAGCCTCTCAGAACTGCTGGGCAGACTATGCACGGAACTGCATGTCCGGGGCGTCGGCACGGGCGTTTGCCATTCCTATTGCCGACAGTGAATGGACTGTCAAAACCCCAGGTGCCAGAAAGCAATTTCTAGTTGCCATGGTGACCTGGCGCCTGGGATTTGTCATGTCCTGGTTTAATGGACCAGGAAACCAATAGTAGTGCAGGTGAGTGCATACTGTGGCAGCAGGGTGAGTGTCTATGAAAGAGATAGATTAGAAAAGAGTATGGGAAGGAGAAAGAAAGAAAGAAAGAAAGAAAGAAGAAAAAAAGGGGGAGGGAGGGGTAGACAAGCAGGAGATTGGAAGGGGGGAAGGTAAGGGATGACGCAGCAACCTACTTGAAAATATCAGGCGGTGCAGATCTGCGGCCGTCGCCTCCCTCCATGGAAACAGCATCCCCTACACACTCAACAGCTTCCACTAAAAGCAGTTTGAAACTCTGCCGAGTAACAATAGTCATTCTAGTGGTACCAATCCATCGTGAAGTGTTGTGCTGCTTTTTCAGGGGGAAGAGCCAGTTCTTCAATTGAACTGAGGGATTCTAGCCTATTTACCAAGATTTTCAGAGCGGACGCGGAAGATGGAAATAAGGGATCTAGCCACTAATAGGATGCGGAGAAGCTAAGAATTCTTCAGCATTTTCACAGGGAATGAAAGATGGAGGAGCAAAAAGGTAAATTCCAAATCTGTATCCGTGGTTCGGCGAATGAGACTATGAACCTGCTTCCAATAAGGCACAAGAACCGATCATTCCCACCACACATGGAGGTAGGTACCGATCGCAGTGGTGCAACGCCAGCAGGTCAGGAAATGAGTGACATTATTCATGGATAAAAGTGCAGGAGACCTGTACCAAAAAACCAACATCTTGTACAAAGATTCATGGAGCTTAGTAACCAGGAGAGCCATAGTAGGTCAAGGACAGGGATTTAGCCCAAGCGTCATCGAAAATAGGCATTTCCATCAGGCGTTCCCATCTGGACATAAATGTGGGAGGTTCAGTGTCAACAGTCTATACAGCGTAGATATACTATGTGCCAGCAGGAGAGCCTTGTGGCAGAAAGTATCGAACGTTGAGAGCAGTCTAGTCAGAGAAAAATTACTGGGTAGTGCCCGCATGAAGGACTTAATTTGGTGAAAATTAAAGAGTTAAGCAAAGGAGGGGGGGGGGGGGTCGACTGACCAGACATTTCAAGGGTGACAAAAGTGCCATCCCGAAGGATGTGTTGGGCACGGGGAAAGGGGGGTCTGTAAGATGGAGTAAGAGGGAGGGTAAAATCGACACCGGGAAATCAGGGTTATGAACCAGGCAAAAGCCTTGAAGGGTAGGAAGTCAGCGAAAACCTTGACTCTTATGCCATAAAAGTAGCATACATACAACAGGGAATTCGCAGTAGTGATGGTCTTAACAGCCGAGAGTAGTAGCCAAGGGAGAGTCCAGACCTGGCGGTCCACCTGTATGCTTTCCAGGTCTATCCACCGTTGGTCTGGGGAATTCGTCATCCAGTTCAATATCCTGGTAAGGTGAGCAGCCAGGCCCGGACTCTTACCATTCTTAGTTGTCTTCAATGCCGCAAGAATTTCTGGCGGACCGATGACTTTATTAAGGGAGGTACAATCGTGGGAGGCAAGAAAAAGAGTAACCGTCCGAGAGAGATCTGTCAATCTGGACACAAGACGAGGCAGAGGAACTGGCTTCCTCCAAATTATAGAGTTCCGTAAAGAATCTAAGAAATTCTGCAGAGATCTCCCGGGGGTTAGAGAGACTGTCTGTAAGGGTACGAATCTTGGAAATCTAAGATTTAACATGCCTGGTGCGTAGAATCCCGCCAGGAGGCGACCTGGTTTATTTTCATGTACTGCGAAGAAGGAGCGTGATTTCATGGCCTGGAAATGAATGGAAGCATTCAAGAGTTTGTTAAGAGTTTGACCTGCTAGTAAGAGGTGTTGGTACACAGAAGCATCATTGCAGGTAATGTGCTCCAATTCCAGGGCTTAAGAGGGACAAGTGTTCCTGGTCATGGAGCTTCTTACGAGCAGTGCCCTTGCTGATAAAAAAAAAAGCCCCGGACGACAGCTTTGTGAGCTTCCCAGAGAACCGGACAGGAGTCTCTGGTGAGGTATTTCCGGTGAAAAAAAACTGTCGAGCGTGGACTGCTATTTGGCAAAAATCAGGCGGTCATCCAAAAGGGACACGTTAAGGCACCTGTGATGTTCCTTTGTAATGTATAACGGTGATTGTAGGTACATTGATATCGGGGCGTGGTCCGACCAGGTAGTAGCAGTTATGTCAACAGAGCGAGGCAAAAGGCGGTCATGGTAATGCATAAAGAAATAATCTATACGCGTATGAATTGCATGAACTGGAGAGAAGAAAGAATCTCTTTCAGTAGAATGAAGGGCCCGCCAAACATCAACCAGGTGGTGTTCATGTAGGGAGCGGTGTAAATTACGCAAAATGTTGGAGGGGGTAGTAGAAGTCCCGGACAAGGTGTCCATATGGTGATCAAGAGGCACGTTAATGTCACCAGCCAGGATGGTGACACCTTTTTGAAAAGACTCCAGAGACTTAAGAATATGCGCCAGGCAGGAGTGTTGTTTCTTATTAGTAGGGTTGCACCGATACCGATACTAGTATCGATATCGGTGCCGATACCGGGTACTGCAGGAGTACTTGGTACTCCTGCAGTACCCCCGATATTTTTTTCCGATACCGGAAGCCGGCATTGAGCCGGCTTGCCGGTATCCGAGGGGCTGGGGCGGCTGTCCGAATGCTCTATCTGCATTCGGACAGGCCCTGCAGCTGCTCACTTTGTTTAATACTTACCTTCCTTCAGCGCCGCCGGTAAAGTCTTCGCGCGCGGCGCTCCTTGGAAGGACCCCAGCCGCGACCACGTGGGACCATGTGATCGCGGCTGGGGTCCTTCCAACGACGCGCGCGCGCGAAACTTTTCCGGCGTCGCTGAAGAAGGTAAGTATTAAACAAAGTGAGCAGCTGCAGGGCCTGTCCGAATGCAGATAGAGCATTCGGACAGGCCCTGCAGCTGCTCTCCGCTCATACTTACCTTCCTTCAGCGACGCCGGGAAAGTTCCCGCCGCGCGCGCGCTCGTTGGAAGGACCCCAGCCGTGATCACATGGTCCCACGTGGTCGCGGCTGGGGTCCTTCCAAGGAGCGTGCGCGCTCAAAGACTTTCCCGGCGGCGCTGAAGGAAGGTAAGTATGAGTGGGGGGCATATCCATGAGCCTGGGGGGCATATCCATGAGCCTGGGGGGCATATCCATGAGCAAGGGGGGCATATCCATGAGCTGGGGGGCATATCCATGAGCTGGGGGGCATATCCATGAGCTGGGGGGCATATCCATGAGCCTGGGGGGCATATCCATGAGCAAGGGGGCATATCCATGAGCAAGGGGGGCATATCCATGAGCCTGGGGGGCACATCCATGAGCAAGGGGGCATATCCATGAGCAAGGGGGCATATCCATGAGCTGGGGGGCATATCCATGAGCTGGGGGGCATATCCATGAGCAGGGGGCATATCCATGAGCAGGGGGGCAATATCCATGAGCAAGGGGGGCATATCCATGAGCAGGGGGCATATCCATGAGCCTGGGGGCTATCCATGAGCCTGGGGGGCATATCCATGAGCAAGGGGGCATATCCATGAGCAAGGGGGGCATATCCATGAGCAAGGGGGGCATATCCATGAGCTGGGGGGCATATCCATGAGCCTGGGGGGCATATCCATGAGCAAGGGGGGCATATCCATGAGCAAGGGGGGCATATCCATGAGCTGGGGGGCATATCCATGAGCAGGGGGGCATATCCATGAGCAGGGGGGGCATACCCATGAGCAGGGGGGCATATCCATGAGCAGGGGGGGCATATCCATGAGCAGGGGCATACCATGGCAGGGGGGCATACCCATGAGCAGGGGGGGCATACCCATGAGCAGGGGGGCATATCCATGAGCAAGGGGGGCATATCCATGAGCAGGGGGGGCATATCCATGAGCAGGGGGTGCATATCCATGAGCAAGGGGGGCAATTATCCATGAGCTGGGGGGGCAATTATCCATGAGCTGGGGGGGCAATTATCCATGAGCTGGGGGGGCAATTATCCATGAGCTGGGGTCAGGATATCCATGAGCTGGGGCAATATCCATGAGCTGGGGCAAATCCATGAGACCTGGGGGCTTTATAGGAGGTCTGTTCTTATTGGAAAGCGTCACATGACATAAAATAAAAGTATCGGTAATTGGTATCGGTGAGTACTTGAACAAAAGTATCTGTACTCGTACTCGGTCTTAAAAAAGTGGTATCGGTGCATCCCTACTTATCAGGTAAAGACAAATGTGTAAACCGTGCCAATAATGGTCCCTCAGAAAAAAACGTAATGCCCATCTGCTTTCCGTGGCATCCACAACAAAACGAACATCTTTAGAAATTAGGATCGCAACTCCTGGGGATTTGCTAGGGTAAAATTTATGAAAAATCCCATCAGGAAATGGGCATTGCCCAAGTGAGGCCTCGACCCTCCCCTGAAAGGACAATGAGGTTGCTAGGGCCAAAAGGAGGCTCGCGGCCAGGCATGCTTTAGGGATCGTCTACAATAAAAGAGAGAGGGAGCGCAGGTGTTGGGAGGGTGGGAAAGGCCGAGATGACGGATGGGGGGGGGGGGAGGAAGAGGGAAGAAGAAAGGATAGGGGAAAAAAATAAAAGGGGGGTAGCCGGAGAGAGGACAGAACACAGAAAAAAGAGGTATAAAGTGCACCAGCCGTAACATCACTCACACTACAGGGCCCCACAGCCAAGTAGGAGGACCCACAGATGGGAGAAGTAAGCACTACACCTCGTGGGGTCAACAAACATGGCCAAGATTCAGATAGGTACTACCAATAGGGCAACACGCATAATCAGGGTCCTAAAGAACAATACAGGAGTAGGTAGGAGCAACCCACCTGCAAACACCGATATTCAGCATAAAAACAGACATGAGGCAGAGGGTCAGGTATGATCAGAAATTATGGGAGGTGGACCAGGGAAAGGAAACCAGTGGAGAGGGGGGGGACAGGGGGGGAAATGGGGGGAGCCGCAGCAGGGAGGGGGGCAGCAAGAGCTGGAGGATAAAAGGGGCATATTGGGCTATTCACAGGAAAAGCACTAGTGAGAGCAGAGGAAAACCAGTGTCAACTAGGAATACAGATCACGCAGCGAGGAGAAAAAAACCCCCCATAACAAAAAAAGTACTTTAACAACTAGCACAAGAGGAGCACCACACAGAACTGAATAAATAATGAAATAAGGAAAAAGGTCACTAGGAGCGGCCAATCTCACCAGGTGGTGGAAGCTAACCAACCACGCAGAGACAAATAGGAACCAACAACCCCCACCTAGCAGCCCTCCCAATCTCGACCACCAGGTCGACCTCGTCGTGGGCGAGGCACTCTGGACAAGGGTACAGTACCAGGCGCAGGGAATTACATTTGTTCCCAGTCCGGGACATCCACGTTAGGCAAGCCCAGCAGTGAGAGGAAGGGGACCACGTCTCGGGGGAATAGATTGCATGGTAGGTTGTTTTTGCGAACATGGAGAGAAAGGGAATCCAACAATAAGGGAGGCCCACTTCCTGCAGTAATCTTGTGACAGGACACAGCACACACACACCCAGCGAGCTGCCAAGGTGTGGGGTGAGAGAATGTGGAACAGCTCAAAAGTCTCACCCTCAAAATCCCATTTTCGTCTAGCACGGGCCATTGACATAATAGCTTCCTTCAGGGAAAAGTCAAGGATATGGCAGATTATGTCTCTAGGGGAGCCGTGTCGGAAGTGGCTCGAGGGCGAACTGCTCTGTGTGTTGGTCTATGGCGGCTTCAGACAACGGGGGGCACCTCAGCAGATGGGAGAAGGCTCAGAGAAGGCAGGTCTTCACGTCCGTGATCACCTCTCTGACTCCACGTACTCTAATATTATGCCTCCGGGGCCGGTTCTCCAAGTGATCCAGGCATCTGTGCATATCAGAGAGACGCTGTTCAGAAGCAGGATTGATGCCGGCTGGGCAGGTAGAGTGCACGGCGGGTCAACCCTACAGGCGTGTGACGCGGGTTATCGAGAGCAGAAATGTCTGCACGTACCTCCGTGATCTCCCCCCAAAAGCAGCTTGCATCTCGTCCATGCATGTCCCTGAAGTCGGAGTGTGAAGCTCCGCACGAGTGGGCAGCTCAGCAATTCCAACCACTGTATTGTAGTCTGTGCCAACGAGTCTGAGGGAGCAGGTGACGCCGCCATATTAGAAGCTCTGTCCTTGTAGGTCGCGACCGACACGTGCCAAAAAATGTCTCAATGGAGCCCAATGAGGATCTACCAAGGATAGCAGAGGTCAGCTTAGATGATTTGCAGTGAGTAGTGCAAACCATTTCCACAAGCTGACGCGATGGGACGAAGTTATCGGCTGCGGTGTGGGGAGCTCCTGAATTAAGCTGTCATCTTAGGTCCTGGTCAGGCCACACACCCCTGGGTCTACTGACAGCCTCTGCCCAATTATTTTTTTATTTTTTACTTAATTTTCCATGAATTTACTCACCTTTTGTTCCTCGCCGCAAACAGCTCCTCCCTCTTCTGCACAGGGACTCCAGAACCCGAAAGTCCCCGAGTCTTTTTTTGTGAAATTTGCATTACTTGCATAGCATAGAAAACACAAGTTGTGCACCACAATGGAACTTGCAAACTTTACATACGCAAGTCCAGTAGCTCTGATGGATCCCTGCATGTCAATGTCACTATTAAGGAGGGCTGCAACTAATGATTAATCGGCCGAATAATCGATTCATCGCATAAAAAGAATAGAAAAAAATTGTTTACTTAAGTAATTTGCGTGGTGTACGTAACTTTTGTACGTACATTTGCAAATTGTGTTTCTTGGGTACTTTTCACACAATGTATGCGAGTGCTTGGTCAGAGGGATGGGTTGATGCTGCATGCGCAGCTTAAGCCAATGTTTGCTTCTCAAATGAACGCAGCTACAAGCACTTGGTCATAGATGTCAGCATGAAATCGGGGTTAATAAGCTAAAGTGGTCAGGGTGCGTAGAGTGTGCCTTTTTAATAATTTTGTGAACAAACCGTGTGGGAGGAGGGACTGGAGGTGGGAGGGAGTGACTTTGGCCAAGTAACTTGACCTGAGTGTGATAGGGAGTGGGTATGGACAAAAGACCGGATCTGATTGTGGGAGTGAGTTTGGGGAAAGGGACCAGACCAAAGGGAGGGAATGGCAGTTCCCAACCAAAGAGGGTGTGGCAGGGAGGATGGGGTGGTGGCACAGGACTCCAGGAGTAAGGATAAAACACAGGCATACAGCTCCTTCACCCAGTGGCAGTATCCTATTGTTTTGTGTTATAGTTCTACTGTTGTAAACAGAATAAAAACAAACTGGTTGTGCCTGACATAACCCTAGGACTAAATCATAAGAAATGATTTCTAAATCGAGAAATGCAGCGGCACATCTTCTCCAATCAGCACCGAAGCTGAGGCTATTTACGTCTAACTCCAAACAGTGTGTGCTGTACACAGGACGATTAATCGATGATTAACATAGTTGTCAACTATTTCCATTATCGATTAATCGATTCGTTGTTTCAGCCCTACTAGTAACCAAGTAGTAACCGGCAGCCAGGAAATTCAAATTTCCTGGCTGCTGGTGACGCTGGGTGGGTTGGAGAAAACTCCTCCACTTCACCAAGCTTTTTTGCCAAAACAGGGGTGCACTCCTCACATCCTCAACATTTTATTAATGTAAAGTGGTCAGGATGTGTAGAGTGTTCCTCTAAGCAATGAAACATAGTTAAACTGTTTGATCTATTATACCTACAGAATGTAATACAATATTGAATAAATATCTGACTTTTCATAGACCGATACACTTTACAGATGAGTACAGATGCAGAAGGTTTAGCACAGGGCTAACTAGGCAAATTTTTATAGGTTTATGCATAAGAATACGTAACGGGTATTACAATTAAAGAGATCCCTACATAAAAGGTCATCGTGAAAGGAGAGCATTGTGTGTGTGTGTGTGTGTGTGTGTGTGTTGTGTGTGTGTGTGTGTGTGTGTATATATGATTTTATCTCTATGGTTTTATTATGGGCCCAAGATCCCTCATGCGTTCATTTTCCCATCTTGAACATACCATTTGACTCTCCCTCTTTACGACATCTAACTCCCCAACCCATATGACCCCTTATGTCCCTATGTTTAATTCTAGGAACTGATCAGTAAGCTTCCAGACCTGAGGAAGAGAGTAAAACTCTCGAAAGCTTGTCTTTTAAATGTTACGTTTGTCCAATAAAAAAGGTATCCCTACCTACTGCTATACTCGTGATTTTGGAAAACTGGACTAACACGGCCTATCGATTTTATATAGAATATAAATAGAATATATATAATTATTATTATACTTTATTTATATATCGCCATCATATTCCGCAGCGCTGATATATACACAAAAAGCCAGGTAAGGAGAGCACTCAGTCCATGAATTGAGGAAAAATATCTAAATGCCCAAATGCTCTCCACAAAAATAAATGTAGAAAACCAAGCATAGAGGCACTCTGGGTCTTATGCAAAAAATAAGACTTTATTGATTAAAATCCGGTTTTAAAATTAAAATCAAGGAATGATACACACACATTGCAGTTCATGGTTTATTGCAGCAGTGATTAGCAGACAAAAAAGTGAAAATATAAAATATAAACCTGGCTCACCTGAATACTAACTCACTGTATAGATGTCTCTCTCTCTCTCTAGCAGGGACACTACACAAAATAAACTTCCCATCCAACCTATGGTTTTCGTTTCTACATACGTGTCTCTCCCAGCCTCAGGAGCTGCACCATTCTTTCTGTCTGTCCATCTTTCTCCCTCTGTGCTTCCTTCCAAACAGGAGTTATTTATCCCCTTGACTGTCAGGTGGGAGGCACCTGAAGAAAAAAACAAAACTACATTGGCCCCTGGGGGTTAATGCCTTCACCTAAAAACGAAATAAAGGGGAATATACACAAAAAAATCCATGTTCTATGTCACAATATATAAACATACATACTATAAAGCCTTCTTTTAGACCATAGGACTGAGGGTCAACCCAAAGAGCATCAGACATTATTTGATTATCCTCAAGTGAAATATTTTTGACGCTACGCAAGTTTTACCTGTACCCTGTATGTGTAATGACCACAGCTGCCATTAGAGGGCAGACAATTCTAACAGTTCCGCAGTCGAGAATTTCACGTTTAATTAAAGTTTGCAGTAATGTGCCCGTCTAATAAAGGATATTAAACGTTAATCTAATCATATTAATGAAATACAGGGCAAGACAGCTTCCCGTTACGTTATTAAAATTCATTCAGACTGGTCCTGTAGATGAAAGAGTGTCCTATATATCACTAAGTCACGGAAAGCAAGAAGTCTAAATGGGTCAGTGACAAACATGATGTAAATGTGTTGAGATCAAAAGGTTGACTCAAGTAGATATATACATGCTACAGTGACCAACACTCTCCCTCATTCAAATCTACAAATATTCACGGCAGGGGTCTAAAACTCTACCTGCAAGAATTCAAAACCTCAAAAACTACTGTAACCGGAATCCACTTGGTTCACTCGGGACGAGGCCGGACCGGACACGAGCAAGGATTGTCTGAACACGAGTCTCTTCAGGAAAGGCAAACCTTTATTGTGACGTCACAGAATGCTCAGACAGGATTGAATCGCAAAGACTGAGCATCAATTTTACAGTGTCCTGAGGTTTTATACCTCAAATACATAATTAGGTACATCCCAATTAGTCCACCTCCCGGTGACACTATCCCACCCCACGTGGGTTAGTACCTCCCTTAGTCTAATACAAAAGACATTTCATTAATTGGCCGTAATTGGCAAACTTTGTGTTAGTAACAATAAATCATGATTAGTTACTCTTACTGTTCCGGGCTGTGCCTGGCTCTCTAGTGTCTTCAATTACTTGTTACAGATGGCACCTGGTCTGATCTCTATACTCCTTTGTATTTCTGCGGGCCCCAACGACCTTGATGTATCTTTCTTCTGTGCCGGGAACAGCAGAGATCTTTCTCAGCGCTTTAATTGTTTTTCTGCTAATCTCAGCACATTCCTAAATTTCTATGTATGCCTGACTCTAGTTTCAACTAAAAACTACCTAATTATTTTCAAGTGAACCAATATTCTGAACAAGATGGTCGCCTGGCTTACAATGGCGGCCATCTTCCAGCCTATTTCCACTACACTACATCAATGTTCAGTACTAGTCAGAACTTCACAGGAACAAGACACAGCGGGATATGTGGTATGTATGAAAGGATCCAAGATACAAATCTGGTAAGACAGTCCAAGGATCTGAGCAGACAGCAAGCAGCAATAAAGGGAACACGAGATCAGAGTTCAAAATCCAGGACAATCAATTAGAAGTAATATTCTTAGTACAATGAAGGCTCAAACCAACTTGGCACCTCTGTTAGACATGGCTACGCCCCTCTTCTAATGCCAGGTCACCTATCCTCCCCATCCCAACCACTAGGGAAGCAGGAAGGATCTTGGCAGCTATTACAGCCTCAGTCTCGGGTCGCAAGAGGTGGACCACCACCCCACAAATGCTCTCGGACGACTGACCCTTTCCAACCACAGGGTTCAGAGAAGGATCCTGCTGGCACACGAAGAGACAGTAGCCATGACACACCTCTAAGAATGAAGACAGCAAGCTACATCAGAGCAGGTAAGGTCAAGCTGTAGCATGGGACCCTCCAACGCCCGACAACATATCAGAATGACTCCTATGGAGTTCTGCCACCACGAGGAAGCACTTTTTCGGCTTGCACCCGACAAAACGGTGCAGACTGCACTGCTCTCTCATTGAACCACCAAGCACTGCTCTCTGTGACAAGAGAATAGGATCTGTTCCAAACAAACGACATTCTACAAACAATACCATTTTCAATGTTACCCAGGAGACTGATATCTGTTCTTCACTCAGTTGTAAATTATCTTGGGAGTCAACAACAGAATTAGAAATTTTAAAATAGTTTTCAATCAAAAAGTTTTATTGAGGCAGTGGTGTAGTACAAACAGTTGTTCAGTATGCAATAGGAACACGGATATTAGTGCGAAAGTAGATCTGAACGGTAAGTACAAACAAATTGTAATGAACAAGTATCACACAATCAAGCGGTTGAACAAATGGAGAGCAAAATACTTGAAACCATTGTAGGTGCAAAAGAGAAGAGGAGAAGTGGTAGGAAGAGAGATGGAAGTAGGCAGAGATGGAAAAGGGGGAAGGGGCGCGGTAGGGGGAAGAAAGAAGAAAAAATGTGGGAAGGACACATATCAGACATAATAGGAAAGAGGGTTAGCTAGGACATGGGATGAATAGGTTAAATAGTGGAGCTGAAAAAAGATCAGTTGAAAAATAAATAAAATTAAGCTTTTTCGGCCTTAGATTTGCAAGGCTCCACAAATAAATTCAGTGAATAATCTGAAGAGCTGGTTTGGGGAGCTGAGAGAGGAGTTGACAAACAAGTTACTGCTGAGGGAGGAGATTGAGCAGAGGAAATGTGCAAGGAAGAGGACACTAGAGAAGAGGAGGATCTGTAGTGCAGATGAAGAAGATAAAATATTGAGGAAAGAATGGGATGGACAAAAGTGATTCAAAAACAGCCCATTTCCCTTTACCAGTAGGGTCATGCATATCCTGGTTGGGCCGCCTAGTCGTAGAATATGATTCAGCAGAGAACCAAACTCCCCTATGTTTCTAGGTCTATAAATTGTTTTTCTGGCAAACACATGCCTTTTAATATTCCAAATAAAACAATGCGTGTTTGGAGGTGTTGACTATCTAAGGCTAGGGACAGATGAGCGCATTTTCTGCAGCCACCGTCAAAATGTACGTCGATGCGTGCGCACGCATTTTTTCACGGAATACGCTTAAGTGGTCAGACGATGCGCAATTCTGGACGTATTTCATGACGGTGGGGTAAAAAGAAGTCTAGGGAAATCCGGCTGTTTGAACGTTATGTTGGCCGCACACTAGCAGCGTCTGACATCTCCTAATCACGCACACACGCTGCTATGCGGCCGCAGCGCACTTTGTACGTCAGTAGCAGCGGTTTCACGTTCTGATAAAAATGCGTTCATTTGCTGGTTGCGTGGTGTCGGCGCACTTTCGTACGCACGTACTGCGTATATTGGCCGTCATTGGCCGTTATGTGCTGCTACTGCCGCCGTGATTTAGTGCGCCTGCACGCGCGTTCCGACTGCCCCACTCTGACCCTAGCCTTAGGAGGAAGAGGTGGACTGGGAAAGACCAAAAGAGATAAAAAAAAAATAAAAATACATTTGAGGGAGATTCATATATTAACACTATTAATCAGATCAATAAGAAATCAGTTGGTCTGACCACCTTTTCAAATAGTGAGCTCCTTGTACTTCAATTGAAAATTAAAAATATGGTCGTTCGATAAAAAAGCTCCAAAGTATTTCAATTTCACTACAGAGATATCTAGCGCATAAGTACTTCTCAAATAAACCATGTCCTGGACAGGAAGGGATAAGGTTAGGGCCCTGGATTTGGCATTATTAACCCCTTCCCGACCGCGGACGTACCATGTACGTCATTGCAGCGGGTCTCTCTTAGACCCGCTGACGTACATGGTACGTCCTGCCGTTTTTGAGCTGCTGGAAGCGATCGGATCGCTTCCAGCAGCTCAAACGCCATTGCAGGATGCCTGGGAGTCCAGGCATCCGTGCAATGGCCGTTAGAAGTGCCGGGGCACCATGTGATCGCTCCCCGGGAGCGATCTACATCCGGTTGCACCGGAGAGGTGCCCGGCACTTCTACAGAGCGCTGGAAGCGATCGGATCGCTTCCAGCTGCTCTGAGCATATTACAAGGATGCCTCGACATCGAGGCATCCTTGTAATATACTTACCTGCCGCCGGTCCGTCCGTGATCGCTCCCCCCGAGCGATCACTTCCGGTAGCGGCAGGAAGTACTGAGTGCCACGAGGTATCGTGGCAATCAGTACAAAATCGATCACTTCAGTGATCAGGTGCTCTGCTGGGTGCCTCGAGGGATCAAGGCACCCAGCAGAGTAAAAAAAAGTGAAAAAAAAAGTAAAAAAAAAGTAAAAAAAAGTGTGTAAAAAAAGTGTAAAAAAAGAAAAATAAATAAAATAAACTGACAGGGGTAGGGTTAGGGTTAGGGTTAGGGGTAGGGTTAGGGGTAGGGTTAGGGGTAGGGTTAGGGGTAGGGTTAGGGTTAGGGTTAGGGTTAGGGTTAGGGGTAGGGTTAGGGTTAGGGGTAGGGATAGGGTTAGGGTTCTAAGGGCAGGGTCAGGGGTAGGGTTAGGGTTCTAAGGGCAGGGTCATCTTGGGGCTGAGTGGGATGTTCCTAGCCTGCCTCATCAGAGAGGCAGGCTAGCAACATCCAATCAGAAGTTAGAAAAAATCAAAATAAAATTTCTAATTTGTCAGGTCAGGCCAATATTTTGTAAATATTGGCTCTGACCTCTGTGATTCTCCCTCCCTCTCCTCACTTGTGTTTTGGTGAGCGAGAGAGAGAGATCAGATTTGACAGGTTAGAGATTTTAGTGAGATTTAGTGAGATTAGAAAAATTGAGGCAGATTTAGAGAGATTTTAGGGAGATTTAGAAGAATTGAGGCAGGTTTAGAGGGATTTAGAGAGATTTAGGTGTTTATTTGTATTTTCTTGTGAAACCCAACGGTTCTTCTAAGAACCAACAATCCGCTTATATATATATAATAATTATAAAATTTTATAATCTATTATATATAATGTCTGAGAGGGTGTACAGCGCCGAGGAGGCATATGCCATCCTGGCGTCAGAATCTGAGGCATCTGCGTCAGACTCAGACCCTCATTTCGACCCCGCTAACTGCTCAGAGACGTCGCTAGATACATTATCTACGCTGGCTGATGTATCTAGTGATGTTTCTGATGCAGATCCTGGGTCACCACCTGCCAGCAGGAGACGCACAGCTCCAGCTGAGGAGTGGGTAGTGCCTCATCGCCAGAGGCCAGATATCCCTCCTTTCACGGCAAATCCTGGCATCAATATTGATGTTGCAGGATTTACCGCCACACAGTTTTTGCAGGTGTTTATGGGGGATGATTTGTTGGGCCACATCGTGGCCCAATCAAATCTGTATGCCCATCAGCATTGTGCTGCGAAGTCAGACTCCTACTTGGCAAGGCAGCAATGGACCCCGCTAGATGTGCCAGAATTTCTGAAATTCTGGGCACTTACTATGCTGAGGGCATCATAAAGAAGCCCTCAATTCGCTCCTACTGGAGCAGTAGCCCCATCTGCTCTACCCCCATTTACCCCCAATCAATGTCACGTAGAAGGTATGAAAACATTTTGCGTTTCATGCACTTCAGTGACAACAGCCTGTGCCCCCCTAGAGAGCATCCCCAGTTTGACAGGCACCAGACTTTTACATTTTATTCGTACATTTTTATGTTCTACAATTGGTGCTGTATTTTGCCAAAATCTTTGCACACCTATGCATGGGGGGCATGGGTGTACTCAGGAGATCTTGCAGAAAACAACCTGGAGAGTTTTCATGCAGTAACAAACAACAGTGTCTGCTAAGGCTAGGGTCAGACGAGCGTGATTTCTACGGACTGTACGTCCGTGCAGTACGGACATCGTCAGTACGGAAGACGCAGTAGTGGTCACACAGTCCGTTTTTTCACTGACATTTATTTTTTGACAGATGTAGGAGGGACAATAAATTCAATTGCAAAACCATTTTGTCCGTGAAAAATGCAGGACGTATAAATGCAGTCCGTCTGACCACGTTCCATCACTCACACACAAAGCTATGCAGACGTTGCGGACGCAGCGCACTTTGTGCGGCCGTTCTAGCGGTTCTACGTTCTTGCCTGCCTTGCGTCCGTGGGCCGCGGCCGTTGTGCGTCCGCAGTTCAGTGCGGACGTACTTCGTGTGTCGGGCTCCATTGGACTTTATGTCATGCTATCACGGACGTACTTTTAGGCGCGATCACGGACGTGAACACTACGCTCGTCTGACCCTAGCCTAAATCACAGTCCAAAACTACTGTGGGCGTAAAAATCTGAAATTTGAAAAATTACCGCCACACACCTTGTTGCCAAATGTTTTGGGCTAAAACCGTTGCATCCATGGCATCAAAGCACTCCATATGCAATACCTTGGGGTGTCAACATAACAAATATAAACAATTTTCTGGCAATAATTCAAACTGGGGTATGCGGTAGACCCAAAACCAAAGATAGGCCTAGCTGAAGAAATAATCTCAATTTCAACTCTAATGACAAAGTCATAAAAATTGTATTTGAACCTTCCCAAAATCCTGGCAAACCTAGGCATGGGGGGCATGGGTGTACTCAGGAGATCTTGCAGAAAACAACCTGGAGAGTTTTCATGCAGTAACAAACAACAGTGTCTGCTAAATCACAGTCCAAAACTACTGTGGGCGTAAAAATCTGAAAATTGAAAAATTACCGCCACACACCTTCTCAAATGTTTTGGGCTAAAACCGTTGCATCCATGGCATCAAAGCACTCCATATGCAATACCTTGGGGTGCCAACATAACAAATATAAACAATTTTCTGGCAATAATTCAAACTGGGGTATGCGGTAGACCCAAAACCAAAGCTAGGCCTAGCTGAAGAAATAATCTCAATTTCAACTCCAATGACAAAGTCATAAAAATTGTATTTGAACCTTCCCAAAATCCTGGCAAACCTATGCATGGGGGGCATGGGTGTACTCAGGAGACCTTGCAGAAAACAACCTGGAGAGTTTTCATGCAGTAAAAAACAACAGTGTCTCCTAAATCACAGTCCAAAACTGATGTGGGTGTGAAAATGAAAAATGACCACCAAACAGTATCTAATTTGTTTGGAGCAAACGGATGCATCCATAGCATAAAAACACTCCTTTTACAATACTTTGGGGTGTTAGCTTACCAAATATATGCACGTTCATAAAACTGGGGTATGTAAAAAGGCCCCTAAAAAGAAGATAAGCAAAGAAGATACTGTATGTCAAATTAGAAAATTGACAAGCACATGTCAAAGATTGGCGTAGCACCCCAAAAACAACAGAACAAATCTATATATGGGTGGTATCAATTTACTCAGAAGATGTTGCTGAACATATTTTGGGGTGTTTTTTGGCAGTAACCCATAACTGGATTTGACAATTCATGCCTAAAGTACAATGTGTGTGAAAAAATAACACAAAAAGTGACTACCTGAAAGTTTGACAAAGAGCTAGTGCATGGAAAGTGTTAAAATACAACTCTTTGAAGCACCCTAGGGTGTGCCCTTTCTAAAAATATATGGTTTGATGGGGGTAAATTACTTTGGCCGGCTTCAAAAATGTCCCAAATAGGACATGGGTGCATGATGACGAAATGTGAAAATTCCAAGTTGGAAAACTGAAATGCGCACCCCCCAAATAAGGCCTTTTAGCCCCCAAATGACCCGACATACCTATACATGGGTGGTATCAATTTACTCAGAAGATGTTGCTGAACATATTTTGGGGTGTTTTTTGGCAGTAACCCATAACTGGATTTGACAATTCATGCCTAAAGTACAATGTGTGTGAAAAAATAACACAAAAAGTGACTACCTGAAAGATTGACAAAGAGCTAGTGCATGGAAAGTGTTAAAATACAACTCTTTGAAGCACCCTAGGGTGTGCCCTTTCTAAAAATATATGGTTTGATGGGGGTAAATTACTTTGGCCGGCTTCAAAAATGTCCCAAATAGGACATGGGTGCATGATGACGAAATGTGAAAATTCCAAGTTGGAAAACTGAAATGCGCACCCCCCAAATAAGGCCTTTTAGCCCCCAAATGACCCGACATACCTATACATGGGTGGTATCAATTTACTCAGAAGATGTTGCTGAACATATTTTGGGGTGTTTTTTGGCAGTAACCCATAACTGGATTTGACAATTCATGCCTAAAGTACAATGTGTGTGAAAAAATAACACAAAAAGTGACTACCTGAAAGATTGACAAAGAGCTAGTGCATGGAAAGTGTTAAAATACAACTCTTTGAAGCACCCTAGGGTGTGCCCTTTCTAAAAATATATGGTTTGATGGGGGTAAATTACTTTGGCCGGCTTCAAAAATGTCCCAAATAGGACATGGGTGCATGATGACGAAATGTGAAAATTCCAAGTTGGAAAACTGAAATGCGCACCCCCCAAATAAGGCCTTTTAGCCCCCAAATGACCCGACATACCTATACATGGGTGGTATCAATTTACTCAGAAGATGTTGCTGAACATATTTTGGGGTGTTTTTTGGCAGTAACCCATAACTGGATTTGACAATTCATGCCTAAAGTACAATGTGTGTGAAAAAATAACACAAAAAGTGACTACCTGAAAGATTGACAAAGAGCTAGTGCATGGAAAGTGTTAAAATACAACTCTTTGAAGCACCCTAGGGTGTGCCCTTTCTAAAAATATATGGTTTGATGGGGGTAAATTACTTTGGCCGGCTTCAAAAATGTCCCAAATAGGACATGGGGGCATGATGACGAAATGTGAAAATTCCAAGTTGGAAAACTGAAATGTGCACCCCCCAAATAAGGCCTTTTAGCCCCCAAATGACCCGACATACCTATACTTGGTGGTATCAATTTACTCAGAAGATGTTGCTGAACATATTTTGGGGTGCTTTTTGGCAGTAAACCTTAAAGTTCACAGTACATGTATTCTTAAATTGCGTTCAAAAAAAAAAAATCACCAAAATTTTTTTTTTTTTCAAACTTTGGCATAGATTTGTGGTAAAATGGTTTGCATGGAAAGAGTCAAAATACCCCAAGTTTAATACCTTGATTTGTGTACTTTAAAAAAATATGTATATGTGGAGGGTTATTCAGGAATTAGTGACAGATATCAGTGTTACAATGTCACTATCACTAGTTTTGAAAATAAACTCTTTGGAAATGGCAAAGTGCTACTTGCACTTATTGTTGCATAAAATAAGGAAAAAAGCGAGGAATATGTAAACATTGGGTATTGCTAAACTCAGTACTAAATTTAGAAACTACTAAGGAATAAAAAATTTTGACGGTTGTTGATACATAAGAAATTTTGGGGGTCAAAGTTCGAAAAAGTGGTGTTTTTTCAATTTTTGTGTCATATTTCACAATATTTTTTATAGTAAATTATATGAAATGATGAAAAAAATGGTATCTTTATAAAGTCCATTTAGTGACGAGAAAAACAGTGTAAAATATGTGTGGGTTACATAAACGAGTAAGAGGAAAATTTGACGTAAACACTAAGAGCGCAGAAACGTAAAAACAGCTGCGGTCACGAACGGACGGATTTGTGTAAAACCGCCCGGTCACTAAGGGGTTAAATTTTTAACCAGGAGCTTTTGAGAAGTCTGCTAGCAATTAAAGAGGGGAAGAATTAATACCATGGGGTTAATTAAAGTCAGTATTACATCATCCACACTTGAAACAAAACCTGATGATCGTTCCTACTGGCAGAAAGTACTAGGTTCCAAATAGAAAGCACATAAAAGAAGGGATAGAGGGCATCCCGGGTTCATATCATTTATGGGTTTTTACGATGGCCTCATGAGGAAGAAGACATGATTTGATGGAGAAGAATAAATCCAAGAGAACAGATGGAAACGGGGGGGGGGCAAGTCTATGGAAGGAAAAATTAGAATAGGAAGAGGTGAAAGGTATTTAGTCGACTAGTCAAGAGTTTGCTGAAAATGTTGTAATCTGAATTGAGGAGGTAAGTGGGCCTAGAAATCCTAAAATCAAGATGGACCTCTTTATCTTCTTCAGAATAATGACTATTATGAGAAAATATGCATCAAGAACTTCAGGTAAGGCCGGTGTCAGACGAGCGCACTGCAAAGTGGAAGGAACGTTTGTGAGAGTGGACGTTCCACCCACTTGACGTCCGTCTGGCCACCTCGCTGAGCGCAGTTAGTGCGCTCAGCGCTGCAAAGCAAGATCCTCGCGCTCTGCAGCCCTGTTGAGTCCAGTATTGCAGCTCCAGTGCCACAGCATGGGAAATGGAGACCACAATGTCAGTGTGACAACCGACAGGGAGACCATATTCCTGCTGCCCCCCCCCCCGCCCAGGTTGTTCCTTCTGGCTTGTTTTAGGATTTCCTCCAGGGTGACTCCCAAATGCTGTACTTTTTTCAGATAATATATTGCATCTTCCACCACCAGATTATGTGTCTTTGCCAACTCTATTAGATTTCCGAAGTGCAGTTCTAGTTCCGATGGAATGCAGTTCAACCTTGACCTTGGACATGTTTGCAAAACTCAGGACGAGCTTGGTTGGAATAACTGGTTCTCCTCTAGGCAGGTGCATATTTGCGTCTCCAATACAAAGCACAGGAGACATGAATTTACAGTAAGCTCTTGCAACAACCAAGGCACTAGCAAAGCTTGGTTGTGATAGTTTGGGATGATTTTAAGCTAACATTTGGGTCTATTTTCATCAACGCTTCAAGACGTTGGCTTAACGTTACGGTTGGGATAGGGCCTCTAAGTGTCTCAGTCCCAGGTCATCACTTATGTGTTAAATAAGATTACTGTAGACTCAGCAGATAGATGGAGGACCACTATGGCGTTGTACCTCAGCCCATGTTTTGTGGCTGTGGTAATTTAAAGGAGTAGACAAACTAAGCAAAATAGCACAGAAAATCCACCAATCCGTGCATCTCCAGGAGTAGTAGTACTGTCAGGAGAATGATGATGTTGGGTTATACAGATGGCCTACCAACTTCATTACCATAAGGGGAGTTTAAAAAAAAAAGAGAAGAAAAAAAAAAAGGAAAGAAGACTATGTATAAATATGCAACACTTTTATGAAGTGGATAAAATATGGGATAATACCAATCCACTTGCAAAATGTATTTATTTAAGCAGATCTTCTTGTCATTGACAATGTCCTAAAATAAAGAAGCATTTTTATTCCCTGAGGAGGAAACATTTTAACTCCCCGCAAAGCACAAGGAGTCAACTAAACCTTACTCAATTTAAACAGCTAGATTTAGAACTTTGCAAAGTGTTTTGGTTGAGTGCAATCAGAGATCCGGCAGTCACATCATGTGGGAATATCAGTGCAATCGCTCTTTATACTCCCTCTGGTAAAAAGACGTGTTGACATGGAAATGAAATGACTTTGTAAGAGTGATAGAACATAGTGAACTCTATTCTGATTTTCAAAAAGTCAAGCAGGCAATTTAGGAAAGTATATAGGTGAGCGTATATTCTTGCAGAACCTCTTAAAATAAGAAACAAAAAGAAAGATTCCCATAAGAAGAGAGTTTTAAGAAAGTATAAATTCAAACACTTTCATCTTCGTACCGAGTTGAAGTTAGAGATATAGAGAGAGAAATAAAAAGACATTGTATCTGTACAATGTAGGCTGTCATTTTGCTCACCGATGCCAGTCAGGCTACATTTTGATTGAGAATAGATTTGGCACAGTGCTCTCCACAATCATAAACTACTTTGCTGGACCTATCAAGGCAATTCCAATGACTAGTTTTGGATTGTTGCTCCTTCAAAAAGATCAATTCACATCACTACTCAGTGTATAGTTTAAGGATCATAGTCGATAAGCTTGCAGCAGTAAAAATAGAATCTCTCCAACAAAAAAGCTGTAGCAAGAGCAAACAAAAAAAGTTAGTTTCTCAGTAAAAACGCTGTATTGAAAGAAACACTTAACTGGACATTCTACACAGAATGAACGCTCAATCTTCTCTGACTGGACGTGCTGCTGTGACCTCCCCCCCCCCCGAGGGGGCTCAGAGGGCTAATTCATCCATCCAAATGGAAGGGCTTAGTTCCTCCCTGAATCTCAGCATAGGTTTCCTGGGCTTTGAGTACTTCAAAATGCCAACCAATGGTATCAGTCTTCCTGCATTGAGGGTCACTGGATTGGCTGGAGCTCCCAGCTCTTATGCCATCGCATGGCACGCTGAGCTGGAAGCAAGTCATACTCTGCACAGATCACAGGGAGACCAGCATTGGAATTATTTGAGCTTTTAAAGAAAACTAAATGGTTAAAACAGGAAGCAAGAGTGGGGAATTAGGAAAGGGTTCTTGTTTAACTTATGTTTCCGATTCCCCTCTTTTAAATCTAAAGTATCCTTTTAAGCTAAAATTAGGGATGCACCAAAATTTCGGGCACCGAAAATTATCGGCTGAAAATGGTGTTTTCAGCCGAAATGGAGATTTCAGCCGAAAAAAAAAAAATAAAAAATTCTGCCGAAAATTTCCCTTTCAAAATAGGGCCTGGAGGCCATGCCGAGCCAGAGGCTCGCCTGAGCCTGGAGGCCGGCCAAACTGCCTGCTCGGCCGTCTTCCTAGCTCAGGAGAGCCCCCAGCTTGACCTGAGGGCCAACCAAGCAGGCCTCCAGGCCCAGGTGACAGATTTTGTTGGGGGGTGGAGAGCTTGGCACATACTCACCTACATCGGCCTCCACCGGTGGCAGTCCTTTTGCATCCAGTGTCCGCTCTCCGTTGATCGCCGGTATGACATCATGGAAGTCTTTGACCCTGGGTCAAAAGCTTTTGTGACGTCATCCTGGCGACCTACACAGAGAGAGGGCACTGGATGCAGGAGGACTGCCACCAGTGGATGCCGATGTATGTTAAAACATACCTTTTCTCCAGAGCTGCTGTCCCTCTTGGAGCGCTTTCGGGTTAAAGGCTTATGGTGCAGGAAACACCATTAGCTGTTGCTCTGATAAGCTGAGGTCTTTCAATCCCCCTGCATAGAGTGATATTGGACAATCAGCTGTGCAAAGCAGATCATAACCCCAGAAGGCTGTCCAGCAGGAGCCTACTGAAAACTTTACAAGAACAGAGAAGCCTGCTGCTTTCAAAGGCTTTCACAGCATCCTGGGACAGCGGAAGGGATAGACAATTCAATGTGAATGGTCATGGTGCCTTGCCTTAAGGGTCTGTTAAATGACCCACAATAGAAAATGTAATCCTAAAATTGCCAAGAATATTATAGTTTCACTCTTTATGTATGTCGGTTGTGAATAAATGTGTTGAACACAAAGGAAATGAGAATTCAGCTTGCCCTCTGGTGCTGCATGTGGACACTAAGGCTAGGGTCAAATGAACGCATTATTTGCAGCGACCGTCAAAAAGTGCGTCCGAACGTATGGACGTATATTTTCACGGAATGCGCGAAACAGTCATACATGCGCATTTTCGTGCATGATTTGTTACCGATCCAAACCAGGAAACTTTGGGTGTCTGGACATTATGTTGGCCGAATATGAGCAGCGTCTGACGTCTCCTAATCACGCATACACGCCGCTATGTCGCCGCAGCGCACTCTGTACCTTAGTACTAGCGGTTCTGCTTTCTCGAAAAAATACGTTCATTTTCCACTTGCGTTGCATGGCCGGACTTTCGTGCGGCCGTACTTTGTATATTGGCCGTCATTGCGCGTCATTTGCTGCTAGTGCAGCCGTGATTAAGTGCGCCTAAACGCACGTTAAAAATGCGCTAGCCCCAGCCTTAAGCAGTATTTGACAACTAGTAGTTTTCGTCAATGAAACAATTTAGTTGTCGAAGTCATTAACTAAGACTAGACTATAACTAAATAAAAACGAAGTTATGATGAACAAAAAAAAAAGCAAAAATCTATGTACATTTTTATTGACCAATAGAAACTAGCCGGAAGTTTGCAGGATGAACTAAATTGGGAGGAGATCCAATCACAACTGATCTGTGTGGTAGGGAGGTGTGTGTGCTTGCTATAGAAAGAATTTTCATTGTGTTTAGGTAAATATGAAAGCAAGTATAAAAAGGTACAGAGTGAGGAGTTTTATTTGTTCACATAACATGGGCAAAGGCTTTGCAGCCAATATAGATTATTATTAAATTTTACTGTTGTAATTCTGCTTGAAAGAATAATGACTATCACATGCAAGTTGTTCTAATCCATACATAAGTAATTACTGGGCTTTTGTGAAATAGCAATGTCATATTCATGTTTCTTCGTGAGACCGTTTTATTTCCTTTTATGATATCAACCTGTATATAGTAGGTATTCGAACATTAATACTAATATATATCTTAACAGGTTAATACATTCTAGTCCAGGAGGACATAATGTGTTTGGAAATTAAAGAGAAGTGCTGTAATAATGCAGTACACTTTATATAAACCATTTAGATTTTAGTTGACTAAATATCACAGTAGATTTAGTTGACCAAAACACATTTCAGATGACTAAAATAGGAATAGAACTAAATGTCCTTTTAGTCACAAGACCGTGACTAAACTAAATTAAGATTTGCTCTCAAAATTAAACACTGCACTAAAGGAACCTGCTGCCAAGCAGTTGACTGGAAAATTTTAGTGTGGTGTAAGAGGAGATAGAAGAATCTAACCAGAGACTGAGCGACACACGAGGAAAGTTGAAAAACTCAGATGTATTGGGCTGTAGCATAAAAGGAGAATACATCTCCTGTCTTTGACAGTAGGAAAGAAAACAGTTTGTGTTGCCCTGCAACAGAATGCCAGATCGGTGTGTGAGTGTGCTTTATACTGACATTTACTACAATCTAACAAAAGCAACTCAAACCTGAGCTGGATATTAATCTAAAGTCAAGATGAAAAAGATGGGTGCCTGGCTTGAATTGGAGTGTAACACTATGGAGAAACTGCACAAAGAGAAAATGTGACTAGGGAACAAGTATTTTCAGTTAAGATATTTTTCTACAGCTATCCATAATATGCTAGTGCTTGTTAAAATGAATAAGATTTACCAGCTGTCGGAATGGCCAAAGTCGTCAGTTATTTGCACGCTACTGGACACCTTCCTATGCTCTGGCATTATTCCCTAATGTGGAATTACTTGGATTTCTGGGTGCACATGTAGGTCAACCACTAATTGTCTTTGAAAATGTGCTGTGGTAGAAGTCCTTATGAGGATACAGAATACTTTCACAGCTCTCTGGCCCTCGGAAGCAGCAGTTGGCAGCCTGTCCTGTCAAGTGTAAGACTGGAAGCATTGTGCAGCTTAATAGACAGCCAAATGATTAACCTAACAAAGCATGCTGACGTCCAGTCTTATGTAATGAACGGTTAATGGAGGGGTGAGGCACCAGTTCAACTTTGGAAACGGACAGAGCAGGTTAACCATCAGATCTACACACATACCCTAAAGTTATACACTCGGTAACGAAAATTCATTGCAAAGTGCCAGGGAATATTAAGGCACCTCTGAGACATTGAAATGTACGTCTACACTATAGGCATGTGCAACCTTTACTATAGAGTGCGCACATGTTATATCAATTACAAAACTGAAAAGATACAGACCGTTAATGCTCTTTATCATGTGCCAAATAAGGAAAACCCAAAAAGTGCAGATGGGGACCAAAAAGATGGAAGAGTGATTAACCCAGCAGGCACGCCCTTCTTCTCGTGCCGGAGATATAAACACAACCTCAATTAACTGCTGTAAACTAGAATATAATACACAACCAATAGACAAGGTACCACAAAAAAGGTAGAATTTTATCATTTGTTGAAATTCAAACATAAGCTTTGAGTGTCCCCTGTTTTCTGCTTACACAGGATTTGCAGCTGCAGGAATGGTCTCAGATCTAGTGGTAGGGGACTCTAGGGGAACTATTACAATCATAACGTTAGTTAGCTGCCGGGAGCAGGGAGAGACTGGGGGGAAAAGTCCCAGTCTCCCTCTGCAAATCACTATGCCGACCTGCCGGATCTCACGAGGAGATCAACATGTCATGTGACCGGCAGCGTTTACCTCAATGGAGTCTTATGGACTTCATGGAGGGGATGCTCGTGTTGGCGCTTAGCACTGCCGCATGCATCCCGGGGCTTAGCGCCAGATTAAGATGCAGGCAGCTTTTCTAGTGCCTGCATCGTAATATCACGCTAAAACGGGAACGCAAAGGAGAAACCTGCAGGCACAGGTTTTTCTCCCTAGCATCCCCGTTTCAGAGTGTAGATCGTAATAGTGCACTCGATGAGGTGGTCAAATCTGCAGATTACCCTAACCGGACAGTTTGCCATCTGTCAGCCACATGCCTAACCCGGGCAGAGTGGATGGATTATTGGAAGGGGCTGGAGAAGACCCAGCTGTCATGGTCCATACAGGTAGCAATGACAAAGAGGAAGATGGGACTTTAAGAATGAGTTCAGAGAACTACAAAATAAAATTAGATTCTCCAAGGTAGTATTTTCAGAGATACTACCTGTGCCATGCCCTACAGGGGAAAGTCAGCGGGAGATCATGGAGGTCAATGCGTGGATAAACTCTTGGTGCAAGAAGGAGGGCTTTGGAGCACTGGGCTCATTTTGCACTGGGGCACAATCCCAACAGTCGTGATGGATTGTACATGAATGGAAGAGGGTCCGCTGTGTTGGTTTACAGGATGGCTAGAAGGTTGGAGGAGATTTTAAACTAGTGGGGGGGAGGGAATACAGAAGAGTACAAAACGGAGATAGAAGGAAAGTGGATGGGGTTCATCTCAGATTAAGGAAGGTGGAGACGGGGGGGGCAATATCGGAAAAGAGGAGGCATGCAATGTAAAGTTGCATTCATTACGTGTGTGCCGTGACAATATTAAATGTATGTTTGTTAATGCAAGAAGCCTCAATATACAAGATGAGGGAACTAGAGGCAATAGCACATACCAAACAATATGATAGAATAGGTTTAAGTGGTGGGACGAAATTCACATGGTTACATTGTTTAGGAGGGATAGAAACCATAAGAAAGGGGAGGAGTAGGTTTGTATTTCAACAGTGACTGAAAGCCAAATATTGTACAACTGGTATGTGAAGAGGGAAATGTGGAATCTTTATGGGTAAATATCTGCTTGGGGCATAAGCTGGGAAGTCAAATCTTGGTTGGCATATGCTATAAACCACCTAATGTAGATACTGATGAGGAAGAAAGGCTGCTAAAGCAAAATCAGGAAGGCTGCACATCTCAGTAACACTAATTATCCAGACATTAATTTGGATAGTGGGACTAGTAATTGAGCAAGGGGAATCCGGTTTCTGAACCTGTTAAATGATACCTTCATGTCGCACTGGTAGAAGCACCAACTAGCAAGGAGCCCTTTCTGGATCTGTTTATAACAATGATGAACTTTTGTTAAATATACAAGTAAGGGAGCAGTTACAAAACATTGACCATAATATAGTGGCTTTTGAAATAAATTCAAAAAAGAAAATTTATAGGAGGCATGCTAAATTATAATTTTTAAACGAGCCAACTTCATTAAGATAAGGGAAGCTCTCATTGACTGGCAAAAACACAGACAAGTGGAAGATCTTCAAACTATAAATAGTAAAGTACACTTGGCAATATATACGTCTGGGCAATAAATATCAAACAAAATGAAACCAATGTGGCTCAGTAGGAATGTAACCCAGGAAGTGAAAAATAAAGCTTTTATATTGGATAAATCTGAGGCATAATATAAAGCATATAAGGAGCAAATAAAGCATAGAAAAATAACTAGGAATGTGCGTTTCGGGTTTCGGAATTTTCACAAAATTTCCCGATTCGTGTTTTCGGATGCGGCCGAATTTCCGAAAATTTTTAGATCCGAAAATGGCAGATCCGAAAAGTTTTCCGAGCCGAAACGAAATATTTTTGGAATTTTCGAATGGACTTGAAATGTGTCAAATCGAAATTTATTGCTTTGAAACGAGGAGAACAGACGTTCCGAAAAAACGAAAATTTCCGAACTTACGAAAAGTCGATACAAAAAACGAGCAAAGTGACACGAAAATACGAGAAACGGTCGAAATTCCGAAACCATGTACAATTCCGAAAAACGAAAATTTCCGAAATTATGAAAAGTCGATACAGAAAACGAGCGAAGTGACACGAAAATACGAAAAACGGTCGATATTCCGAAAACATGTACAATTCCGAAAAACGAAAATTTCCGAAATTACGAAGAGTCGATACAAAAAACGAGCAAAGTGACACGAAAATACGAAAAACGGTCGATATTCCGAAAACATGTACAATTCCGAAAAACGAAAATTTCCGAAATTACGAAGAGTCGATACAAAAAACGAGCAAAGTGACACGAAAATACGAAAAATGGTCGATATTCCGAAAAATATGTACACGAAAAATGAGTCGAGCCGAACCGAATCGAAACAGAAATCGGTCGAAACGAGCCGAAACGAAAAGTTTAAAAATCCGAAAAATCGAACCGAAAAAAAAAAAAATCGGTGTACAAGCCTAAAAATAACTATTAGATGGGTTAAACTAGAAAATGAAAGAGCTGGCCAAAGAATGTATGCGCTTAATGAATCTTTTGCGGTTTACAAAGTGCAATTATCAGCTTTTGTTTGAACTTGCTACATGTAAAGCTTTCATTCTTTATAGATTTTTATTTTAACTTTAAACCGCCCATCTTTAAAATTTTCCATTTATGACTAAAGGATAGAGAGTGATGATAAATGGTAAATTTTCAAGATGAAATTATCTTGAAATAGGCATCAAAAGTCATGTGTCAGTGTTTGCAGATGACAAAGATAAAAAAGGAAATACAACGAGAGCAGGATATTACTTCGCTAAAGAGGAATTTAGATGGGACATGGGCACTCAAATGGCAGATGAAATTTAAAATTTGGATAAGTGCAAGGTTATGCACTTTAGAGTGAAGAACAAACAAGCAACTTCTACCCTAAATGGTACGGCAATAGGGAAATCAAAGCAGGAGATGGATTTGGGAATAAGTATACACTCCAAAGTCAACACTGCCCCTTGTCAAAAAGCAGTCGCCAAGGCCAGAAAGGTATTGGCTTACATTAAAAGGGGAATTCATGCACAGGAGGAAAACATAATTTTGCCTTTTTAAAAATCAACGGTAAGACCGCACCTTGAATATGCCGTGCAATTTTAGGCATCAGTTTTAAGAAAGGAGATTATGGCGCTAGAAAAAGTGCAAAGGTAGCAACTAAATAAATAAGGGGAATGAAAGATTTAAGTTATAACTAAGAAACTAAAAAGCTTAAACCTGGTTTAGGTTAGAAAAAAAAAAAAACGCACCTTAGAGGGTATCTGATAACTTTAAATATATACTGGGGTCATCATACACCATTGTCTGGAAACCTATTCATTAGTAGGACTATACATTGGACAAAATGAAATTAAGCCTAAAGCACAGGAAAAAGATTTTACAGTGAGAACAATAAAATCTGTGTAATTCTCTGCCTGTTGAGCTAGATGCGTCAGAGACTGTAAAGACTTTTAAACAACGACTGGATGTTTAATATGTGGGTAAAAGCTACTTGATCCAAGGAGAAATCAGACTGCCATTCTGGGGTCAAGAAGAGTTTTTTCCCAGTATGTTGCATTTTGGCAAGTACTTTGGATTTTTTTTTACCTTCTTTTGGATCAACAGCAGTAGGTATTGTGTGATCGTTACATAGGCAAAAAAAAGTTCAGCCTATGTAAGATCAGGAATTAACAGAAAGCACTCCCCCATTCATTTCCTCCAACAGCTTTCAATGAGCGCTCTGAAGGTGCTACAATTTATTCTGTGTAGAATGAGTGTCACAGGACACGTACTTCGACTACAGCAAAGGTAATAATGAAATACATGTCTTTGCAATGGAACGTTCAAAGCCAGGCCGATGAGTAACCTGCAACTGCAGGAAAGTATGATGTTCACATGCTTAATGTCAGGGTGGCACCAGGCGTTAGCCTAGGAGGGACCCAAAGTTCAGTATATGTTTCCCAGGCGCTGGGGTTGAATGAGTTAACACAGACACTGGATACAAATGCAGATATAAACGTATATTGATGCTGTGGCAGATGATGAATACGCAGAGGTACACTGGTAAAGTTGAAACATACACAGTCTCTGGTAACAGCAATGGTAAATGTAGTACCACGGTGATCTTAGGCAATCTCTCCAGGTCTTGCAGAAAGTGGTTCACAGTGATGAACTGGTACAGCTGAATATAGGCTCAGTCTCAGGAAACAGCAGACAATGTACCTGGGACCACAGCAGTAGATAAATGCAGAGGCTGGATATCCAGGAGATGAAGTGCAGGATCAACACCAAGCAAAACTGGAACAAAGATACAAATAATATCCAGGAGCTCTGGAGGAGGACCATCTCACTAGCACAGCAGGTAGAACAATGCCAGAACGTGGAGGAAAGGACGTGCCCTGGTTTTATGCAAAGCACACAGGCTTCTAGAACAGGAATTAACCCTTAGGTGGATACAGACAGGGAGAAATGGAAAGCCAGACTGGCCACAGCAAGTTCCCAGGCGTGAGGTATGACACTTAAGGAATTGGGTATAAAAACGCACTGGACTCAAAACCTTTGTATCAAAAAGAAGTAGACCATGCCCGAGGAAAAAAATCATAATTTTATGAATCAACACTTACGGTCTACAAGGAAACAATATTACTCCTTCAGCAGCCATGAGTGGCCTTTGGATGTAAGACCTGTAATCTTCAGCTTTCTTGTACATTGCGGGGGAGGGGCTTATCTCTCTAATACTTGCAATAAGATATCCCCACAGACAATAATGGAGACGGAAGGTTACTCAAAAAGTAGTGCTGGTCAGCATGTTAGAATTGCTTTGCAGAGACCTTAATTAATACCCATCTTGGTGATGAAGCCCCAAGTCTCCAGAAAGTAGTTTAGTGGAGTCAAGTCTGGACATTTTGAGGTTTGTGATGAACCAAAAGAATGAGCACCCCAGCATATCAACGTAGATTGGCCACCACAATGTGAAGGAATTTCTGGATCAGTAACCTCAAACCCTTCTCAAAAAGCTTGTGGAACAGTTTGACATTTAAAAACAAGCATGTTGAGGATTCTCCATGAAGAGTTGGATTTCACCAAGAAGTTCCTATGTTGGGTTCTGCGTTTGTTGAATGAAGAAAGAAAAGAAAAAAACCCTGCTTAAGTTGAATTTGCCAAAGCGTTCCTCGTCACTTTTGATGCTGGAAAGTTTGCACACTAGAAGGCAATTCATAATGAATGAATCAAAGCTACACTAACAAAAGATGATTTTCAGGGGAAAAGAATTTGAGTTAACATCATTAGGTCATTGATTTTAACCTTACTTTTGGACCTCACCTCAAATAAAAAGGGGAAACAAGGGATTGTAGATGGTTTCTATATTTCTTCTCCGTGCTCCCAGTTATCTGAAAATATGCGTAAATTGCAGCACGCCAATTATGCTTATTGCAGAGTTATGTAATATTTAAAGGGACACTACCATCAAAATATTAAATATTCTTATTTATTTTGCTGATATGCATATACTTTTTCTCATGTCTAGTTAAGAAATTAAAAATTGTACTCTATAGTGTCACTGTGTGCATTGGTTTTGTAATATTTTGTGTTGTCTTCACTTGTCCCTCACTATGGGGGATTGGACATTAAATGGACTCTATGGGTCAAAAGTCCAGAAAACCAACCTATTGACTTGCATTACGTGGGACATATGTAAAGGACATCATGAAGGGGTTACCATTGAGTGTTATACTACTATCAGATCTCATTCAGCGGTCATCTCTTATTTTGGCAAGCACAGACAAAATAATAGATTCCCTGCAGTCTTGTCTAAACCGTCGCTCCTCTGCCCCCATTGCTTCTTGACTGCTTTATCCTATACCACCGCTGTAAAGTGAAACATGTGCTAAGATTTCGGGAATTGTTGCATCATGGGAAAAATCCACAAAAAAAAATGAAATAGGAAGTAAACACCTTACCTTAGTTTCCTTTTTATATGCAATTACTTCCAAGAAATAAACAGCAAAATTTTTTATAATGTGTTTGTTTTAATGCACTGGTAATCTAGTTACAGCTTGTATTTGTGATAGTGTTCCTAACATCCTTTAAAGCAATGACCTAACAAAGGGAGTACAATTGTCCTCCTTTGACTCTGAGGGAAAATGGCAGGAGCATAGCTACATTAAATTCTGCAAAGCACTGCAACTAAATGACCCCTTTTACCATAACCTATGCAAGCACTGTAAGTGGTTATAGTGGTTGAAGCAGAATCTCAGCCAGAACAGTCTCAGCAAAACATCTTCCCCTGATTCAATCAGTACTATGCATAACAACTTTTATATCATGAATTATGTGAAAGACTTTCCATTTGGCAAAGACATTCTGTAACAACATGATCCAACTAATGATATAAACAAAATAAAAAACAATATAAATTTTAACCTTGTGTTTAGATTAGTCATAGCCGCATGATCCTTAAGACGATTCAGCTTTTCAGCTTCCTGTCCTTTTGTTTACTGGATTCCCTACTCTTTGTTTCACAATTAAGGTACATATTAGGTTTGCTTCTAGGAGCCTGCTTGTGGGTGTCTCTCTCAGTAGAAAAACTTGTGTATCACTATCTGATTAATCATCAGTCAGTTCCATCTAAACAAATCATCTGTCTTTTGTTTGTACAATATCGAAGCAATAACAACTTCTTAACTCCGTTAGGAAGAAGGATTTTCTTGTAACGGTCAAAGCAATTTTACCATTTTAAAATTCTCCTCTCTTTTGTTAATTTTACCAAATATACTGCTTCTGGCTTCCCCTGTGTTAAGGGCTACTAGTTCTTGTTGTAGCTATGATGGATCTGCTCCGCCAGATTGGCAAAAGTCTTCAGATTCAGCATTCAACAGTATTGCTGTAAATTGAAAGCTTGAGGGGTTGGGAGAAGCAACAGCTGCTTTCTGCCATTTCTATTCAAGAGCTGGTACCGCTGCCTACAGGGCTTTATCTGGTGGCCAAATCCCTTTGCCTAGGGGAAAAGCGCCCTAGACAGTCGAGCCACTAGACAGGTAAGCAATTTAGTCTGGAAAAGGGTAGGTTAGGCCCTGGCAGGGTATATTGTCAGCTGGAGGAAGATGGGGTTGTGTAACGTGGGTGTTTATATCCACGTGCAGACTGCTCCCCCTGGAAGTCAGTATTCTGCAGAAGTACCGCTTCTGGCCCAGAACGCAGGCAAGAACACACAGGAGATCCTTGCAGGTTCAACCCAAATGGAGACTGACTTTATTTTCTCTTTACCATTTGAAAAACACAAACACATATAGAAACAATGGGAACACGCCCAGCATTGTAACAACGGCTTAGGGAGTAGCACAGGGAATAGGAATCAGGTTACAACTGTGTCCACGGGGGAGGGTGATGCAAGCATGGCCACACAAAGGAATCCAAACTCACAAAAGGAAAATAATAACAGCATATACGGTTATATCACAGGAGACTCCACAATAAATACATAAAGGGAATATTAATATAACACAGACATCATGGAATAGGGCACACAAATGCCCTGCATCTAGAATTGTAGATACAGGGTTACTTTAACAAAGGAAAGAGCAGGAAAAAAATATAAAACATCAGGCTAGCACCTCTCAAACACATTTCTAGGCCCATGTACTTCGAGTCCAAAGTGACGCACGTCACAGGTTGGTTTGGCAGTGAGCAAGAGGGTGTGGGGCAAGGGGGGATTTTGCAGTGTCTTGTGGATATGTTGGAAGTGTGTCCCTAGTCACAGGCCCTAGATTTTGCATCAACTGCACTATATAGAAAACTGGGCTTTTAGTGACACCCTACATATAAACATCGAACAACAATATGAAGTAAATAGTGTATGGGGCGGGGGTTCCTCAGAAATTATTATTTTGGGACTATTCATTAGGTCTACAATTCAAAAAAATATATCGCAGCACTGGCCAAGCAGTACATTGATTGAATGGTTACTAACTAAAATTTGCTGTGCTTTGACTAAAGAATTTCTAAATATCAATACAAAACTACTACATAGAAGTATATATTTGTATACATCCAGGATAAAGGTCTAGAAGCAAACAGCTTATATTTGATATTATATAACCGTGACCACATACGCAAATAATTTGTGAGGGGGCGTGGCCAGTGGCAAACGGGAACAGACGTGTTTTGGTGGAGCTCTGCACGTCTCGTCCGCTTAAGGATCCCCAGCTGACTCTTCCTGTGGACTTTATATATTTAAGGGTACCTGTGCTGCTGGCTACCAGTACTGAGCCGTCTGGAGCCCGTTCAGCCCCCCCCTCCGGACCTGAGACCACTCTGAAGTCGCCGCCTCGTGCTGAAGAGAGAAGCCGGCGGCCATCTTGCAGCCCATTTCCGGGCTTCGTATGAGCACCAGCCTTGCCGATCTGACCGTTATGCCCTGGACTGAGCTACAGCTGCGGACTGGGGGGATGAAGGGCCCTCATCTCCCGGTCGATCTGGATGATCATCCGGTAGCGATGGATGGTGCGGCAGGATGGTGGGGAGATGGACCCCCCCACACGCTGGAATCGGAGGAGCCGTGGTTCTGGGCCTGGAGGCTTGCCTGCAAATTCTGATGGGAGAACCTGAGGATGCCCCGCTTACTAAAGGGGTATGGCGACGGATGATGACAGCGTTGCGGTACTGACGGGAAGCGGCGGCCCCGAGGTTGGATGTTCGGCCGAGCATGTCTGCTATTTGGGGCCTACATACCTGGGAAGCTTGGAGCTGAGGCGGCGACCCCTGTGGCAGCCAAGTCATCAGTGCCCCCTAGATGCAGCTTGGGGCTCGCTGGGGGACCCCTGCGAGCTGTCTATGGCCCCCTACGGGACTGCCGTGATGTTTGTATCCAGCCCCATGTCTTATCCAGCCCCATGTCTTCCTTTATGATGTGCTTGGGCACCCCGGAGAACGTAGCGAGGTTCGGTTTGAGCTAGCCCCATTCCCCATTTTGGACACAGGCTGACCTTCTCCCTCCTGCATGCCCTCCATGACAATCCCTATTATTTGACATGCTCCCATTGTGGTTTTTCTCTCCCCTGCATCCAGAGACGCTTTTTGAAGGTTTTCTGATCCTACTGAGACTCCCCTATATTATTAACTAGTAGTTTTCTGAAGAATTTTTGCTGTCTATTTTTGCCGTCTAGTTTTTAGACGCTCTGCAACTTTTTTCTGAGCCCCGCCCCCCCTCATTTATTTTATGAGTCTATTGTCTGGCCCTGCGAGGCCATTGCTGGTCGGTATGTGACCATTTCGTATTTTGCAAAATAAAAATCTTAAATTTCAAAAAATAATAATAAAAAAAAAATAATAATTTGGTGAGAGGGGTGTTGCATTTTTCATAAACAAACATATTAAGCACTGACACTTAACGGTAAATAGTGGGATTCTGATATAGGCCAATGTAGAAAATTTTTTGCTGATGCTTTATGACCTATTATTGACGAATTCAAAAATATGGTTTTAATCTAAAAAAATTTGATACCCACTACTGTACTGCTCCCACATTTAACCCTTTCGCTGCTGAGCCTTTTCCCACCCCTGTGCTGAGCTCATTTTTACCGGTTTCGCTCATCATGTTTAAACGCGTTTTGAAGCCTTATTTTAATATATGACCCAGACATATTATATATCGTTCTTTCCGGCAGACTGTGCAGATTCATAATATGTCATTATTATATGTATACGTTATGTCATGTCTGTATATTATAACAAAAAATGCAATAAAATTTGAATTTTCAATAATTTACAATGTGTAAAGTGTTTTTTTTCATATTTTAAAATGCGATCGTTTGCGGTTATATTTTCTATGGGGTGCGCTTGTTAAAAAATGAGGAATTGTTACTTTTTTTGGGGAAAATTCCGTGTTTTTTAGCAAACGGCCCCCCATAGAAAAAATCGTTAGTGCAGCATCATTGTTCACATTATAATTGAAATGGGAACAATAATGTTGCACTAATAAATAAAAAAAAAATAAAAAAAACTTTTTTTAAATTTTTTTTTTAATTTTAATTTTTTTATTTTTATTTTTTTACTTTTTACATGGTCTTGTTTGGTATCATTGGAAAGGCCACGCTCTGGCCGTTCCAATGATAGTAAACATTAACCCCTAGCTGTCACGGATCGGGAGATAGGGGGTTCATTGGAAGCCCCTATCTCCACTATAGGTGACAGCAAGGGGTTAATTTAAAAACTGGCGCCATCGCGCTCTGCGCGATGACGCCAGTCATTAGGGGGATATCCCGGAAGCTTGGCCAACATCCAAGATGTCGGCCAGCTCCGGGAGGGGACCGCGATACGGCGCATGTTGGCGCCATATCGCGATCCAGCCCCCTAGGGGTTAAAGACAGCTGCCGCTTGGAAGGGCAGGCTGTGCCCTTCCAGGCTGTGCCTGCCTTTAATCGCTGGCCCGCACGGATGGGGAGGGGGAGAGGTCCGAAGGACCTCCCCCCCCTTCAGGCACCTTCCCTGCAATGGCGGGGGGTGACTGAAATAGACGTCATCGCGCATGCGCGATGACGCCTATCGTGCTCGCCGGGGTCCCGGAGGTTGGGCTGACATCGATGATGTCAGCCCACACCGGGGGGCCGAGCGATCAGCCGGAATACCGTCTGATCGCGTGCTGCAAAGGGAGGACGCGCTCAGCGCGTCCTCCGCAGCCAAGTACCAATGCGGTTGGACGCGCTCAGCGCGTCCACCGCATTGAAAGGGTTAAAGGAACACTCTAGGCTAAAAATCACCCCTCCTTTTTTAAATTATACCTATTGCCCTACCTAGTTATTCAGTAATTTTTTATTTTTTTTAATGTAATACTTACCCTAAAAACCACTTGTTTCAAACGGCTTTTTTTTTTTATATATATACAATCACCTCCCTCCTCTTCCGCTCCAGTCGTAGAAAATCTTCAACTTGGCTAATAGTTTACGTTAGAAGCGCGCCTCTCACGTAAACCAGCAGGCTTCCTCCCGGCTCCATCTTCTTCTTTGATTAGTGTTATACGCAAGAGGATGAACGCAACACTAATTTCAGCCGCTGCCGCCAGCTACTGTGGCGAGTTGGAGACGTCATCGCGCTGAAAGCAGGATGACGTCTCCTACTCGGCAATAGTCGGCAGAAGCGGGAAATACGATTCCCGCTCTGCTGACTGACAGCTGGGAGGGCGGAGTAAAGTCCTCTGCGTCTCTCAGCTGTTTCAGTCGATCGGAGGGGGCAGCGGAGGAAAAGGGCATACTTTAGGCAACATGACCACCTAAAAATCTTAGGTGGTCATGTTGCCTAGAGTATCCCTTTAAGTTCTGGTCCATCACAGGCCCACTTTAGCCAGGTTTGTGGAAAATAATATGAAGACATCTGTAATCATTTTAAAGGACCAACTTTAAATTTGTTTTGCCTTCTTTTGGATCAACAGCAGTAGGTGATGTGTGAGAGGCTGAACCCGATGGACTCATGTCTTTTTTCAGCCTATGTAACTATGTAACAAACACTTTAACAGATTTAAAAGCATTATTCCTTGCAAGATACCGAATAGATCTCTGGTCTCATTTTTAGCTGTTAATAATAGCTCTTATATGGTAACACACCGCAGGCAGTCATTAATTTCAAGCTGCAATCCAAGATGTGCATTGGTCAGAATAGCAGCTCCAGCTGTTAATGCAGCTCATAAAAGGGCCCAGGACTGGTTAATGAATCTCTATCATGGTTTTCATATTTCCGGAATAAGTGATATTTAACTTGTCAGAGTTCCAAACGGTTTTACAGATTTTTCTGCAGTAAGAAGGAAAATAGAATAGAAAACAGAGAAGGAAAATACAATTCTTCTGTAATAGACTTTCCCTCTTTGACAATTAAGTATTTGACTGTACAGGAGCTTTTGTGCTGGACTACTAGACAAGCCTTGGGGCAGAGAATTAGGCAAATCCTACATCCTATGAAGCCAAATATATCTCTGAATCTTTGTAAGAGTGTGTGTTTGAGCATGAATGTATGATTGTGTGAGCAATTGACAAGTGATCTAAAGGGACTTGCATGGCATAATTTTAAAGGGCTATTCTACACTTGACCACTTTAGCTCAAGCGTGCTGACGTCTCCTCCCCGAGACCGCCCATGAAGTCAATGGTAGTTAGGGAGAAATCCGGTGGATCGCAAGCACACTGCCCCAATCCATCGTTGTGCACAAGCGCTACGGGACATGCATTACGCCATGAGTGTAGGCTCATTAGGCTACACGGTTTGCCTAAGGGGCAAACTGCGTAGAAAAGCTTGGAGACTCCCGTGTTTGGAAGTCTGAGCTGGAGAGGCGGAGGTGCGTGCAGAGAGGAAGAAAAAGGCAAGTAAAAACACTTTAAGTAAATATAAAAAAAATATTGGGCAGAGGCTGTCAGCAGCTTTCATTTTATACCTATGGACATTATTGGACACGGAATTACCCACTGAGGAAGACTCTAGTTCGCCGACAACGCGTCTCGGTAGACCGCATGTCCGTTTTATTGCTTTAATAAATCCCTACTGAATTTGGAACCCATTACTGGTCATTCTCTCCTAATTATATACCATCACTACATAGAAGACCAAGACCCAGACCCTAGACCGCTGACAAAGAGGTCTTGGGAACCTATCAAAGAGTGCCTAACGCTGTATTGACTGAGCTTATATTTATGGGGCTCTTGGATCGGTGAGTGTAGTATTTTTAAATACATTTTATTCCTTGTATTTGCAATATTATGCTATGGGAGCGCTGTCTCCGCCTCTTTCTGATTCATTTAGCCACCATTGGGAACCAAAGAAGGGAAGCACCACTCTTTATATGGCCATAAGCATTTCTACCTAGAGCTGGGATTCTTTAGGCTCCTACAAATGTGAGTGGCCTATACTCTCCTAGTATAACATCTTTGGCCCACTTTTTATGATAATCTGCACTATTATCTCGGTGTTTTCCTTTTGTTTTTGAGAGACGTCGGGGACAACATAAACTCATCGCTAAACACATTAAGGAGGGCCAAACTGATAATTTTTGAGTATCATTCCTTTTTATTGAACATTCATGCACTATTGCTTTTTTGAGCATATCCACCATTATATTTTTCCTTCATTTTGCATTGGATTTTTATGCATTATTGCATCTTGCTAATTTTGCACCATTAGGATCAAAGAGGCAATAAACACCGCTGCACTTTATTGATTAGCTACAGGATTTTCCGTTATAGATTGGGCTTTATAAGCACTGTTGCACTTTATTGGATTTTTTTATGCACTACTGCACTTGGTTGCTCTTTCACCATTGTTTGGCAAAAGTGAAACAAGCACTGTGGCACTTTATCAATTAACGCTAATAAATTCACATTGTATTTGTTTAGATGCGCTAGATGGGAGTTTTCTATAATCTCTAAGTTATGCTTTTCATTAACATCACTTCAGTGGGTTTACCAGTGTTGTCAGGGTGGTTTGGGACTAGCTTAGTACTGATCGTCTGTTAATGCAGTGGGATTGCTGTGGAGACCAAATGGGGGTGAGCAGTAAACCTCTAAACGTGAGGAACCAGTATTTATGATTATTAATGGGGGTCAGAATTTGGGTTGGCTTTCCGCCAGCCCCCCTGCCTCACACATACACATAGTCTCTGGCGACACTGGTCTCATTTTTCACAAAAATCTTTATGGAACCTTGAAGATAAATGTTTGTTTAGCTTCCGGTCTGAGCATTTGCTATCCCCTCTCCAAAATCAATATTCCCAATTCTAGAGGCACAGGAAACAGTTTCATACCTCCAGTGTTCTGCGGAAATGTTCTGGGTATATTAAAAAAACAAAACACCCCCCCCCCTCCCCAATCATCTACTAAGAACTGCTATTCAATGTGACTTTCTGGCATTCGGAGATGTTTACTAGACAGAATAACCTCGTAATAATAAGCAAACGCCAGGCATATAAATAGAGATATGGCTCATTCACAGTGGATGCAGCTGGTTTGTGTGAGTGAAACCGTAAACGTAGACACAAGATTTTATATAATCTTGCCATAGAGTTGAACTGGGCAATCAAGGACCCCCAAAGCTGATACAATCGCTTCCTTCAACATTTGAATTTACTGCTGTGTAGTGTGAAAAGGCCCTTTATAAATTGTTTCCATTGATCCAGAGTAAAATAGAAATTCACAGTGGGAACTGTGCCAGTTATGTTTTGTTGAGAGGGACCAATATATACAATTTTTTTCATGCCAAGAACAGTAAGGACAGTCAAATTACTCATGTGATCAATACTCTATCAAAATTTATTCTGCCTTTTAGTTTATAGCATGAACCGATTATGACACACACACACAATTGTCAGCACTAAATCAAAAGGCCAAACTGAACTTATGTAATGTTATGATCTTCTCATAATTTTATTGCCCTCACACCAAGAGAATACACATATACGTTTGTTCTATTGAACGTGAAAGAAATCTAAACAGTCTGGAATATAAATTAATCGTAATTCAGATCATTATTAGTCTTGGGAATACTCAGCACGAAGAAAAGTGGTGTATTTAGATTTTGTGCTGCCCTAGGCCTGACTAAACTCATGCACCCCCTAATTGATTTTTGACACACTCCTTCTGTTTAACAGGTAATGTTGAATAGGGGCTGTGCGTTCAACACACTCTGAGGTTGGGTTTCTGTCTTCGAACCCTTCCCAAACACACACTATTCTGCTGACTAAAAGGTATTTTTTATAAACCTTTAGGCCGGCGTCAGACGAACGCAGTGATCACGTCCTTGTTGCCGCGCAGTTTAACGTCCGTCGTAGCATAGAATCATGAGCAATAGAGACCCACACACGAAGTATGTGCGCACCGAACTGCGCACGCAGAACGCACATGGTAAACGGACGCAAGGTACAGCACTGACGAAGAACACTGTTGTCAGGGTTATTCAGAGAAAGGTAAAACTCTGGAGAACGTTTGGAGAAGTGAAAGATTCTAGGTCAATATATCCGATTTGGAAAGTGAGATAAATGGGAGAATTTTTCTTGTTTGGCCATTTTGACCTATAATTTTCACTTCTCCAAAAGTTCTCCAGTGTTTCACCTTTCTCTGAAGAACCCTGTGTATGTTAAGAACTTACAACTAGAACATTTCCATCCAATCTTGCCCCTTTAAAAAGGGACATTACCAAAGAAATGTCCTTAATTTGTTTACTTTATGCTGCGGATATTTTACATGGACTTTGTTCTTCTCATTCATGTTAAGAAAATATTATACTCTATGGGTGAAATTACATAGTGAACACTAATGCAGGGTTCGGGTGAGTAACGGTTAATGCTAGGATAAGTGACTTTAATGCATGTCCCCAATAATACCTTCCCAATGTTACACGCGTGAAAAATCCGTTAGCGGTGATTGCGATAACTTCTACGAGCTTACTGCGCATCCTATACTTAACACGGGTATCGCAATCAGTAATTATGGTTTGATAAGTAAGGTATTACAAAGTGCCAGCGCCAATTACCACAGTGATGAGCAAAACAAATATTTAGCTACACCTAAAAGCTGGTGATAACCAATTTAGCTTTTGTAAAACCATTTAGCACCCCCTAAAACTCCACCCCCCAAATAACTGACACTCATCCCCCAGTGATAACGATGGCCTGATCCGCTGCTTCTTTTCCCTGGGAGCAGAGGCAGACTGGGAAGAAATAGTTCTGAGTGGGAGAGATATCGCACAGGGCTCGCTGCCCGGAAACACAACCCTCCATGGAGTCTTACGGACACCAGGAGGTGATACTAGTGGTGGAGTGGAAGTATCACTGGGGATAGCGCTGCATTCTGGGGCAAGGTGCCAAGACAGCGCATGCCCCGAAATATCATGCTAAAATAGAGGCGCTACGGGGAAACCTGCAGGAACAGGTTTTCCCCATTAGTGTCCCCATTTTAGCGTTCGGAAGGGAATAGGGCCATATGTGTGTCACTGTGTGGATCCAATCCATTATGTGATATTTTGAGTTCCAAACTCCCCCCCCCCGCAGTATCTTTACAGCTTGTGCTCCTCACTGTGTGACATTGAGCATAGAATGGATTGACCGGGTGTGTAGTAGGGCTGAAACAACTAATCGATAATGTGAATAGTTGTCAACTATTCTCATTTTTGATTAAGGCTAGGGTCAGACGAAAGCATTTTTCCCCGCGAACGTGAAAAAGTGCGTCCGAACGCATTGACGTATTTTTTCACGGAATGTGCAAAAACGGTCAGACGACGCGCATTTTCGGGCGTGATTTTGTACGGATCGTCAATAAAACTCTTTTTGCGTCTGGACGTTATGTAGGCTGGACATTAGCAGTGTCTGACATCTCCTAATCACGCAAACACGCCGCTATGCCGCAGCTGCGCACTCAGTATGTCAGTACTTGCGGTTCAGCGTTCTCAGAAAAATGCGTTCAAATTCCACTTGCGTTGCAGGGCCGGACTTTTGTGCGGCCGTACATCGTATATTGGCCGTCATCTGCTGCTAGTGCGGCCGTAATTATGTGCGCCAGAACGCACGTTAAAAGTGCGCTGGTCTGACCCCAGCCTAAGGTTTGTGTACAGCCCACACTCTTTAATGTAAGGCTGAGTTATCAACAGTTAATAACCTCAGCCACTACTTCGCAGCTGATTGGAGAAGACTTACCGGCTGCTTTACTCGGTATGATTTAGTTGTAGGGTTATGTCAGACATAACCAGCTTGTTTTTATTTAGTTTACAACAGTAGAAGAACTATAGCACAAATCCTGGGGTACTGCTACTGGCTGCAGAACTGCACAGCAGGTGTGTTTTCCTTTCTTGGAGCCAGGGTCCTGTGCCACCACCCCTCTCTCTGATGTGGAGTTGCCATCCCTCCCGTTGGTCTGGTCCCTTCTCCCAAACTCCCGCCCACTTTCCAGTCCTGTCTCTTGCCCAAACTCACTCCCTCTCACCTCCGGTCCTTCCCTCCACTCAGTCTGTTCATGAAATTATTTTAAAAGGGACACTATGCGAAACTGACTACTTCAGTTTATTAAAGTGGACTGGCTGCGTGGAGTGCCCCCTACCCATTCTCACCCCGGGTTTGTGCTGACATATCTATCCAAGTACTCATAGTAGCATTTGTTCAGGGTGAAAGCAGACATGAGCTTGAGCTACACACGCACAGCAACAGTCCATCACTCTGAGCCTACTCTGGTACCTTTTCAGTGTGCAAGTCATGCGAGATACACAATTTGCCTATGTGCGTATGAAACTTCTGTACAATACGCAAATTACGCAAGGAAAAAAAATGGGAGAAAGGGAGGGATTTTTATATAGTGCTCCTTCAAAGCAAGATTTTGTTTTAGAGAGTAGTCTTCGTAACTCACAGCATTGTATGAGATGTAAGGCTTTTTTTATGCTAGTACGTGCCGGTATCAGTACCTTCCCCTACTGGCAGGGCAGATGCTCCTCTGCTGAGTTGCAGAGGACCTGTCAAGACCATTGTTGAGGTTCTCCTGCAGGGAGCGGATGTCGTGGGTTTCATCAGCTGCCTGCGGGACCTATCCCTGCCCACTGATGTCATCGCGCATTGGTGTGGTTATGTGGTTATGATGTTAGAAACAGGACACCCCCCCCTGCTGGCAACTGCCTCGGGGTCCACTTTGACTCTGATCTCTCACGCCTCGCATTCAGTCACTAACCAAATCTTGCTACATCCACCTAAAAAAAACAAAACATTGAAGGCGTCCTTCCCGGTCTTTAATCAGTACTCTGCAGAAATGCTCATCTAAGCTCTTATTATTCTCCGCCTTGACTGTAACCACCGTCTCTCCTCTGGCCTTAAGAGGTCCCAGATTCTACCTCTGCTTTCTGTTATAAATGCCTGTGCTAGACTCATCCACCTCACCTCCCGCACCTCTCACACCTCACCCCTTTGTCAATCTCTACACTGGCTCCCTGTTTCCTTTAGAATCCAATTCAAAATACTGGTCCTCACGTTAAAAGCTCTCCATAACTGCACCATTGCCTACATCTCCCTTATTAACAGGTACATCCCATCTCGACCACTCCGCTCTGCCAATGATCTGATGCCATCAGTTCTACGTACCCGCACCCACAACTCCCGCCTTCAGAACTTCGCCAAAGCTGCCCCCTTTCTATGGAACTCCCTTCCCCACCACTCCCCGTCTCTCCAGTCCTTCAAGACTCTGAAAATACATTACTTTAGAGAAGCCCATCGGCTCACTCTAGGATTCCCTATGTGTACATTTCTTGCACCCACTGGCGTCACAAGGTGGGGGGGTGCGGCCCGCACCAGGTGACACCCTCCCTTAGGGTGACACCGTCACCCTAAGGGCGGGTGTCTCATCCTGCGACGCAGTGTTCGGCTCCCTGCGAGCGTCCGAAGCTATGGAGCTTCGGCGCTCACCTGGGGGAACCACGTCACCAGCAGAGTTCTTGCGAGATCGCGGCTGGTCACGTGGCTCCCCCAGGTAAGCGCCCAAGCTCCATGCCGCCGGACGCTCAGAGGGAGCCGAACACGTGGTGGCAGGAGGTGAGCTGGGCCTGGGGGCAATATCCATGAGAGCTGCTGGGGCATATCCATGAGCTGGGGGCATTATACATGAGAGCTCCTGGGGTAGTATCCATGAGAGCTCCTGGGGCAGTATCCATGAGAGCTCCTGGGGAAGTATCCATGAGAGCTCCTGGGGAAGTATCCATGAGAGCTCCTGGGGAAGTATCCATGAGAGCTCCTGGGGAAGTATCCATGAGAGCTCCTGGGGAAGTATCCATGAGAGCTCCTGGGGAAGTATCCATGAGAGCTCCTGGGGAAGTATCCATGAGAGCTCCTGGGGAAGTATCCATGAGAGCTCCTGGGGCAGTATCCATGAGAGCTGGGGCAATATCCATGTGTGAGCTGGTCTGGGGGCAATATATCCATGTGTGAGCTGGTCTGGGGGCAATATATCCATGTGTGAGCTGGTCTTGGGCAATATATCCACGTGTGAGCTGGTCTGGCGGCAATATATCCACGTGTGAGCTGGTCTGGCGGCAATATATCCACGTGTGAGCTGGTCTGGGGGCAATATATCCACGTGTGAGCTGGTCTGGGTCAATATATCTATGTGTGAGCTGGTCTGGGGCAATATATATCCATGGGTGAGCTGGTCTGGGGCAATATATATCCATGGGTGAGCTGCTGGGGGCAATACATATCCATGTGTGCCTTCACTGCCTTCGAACAGGCACCATACTTGCTGGCAGTTGGCAAAAATTTGTGTGAGCATATGAGAGCTCCACAGCAATAAACCTCACAGTAATGTGAGCTGTGTGTATGAGCATTCAGTGTTATATGGGAGTAATGATTTAGGAGTAAGAGTAGTTAAAAAAATCCGTAAAACTCGGGGTGAGGGTGACACCATAAGTTACCGCACCGGGTGACACCAACCCTAGTGACGCCACTGCTTTCACCACCTTCCCACCCAGCCCATATGCACCCCACTACTTCATGTCCTCTATTTACCCCTCACCTAATACGTCACCTCTCTTGTCTTAGATTGTAAACTCTCAAGCAGGTCCTCTCGCCTACTTTTCTGTGTGTTGAACTTGTATGTACATTTGTTATTCGGTCTCATCCATTGTACAGCGTTATGGAACTTGTTAGCGCTTTATAAATACCTGTACCTGTAATATTTACAATTTTGACTCCATTTGTGATTTTGTTTTTCCAAAAACTTCATTGTACAGAATATCGGCACCTAATATCGGATCTTGGCCTGAAAAGGTGGCCGATAATAAGTATCTGAAAAATGATCAGTCTATCCCTACCACAGGTGTAAAGTAAAACTCACCATAAGATTGATAAATGCTGCATCATGGGAAAAATGCACAAAATGGAAACAGATAAAACCTAGCATTTTTCTATTTTACATGCAATTACTTTATACAAAGAAGAAAAAAAAAAACAGCAGCATGCGTTCCATAATGTGGTTTTGTTTGTAATGCACAAGTAATCTAGTTACAGCTGGTGTAAGTGCTAGTGTCCCTTTAAACTCAATCTCCCAGCTGTGCGCTTAAGAAGAACATCCCCCCACCTACCTGAATAACATAAACCAGCATTAGAACCTCTTGGGTAAACTCGATTACCTATGATCCATTGATCTCTGTATTATCTATTACAGTTCACCGGAGAATTGGAAGCTAAAACTGGTAATACATTAATCACAGGTAACTGAATGCAGGCAGATGTATGATAGTTCTCTGCTCATTCCCTGTCCGATTCTTTCTATCGAGCCTGTCACTGGATACAGAAGACATAAGGGTTAAACGCCATCATTTCACAATCTTTTTTTTCTTGTGGTGAAGCAAAGTCAATTATTTTGGGCCCTGAGCCAGGCATCCAGATTTATTGGGAATAGGGAGGGCATATTTAATTACATTTGATTTATAATGTGAAGACAGAGTGAAGGTTTGTCAAATTGCGATGGTGTACAGGAAGCGCAGGGCTATATTTCCTCAAGATGGATTCTCAGGTGGAGTTAACCTCACAAGTAATTTGAAACATGCTTTGATATGCATGCGCTCTCGCACACAGGGTTTCCCAAAATAAGTTGAAGCCAGCTGGAATCGTTTTCCGCGGGGACACAATAACATTTTGGTCAAGTTGTACCACTTCTGGCTCGGGAAAGCGTACGTTTGCAAAACTGATTACACACATTTTACAAAATATTATATAAAACAGCGTCCAAGCGGAATGTTGTGTAAGGATTCTGACTTCTCTCAGCGTGACATGGCTCTGCTTTTACCTACAGCAGGAAGGCATCAAGCCATTTAAAAAAAGAAACTTGTTTGACTACAGAAAAGAACTTACGTGTGTAGGGGATAAGAATAAAGCTGAAGGAGATTTAGAATGTAGGGCAAAATTTTTTTAAATACATACATATATATATATATATATATGTATCACTAGCATGGGGAATGATACAGGCAGATTGTGTCATTCTAGGTTTGTTGTTGGGATACTAAGTAATGTCTGTATTTCATTGTACATTTCAATTGTTTGTGTACAAACATATTAGAGATAAGCAAGGGTCATTTTATTGTTTTTTTTTTAGTCAAATAGTAAAAAAGCATTTTTGCAATTGTACAAAAATGTACTTATTTTCTGCCTATAAAAAAGGGTGCCACTCCAATAAAAAAATAAAAATCAAGCAGGGACCCAGCACTCCAGAAGCAAGGATGTATTTTATTTACAACAGCGATGTTTCAGCTGAACACCCAGCCTTTCTCAAGCTTGAGAATGGCTGGGTGCCAAGTCAAAATGTCACTGTTGGAAATAAAATATGTCCTTGCTTCTGGAGTGCCGGGTCCCCTGCTTGCTTCTATCTCTAAATAAGGACAGCTTCCCTGGACCAATCGGCACTCAATTTCCACTGACGCTCCCTAGCACCATTGCATTGTACCCAAGTGCCGCCATCCCCTTACTGCTTCTAATCGATTTAGGCTAGAGTCAGACGAACGCAGCCTGAGAGCACTTTCCGTGCGTACACAACGGACGGACGTTCTCACAGTAGATACTGTAGACACCACACGATTCGTTTTTTATGACGGACGTAGAAAAAAAGGGAAATATGGTAAACAAAATTAATATGAAAAAGGATATGAAAAGGAATTTTGTGCGTCAAGGTGCTGGACGTCGCAAATGCACTGCGTCTGACATCTCATCACGCAGGCAGAACGCTACGCGGACGTGGCGCACTCTGCACGTCCGTGTTAGCAGTTTTACGTTCTTGCCTAACTTGCGTCCGTTTGCCACGTGCGTTGTGCGTGCGCAGTTCAGTGCGATCTCTATTGCTCATGATTCTATGCTACGACGGACGTTAAAACTGTGCGGCAACACGGACGTGATCACTGACACGAGCCTTATTCAACCGACTTTTTGATGCTGCAAGCGCTACATCCTGCTCCCCATCTGCCTTGATCACAGCAGGAGGTAGAAGTTTCTGCTGTTCAGTTCAAGAGGAGGACTGATATCACGTCAAAAGAGATAAGAGACCGCAAGACAGGAAGGTCAACGGTCTATTATTTTATCTAAAAAGTAAACTTCATTCACTTTGCAAGCATTTTCAGATTGAATAGATTTGTGAGGCAAATTATGGTATAATATATATTGCAACTGAAAACTACCAGAACATAAATTAAAAAGTTGGCAAATTAACGTTCAGTAAGCTTACTCTGAACCAACTTTATAAACCTAGGGTACGTGTCAAAGTACTGCCATTCATATGCAATTCTCAAGAAGAAGGAAATCAAAAACTCTGACTTCAACCTGGGGCCAGATTCCATCCGAGAAATAAACAGTACAGTTTGCAAATGGATAACTTGCATGCGAGTCTTTATCCATTTGTGGTGCACTACTGACTGCTCTATTCTGACCGAGCTGCTGTAACAGCAGTTCAAGTTAGAATATCTGAGAGCCGCTCATCAATACTGGCAGCTGCACTGCCACTGGTAATGGCTACTGGAGTCCGTAGGACAGGGCGTGACAAATTTGCTTTGAATCTATGAGTCAGGTACAAAAGTTAGGAGCCAACGTTTCGGCGAGGATTCACCTTTAACAAGATATACCTTGATAAAGGTGAATTCTCGCTGAAACGTTGGGGAACCTTGCCTCTGCATCTGGGAGTTGGTTTATACTTACCCAAATTATGATTTTAGCGGTTCCATTTATTTATCACTTTGTTACCTGGTGCTTTTTGCTATTAGGTATTTTTTATGCATGTGGTCTTTTGGCTACTTTTTTGAGCCTAGAAGTGTAGCCGGTTGCTTCTAATATCAGTTTGGCCGCTCTGAGATATATATATATATATTTATTTTGTGCTGTTAACATCTGTACATTGTGATGTTGTGATATTGTTTTGTTTACTTATTTTCTTTGCTCTGTTGTCATTGGACACCCTATTTACCCTCTGCAGACACAGACCCACACCTCATATATAAATACATACAACAGGGCTGGATATATTTACATTACATGTAGGAGACAGGAAGAAGACATTGAAGCCAACCAGATGTTTTTAGATGCCAAAGACTGCTCTTAGGTTGGTGTAAAATAAACTGGAAATTTAGGAGCAGGGAGTAAAATTCTAGGAGCCAGTGGCTACCAGGCTCCTGGCTTTGTCAAGCCCTGCCGTAGGACCCTATGAAGCGAAGAGCAACCATGCTTGAGCAGACAGGTAGCGCAGAGGGGCAATGGCTGCTTCCAGCAGGAGGAAGCAGTAGAGCACTATTCCCTCTGCAACATGGGATCAGCACTACAACAGAGCCGCTTAGGAACTGCATCATGGGATCTTCAGTAAGTATGCTACATTTTGATGTCTTTATATTAACCCTTTCCTGCCGCAGGACGTTCTCTGCCTTCCTCGCAGCAGGTGGGCCTTGAAGATGCAGGACATACAGGTACGCCTGGCTGAACTTCAATGGGCCGCCTAGGTCCCTCGCTGCAGCCGGCACTGGCGGCCGCAGAGAGAGCCTGAAATATAGAAACAAGGGAATATAGAATTTCTAAAATAGAAAAACCCATTAGGGTAAAATACCCACATATACCAAATGTTGTGTGAATGATGCACGCTCACAAAAACATAGCCTTATATGTCCCATTAAACTTAAAAGGTTTGGATGAACCAAAGTCCACCCCCGACCCACCATGTGGACATAGTTGGAGGTATTAAATAACGCAATGAAAAGCCGTAGTAGCAAAATAAGAGAAACATTTATTCCTTACTTACATTTAAAAGCAGCATAACCAACATGAATTCAAAAATAGGGGTATGTAGATAAGGGGACGAAACGCGTTGAGCCTCATCTATATATCCCTATTTTTGAATTCATGTTGGTTATGTTGCTTTTAAATGTAAGTAAGGAATAAATGTTTCTCTTATTTTGCTACTACTGCTTTTCATTGCGTTATTAAATATCTCAAACTATTTCCACATGGTGGGTCGGGGTGGACTTTTGTTCATCCAAACCTTTAAGTTTAATGGGACATATAAGGCTATGTTTTTGTGAGAGAGAGCCTTGAACTCAGGCCGTCCCCCTGCAGCGTGTCGGCTATGGGGTGGAATCAGCAGCTCACACGGCACCTGTACGTCTCGGCGGCATTAACCCATCCCTGATGGGAGACACTCACCCGTCCCTAAGGGGTTAAAGTGTTAATCTCTGAACACTAAGCATCAAGTCAGTATTCTTTGTAGAAAACCCATTGAGACTAGAAGAATGAGCTATGTTGGAATAGCTTGGTTTTCTCCAACTAGCCACAAACTAAGGTCTCCTATACAAACATATGTAGCGCTGCTTAAAGATTGTGTTTGCTGCATTTAATTATTATGGCCACCAGAGGGAGACAGAGACATAATGAATTATGCTGGACACAAACTGAACTACAATTTCCATCATGCTTTGCGTGAGTACAGGAAGTGGGTGGTGTAGGGAGAGGAAAGACATCAGCAGCCTCGTGCAGGGGAGAGGCAGAGTGAGCTGAGCGGTGGAAGACGTACCTGAAACTGCCAGGGATCGTGACCAGGCCAGAGTACAGGCGCTGCCTCACTGGTGCTGGAGATCGGGACGGTGACCCTGCAGAGACCTACCTACGCACCGCTGAGAGGTCTGAATGATAATCTGGTTCCGGCTGGACCCCAAGTTAGGAGACCGCGATGATCCATTGGGAGTGCAGGCGGTAGATCGTTGTACGCAGTGTGGAGATCGGACAAGCAGGGAGCGGATCCGGTGGCACAGAGTCCCAATACCCAGCGGAGAGAAATCCTTGATCGGGTGCTGAACAGATTGTCTATCGGATGGGTGAGAGGCCTCACAGGCCGCAGTTCCAAAAATAAGAAACGCACGCTGCAGTATTATTTAAATCCACAGGGCCCCAACGTGACTAGTCGAAGATTTGCTTGCTTCATTCACTGGCCAGTTGAATACAGTACCCGAGACAATACACATACACATTTTTGAGCCATTATTCACGGGACTTACACTCCAGAACTGAGGGGGTTAATCTTTTTCTTTTGCCGCCGCGTGTTTTTCCCGCGTTACAAAATCCTGTTGTTTAAATACCGTATCTACGTTATATATGCTGCTTTATTGGTGTCACGGATGGCTCTGTTCTGGGGCGCCTGGCAGCAGATTCCTCGCTGCTCGCTGGCCAGGCGCCGAATAATAACGCCACCGGGTGCGCTCACGTGGGACGCCGGGGGGCGGAGCCTGGCGTTATGACGCGGACCCGCCGGGTTTAAAACCCGGCTTCACTAGTTCGCCGGTGCCCTGACGTGGTATTCACTTCCCGCAGAGCTCTTGTGTTTTTGGCTAATTTATCTGTGTCTGACCTTGTTTCTGGCTAACGAACCATTCTGTGTATGACTCCTGGCATTGGCAAACGAACCATTCTGTGTATGACTCCTGGCATTGGCAAACGAACCATTCTGTGTATGACTCCTGGCATTGGCAAACGAACCATTCTGTGTATGACTCCTGGCATTGGCAAACGAACCATTCTGTGTATGAATCCTGGCATTGGCAAACGAACCATTCTGTGTATGACCCCTGGCACTGGCAAACGAACCATTCTGTGTACGACCCCTGGCATTGGCGAACGAACCACCCTGTGTATAACCCTTGGTATTGGCATTTACTCTTCTCACGGTTCTGCTCTTAACTTTGGTACCGAGGTCAGTCTATGTGGCACCCTAAGCACACATCAGGCTACCTCTGATATTACTAAGGTCCTAGGGAGAACGAGTACTCTATTCTGTACCTCTGTCTGGTGTTTACCCTTGCTTGTCTATTGTCTGGTTAATTATCTATCTAGTTGTGCCGACCATTCAAGGATCGGAAGGGTAGAGAGCGGTCTACGTAAAGGGACCACTATCTTAGTATTCAGGGGGATTCGTGACAATTGGGATCAGTAAAGAATATAATCTATAAAAATCCACAACAGTGCTGGTGTATAGTTATTCCCTAGTGCGGTGAGACTAACCCGAGGTTAATTCAGCGGCTCCTCCGGGAGTGAGCGCTACACATACAAGAGTCATTAATCTACAGTAACCTGCTATAGCTGTTATGGTTCTGAAGGTACCGAGGTCCTTAAAAAACCCCAGTATTGCGTTAATAGGGAATTCCTTGCCCAGTAGGGGAAGGTCTCGTTTTAGACATCACGCACAATGCCGTCAGTGGGAGGTCTCGCAGGCAGAGCCGACATTCAAAATGTCAGTCTCCTCCGTGAGAAGTCCAAGATTGGTGCCGAGCTGTGGAAGGAACATTGACAACGTGTTGGAGACATCCTCCGCATGCTAGTGTGAAAACAGGTACGTCTCCAGCACGTCATCTGCAACCAAGAAGTTATAAACTTGAGTAATTGCTCAGTAAAAGATTGCATTCACTTAATCCCTCATGTGGCATGCTGCACGAAAGTGACAGCACTGGACAAAAGTCTTCCGTCAGGACAAGCTCTCCACTTACTTTGTGCAGCCAACTTTAGTCATTGTACCATCCACGGAGGGGAAAGATGGCAATATCTCATCTAAATTCAATGAATTAGATGGCTTATTTATCGTTATGACCGATTCAATATCCACCCCCGATGGGATTAACATAATCTAGGCACAACAGTTGCACGTTCAGCTCCCAAAGGGAAGGGCAGTTTCATTTTGGAATTTTCTTACTTATTATTGTATAACCAAAAACTTTGACAAAAATGTCTATTTCTGCCAGTCGATTACTACATTTAAGTGCCTGTGTTATTTTGCCCACCCTTGTACATATTTGAGGCAGGCTTGCGCTGGATCATTAGGTTTTGATTCCTGCACATAGATTTTGAGCTATAAGGCTAGGGTCAGACGAAAGCATTTTTCCCTGCGAACGTGAAAAAAAGTGCGTCCGAACGCATTGACGTATTTTTTCACGGAATGCGCAAAAACGGTCAGACGAGGCGCATTTCCGGGCGTGATTTTGTACGGATCGTCAATAAAACTCTTTTTGTGTCTGGACGTTATGTAGGCTGGACATTAGCAGCGTCTGACATCTCCTAATCACGCACACACGCCGCTATGCCGCAGCTGCGCGCTCAGTACGTCAGAACTAGCGGTTCAGCGTTCTCAAAAAAATGCGTTCAAATTCAACTTGCGTTGCACGGCCGGACTTTTGTGCGGCCGTACATCGTATATTGGCCGTCATTGCCCGTCATCTGCTGCTAGTGCGGCCGTAATTATGTGCGCCAGAACGCACGTTAAAAGTGCGCTGGTCTGACCTCAGCCTAAAACTAAAGAATGGATTCAAGAATTAGGACACAATACTCCTAGGCACACCACATAAAAGATCACTATGTGGCAAATAAAACTGCAGCAGAATTCCTATAATACTGTGCGACGACCCGGCTTCAAAGTGTATGGGTAGCTGTGCTTCGAAGCAAACAGTTAAGTGAAGGAGTGTGCCGAGTTGCTGACATGAAAAGTTACCATTAGCCTGCCAAGATTCCTAATTTACAGCTCACACATCGCTGAGTGTTGAATGCAACATAATGACACATTAATAGACCGAGCATGATCAAATACCAGCAGCAAGCATTCTGGGTAATGACCCAGACCAAACGATCTTAGTAATGACTTCCCCTTATCTATTTACCTGTACCCACACCAGCACAAACAACACACACCGCTATGTGGGATGAGGTTGTTTTAGATTCAGCAAGAGGTTTAAATCACCCAGACACCTTCATTACATGTTTGTCAGGTGGCAAAGGGGGGGGGGAATAAGAAATATGGCCGCTCAGTATTGTCTCACAAAAAAACAGCATCTCCGTAAACAGCGATAAAACATCTGCTAACCCAAAAGTTCAGGATAAAATATTCCGTAGGAACAAAGGACACCCAGAAAGACATCGCAGACCCTTAATAAATTGATCAAGACCTCTCCTTTCAGAACACTTTTTTTTTTCTTTCCGAGCCTGAAATAAAAATCCAAATGAAAAAGACATTAAAGCAAATATGTTCATGTATAACTGAAACCTGTTTTTTTTTCCCAGCACTTCATTTATCCACAAATTGGTCCCTTAGCTCATGTGTCGGGAACACCTTCCCTCCAGTTGGAATACAAAGAGCGGGCCTTGCTTTGAATCAACAGAAAGAGGGCCCAGGAACTATTAACTCACTTTATCAATGGAAGAGATTGTAAAGAACATTGTTATTAATGCTAGGCTGCATGGGTGCCAACAAGGTAGAAAAGGCTCTCATTATTAGATCATATGTCATTAGACTGGACCGTGTAGGATTCCCAAATGACAAAAGAGATCAATGTTCTCCCTAAAGAATCAAACGTAGAGCCAGCCATTTAATTTAGCATTAGAATTCAAAAATGAGAACCAGGAAACCAAGGGTGAGGAATTAATGACAATTCAATAACAGTGTGGAAAGGATACTGCAATCATAAGTTTTGATAAAAAAATTACAAAATAGAAAAGCTCAAAATGTATAAACCCGACTTTGATAAATTTATGTTGCATTACATAAAAACTGCCTGATAATGTTAAGCAGTACATTAAAAGGTAAATGATAGAAACAAAGAAAAACATTGATAATTGGTTAGTATTCTTTGAGTTTTATTGCTGTGGAGCTCTATGATATGCTCATACACACTGCTGCAAGATTTATTGCTGTGGAGCTCCAACTGTCTAAACTGCATAATTGTTTTTGACTGTGATTGCTGTGGAGCTCTGCGATACGCTCATTAAGGCTGGGTTCACACCTAAGCGTTTTTAATACGCGCGTTTTAACGCGCGTTTTTCACCGGCGTTTTCCTTGCGTTTCACAAGCGTGTTGCAAAAATGAAACGCGCGTTGTATGCGCGTTTTGTGATTGACTACGGAGGTGTCCAATAGGAAATTACTGTCTTAATTACGGAGGCGACCAATGAAAAAGACCTCCCTGTGCACGAACCAAAGAACGCACGCACGCAGTATGCGAAAACGCACGTTTTTGAATTGGGAAACGCGCGTTCACGTCAATCTCTATGGCCGCGAACGCGCGTATATCTGCACCAAAGAAGCTCCCGAACTTCTTTGTGCGTCGTCCGTTTATCAGCGCGTTCATGCGCGCTGATAAATGGCCAGGTGTGATATGCCCACATAGGGAATAATGGTATTTCACTGTTTGAGCGTTTTACAGCGCGTAGGAACGTGCTGTAAAACGCTTAGGTGTGAACCCAGCCTAAGGTAAAACGCTCAAACAGTGAAATACCATTATTCCCTATGTGGGCATATCACACCTGGCCGTTTCTCAGCGCGCATGAACGCGCTGATAAACGGCCGACGCACAAAGAAGTTCGGGAGCTTCTTTGGTGCAGATATCAGCGCGTTCGCGGCCATAGAGATTGACGTAAACGCGCCAATTCAAAAACGCGCGTTTTTGCATACTGCGCGTGCGCGTTCTGCACATGCCAGGCACATGGCAGGAAGACCCCACACCCCCGGGAAATTCAAACGCCACTGAGAGAAGTTTGAGATGGATGCTGATGTTGGAGCTGGAGCTGGCGTTGGTCTGGGCGATACGGAGTTGTTCATCCGTCTGGTGCATGGGAAACCATGCATCTATGACCAGCGGAGGAGCGATTATAAAAACCGCACAGTGAGGCTGCGAGTATGGCAGGAGATCGGGGAGAAGTTGTGGGGGGATTGGAAGACCTGCAGCAACCGGGAACGTGATACCAGAGGTACATAAAACAAGAATACCCCAATAAATTCCCATGTGTGACCTAGGGGCAATAAATTCCCATGTGTGACCTAGGGGCAATAAATACCCATGTGTGACCTAGGGGCAATAAATTCCCATGTGTGACCTAGGGGCAATAAATACCCATGTGTGACCTAGGGGCAATAAATTCCCATGTGTGACCTAGGGGCAATAAATACCCATGTGGGACCTTGGGGCAATAAATACCCATGTGTGACCTAGGGACAATAAATTCCCATGTGTGACCTAGGGGCAGTAAATACCCATGTGTGACCTAGGGGCAATAAATTCCCATGTGTGACCTAGGGGCAATAAATTCCCATGTGTGACCTAGGGGCAATAAATACCCATGTGTGGCCTAGGGGCAATAAATTCCCATGTGTGACCTAGGGGCAGTAAATACCCATGACAGCTGCTGTGGCCATGGCTATAAAAACCGGCGAAGCACACAGCGTGTATTTTTGTTTTTTTTAAAAATACAAAAAGGTCTGAAATCCGTTATATACAAACAAATTTCATTAATTGAAAAATAAACTTTTTAAACGAAGAAACAGGGTTTTTTTGCATACAATGGGCAAATACTGCTGCGTCCGAGCTGCTCCCGTACGATCCGATGTCTATGTACGTGAAGCAGTAATTTGCATCGGATACCGCAAACAGGACAAAAGAAAAATATTTTTTATAATTTAAATTGAAAATTGCATGTCTTGCAAAAACGTCTGCAATCGCCATCCACTCCTCTTTGTTGGGTTTCTTCATAATGACATCATGAAGGATATCCCATAGGGCACAGCATGTTTCCCGAATGATGTTGCTAGCTGTTGATTGTCCGATCATGAAGGCATAGTGCAGACTCACCAACGACTGTCTGGTTGCTAAATACCTATGAAATGTAGGAAAAAAACAATTAGTTCATGCTTACATTTTGTTTCAACAGTCAATAACATGAAGGCAAAGTGGAGGAGCATCAAAGATGCTTTCATCCGCCACCGGCGTAAGGAGAAGGACTACCGGAGTGGAGCGGCTGCCAGTGCGCCATCGCGTTATATACATGCGGACGAGCTGGAATTCCTCATACCATGCATGGAAATGCGTAGGTAAGTCAAACCAATAACAATGTTTATGAGGGTCGTGGATATTGTTTTACAGAACATGTAAATAATAATATAATGCACCCACTAATGTATTATTTGCTATTGACAGCACTGACAGCAGCTGGGAGAGGCAGGAGGACGACCATGAGGAGGAGGACAAGGCCACCCAAGAACCACAGCCATGCACCTCGTTCCAAAAGTCGGAAACCCAACCGTCACCGTCACAGACAGAGACAGAGGCACCAACAACCTCTGTGCCAAGGTCTGCCACACCAGCCATGACACCTCCTGTACGGAGACGTACGATTTTGAGGGGCCGTCGTCAGAGGACCCAACGTGAGGACGACCGAGTGATCTGCGTCATGGAGGACCTGGTGCAGAATGTCCAGAAGATGTCATGTGAGGCCCATTTCCTCCTCAGCTTGGAGGACAAAATGAAAAGGGTGCCTAGGAGTCAACAGACAGAGGCACGTGATGCCATCACCCGTGCCCTCGACTCCTTCCTTCCACCTGAAGAACGCTCCTCCCAACAACATACACAAGCTAGAACACAAACACCTCTACATACCACACACCTGCACACACACACTCCTCCACCTGCCACCTACTACCCACAAACACCCATTCACCACCCCCTGAAACATGGTACTCACACACACAGCCCCCTCTCAGATATCCCACACCCAGCTCTGGAAGGAGGGAGGAGATGCAGGGTGATGAGCATCACTATCAGAATTTATAAGCTCTGTATCCCTAGGCACCTTTTTCATTTTCTTTACCTTGCTGAGGAGGGAAAATGCCTTTGCCCGTTGGCTGTTTTAGTTTGTTTGTTTAGGCAATATGTGGCGAACTGCCCTGCCATTACGTGGTTTAATTTGGATAATTTAGAATAATATTTACCGTTTTTTCTACATATTTGTAGAATAAACCCTTCTTTGTTTAAAGCAACAGTAAAAGTCTCTTTATTTATTTTATTGACCGGCGCCTGCTCTGCGTTCTGATCGACTCGTGCTCGGGTTTCTCCGGTGTGTTCGGTGGGGTTAATCCAGATGTTTTTGCAGGGTTTGGGCAAGCAAAGGTTAGCCAGGTTATGGGGTGAGTGTTCAGCAGGTTTGCAGCGACTTTTCACCAACACTACATCGGCCCTGTGGCACTGGCTGAAACCACTGCAGAGTAGGTGAAGAGATTGCCGATCTGCTCCGTATTGGATGAAAAGTAACCAAACATGCAGTGACGGTTTGATTCTCTTTGAATAACCCCGACAGCACATCGCACTGTATTATGTGTGTAGTGATGTTAGTTGACTTACGTACTCACGCATGAAGGTGTCCTGCCGTTGCAAGGTGGGGGACGTCAAGTCCAGCAGCTCATCAAAACTATTGTAAAATAAAATAAAAAAACAAAGGGGGAATTAATAGCAAATCAATCATATGGGACACAACAACAATAAAAGCAGGGTACATGTACTAACCTCTTTACCGTGTGTATTGCATAAACATCTCCTCGTGTGCACGCAGAGTTGCAAACAACGCCCAGACCTGACCTCGTTGTGTCTGCAATGGTCGGATGCACCCAGTAGCGTCGCCTGGCCATCGCCTGCCTCCTTCTCCTCAAGCGCAGATATAAAGCTGCGATTGTTGCAATGGTGCATCTTGGGCAGATCTCCATTTTGCGTCTTTGGTTCGTGCACAGGGAGGTCTTTTTCATTGGTCGCCTCCATAATTAGACAGTAAATTTCCTATTGGACACCTCCGTAGTCAATCACAAAACGCGCATACAACGCGCGTTTCATTTTTGCAACACGCACGTGAAACGCAAGGAAAACGCCGGTGAAAAACGCGCGTTAAAATGCGCGTATTAAAAACGCTTCGCACTGTAAAACGCTCAAACAGTGGAATCCCATGATTCCCTATGTGTGCATGTCACACCTGGCCGTTTCTCAGCGCGCATGAACGCGCTGATAAACGGCCGACGCACAAAGAAGTTCGGGAGCTTCTTTTCTGCAGATAGCCGCGCGTTCGCGGCCATATCATAGCCGCGAACGCGCGTTTGTTTGTATGCGCGAACGCGCGTAAAAAAAATGCACGCATTGCGCGACGCTGCGCAACGCGTAGGTGTGAACCCAGCCTCACACTGCACATTACTGTGATCTGTAATGTGTGGGTAGTAAGAGTGGGAGAAAACAGAAATGCTGTAAGTGTTCCATTTAAACTAAACACCTGTGTTTGTTCTCTATGTGGTTAAGAATAAAAGAGCTAATGTTATTTTGTTGAAATTATATTTTTTAAATTGGGACAAGTAGATCAGGCTTCCACTTTAGTCCATTGGACAAGCAGATTTTTTAAAACAAATTCCACACCCCCGCTAAACTCAAAAGATCAGAAGACCATAGCACGAATAAAACCACAGAGATATTGGATATTATTGTGATATTTTACACGTACCCACCCTACAGCCTTGAAACACTGGATCTCCAGGGGAAGGGAGAATAAAAATAAAATAAAGTTCTGTTTGAGTTGCTCACTTGTACGAATATAAATCCATTGTGGCTGCTCCCATTCTGTGTGGTGTGTTGGTTTCTCAAAACATCAGGTGCATTTTGCACCCATTACGTTTGGCCACCTCCATAACACCCTAAGGCTAGCGTCAGATGAACGCAGACATCACGTCTGTGTCGCCGCACAGTTTAGGCTAGGGTCAGACGAACCCATTTTTCACGTCTACCGTCAAAATGTGCGTCGATGCGTTTGAAGGCATTTTTTCACGGAAGACGCGATAGCGGTTATACGATGCACAATGTCGGCCGTATTTTTTGGCGGAGCTGTAAAAAACAAAAAAACGACATGATGTTGGCCGGACATGTGCAGCGTCTGACGTCTCCTAATCACGCACACACGCCACTATGCCGATGCAGCGCACTCGGTGCGTCAGTACTAGCGGTTCTACGCTCTCGAAAAAATGCATGTTTGCCGCTTGCGTTTCGCGGCCGAACTTCGTATATTGGCTGTCATTGGACGTCATTTGCTGCTACTACGGCCGTAATAAAATGCGGCTCAACGCACGTTCACACTGCGTTTGTCTGACCCCAGCCTTAACGTCCGTCGTAGCATTGATTTGTGATCAATAGAGACCAACACACAAAGTACATGTGCACGCACCATGCAGGTGACAATGGACGCCATTTAGGTCTCGGAGTAAAAGCGCTACGACGGACGCCCAGAGTGTGCCTCGTCCACATAGCGGTCTGCATATGTGATGACACGACATCAGACGCAGCGCATTTGCGATGTCCATCCCGTTGACGCTCAGAGGTCTTTTGGTCTGGCTGACTGTACCTGTCATTTAATTTAAAATTAATTTTGATTCCCATATTTCCCTTTTTTTCTACATCCGTCAAAAAAAAAAAAAAAAAGACCGTGTGGTGTCTACAGTATCTTCCGTTAGTACATCTGTCCGTTACGCACGCACACAGTGTTCGCTCAGACTGCGTTAGTCTGACATTAGCCTTAAAGATGGCATAGGCCTGCATGGTATTGTGAAATTACCTACAGTGTGGGAGGGGAACACCGTCTGCAGTTGTACAGATCAGTACCCCACCAGAAGAGAAAAAAAAAAAGCAAAGCAAGTCTGGACATTGCTATAAGCCTGCAGAGACACAGAGTTTCACTGGAAAATGGAAATGTCATGAGAAATGATTTATTTTTGGGCCCAGGTGCAGTAATTGAAAGTACGAAGTCTGGATCAACTGATAAATTTTTTCACAGCCGATACCAATTATCGGCAGTCTTTCTGGCCACTATCTGGTGTCAATATCCTGTACATTTAAAGTTGTGAATGAAAAAATCCCCCAAAAAATAAAGTGGATAAAAACCACAAATCTGACACTATGCCATTAACTGAATGTTTTTAGTAACATTTTAAACATTGCACAATGCCCATTTCAATTATTCAATAAAAAAAGTAAATACTGTATTTATTTAAGCTTTTATTTTTATAAACATGGTCTTGTCCATACTTTAGCATTTCCAATGATACCTCGTATGACTCTGTGGGTAAGGGGACAGCAGCCTTGGCCCTCAGATGTATTGGAACTACATAGAAACATAGAAAATGTCGGCAGATAAGACCCTTTGGCCCATCTAGTATGCCCAACTACATGGATACTTTACCTGGATTTATGTTTTGTTTAGGATAGCCTTATGCCTATCCCATGCCTGCTTAAATTCAATTACTGTTTTGGCCTCTACCACTTCTACTGGAAGGCTGTTCCATGTATCCACCACCCTCTCAGTAAAATAATGCTTCCTGATGTTACTTTTAAACCTTTGCCCCTCTAATCTAAGACTATGTCCTCTTGTTTTGCTACTTTGTTTCCTTTTAAATATACTCCCTTCCTCTACCGTGTGGATTCCCTTTACGTACATCTGCCATGATGCTTGACCACTCATTAGGTTCTTAGACGAGTGCACTAGGTGCACCCATATTGATGTGCTTACCGGCGCAGCGTTGTGACGCCGCAACAGGGCTGGTCACACGCTTGTGCATGCGCATGAAATGCCCGCGCAACAAGCGTCTGTCCTCAACACCTCCCTGTCGATGCGCTAGGACGCTCCTTGATGGGGCGCTCAGCAAGGTGGGCAGACAGGCGTTGAGCGGAAGGAACGTCCACTCTCAAGGACGTTCCTTCCGCTCTACAATGACGCTCGTCTGACCCCAGCCTTACAGCCTCATGGGAAATGTGGACTCCAGATTCTGGAGGGCCAAGGTTGCTGAACCCCTGCTGTGGGACATACGGTAAGTCACTTCAGTCAAAAAAAATTGCACAACATGGAACTGGGACAAGGCAGGTCACTGTGCTAGTACCCAATGCGAAGGATAGAGTAGCTGCATTAAAAAAGAAATGTACACAGTGGTTTTAATGTCCCTTTAAAAACCACACACACGGCTGCCATGTGAGGATTCAAAACGTGATTTTACGGTCAGTAATTCATAAATCACACAGGATATGATTTACAAGCAGAGTGTTCCCCCAAAACAGTACATAACTTCCACTACAACTTTTTTCTAAATAGAGCACCCCCTTAGGTATTAGACCCAATTCATATGCCAAGCAGTGCTAAATGAGGCAACTGAGCATACCGGCAAAACCATACGATTTTAGAAATAATTATAAAACAGTCCCATGACAATACAACACGAAAAAAAAATGACAAAATTGAATTAATCCATATTTCTTGGACACAAAGCAATTTACCTAGGATTACACATAAATTCTCAGCAGGACATTTTTGCATCATTTCAAATGACAGAAAATGATTCACAGGCCAGAGTACTACAAACCAGAATTAGAGTTATAATGTAAGGAGGTCCTGCTTACCAGTTTAAACTGCAAAAAATGGAGTCAAACATATGTTTATAGTAAATTGCTCCATTATTAAATGAATACTCTAGGGAAGAGCATTCAAACTCCCTGTCCCCCAGATGTTGATGCCTACAATTCCTTCAATGCAATAGATGGTCAGGGAATCGTGGGAGTTGCAGTCCAGAAACATCTGAGGTGCTGTTTGACAGCCCTGCTCTAATGGTAAAAATGAAGGGGGTGGGAAACTGAGAAAAATGGAAAGGGTTAACTATTACACCCCACCCCCAATTCCTCCTAGGCTCTCAGTCTCTTCTTTGTACTTCACAACATCCCTTAAAATCATAACTCTCTCCGCCAAGGTCTGCATCAGCGCTCTAAAGCAAACAGAAACTGTCACATGACTGTAAGCGGGTTGGATGCTTGCTGGAGCGCTGAGTGCTTTGCTAATAAAGTTACTCTTTTTATATTGAGTCTCCGTGTTGCGTGATATCGAGAATGTTTAAATATTAGGGATACATCTATATACTGTAATTATGAATACAATAAGCATTAATTGCACATATGTATAATATAAACATATGGTAGGAGAATATAGTTAGAATTTGATACATATAGCAATCAAACCAGGAAGAGAGCACACCAACTCATACAAATGACTAACAGTAGATCATACATTTAAAGATCTTAAAATATTTTAACCCTTTAAAAAGATGCTAAGAACTCTTAACCCTGTCAAGATTTTTTTTTTAACCCACTAAAGATTCCCCCTCAAAATGTTTAACCCAAAAAAGGTCTGTTAAACAATTATGTGAATTTAGCTCACAAAACACAGCCATATATTGCGTAACCCTGTCACAGCGCCAATAGAATATAAAACCCATAATAACCTATTTATTTCTTAAATATTTTCTTTAATTGTAAAGAGAAACCAGTATAATATGAAAAAGATTAAGTATATGTATAGATTTTCAATATGGCATATTTCCCAAGGAAGGGTTAAATGGAGGCACCAGAGACAAATATAAAGTTTTTCCATATTTTTATGTGGCTAGCGATATGTATTTTTGGTGTTGAGGATGTTCGAATTGCCTTCCACACATTACAGATATCTCTTTTTTTTTTTATAATTCCGATGTAATGAACTTCGGCGTCCCGGGGTGACGCACAAATTAATTTCTCATGTTCTAACATTTATGACAGCAGTTGAAGAAAAAACTTCTTTCCAAGGTGAAACACAAATGAACCACGCATGCCCAAATTGGCGGATGACAAGAAGAGATTTATGCGTTCCAGAGTGGAATACATGGGCGTTACGCATGACCAAGATGCGGGCGATTCACAGGATGGAGGCTTGGAACTCGCACTAGTTAATGAGCAATAAAGGGATTATATAAAACAGCAAGGGGATATATTTATTGTAGATACCAGCTGAAGAAGCCATATTTTTGGCGAAACGCGTTGTGGTTTTATACAGTATCTGTCTTTACTATAAAATAAGTGCTGTGTGTTTATTTAAGAGCCCTCATAAACAATGTCTGTTCATAGGGTACCCAAAGCCACATCAAAAAGGAGAGGTTACTTACAAAGGTACCTGAAAAAATGTGTGCAACAATTTGCATAATTTGTAGCAGAAATTTTTTTAAGGTTTATTTCGATTTCTTGAACATGACCGCAGACAATGGATCCACTTGCATGTAGAAAAGTGGTTAACATAAATACATCAAAAGTGACCTGATATTACAAATACCATGATGTACGACAAGGATTTTTGTGGGTTTCTAAAAAAAGGTGACATTTATTATAAGCAACACATTACAGTTAACCCCTTAGACACCAAGGATAACCCACTCCCCTCCACCAGGAGCAGAAAGGCTTTCTCCTCCAGTAAGGTCTGCAGACGTAACTACTATAAACAACCACAGGGAACACCGGCAGCATGTGTACCATATTAAAAAAAACACTGGGCACACTGGCAGCATGCCTGCCATAAACAGGGCGGCGAAACTGTATTTTAGTGTTGTAAATTAGCTGGAAACGTAACTGATAAATAACATTGAAATGCCAGACAGGGTCAGTATAGGGTCAGGGTCTAAATGCTTAACAGTTGAAATGGGTCACCCAAAATTTACAACTCTAAAATACAGTTGGAATGTATCACATCATTTACACTGCTAAAATACAGGTTTTAGGCTAGGGTCAGACTGAGGCAGTGCGAACGCGCGTTCTGGCGCACATAATCACGGCCGTGCTAGCAGCAGATGCCGGGCAATGACGGCCAATATACGAAGTACGGTCGCACAAAAGTGCGGCTGCGCAACGCAAGCGGCAAACAAACGCATTTTTTCGAGAACGTGAAACCACTAGTACTGACGTACAGAGTGCGCTGCGTCCGCTAGCGGCGTGTGTGGGTGATTAGGAGACGTCAGACGCTGCTAATGTCCGGCCAACATAACGTCCAGACACAAAAAGAGTTTTATTGATGATCCGTACAAAATCACGGATGAAACTGCGCATCGTATGACCACTATTGCGTATTCCGTGAAAAAATACGTCCATTCGTTCGAACGCACTTTTTCACGGACAACGTGAAAAATGCGTTAGTCTGACCCTAGCCTAACCAACAGCATGCATACCATAAACAAACCACAGAAATTAAAGTGCCCCTCAAGACATCAATAATGAGCTCCCATTACACCTGTCCATAATTTGGACATCATCCCATTTAAGCAGAATAATAGTATCTAGGCCAAAGGAGAGGACCACATATACAGACTCACAATAATTAAAAAACTTTTAATGCACATGTAAAACCAACTAAATTACAAAAACTTTCATAAATCCCATATAGTTATTTAGCATTAGGCTAAAGATATATATATATATATCCTTTAATGGTTTGGTTTTATAATTCTGTTGGTTTTGCATGTGTTAAGTTACGTTATAGTTATTGTCTGTCCATATGGGTTAGATACCATTATATAAACAGAGTGTATCCCAGCAGTATGCTGCCTACCATAAACAAACACTGTAAACACCCCCTATACCTGTGCTGTGCTTCCTATGACACAAGCCTCCCCCCTCAGCTCACCTGCTGCTGCGTCACGGATACTCCAGCGCCTCACACGTCGTTTTGGCGGCAAGTGGGTCTGCGCGCGGGCGTGGAGTGGGATTGCAGGTGCGTGCGCTCCGCGCGCAGGGCTGCGTCACTACGTGCTGACTGGCTGGCGCGAGGATCGGTCAAGCGGGAAGAGCCGAGGACTACTGCATTGACACAGTGCCCCGCGAGGGAGAGGGTGAGGGTTTAGCGGCCACAGGGCCCCGGGAGGGTGAGGGTTTAGCGGCCACAGGGCCCCGGGAGGGGGTGAGGGTTTAATGGCAACAGGGCCCCGCGAGGGTGAGGGTTTAGCGGCCACAGGGCCCCGGGAGGGTGAGGGTTTAGCGGCCACAGGGCCCCGGGAGGGGTGAGGGTTTAATGGCAACAGGGCCCCGGGAGAGGGGGGTGAGGGTTTAGCGGCCACAGGGCCCCGGGAGAGGGGGGTGAGGGTTTAGCGGCCACAGGGCCCCGGGAGAGGGGGGTGAGGGTTTAGCGGCCACAGGGCCCCGGGAGAGGGGGGTGAGGGTTTAACGGCCACAGGGCCCCGGGAGAGGGGGGTGAGGGTTTAACGGCCACAGGGCCCCGATAAGGGAGCGTGAGGTTAATCCAGGGTCGTGAGGTCGGCCGGGTTTCACCTGGGCACAAATAATTAATACATGCTGAAGGGCAGTGCATGAAAAACGCCGCCGCACCATGTATAATCCATACGCTTCAGGTGAACTGCAATGGATTTCCTTCTTGCAGCATGTGAATTATACAGGTTGCAGGGTAGCACTTCTCCCTGTGCTCCCCCTCTGCATGAAATGGTAAATATGTGTCTAGGAAAAACATGGCGGACCTGGCAACCCTAGGGTAATTGTGACTGAGGGGGGGGGGAGTAAAAGTCATTGGGTCCTATGAATGGGTGGGAGGGGGTATAAAAGTCATTGGGCCCTATGAATGGGGGGGGGTTATAAAAGTCATTGGGTCCTATGAATGGGTGGGGGGGGTATAAAAGTCATTGGGTCCTATGAATGGAATGGGTGGGGGGTATAAAAGTAATTGGGTCCTATGAATGGGTGGGGGGGTATAAAAAGTCATCCTATGAATGGGTGGGGGGGGGTATAAAAGTCATTGGGTCCTATGAATGGGTGGGGGGGGGTATAAAAGTCATTGGGTCCTATGAATGGGTGGGGGGGGTATAAAAGTCATTGGGTCCTATGAATGGGGGGGGGGGGGTATAAAAGTCATTGGGTCCTATGAATGGGTGGGGGGTATAAAAGTCATTGGTCCTATGAATGGGGGGGGGTATAAAAGTCATTGGGTCCTATGAATGGGTGGGGGGGGTGTATAAAAGTCATTGGGTCCTATGAATGGGTGGGGGGGGGTATAAAAGTCATTGGGTCCTATGAATGGGTGGGGGGGTATAAAAGTCATTGGGTCCTATGAATGGGTGGGGGGTATAAAAGTCATTGGGTCCTATGAATGGTGGGGGGGGTATAAAAGTCATTGGGTCCTATGAATGGGTGGCGGGGTATAAAAGTCATTGGGTCCTATGAATGGGGGGGGGTATAAAAGTCATTGGGTCCTATGAATGGGTGGGGGGTATAAAAGTCATTGGGTCCTATGAATGGGTGGGGGGGGGTATAAAAGTCATTGGGTCCTATGAATGGGTGGGGGGGGTATAAAAGTCATTGGGTCCTATGAATGGGTGGGGGGGTGTATAAAAGTCATTGGGTCCTATGAATGGGTGGGGGGTATAAAAGTCATTGGGTCCTATGAATGGGTGGGGGGGTATAAAAGTCATTGGGTCCTATGAATGGGTGGTGGGGTATAAAAGTCATTGGGTCCTATGAATGGGTGGCGGGGTATAAAAGTCATTGGGTCCTATGAATGGGGGGGGGGTATAAAAGTCATTGGGTCCTATGAATGGTGGGGGGGGTATAAAAGTCATTGGGTCCTATGAATTGGTGGGGGGGGGTATAAAAGTCATTGGGTCCTATGAATGGGTGGGGGGGGGTATAAAAGTCATTGGGTCCTATGAATGGGTGGGGGGGGTATAAAAGTCATTGGGTCCTATGAATGGGTGGGGGGTATAAAAGTCATTGGGTCCTATGAATGGGTGGGGGGGTATAAAAGTCATTGGGTCCTTATGAATGGGTGGGGGGGGTATATAAAGTCATTGGGTCCTATGAAGGGGGGGGTATAAAAGTCATTGGGTCCTATGAATGGGTGGGGGGTATAAAAGTCAGTTCATTGGGGTCCTATGAATGGGTGGGGGGGTATAGGACCCTTTGGTCCTGGGTGATATTGGGTGGGGGGGTAAAAAGTCATTGGGTCCTATGAATGGGTGGGGGGGGTATAAAAAAGTTGGGTAATGAATGGGGGGGGGGTATAAAAGTCATTGGGTCCTATGAATGGGGGGGGGGTATAAAAAGTCATTGGGTCCTAGGTGAATGGGTGTGGGGGGGTATAAAAGTCATTGGGTCCTATGAATGGGTGGGGGGGTATAAAAGTCATTGGACCCTATGAATGGGTGGGGGGGGTATAAAAGTCCTATGAATGGGTGGGGGGGTATAAAAGTCATTGGGTCCTATGAATGGGTGGGGGGTATAAAAGTCATTGGGCCCTATGAATGGGGGGTGTGAATATTTGTAAACGTTTCATGGCTGTATTATTTATTTTTATACATTTTGTTATTGACTGGCCGCTGTTTACACTCAATGTTATACTTTAGTAATGGATTTATTGTTTTATCGAGGGAGGGCATTCTAGTCTTTGTTATTTTATTTTGCCAATCACTATGGCGCTTTGAAAGCCGCATTCTACCGAAATACACTATGCATCCATGATTTCCTTAACAATCTGTGGAGGTCTCCCTCCTGACTTTCTCTGCTGTACTTTGATGGCAAAGTTCTTCTTTTTGCTCCTGTATGCTGATGTTTGAGTGGCGCATTCACACACAGGAGCTGGTTCTGGTACCGGGACAGCATTTAGGCTGGGTTCACACCTGGGCGTAGCGCTGCGTCGCGCAATGCGTGCGTTTTTACATATGAAAAACGCGCAAACGTGCATTGCAGCGCGTTCGCGGCTATGTCTATGGCCGCGAACGCGCTGCTGTATGCCCGAAAAGAAGCTCCCGGACTTCTTTTTGTGTTGGCCGTTTTAAAGCACGTTCCTGCGCGCTTTAAAACGCTTAGGTGTGAACGGGGCCCATAGCAAAGCATGGGATTTCCCCGTTTATGCGTTTCAAAGCACGCACGGACGCACGTTAAAATGTCTAGGTGTGAACGGGGCCTTAAAGTGGGGATCTCTAACGCTGGCCCCACAAGTGTTTAATGCCTGCAATTTGCAGAATTCTTTGAATGCAATAAATGGCTAGAGAATCATGGGATTTGTATTTCAGAAACATCTGGTGGGTCAGAGTTTGAGATCCCTGATTTAAAGGAACACTCTAGCCACCATGTAACGCACATCTTAAAAGAGCTAAACTGGCCGTTGCTGGAATCCAGACGCACCCTTCACCTTTCCAACCTGGTGTTTAAGAGCTTTTCTGGGAAGCTACCACCACCCTACCTGAATAGACTGCTTCCCCCAGCAGTTCCCTCATCCTATAACCTCCGATCCAGGACCAGCACCTTACTTACAATACCACAATACAAAAAGAAAGCGTCTCGATCCTCATTTTCCTACAGAGCACCGCAAATATGGAGTAACCTCCCAGACGCCATCAAATCTTCCCCCAGTCTAAAGTCCCTTAAGAGATCTCTATTAACATACCTCAATACGGAATTCCGTGAAAAAGTACGTCCATGCGTTCAGATACACTTTTTTACGGACGATGCGAAAAATGCGTTCGTCTGACCCTAGCCTAAATGTATACAGGAAGAAACCCTTTCTTGCTATTCTAGGTAAAACCTTCATCTTGGAGCTTCTTCGATGCATAATATGGGACCATATATACAGCATCCCACACACCTATGTGCTTTTGGGGGGGGGGCAGGAAAGGGATATTCTTAAAGTATATATTTTCTTTCTTGATGTTTGCAAAGAATTACAAATTCATTTTTTTCCCGCTTTTTAGTTCAGTCCCATGCAGTGTTATGCTGCGTTATTGTGGCCATTCCTATTTTCTCAAGAAACGGAAATTCCCAACTCCTGCTATGAACGAGGAGGATCAGGAGCTGAGCTGTCAGCCTTTTGAAGGTTATTGAATAAATAATATTAAATCCTTGTTGCAAAAGTAAGTACTTTAAGTTGCTAGAATGCTTCTTTTACCAGATTGGGTTTATAAATGTTTACTGAAAGAAAAAAACTCACACTCTAGAATGGCCCTTTTAATAACTGTAGACGTCCATTCCGTGGCGTGGGAGTGCTCGCTTGACATCTCCTTTATTTTTTTTATTTCCCACTGGGAAAATTATTATTTGGGAAATCCAATAAAATAATCCTTTTAGAAACGTAGAGAGTATCGCTATAGAGCTGTCCAAATATAAATGATCTCTCAATTAGGTTTAAATCTACACATGAAAATGATTCATGGATTCCATATTGATGCATGTTTGAAATGGTCTTGGAGGGGGGCGACTGCAACTTTCTGCATTCCGTCCATCAGACATTATGAGGCAAGGGTAGCATAGTTCAAGCTGGGAGCTCTAAATAACCTTCATTGTTCTGAGGGGAAAATAGTCACTAAAAATGATATAATGTATATCAACTTACTATTCCGAATCCTCAATAACACTATACAAAGCCACTGTAAAGTTCTGGACATGGGAATGGATACAGTGTGTGGGATGTTGCCATAAATTACAAGTTCTTGTTTCGGGTTCCTAGCTTGCCTTTTGTTTTGGTAACCTGGGTTGGTTAACTATTTACCCCTTCTGCCCCATACCCTCTTCTTTTTTTTTTTTTTACTAATACTAGATAAAATACTAATAAAAAAAAAAAATTAAAACTTTCCTCCACTCCTGGCTTCCAGCTGCAGGATGACAATAATATTTCACGAAGAGGAGCCTGGAGGACAATCGGCAAATGTGCAAATAGTGTGAACAGTTAATCAAATGCTTCTCGTAGAGAGGCACCTTGAATGCTCATCCAATCCCCTGATTCCATAGAGACTATGTCAGATCTGTTCACTGAAGGTGAAACTCAGAAGTAAAAATTCTAGCAGGGTTATTCAAAGAGAATGGAAAAGTGACCGCATGTTAGGTGACTTTTCGTTCTCTTCAATTCGGCGATCCCATTTCGGCGACCCTGCGGTGTATTCAGCAAGCACCACAGGGCCGTCGAAGCGCAGGGAAAAGCTGCCGCAAACCCGACGAAAAGTCACTGCAAAAACCCGGCGAATGAACGCCGAAACCCGCAAAAACATCTGGATTAACCTGCCGAAGATGCCGGGAAAACCCGAGCAGGAGCCGATCACACGCAGCGCACCCTCCGGAAAAAGCCGACAACGCAGACGAAGGAGGTGAATAAATTAGCAAAACAGTTTGTATGAATGTGTGAAAAGTGAAACACTGTTTGCAAAGAAACTAGTGAGCGAAAATGTCAGAAATTTACATATGAGGTCCAGGGAATGATAATAAAAAGGGCTGTTACAGAAAAAATAAGTAAACTTTAAAAAAAAAAAATCGGACTTTTTTTAAAAATCCAGAAAAATGCTTAAAATATCCAAAAAAAATCTATAAATAGACTCTTTACTGCAGAATATTATAATGAACGGTTTATTAGATATTGAATTAAAACGGGAATATTTTTAACATTGAAGCCTATGGGATTCTCATGAATAAACCTGCCAAATTAAACCACCGAATGGCAGGGCAATTTGGGAACCTTTCACTGCTGGTTTGTGTTCTCTGAATAGCCGAAGCAGTGCTTTTTTTATGGGGATTTCACTGTCCTCGAACAGGCACCGAACAGGCACCGTATGTGCAGGCAATTTGCCAGGATTTGGCGTATTGCCTGCTCTCTGGATAGCCGAATGGCCAAGAAAGATAATCGAACGCTGATTTTCAGCTTTCGGTTACCTTTCTCCAGCCATTCGGATCTCTTTGAATAACCCTGTAGGTCAAAATAGCGAAACCAGAAAAATTCTCCCATTTATCTCGCTTTCCAAATCAGCTATTTGGTCTAGATTTTTCTCTCCTCCTCCTGCCAATTCTCCTTAGTTTCACCTTTTAGGGAATAGACCTGTATGTCAGTGACTGCTGATTGCTAGCCCTCAGGCAGGGGTCTATTACTTTGACAAGCTTCCACAGTGGACAGGTTGAGCAGAGAAGAGCATCATATTCTCCGGTCAGCATGACCACTTAAATTTTACCTGTCACTGGTCATTAATACACATACAGGGTTATTCAAAGAGAATCGAAAAGTCAACGCACGTTCGGTGACTTTTCTTTCTCTTCAATTTGGTGCGATTCGGCGATCCCATTTTGCCGACCCTGCGGTGTATTAAGCGAGCACCACAGGGCCGTCGTAGTGCAGGGAAAAGCCGCCGAACACTCAACGCAAAAGCCTCAAACGCTCATCGAAACCCAGAGAAACATCTGGATTAACCCCGCCGAACACACCGGAGAAACCCGACTAGCTGCTGATCACAACGCAGAGCAGCCACCGGAAAAAAACCAACACGCAGACGAAGGAGGTGAAAGAAAAAAAAAAGTACGCTTGAAAGTTGGAAAATGTAAATGTTGTTTGCAAAAAAACGAATGCGCAAAAATGCCTGGAATTTACATAGAAGATCCAATGAATGATAATAAAAAGGGCTGTTACAGAAAAAAGAAAAAACGAGTTAAAAAAAAAAAATCTATAAAGAGACTTTTTACTGCAAAATAAAATAATAAACTGTTTATTAGATATTGCATTAAAACGGGAATATTTTCAACATTGAAGCCTATGGGATTCGCCTGAATAAATCTGTCGAAATGAGACCACTGAACAGCAGAGCATTTCGGCAGCTTTTCCCTGCTGTTTTGTGTTCTCTGAATAGACGAAGCATTGCTTCTCTATGAGGATTTCACTGCCCTCGACCAGGCACCGTATGTGCAGGCAATTTGCCAACATTTGGCGAACTGCCTGCTCTCTGAATAGCCGAATGGCCAGGAAAGGTAACCGTACGCTGAATTTCACTGTTCGGTTACCTTTCGGCCACAATTCGGATCTCTTTGAATAACCCTGATAGTAATGCATTTGAGAGGCTTCAATGGGGTTAAATAACTAATGTATAGGACCGGTATAGGGGTTACTCAAAAAGCACAAATTTTCAGCGCTCCATGCAGCGATTCATTGCTTTGCGACATAGCTGCCATTTCCATTATGGTCTCGACAGTTCAGGTGCCCTTCCTGCACTGTACACTTTTTGCCTTACTAGTCACGATCTAGTTGCACACTGTTATTTGTTGTTGTTATTGTCACTATTTTTGGTGTTTATCACAAACTATCTGAGTTGATATGCTGGACGCCTACTAAACCAACCATGTCGACTCCGTGACTCACAGATCCTAGTTTTCGGATCCTTGCTGATTGTATGATTCTGTTCATGTTTCTTGGCTCCTGCCTTCGTATGCAATGTGTAAACATGTGTGTCAATACCCGTGGTTGAATAAACAGATATTACGCAAAAAAAAAGGAAATTTCAGCGCTTTGCACCTCGGTGATTCCATTCACTATTCACCGCAGGGTCACCATAGTGCACTGGAGATGGAGTTGCCAAAGACCGCTGAACTGCAACAAAAAAAAGAAAAAACCGAACCCTTCTATTTTCCTTAATAGATGTTTAAACTAGACATGTGCAAAGCACAAAATTTCGTTTTAAACTAATGAATTAGTCCTAAAATGCAATTTATTTAGTTACTAAAGAAATTCGTTTTCAGTTCTTTAGTATGAAAACTAATTTCATTCATCCGAAAACCAGCGGATACAATTACTATTGTAGTGGCTCCTCAAAGGCTGAGATTGCTGCTCGTTACAGTATCTCTCACTCACAGCACAATGTGGGCCATATTACATAGCTGGTGCTAATTTAACCAGAGCTGTTGTAAACTTCCCAGAGCCATTATAGCCTATGGAGGTTTTCAGTTTACAACAGCTCTGGTTAAGTTAGCACCAACATTGTAATACTGCCCCGTGTCAGGCCAAGCTGTTACAGTAACTGCTGCTCATCACAGCGCTCAGAGTTTCAGTAAAACTAGTAAATAATATTTTTATATATAAGAGGTTAGAACAATACTATTTCCTTGTTTTACTGAAACTCTGAGCGCTGTTAGTCAGTTACTGTAACAGCTGAGCCTGATACATTGTACTGAGAGATAATGTAACAAGCAGCCGATCTCAGCGCTCACAGCCACTGGATTTAAAGGGCTAAAAAAAAAGGCTCCTCTCTGTATAATGTTTAGAACATCCTCCTGCATTAATTAATACCCCTCTCTGTATAATGTATACAACATCCACCTGCATTAATTAATACCCCTCTCTGTATAATATATAGAACATCCTCCTGAATTAATTAATGTCCCTCTCTGGATAGAACATCCTCCTCAATTTATACTTTTCTCTGTATAATGTATATAACATCCTCCTGCATTAATACCCCTCTCTGTATAATGTATAGAACATCCTCCTGCATTAATTAATGCCCCTCTCTGTATAGAACATCATACTGCATTGGCATGTGGAGGGTGCAGAACTTCGGATGTTGCGATGTTGCACTCTTCATTGCTGGTCTCCTTCACTCATCAATGTAATATCTCAAAAAGGACTGAAACTAAAATGTAGTGCATTTTATTTTAGTTTCTTTCGTTTTTTGTACTAAGCAGTTTCGTTTCTCTTGAGTCTTACTAAAACTAAATTATCCCAAAATTCGGACTAAATCGTTTTAGTACTAAAACTAATGCACATGTCTAGTTTAAACCAATAAAAGTGCATTAAAATGTTTGTGTATAATAAATGTTACAGAATAAAAAGCCTTTTAAAAAAAATTGGGAAACAAAAATGTTGTCTCAAAAAAATAATACAGAAAGGTGTTTTTAAAAAAAATGGCTTTTTGCTGAAAATGAATAAATAAACTTTTTACCCGTCGAACAGAAACATCGAAAATCTGGGCCCTTCGCCAGAATTTCGGTGCAGTTTGGCGTTCTATGACTAGAAGAACAATTACTTCTCTATGGGACAATTTTGCTGCTGCTGAACTGCAGTGTTTTGCCTTCAATTCACCTGTATTGGGAAAATCGATAGTTTAGTGAATAGACAACCTGCCACGAAATTGCATCTTATGGTGAAATTCACGGTTCAGTGCAATTCGGTTGCAAATTTGGCGCTTCGTGAATAACCTCTTTTAGTTTTGTGAAATACCTGCATTTGTAAGTGATGCAATATCAGCAAATCATATGTGGTAATCGCCAGACCAGCAATTTGTGAATAACCTCTTATGTCCCCTCATGCTAAACCTTTATGGATTTATGTTGCACTGACAGTGTTGTTTTTAAATGTTTTTTTGTAAAATCATATATGCCTTTCCCTTCACACATTTGATCTTTTCTGTAGAAAATGGTTACACAATATTGATGATCAAAGTGCACCATTTCTGTAAGCCAGATGGAACAGATGTTTCATGTAGATTGGTGGTGCAGAGGTTACTGTCAAAGTCCATTTTTTCTTTTTATGCATTTCCTTTTCGGTTTTTTATCTTTATCCCCTTCATCACATTTTGAAATGGTTCTATAACAACGAGTGGCGACTCTAGGAACAATATATAGGGTGGGGGCACATAAGATACCACAGTCAAAACTGGGGGGCACTAATAATTTTCACCACTGACTTAAAATGAAGTGTATATAATTAAGATTCCAAAACCCCCGAGTAATGTGGTGCAATGATAACTTTTTGTTGTACTACCCTGATACTTAAATTCAATATTTTATTTGCCGCAATTCGGCGGTTTTCGCCTACGTCCGATAACTGCTTCAGCGACTCCAATTTTTGCAAATTACAGTGACCATTCGCTAAATAGGGAATTAACCATATTTTCGTCAAAAAATGATTTCCCAGAAATATGACAAAGCAAAGGATCTAAAGATTAACAGACCCTTTAGATTCTAACTTCCATAATAACCACTAAAATGCCATTAAAGCGGGGAAATACAATAAGAAAAAATAATAAACAGTGTGATATGTAGCCTACCCGTTAACCCCTAAAATGCCATTAATCAAGGGAAAACATGAAATGAATAGACTGAGGCATGTAGCCTACCCGTTAATTCGAAAAAATGACATTAATCAAGGAAAAAATAAAATGTATACTGTGAGGAATGAAGCCTGCCCATTAACCCTTTAATATGCAATTAAACCAAGGCATAAACAAAAGTAATACATAATGTAGTATATAATCTATCATTTAACCCTCTCACTGCTGAGCAGTTTCAACCTTGTGGTAAAAGGATTACGATTTTTATTTTACACTAAATATGGTCATGTTGGATATCATTGGAAAGGCCAGACTCTACCCTTTCCGATGACGCCTAGACTGACCATATACAATGCACAGGGACAGAGATACAGCTGTCCAAATAAGTGGGGGATGCTGATATGCAAGGAATAACCTAGGGGGCAATTGCCCCCCTCTTGAGACTCCTTTAATAACTACATCTTATTGTGAGGTAGCTGAAGGTGCAGCATTTGTCGCACCATCCATTGTCGTCTACAGCTCAACCTATTCCTCTGCAAGTTTCACTGTTCAATTTATGTCAAATATTTGGTATGGGTTGTCCATGCGTGCTTGGACTTTCTTTAGTAGTCTGTTTAGCATGGTTCCAGTGCACACAAATCTGCGCTGGGCAGTAGGAATGAGGGGATGGATGTGTTTGCATACCTGCTAACATTTTGCTTTGTGCTACAATGTAACAACGTGACCCACCATTGCGACATGTTAAAAGAGCTAAACTGGCTGTCGCTGTAATCTAGACGCACCCTTCACCTTTCCAACCTGGTGTTTAGCCCTTTCACTGCTGAGGACGTGTGGGGAACGTCCTCATTGACTCCTAAGGAAAGATGGGGTGGAGATAGGGGGTTAATTTGAACCCGGATATCTCCCGACTCCTGGCAGCTAGCAGGGTCATGTTTGGTATCATTAGAAAAGCCAGAGCATGGCCTTTTCAATGATACCAAACCTGACCATGTTTAAAGTAAAGAAAAATAATAATAAAAATAAAAGAAAAACATGTTTTTTTTAAGACGTGAAATGGCTCAGCAGTGAAGGGGTTAAGAGCTTTTCTGGGAAGCTACCACCCTACCTGAATAGGCTGTGTCCCTCGTCCTATAATCTCCGATCCAGGACCAGCACCTTACTCGCAGTGTCACAATACAAAAAGAAAGTGTCTCAAACCTCATTTTCCTACAGAGCACTGCAAACATGGAATAACCTCCCAGACGCCATCAAATCTTCCCCCAGTCTAACGTCACTTAAGAGATCTCTATTAATATACCTTGATACAGAATGCACCTGTAAACATGTAACATAGTGACTATATACAGAATGCACCTGTAAACGTAAGTGACTATATACAGAATGCACCTGTAAACGTAAGTGACTATATACAGAATGCACCTGTAAACGTAAGTGACTATATACAGAATGCACCTGTAAACGTAAGTGACTATATACAGAATGCACCTGTAAACGTAACACAGTGACTATATACAGAATGCACCTGTAAACATGTAACATAGTGACTATATACAGAATGCACCTGTAAACGTAACACAGTGACTATATACAGAATGCACCTGTAAACATGTAACATAGTGACTATATTTCCTACATTTATTTTCTTTGTTAATCTGTATGTTTGTGTTCGTTTTTAATATCTTGCATTTATTACTTTTATTTCTGTAACAACTGAAACAACTCAATGTTCTTGAACCCAGGACGTACTGAAAACGAGAGAAATCTCAATGTATCCTTCCTGCTAAAATACTTTATAAATATTTTTTTTTTCTTCAAATGACCAAGAGGGACACTTGCATTTGAGGGAATGTTGTAGGAGGAGAGCCATAAAATGGTATATTTACCCATATTTTAAATAACCTCCCCCCAATAGGATGCACTGTTTTCATAAAAAATTTGATTTGGAGGAACTGCATAAAATTCTTTTATATACAGCGAGCAAGTTCTCCTTTTTTTTATCATTCTTTTAATTCTAGTTTAGAGACTCTTTGCTGCGAGATGTATTGCTCTGTTATTCAATTGCAATACATGCGTATGTAGAGGAGCCCCTGAAGAGGGATAATAATGATTTGACAGAGGGATTTTGGAACTGTCCCTTCTAGATAGGGGCACTTTAGAGGAATGTGTTTGGAAAGCTTGTGTACGTTTGCCATCAGTTTGTCCAGCACAGGGTTCTCCTCAGTGACTGCATGTGTGTTCACTGCTGATGACATTTGTAAAAGCAGAAAAATCTATAAACCTCGGCGGTTTCAGCATTTTTAATACAATCCAGAGGTTCCTCAAGGGTACAAACAGAAATTGGCCTGTCTAGGTGATGTAGAAGCAGGCAGGATACAAGCACTTTGTGTTGCAGGACAATGGATTACTTTCTTTTTCCTCTAGGACATTTTGAGATTCTTGGTGGTCTGGTCCCTTTCTCCTGTTGCTCCCATTTCGGTCAAGACCTGTTCTTTTTAACTTGGGTAGTTATGGCTTTAATGAGCTGAATTGAATCAAGGCATGCATTGCTTCTGGGAGAAGACTTGGAAGTGCTGTCTCCTCATCTGATGTAATTTGGTCCATTTAATTGCCTTGCAAGGATTGATGTGCAGGCTGTTCGCGCCCGTATGTCTGTTCTCAGAGCGGAACCTGAGGAATTTGTTAGTTTGAACTTTTATGGAAAGAGTCTGAAGGAAGTGGCAGCATTTTTGTGAAGATTAGGGACGAATGTAGAACAAAAACAAGATATGGTGTTTTTTCTTTTTATATATATATATATGTAATGGGTTTCTCATAGTTACAAATGCACATTCTACTTCTTGCTAGAATATTGTGAAATGATTGCATTGACGGCCTCCTGAAACAAACCATCTGTAACATGCTCAAAAGCGACACAGGAAATTTTGCCCCTGGCCCCAGCATCTCGGCGCTCTTTTACATCAGGTTGTGTACTGTGTGCATATACTGTTTATACCTATCACTGTAGAAGATACGTTTACATTGGATTCATTTTCTAATTTTTGGATTGGTTTAGGTCGGGTGCACACGAGCGCACCTAGTGCGCCTGTGCACATGCACTTACCAGCGCTCGGCGCAGCCATGTGATGCTGCGACGGGGCCTGGTCACACGCTTGTGCGCGCGCAGCAAGCATCCGTGTAGAGAACCCCTCCGTTGATGCGCTAAGAAGCGCGTCAACAGAGCTGCAAAGCACGATCCTCCATAGATCCTCCACAGAGTGTGCACTCAGCGTAGAGTGGAAGGAACGTCCACTCTCACGGACGTTCCTTCCACTCTGAAGTGCTGTCGTTTGCACCCGGCCTTAGGCTAGCGTCAGACGAACGCAGTCATCACGTTCGTGTCGCCGCACAGTTTAATGTCCGTCGTAGCATAGATTTGTGATCAATAGAGACCAACACACGAAGTACGTGCACACTGAAGTGTGCACGCACCACACAGATGGCAACGGATGCAATGTAGGCCTCGACCTAAAAGCACCACGAAGGACGCGCAGAGTGTGCTGTGTGCGTGATGAGGCAACGTCAGACACATTTGCGACGTACATCAGGTTGATGCTCAGACGTTTTTCTGGTCTGGCTGACCCTGGGTTCACACCTGAGCGTATCTCATATCCGCGTTTTAGTCATGTTTTTGTCGGCCGTTTTATGAGTGTATTACCTGGCGTTTTCGCGTGTTTTTGACAATTAGAAACGCGCGTCCTACGCGTGTTGTTGTTTTTTTGTCTTTATTGACTACGGAGGCGTCCAATGAAAAATACTTCCTTTCTGAGGAAATGTTCCTGAAGTCCCCAGGGTCTGGTCTTTTGTGCCTGTTGCCATGTGTGGAACGTCGTTCATACGTGCATTTTTGAAGACGCAGACGCCCATTTCAGCGCGTTCATGTTGAAGTCTATGGCCGCAAACGCTCTGTAATATGCCCCAAAAAAGCTCCTGTACTTCTTTGGGCGTAGGGCGTATTACAGCGCGTTCCTGTAAAACGCCCGGGTGTGAACCTGGCTTGACTGTACCTGTAATTTAATTTTAATTAATTTTGATTCCCATATTTCCTTTTTTTTGTTTTTACATCCGTCGAAACGGGCCGTGTGGTGTCTACAGTATCTTCCGTCAGTACGTACGTTATGCACGCACGCAGAGTGCGCTTAGAATGTGTTCATCTGACATTAGCCTTAATGGTGAGCTTTTACCAGTCTATGTCTTCATTTCAACAGACTTGCTCTGATTGCAAGTCTGTTTTCTTCAGTCACTTCTTTGGAACCTGTAAAAGCTTCTGTATTTGCTTTGAACCCCATATTGTAAAGATAATATGTAGGGTTGCACCGATACCGATACTAGTATCGGTATCGGTGCCGATACCGGGTACTGCAGGAGTACTTGGTACTCGTGCAGTACCCCCGATATTTCCCCCGATACCGGAAGCCGGCATTGAGCCGGCTTGCCGGCATCCGAGGGCTTGGGGCGGCTGTCCGAATGCTCTATCGGCATTCGGACAGGCCCTGCAGCTGCTCTCCACTCATACTTACCTTCCTGGGCGACGCCGGGAAAGTCTTCGCGCGCGCTCCTTGGAAGGCCCCCAGCCGCGATCACATGGTCCCACATGGTCCGGCTGGGGTCCTTCCAACGAGCGCACGCACGGAAACTTTCCCGGCATCGCCCAGGAAGGTAAGTATGAAACAGTGAGGAGAGCAGCTGCAGGACCTGTCCGAATGTCGATACAGCATTCGGACAGGCACCTGGCACTGATCGCGTTCATACTTACCTTCCTGGGCGACACCGGGAAAGTTTCCGCGTGTGCGCTCGTTGGAAGGCCCCCAGCCGCGTCCACGTGGGACCATGTGATCGCGGCTGGGGGCCTTCCAAGGAGTGCGCACGCGCGAAGACTTTCCCGGCGTCGCCCAGGAAGGTAAGTATGAGCGGTGGGGGGGGGCAAATCCATGAGCGGGGGGCATTATCCATGAGGGGGGGCATTATCCATGAGGGGGGGCATTATCCATGAGGGGGGGCATTATCCATGAGTGGGGGTACATTATCCATGAGGGGGGCATTATCTATTAGCTGGGAGCATTATCTATTAGCTGGGAGCATTATCTATGAGCTGGGGGCATTATCCATGAGCGGGGGGTCAGTATCCATGTGCTGGGGCAGTATATCCATGTGCTGGGGCAGTATATCCATGTGCTGGGGCAGTATATCCATGTGCTGGGGCAGTATATCCATGTGCTGGGGCAGTATATCCATGTGCTGGGGCAGTATATCCATGTGCTGGGGCAGTATATCCATGTGCTGGGGCAGTATATCCATGTGCTGGGGCAGTATATCCATGTGCTGGGGCAGTATATCCATGTGCTGGGGCAGTATATCCATGTGCTGGGGCAGTATATCCATGTGCTGGGGCAGTATATCCATGTGCTGGGGCAGTATATCCATGAGCTGGGGGGCATAGCTATGAGACCTGGAGGCATATCTATGAGCTGGGGGGCAGTATATCCATGAGCTGGGGGCAGTATATCCATGAGCTGGGGGGCAGTATATCCATGAGCTGGGGGCAGTATATCCATGAGCTGGGGGGCAGTATATCCATGAGCTGGGGGCAGTATATCCATGAGCTGTGGGGCAGTATATCCATGAGCTGGGGGGCAGTATATCCATGAGCTGGGGGGCAGTATATCCATGAGCTGGGGGGCAGTATATCCATGAGCTGGGGGGCAGTATATCCATGAGCTGGGGGGCAGTATATCCATGAGCTGGGGGGCAGTATATCCATGAGCTGGGGGGAAGTATATCCATGAGCTGGGGGTGAATTGATGATTTTTTCATTGAACGTACGGGGTTTGAACGTCCCATTTAAGCGCCATTGCCTATTTCGAGACCTACACAGACTTAAACCTGCAGTGGTATGTTTGCAGGAGACGCATTTTCGGTCCCAGGATGCTCCACGTCTCCGGTCCCAGATGTACCCTGATGCATACCATTCTATGTCTCCCACGAAATCTAGAGGAGTTTCCATCCTTTTTCAAAGGCACTGGCTGTTTCAGTGTACATCTCAATACCAAGACAGGGAGGGGAGAATGTTGATTTTGACGGGGTCTCTTAATGGTGCCCCTGTGACGGTTGCTAACTTATATTTTCCAAATGTTAACCAAATGCAATTTATGAAAAAAGCTTATGCACAGGTTCAATCACTTAGCTCCGGAGCTCTGTATGTATGCGGTGATTTTAATATGACCCCCAGCCCGACGGTTGATAGCCAATCCTCTGGAGGTGGCCCGCCCTCTCGGAAGGTGCAATCTCTGGGTAAACGTCTGACAGACTTTCTGCATACTGCAGATTTATATGATGCATGGCGTATATCTCACCCCCAAGTCAGGGATTATACCTATTATTCCCATGTCCACTCTTCGTACAGTAGGATTGATCTATGCCTCATCCATCGCACCCTGATCCCAAACCTTTTAGACGCTAGGATAGGGCCCATAACGTGGTCTGACCATGTTCCTTTAATCCTTTCCTTTCGTGCCACCTTCCCTGCTAGAGGTTTGGGCTCGTGGCGGATGAACGACTCTCTCATCATCGACCCGGCTGGAAAAGATGAGACAGCATGCGTTCTGAAAGAATATTTTTCCTTGAACGCTTCGGAGGAAGTGGCTATTTCGTCCGTATGGCTTGCGCATAAAGCCGTAGTACGAGGTCATTTTATTAGGCAGGGGACTTATAAGAAAAAACAAAGGGATGTTAAAGTAGCAGCTATCTTACAGCAGATCGTTGCCCTAGAATCTCTAAATAAGACTCAGTCAACTCTGAAAGTTGCCTCTGACTTGCTTTACTTGAGGAAAGAACTGGAACGCCTGAACTTGCAGGTGATGGAACGCTCGTTACGCAAGCTCAATTATGCTTCGTATACCCAGGGGAACAAGTCGGGGAAACTACTGGCATCTAAACTAAGAGCTAAGTGTCTTCACACTAAGATCACACACGTCGAGAGGCGGACAGGTGAGGGATCCGACGCTGATTGTTTCAGAGTTTGCCCATTACTATGGATCCTTATATAATCTTGGCTCTGACCCAGCTGTTCCGTCCCCACAAAAAGAGAATATCTCTACTTTTCTAGAGGAGGTGCGCCTGCCGACCCTGTCCTTCTCTCAGCAAGTGGATTTGCTCGCCCCATTTTCGGAAGAGGAGATTAGTAAAGCAATCTGTGCTCTCCCGAAAGGTAAAGCGCCAGGCCCTGATGGATTGACCAACTTGTATTATCAAAAATTTGCCTCGGAACTCACACCTTCACTCACTGCTTTATTCAGTCATATTAAACTAACAGGCCAAGTTCCTCCGGAGATGCTTCTGGCTACTGTGATTACTCTCCCTAAACCCGGTAAACCCCCCACACACTGCGCAAATTTCCATCCCATTTCCCTGCTTAATGTGGATATTAAGCTTTATGCGAAATTACTTGCATTGCGCCTCTGCTTCCTAAATTAATCCACCCAGACCAAACAGGGTTTGTACCGGGGCGACAGACTTGCGACAACACTCGCCGTCTTTTTGACATCATAGACCTAGCAAATAGATCGGGTGACCCAGGGCTTCTACTTTCACTAGATGCAGAAAAAGCCTTTGATCGCATTCATTGGGGTTTTTTGCATCAGGCGTTAGAGGCCTTTCTGTTCCCAGACCCATTTATTCGGAGCATTATGGCTTTATACTCTGCCCCTTCGGCGAAAGTTATGAGCATGGGTTTTTTATCCCCGATTTTTCAAATAACCAATGGTACGTGTCAAGGTTGCCCCTTATCTCCCTTAATATTTGTAATAGCCCTGGAGCCTCTAGCATCCCATCTAAGATTAAACCCGCTGATCTCTGGTTTAACCACCCCTGCAGGAGAACAAAAACTATCTTTATTCGCAGACGACATACTTCTTTACCTTTCTGACCCGGAGACCTCCCTACCCCCTCTTTTTACTCTGCTAACTAGGTACGGCCAGCTATCATATTATAAGAACAATGTTAGTAAGACTCAAGCCCTTCCCTTGCATATTCCAAATTCGTCACTTCGCACTCTTCAGAATAAATATTCGTTTGACTGGCGCGCGGATTCCATTAAATACCTGGGCGTTTTCCTTTCCAAAAATAGGAGCTCCATAGTCCAACATAACTTTGTCCCTCTATTGCAGACTATTGAGAAACAAATGCAGTCGTGGCGAATGGTGGAGCTGTCCTGGTTAGGCCGCATGGCATCTTTAAAAATGACAATCCTCCCACAAATTCTATATTACTTCTGTAACGTTCCAGTTTTTCTCCCTACCTACCTCCTGACAAGAATGCAACGTTTATTGTTTGCCCACATTTGGAAACGAAAAACCCCCAGGATTTCGGCTACTGCTGTGACTGCCTCGACCAAGCTGGGTGGTCTGGGATTTCCTGATCTCTTAAAATATCATAGAGCGTCTCTGCTAGCTCAACTGCTAGCTGCACTACACGCAGTAGAACCCCCACTGTGGTTACGCTTAGAAAATGCTGTAGTCTCCCCTAACACCATTCATGATTTTATGTGGTATGATCTCCTTCCCAGGAGCAAAATGGGAGGAATACTTCCCTCTTCCTACCTTTCAATCCTGACTTGGCGGCAGTGGGGTAGACCCTTACTTAAGCCTTTTCATCAACTCAGTTTTGCGCCTCTTCGCTTTCTCAGCAGTCTATCCCCCGACTTACACCTGGCACCCTGGATACTCCAGGGAGTAACCTCTAACCACTATTAAGCACTTCCCAGACTTAGTCCAGGAATATGGTATTCCTTCGAAAGAACTGTTCACCTATTTACGAATTAAGCACATCCTGCTATCCCAGAGGGTTGAAGCGATCCCTATGATGGAGGCCACAGCCTTTCATAGGCTTTGTCTAGGAAAAAAAAGCTCAGCCAAACCGCTGTCTTTATGTTACCGAAGTTTGCTATCTCCCCCTAAAATACGGAAATTACCATATATGTCGAGATGGGAAAAAGAACTGAACATGACCTTCCCGCAGGAGGACTGGGTTTATGCCACGTCCTCAGTATATAAATTATCGCGTAGTACTGGCATGCGGGAGGCGCATCTTAAATTGTTATATCGTTGGTACCTTACCCCGTCCAGATTGCGACATTTCTCAAAGAGTTCGGAACTATGCTGGCGCTGTTCGGTGGATAAGGGTTCGCTCCTCCATATTTTCTGGTCATGCCCGAAAATTAGCCCCTATTGGGATGCGATCCGCCGGTTAATCAAATTGTGCACTTCGATAGAGGTTCCCCTAAACCCTGAAACTTACCTGTTACACTTCCTCCCTACTAATATTCAATTGTCCCCTAGAGGGCTGATCTCTGCTATTCTGGGGGTTGCCAAATCAGCCCTAGCTAGTCATTGGCGGTCGTCTTCTGCCCCTACAAACCCTGAAGTATTGACTCGTCTTGATAATATACACATGTATGAAGAAATGTTTGCTGCAGCTCGAGATACTCTCATGTTGCACCATCGTACGTGGGATGGCTGGGTGTCCTTCAGATCCTCTGGAACTGTGGTATAATGTAAAATGAACCATGTGTTTTCTTTCTTTCTTTCTTTCTTTCTTTCTTTCTTTCTTTCTTTCCTCCTCTTCACTGTTAACTTTTGGTAGTTACATAGTATAAAAATTCAAGTACTGTATTTTACTGATTGGTGCTCACCTTCATTTTCATGTTTAAATTTCATGCCGACTAGTCCTGCGTGACCCATACTGCCAATTCTATGTTACGTTATGCTTATTACTGGTACTTAATAAAAACCTTTTATATTGAAAAAAAAATCCATGAGCTGGGGGGGCAGTATCCATGAGCTGGGGGGCAGTATATCCATGTGCCGGGGCAGTATATCCATGAGCAGGGGGGCATATCTGAGACATGGGGGCATAGCCATGTGAGCTGGGGGCTTTATATGAGGTATGTTCTTATTGTAAAGTGGTCACATGACATAAAATAAAAGTATCGGTGAGTACTTGAACAAAAGTATCGGTACTTGTACTCGGTCTTAAAAAAGTGGTATCGGTGCATCCCTAATAATATGTTGGTTGTTTGTGTGTTTAGAACTGTTTCCTTGTTTGATGTGGTTTTTGTTTGTTTTGGTGTCGATACAGTATGTGTGGAAAGTATGACTTTTGTCTCTGCTGCTAATAAGTTTTACCTGGCTCAGAAATTTTGACCCTGGCTCCTAGATTTCATAACCGTTTATCAAACTCTGTCCTAGATTGTTGTGAAAGTCTAAAGATCAGAATCCTATACCCAGGCATTTCTTGTTTTATGAGAATCAAACATGACAAATCAAATTTTGTTGCCCAAATGACGAAACATCCTGTTTGTGCTGTATCTTGTATCTAAAATAATCTGTTCTCTTCAATACATGTCAGTTACGCTTCTGGCGATTTCCAGTATGTAATAGACAGATTGTGTCAATGTGGGATACAGGTGTGTGTGACCATTTCATGGGAAGATCTAATATTATCACCCAAATGCTTCTAGGCGCTGCTGGGCTTTTCGTTTTAAAGTGACACCCAGTTGTTAATGATAAATTTATTATCAAGTTGTAGGCATGATGGATCTTTCATCTGTCTGGGCTCCTGTAGCGATGATACATCTTCCCATAAACCTTGAGCAACACACATACCATGAGAAACATGTATTTTTTTTTTTTTTTTAAATGGAATGTTACACATGACAAGTTAATGCTTGCATCAAATGGTTTGTAAAATGAGTTTATTAAAAGAGGCGTGCACTGCCAAGAAAGTCACCCACAGGAATAAGTTGTTTTCAGTGGTTTTATTGAAATACATGTTAAAACATTTTAGTAATTCTTATACTTTTTAAAGCATGGTTTGCACTGTCTGCAGTTAAGTAAAGTTTTGTTAATTTGGAGTATAAAGAGCGATTTCCCTTGGTAATCGGCTTGAATATTTTCACATGAACCTTGACTGGGCAGGACCCGGCCTTGACGTGACACTATCCAGGTACCAACAGAGAGCAGGTCTCTTTCAATGACACCCTTCATCCCTACGCCAATAATCTGCCCACCCAGCTGAAGCCATGTGCTGCCATCCGCCAGTATACTTTGTCACACAGTGCTTTTGGCCCTCTTTCGCTTCTATAGTTCACTAACCTTGTCGATTCTTGGAATGACATCAAGTAACATCAACCTTTCTCTCTTCCCTTTCACGGCTTAAGTAGAAGTGTAGCATGGTGATTGGCAAAACTGAAGCCACGCAGGGCAGATTCTTCTAATTGCTCTGTTTTGTCAGTGGTGCGTTGATTTGTTTAGATTAGTGGTATTTTGTTTAAACACACAAATGGTTATAAGCAATTTTTTTTTCTTTTTATCTAACACTAACATTGACTAAGAACAAAATGGTATAACATAACATATAAGCTTATAGGGAAAAAGAGACCTTTTAGATTCAAGAAGCAAAACCTAATGCTGCTTCTCTATCTGGTGAACTTCAAACAAGGTAATTAATGCAAAAATAATACTTGTAATTCATGTTCTGTTTATAAACAAGTACCTATCGGGATATGTAGAGGTTAGAAAATGTTCTGCTTTTTCTCCAGGAATTATGCATTTTTATTGGAGGAAGGGGTTGTGTATTCTATTTTCTTTTATGCTGCTTGTATCGCTTTCCTTGTCTAAAATTCTAGATTTCTTGACAGAGTATTCAGAGTAGTATATTTACTCTGAATACTCAATACAATACACGTTTGTCTGAAACCTGTGTTTGTGCAACTTTTTTTTCCTCTCCCATCTTTCTCTGCTATAACTATTATCCACTTTACGGACAGTTGCGTTGGTGTAGTGCTTCATGTACCAGTAAATTGTGTGGTTGTGTATACATTGTTTATATATATTTAAATGCATATTACAGACCATATAATTGTATGTACAACAGTGAGGTATTACTGATATGTGAATATTCTTGATACAGTGAGAATAAGTGACCCTGAAACCATGATGGGGTCAGATCATTCCTTCTGAGTTTTAGGAGGTATAAAGATGTTATTATACATTAGACATTAGACATTATTGTATAGACTCGTATGACATCAGTACATTCTAAGAAGAAAAATAGATATTCCCTACTACAGTTTAGAAGTCTGCTTAACCGCTGATTCACAGGGAAATGATGTAACCAAATGACCCGCTTGGCCTGCGATTTCTAAAACAACTTAAGAACCTCCTCTGAGAGGTGTAACTTGCTCGTGTAATACCTGTAAAATGTGTTGAGGTGTTTTTTGTAGTTGTGTAGATGAGAAAAGCTTGATCAGGTTTAGCAATAAGAACACGGCACTCTGCTATGTTACAGTAAGACAGAATATCAATACAGTACATAATGTATGGTTACAGTTTGTCAATAACAGTCAGTGGATTGAAGTGGATTGTTGACATCAGTCACCATGAGAAATCCTTTTTTTTTTTTTTAAATTGTAGAACAAATCTCTCCACCAGTGACTGAGTTACCGGATTCTACAGTAGTGATGCAGGTCCCTCATGGTTAAGACTTTATTGAACTTGGGTTGCCTGGCACTAAAAATAACACAACTACAATGCAATAAAATATTTTAGTCAATTGTTTGTTTTCTTTTGTGTTTTTCCTTTCTTTTTTGGACTTTTGATGATTTTAGCAAGCTTTACAAAATAAGAATATCTGATCAGAGTTATTCTAAAAGGCAATTTTTAAGTCTTTACAGTGTTTCCTTTCAGGTTGTGTATGAGCATCTGGCACCTGAAGGCATAGCCATTTTCATTACTGTTTTGCCTTTTAAGGCACTGGTACGCTTTTATGTTTATCCATATCTTAAAAGAAACCAGAAGTACCATAAAAATCAAACATGAAAATGTATCAATCCATTCCATTATTAGAAACATTGACCCGAATGCCTCTTAACAGCTTTCTCGTGAAATAGTCTGTATTTTATAGCTGTCCCCTTGGAGTCTTGGGAAAATACATTTTCTTGCGGAATAGAAAACGTTTCCTGCAGTACATGGTTCTGCAGTATCAAAAAAAGAGGCGATTTGTCCTTCTATTCAAACACAACTCAAAAAATAGATCTAAAGCCAAAAGCAACCACATAATTTGGCACTAAGTTTGACATAGTTGTCGCTCACACTCGAAAATCTTTTCTCAAACATTTTGAATCTGCAGCTGTGCTGTATTAATTAGCATTTTGCTGTTGCTTTTGGAGCATATACGAGTGCCATTTACATAAGGGTATTTATATTTTCCTGAGTCAATTTATACAGAGGTCGAAAATACTGACTACCTTGTTGGCAAATGTATAACAAAGTCAGGTTACACTATGGTATCAAAGTTTCAAATTGCAAATAAAACCCTCTATGGACCATCAAGTTATGTCATTGAATAGTTGATTGGTGGGCCAACAGTTTAAGTTGTTTCTTCCTCCTCCTCTGTCCATGTTTTTCATTAAAGGCAATACGGTATGGCATGTAATGGCATATTAAAGAATGACTGTAACAGTCATATATGGAATTGTATAATAACATATTACATGAAAATTACTTAACTCTGCAGTGTCCTGTGCTCCAGCAAAGAAGACGCCTGAATGCTGCAATCTACCTGCACTCCCCTGACCTAACCCACTCCCCCCCAGTTGCCCTTCATGGCAAACAAATCTCCAAGCAGGGAAAATGCTTTTCAACCTGCAAGTAGGGAGGGCTGACTGTGGGAGAAGTCTCCTGCTGTCACTCAGCTTTCCACATGGAGGCTGTGCTGTGGCTTGCAACGTTATGCCAAAGGAATGATAAACAGGTGGGAGGGTTGGATCAATGTTCCCTGCTATATTTGTGTAGTTGTAATGGCACAATGTATACACCCAATTTATACATTATTTGATTATATATGCACTTTCTGAATGGCATCCTTCCAAGTTTAAAAGTGATTATTGTATTTATGTAATCTGTGTTGTCAGATTAGCTTGAGAACCACCTAACAGACTAAAACTATTTGATGGGGACCTTTTATTCTATTATTTATCAATATCCTAATCTAGTTGTTTTTCCATTTCATAATGTGTCAGTTCCTTTAACCGCACGAAACACAGAAGACATGTACCCAATGTCCCGCTTTTACTATTGCTTGATTATAACAAAAGTAGCAACCTAGCAGTTGGTTTTCCCTTGTAAGGCTCTTCTGTAGACTGTCTTTTGTTACAAAATAATAGGCTGTAAGGCAACGCTTTTAAAATGTCAAAATAAGCAAATTGTTGCCCTACATTAAGGCAAAGGTTGGCAGTATTAGCTTGTCTATTTCACCGTGTATACAGACACCTACACTGTGATACATGTTGCTTCCCTTCAGACTGCTGCACTGTATGTTACCTCAGGTCATAAGCAGTGTATCAGTCGTCTATATTTTTATATTGTAGGAATGGATTTTCACATTCTTCTACAAGCTGTCAGATATGTGCCTCAAGCATGTTTCTAATTGGTACCAAAGCTGTCACAATGTGGGGACGAGGAATGTATGGAAAGCTATTTATGGCTATATAAATGCTTCTCTAGGCTCCAAGTTATGAAGATTTGCACAGTAATGTGTAACCCCCCCCCCTTCTCACCCATGGTACTAGAGAAAACCCAAAGAGCATCTCTTCCCTGGAAAGCAAAGCAAGATGAGTGTTTTGATGCGTCTTGATCCCCTGTTGAGGTAATGATGTCGTTTCTGTGTGTTTTTTTGTCACTATATGTACAGAGATTTGTGGTAACAAAATAAATTATGTTTTTAAAAAAATTGTAACATTTGCTTAACCGGAACAGTGGGGGGAAAAAATGAGTAAAAGCACAGAAATCCACGTTCTGCTAACACAATATCTTTGCAAAGATATCGCTCCCAGATATCAAAACTGGTGTACTGGAGGAGACCTGTGTCATCTGTATTATCTTCATGTTACTCATTTTTCTAAACTATCAGATTCCTAATGTTCCCTTCTTACTGATTGTAATAGAACTGTTTTCTTCTGCTACTGGTCTTTTTATTCCTGACTCTATTCAAAGTATGAATTTTATTTTCTTCCTATTTAGCTGCAGTTTAATATTAGCAGTGATTGAAGGCTTGACAGAGTCATTTGGGACCTGCCAAAGATGAGAGTTCACAGTAAAATATATTTCACACATCTGGATTGTGGATTTCCTGCCATGAACTGTGTATGTGTTTAATCGTTCCATATTCCTCTACTATATGTTCTGTCCAAATCGTTATGACGTTAAGTCCAGAATTTCTTCACAAGTATAAACGTTCTCCTTGTAATTGTCCTCCCTTTTTTTTTTTTGTTTCTTCACCAGCATTGGTTACAGCTAATTTGTCTTCATCTCTTCCCAAAAGTGAGCTCCAGCCATCTTCGCACTTCTTGAAGGTTATAGAAGAAAGGCCCTTTACCACCAAGGTACACAATCTTTTGCCTCTGTACAATGCACACCCGCTCAAAGGATACGCCATAGGCCACATTGGTGTTGTTGTCCATGCAGTCAGCAACAACTTGGCATTGGGGAGGGAGGGAGAAGTGTTGTAAGAGCTTGTTTGCTGCTGCACAGCGTTCTTCTTGGTTTCTATGCTTCTTGACTTCGTAGGAGGGTACGTCAGGAGCGGCCCAGCCATCTGAGGGATGAGCCTCATCAATGTACACCAACAGGAAGTCGGCAACATCTGAGAACTCTTCCACCAGTTTGCTGAAGGCCGGCATCTGACTTATAAAAGGGGGTCATGTGGCCGACCCAAAGTTGACAACAAGAGGGCGCTCCGAACTTGCAAAGTCTAGCAGGTGGCACTGCACCCCAAGCTTTTTACATTTTCTACTGCTGGACACGTTGACGACATTGGAGTTTGGAGCATCTCCTCCCAGCTTCACCTAGTGAAAGAGCATACAAAAAAAAAAACACATTATGTAAAGTTCTTGCAGATCGAGGCCACGTTCATTAATTTGTGGAATCCTTAACACAACTGAAAAGCCAAAGTTATGTATGTTTATTTTGATATCAAACAAATGGGGTGTAAAAAGTGCTGCTGTAGAGTTTACTGTAAATACTGAAGTAATGGTAGTTATTTATGTCCGACCAGTGCTCTCACTGTGAATTCCCTTTGAAGCCAAGCATTACTTTAATGTTTTCCACCTGCCTTCCATTTGATTACACTACTTTATCTTGCCAGCATCCCATCTTTAATCTTCCTATCTGATCAGGATCAGCTTTACAAACTTCACTGCATGCTTTCCTTATGGTAATGGAAAATGCTTGTGCGGCTCACCCCTGTGCCACGCAGCATATGTTCCTTACAGTACTGCAAAGAACTATTGTTATCGCAACCCTTTACACAACACCAACATTTTCTCACATGTTTACAATTCTCAGGTGGGCAAAGTAGGACTAACAAAATGACTAGCAAAATGACAACCTTTTAGAAAACTAAAACCAGGTATAGAGCAGTGGTTCCCAACCGCGGTCCTCAAGTACCCCTAACAGGCCAGGTTTTGCAGATCACCTTGGGGAAATGCAGACTGAATCCTGCAATCACTGAGCAGCAAATCATATCACCTGTGCTGTGCTTCAGATATCCTGCAAACCTGATCTGTTGAGGGTACCGGAGGAATTTTAGAGGTGTTGGGTGCAAGAAATCAGCAATGTGTGGGGAGCGTGAGATGGGAGATTGGACAATGGTGCATAAGTGGTACTGTGTGCAGCTGGGAGCACAGCACTAAACTGCTTCCCTATTAGCATACTGTATGGAACAGCAAAGGGAGTCAGTGGAGCCTCGTGCTTACAATAGTAATGCAGGTACATTAATGCTGTTTTCGGGCTTTTTCCACAAAGAGCTTCACTGGAACTTCTTAAGTGGTACGACTGTGTGACCCTTCAGTTTGTAAGCAAAGAATCGTGTATTGGAACAGTGCTTTGTGCTGGGGACTACGTCTTGTCGAGCTAAATCTAAAGGACTCCCAAAGGGTCAGGAGCATATAATTAGGAGATTGGAACAGTGTGTATTCTAACATGGGAGCTGGAGGGATAATGAAAGACTTGTAAGTGAACCTGAGAGAGGAGGGGAAAAAAGTTGTACAGTGACAGAGAGGAAGCTGGATACATTAAGGCCGGTATCTCAAATTCTGAATATACAATTTCAACAAACTGAGGGCACTCACGGGTCTTCACAAAAAAGTCCAATCTTTATTGTAAATGCATCAATGTTTCGGTTCGTCTTGATAAAGGCTTGAACGAACAAAAACGTTTATGGAGTTGGAGCAGGCTCAATCCTCAGGAAATATGAACATGTCTGCTGCTTAATTAGCTGCTACCAGCTATACCCATGTAGCGCTGGTTTAAATCCTGCCGCTGTAGTTACTTGTTTCTGGCCACCAGGGGGAGACCAACGCAATGTAAACTGATACTGGACACTTTCGGACTACGTTTTCCTGCATGCTCTGGGGCAGGAACAGGAAGTGGGTGGGGAGAACCGAGAGACATCCGCAACCTCGTGCAGAGGAGAGCCAGTGCGCGCCAAGGGGTGATTAGAGCAAGACGCACGTGAGACAAGGAGCGATTGTGACCAGGCCAGAGCGCAGATGCTGCTTTGCAGAGCTGGAGATCGGCCGAAATCACTTGCCAGAAGACCTATTAACCTATCGGTGAGAAGTTTAAAAGATACAGAGCTGCAGAAGGACACCCGAGTTAGGAGACTGCGATGATCTAACGGGAGTGCAGGCGGTGAGCTGAGCATCTTGTGGCAGAAACGGACAAGCAAGACAAGCGGATCCGGTGGCACAGAGTCCCAGTCAAGTCGAGCGGAAATACGTCCTGGGTCGAGCAGAGCGCAGAGTATCTGGCGGATGGGTGAGAGCCCTTCCCGGCCACAGTGAAAATAATAAAGCACGCTGCAGTCTGTCTAAACCTACAGGGCCCCAAAGTGACTAGTCGAAGACACATTGAAATCATTCACTGGCCAGTTGAATCTAGTACCCGGGTACCAACACACGCAAACACGTACACCTTCTTGGGACACAGCCTGTACGGGGCTCACATTTCAGCAATGAAGGGGTTAAAATTTTTGCTTTTCCGCTGCGCGTTTCTCGCTTTACGAACTTCTGTAAATATATATGTATACCGTGCTGCTCTATATATCCCAGTTTATTTGAGATCAGTAAACTATATAAATTATAAAATCCACAACAGTGCTGGTGTATATTTATTCCCTAGTGCGGGGAGACTGACCCGAGGTTTAAATTCAGCGGCTCCTCCGGGAGTGAGCGCTACACCCACAGAAGTATTCATATATACTTGAAGTATCTAGGGCTCCTTTAGCGCCTCGCAGGGATGGTGAAGACTTCACTACGTGTACACAATTCCCACATACAAAAGTACTTGGTACTGGAAGCATGATGCTTTGATGCTCTTTAAACTATCTTGTTTTCAGTCTGTTCTATTACAGATCAATGTAGGTAAACTTCACTTAGGCAAGAAGACCAAGACCACCTCGTACCAAAACTCTTTGCAGTATGTTTTGTTGGTCTTTTATTTTTATACCCTTCTGTTTTATTTCCCTTCCCATAGCTATTGAAAATAAAATATGGGTTTCTCAATAAAGACATGCAGCTATTACTATTATAAATTGAATATTTAGTGATCGCTGCTTTGCATCAACACTATGGGAGGCTTGCTAATTTGCTATGGATCCCTATACATAAGATTTTTGCTTGTATTCCAAAACCATTCATCTAACTTACTTGGATCCCTGTTTACATATTACATTCCCAACAATCAATTATATGTACAAAAAAAGTATGTTCTAGTCAAAAATATTTATATGTGCTCATTCACCGGAGAGTAGAATATTAAATATAAACATGAGCTCTTGTAGTTTGCAGCGTGATGATTCATTTGTGTAGTCTCTATTTGCTGTTATGGATGCAGCATAAAATGTTAGCTCAACCTTGATTTAAAAAAACAAACATAGCTGCCAAGAAAAGGTCTCCTGACAGGTACCGCATATACATTTCCCCTCAATGTTTTTTTTCCCTATTTTATTACTGCGCTGTGCAATCATTATTAACATTGTAAATAGTTTTAGCATAATCCTATATTGGTTCCAGTCCTGAGCCCTATAGGTGTGCCGTTCCGGGCCGGCTCTTGGTTCTTGCCCTGCCATTCCTGCATACAGTCTAGGGTTTTCTTGTAACCATCGGCTCTCCTTTGTATCCACCTGTCTTAGCACTTAACCAATTCCCTATTTAAGGGTGTTGGTCCCATGGTGCTATGCTCTCTCGTTTGAGTCTTATGCTGTGTCTTTCTCTGCTGGTCCTCCTCTTGCCATGCATTGCCCACTGGTTTTATTATTTAGTTGGTTCCTTGTTGCCCTTGCCTTTGTGTTTATTTTTGTTCTATCCCTTGCTATAACCCTTCCTTCCCATGTGTGGATTATCTGTGTAATGACCTTGGCTATCCCTATAGACTACTGTGTTTTGACCCTCGCTGTGCTGACTATTCTGTGTATTGACCTTTGACTATCCCTCTTGACTATTCTCAGTGCCTGGACCCCTGTGGTGCTGTATTAAACCTGTGTGTTGACCTTGTATAATCCTTTTAACTATGTTTATGCTTTTACCTTTTGTGTTCCCATACTGATCTGTTTTCTCCCGAGACCCTGCACTGTCTCGTGTTTTATCTTTTTCTAGTTTAGATCTGGCCACTTAAAGGACCGGCCTCTCAGATCCGGGATTTCTTTATTTTGGGTTGCCTGTATACTGGGTCTCCACTCCAGACTGTGATATTACAATAGGGATGTGCTGTGTCTTTAGTCCTGTATATCTATAGACAATCCCTGCCCAGTCTAGCGGTGTCTTCACCTCATGGCTGCTATTCTTTCTGCCTGCATTTAGCCAGTGGTCTCTCCTGCTTTTTGGGCTTTTAACCCCATATATGGGTCCCCAGTTAGTTAAAAGTTATTATAAAATGCTAACAAGTTCTGTAGCGCTGTACAATGGGAAGGAGAATAACAAAAATACATACAGGTTCAACACACAGTACAGTAGGAGAGCAGACCCTGCTCAAGAGCTTACAATCTATCTCCATCTTCGCTCATGTTGTGTGTCCCCTGACAAGTACCCATGCTATGTTCAGTCTAAACAACTTGTATGGTGTTTGCATGTTGGATGATCTGACAAGTTTTATTGATGTATTCATTTTTTTAAGGAATGCCTGAAACCCTGCTTGTTCAACTGATTTCAAAATATTACTCCTTTTTCTGTAATTAAGATGAATTGTTAACATTCACTACAAAAGTAGCAAAATTAACATGTTTTCTGTTACACATATGAAAAGGAATCTAATATTACATTGTCTGCCACTAATGACCACTACTACAGTTATTTATAGAGCGCCAGCATGTTCAGCAGCGATGTACAGTTAGGACAGAATAAAAAATGTAATAAGTTTGACTCAGACTAATAGGAAAAGAATCCCTGCTCAAGTGGGCTGACAATCTAAGCCAAATAGTCACACAGAGGTAGGGGAAACAGGATTTAGAGAATGAGAAATAGTGGCAGGCAATGGGACATTATGGGAGACGGATCAGGATCGTTTCAATGGTAGGTGGTATTATGGAGTGAGCTATTAGGCTTCACTAAAGTAAGGCATTTTGTAGAGATGTCTTGGAAAACTGGGAGGCATGGGGTTAGTCAAAAGCTCCCCAAAGTAGGGCGTTGCATGGATTGAAGTAACTCAGAAAAGTCCCGAAGGGGATAGTGGGGGGTGTCAGTACAAGATAACAGATCAATGGCTGAGCAAAGTGACCAGGGTGGAACACACTTGCTAATAAAAGAGATGTAGGCAAGGGCACAGCTATGGAGAGCTTTGTATGTGAGGACCAGTATTTTGAATTGAATTCTAAAGGAAACAGAGCCAGAGAGGAAAGGGATGTGCGGTTCGAGGGGAAAGGGATGTGCGTTGCGAGGGGAAAGGGATGTGCGTTGCGAGGGGAAAGGGATGTGCGTTGCGAGGGGAAAGGGATGTGCGGTGCGAGGGGAAAGGATGTGCGGTGCGAGGGCAAAGGGATGTGCGGTGCGAGGGGAAGGGATGTGAGGTGCGAGGGGGGGGGGAAGGGATGTGAGGTGCGAGGGGGGGGGGAAGGGATGTGAGGTGCGAGGGGGGGAAAGGGATGTGAGGTGCGAGGGGGGGGAAAGGGATGTGAGGTGCGAGGGGAAAGGGATGTGAGGTGCGCCCTGCTGGTTTTAAGGAGGTATTTTTCCAGGGTAACATAGTCAGCCTTTCATGAGGTGTAATTCTTTTGTCTTCTATAATTGTTTATAAATCTATAATATTTAAAAGTGAAAATTTTGCTCGACGTGTCTGAGGCTGCTCATTTTCCAGTCATGTTATTAGTTACTGGCAGGTATGTTCCCTAATATGTTAATAAAAAGGTATGTAATAAGTAATCTATCCTATTAAATGAGGAATTCTTGAGTCTCTAAAGACTAGTTTACATTATCTCTTGAGAACCAAAAAAGCATGCAGAATTATGCTAATGTCAGTTCTTCAGGTGGGGGATCCGGTGTGTAATCTCACATTAGAAACTGTTACTGCTTATGAGTACTAAAATGATTGTGTTGCTTTGATAATTATAATAGATGGTGAATATTCCTAAAATGCCCTTTCTTTCCAAATTCACAGTGAAAATGAACTACCGTACAATTACCAGATCATCTGCTGTATTAAATTTGGCGTCAGAGGAGGTAAGGTTGCGATCCCTTTACATGTAAGCTGGACAGTTAGCTGAAATGTTATTCTGTCATCATCATCATCATCATGTAATATTAGCTCATTGTGACAAATGTCTTTTTTTTTTATGCTTGTTTTTTGTCTTGATTTGTGTTTCTGGACTGCTTGAATGCAGCTTTTCCTGTTTGTCTATGGTAAGCAGATTTATAGGCGCTGTCTTGCTCTCCTTGTATTTATAAACCTTGCCTATATTGATGCGCTTATGCTTTTCACGATAATGAAACTCTTGCAATCTGTATAGAGTTCACAGTCCAATCAGTCACTTCTAGCTCCCTAGAGGGCTATTTCTAACTATTTATTTCACACCTTTATTATTTTTAATGTCTTTTTTTATGGTTTTGGATTCTTCTTTTTCAAGTCTGGCTTATGCTTGGGAAACTAAAATATGCCCAAAGTGGTGTAAGCCTCCCATGATACAGACGTGAGCCAAGTGGAGGCGAATTTCTCATGGTCTCAACATGTGATATGGGTTTAATGTGACAGGAAGAGAGGCGTTTCCAGGCCTGCTGTCACACAATAGGTTAATATTTATTACTGAATCCAAGCCAGAAATATCAGCTAATAAATCCACATCATTAGTGGGGCGACAGCCCCTTAAATCTGCTTTAGCACCTGGTTTCTCCCAAGCAGGTTCTTACTCCAGCCCAAGGTCAAACATTTGGGAGCATAAATCTCCATGTTGAAACACGCTTCCTGTAGTAGTTATGAGCACAAAGATATGGGGAGTGGAGGAAAGAGTCATTATTGGTTCTTTTTTTTTTTTTGTGAGCGGGGATAAAAAAAAAATCATATTTCACATTTCGGAATGGCACTGACTTATGTTAAACAAAGATAATTTTCTCTCAAGTCTAGCTGAACATCCCATATATTTGTGACTATATCAGAAGGTAATCCTTCAACAGATCACTTCTTCAGCTGTTGGACAACAGTCCAATTAGGACTAATGATTTGTTTGTCCATGAGGTCCATGGTAATTCTTTCATTGTAGATTTGCAGTTATCTTCTTTAAATGAGAAGCAGAGAGGTTTGTGAGGATCCTGGGAACAAGCCATGGCACTAGTGGTCTGCTTTACGGTGGGGCCCGCTCTGGTCTCACAAGGTTTTAGCTCGATTGTGCCATTACAGGGACAACTGCTCCCTATGCAATCACTCAGTAAGGGTGAGAGGTGCAGCAACCCCCGACGATCGTTTCGGCCTTGTTAGGCCTCGTCAGCGGATTCCCTCTAGGCACATCGAGCAAAGGGTCCACGTCTGTTTCTCACTTTAAGTCTGCAGGGTAATCCAGAAGTGGCCCCCTTGCTCGATGTGCCTAGAGGGTGTCAGCTATAGCCTCCTGGCCTAACAAGGCCGACACGATTGTAGGGGGTTGCTGCACCTCTCATGCAGGGATGACTTCCTTGGCATTTCATTACTGGCCGCCCTTCCTGGGTGTAGCGTCTAATTTGCATATGGAGCAGTTGTCCCTGTAATGGCACAATCGAGGAAAAAAAACCTTCTGAGACCTGAGCGGGCCCCCACCGTAGAGCAGACCACTAGTGCCACTGCTTGTCCTCACAAACCTCTCTGTTTCTTCTTTAAATACAGCATCCTTCATCAAATCCAAAAGTAGAAAAAGCTTTTGCTGGTCACTGTGGTGGGGGGAGCACTGATGGAATAGAGTCTTACAACGTAGGTTTTGAACCGTCAGGGCAAATGGCAACCTCATTACCACCCCCCCCCAAAAAAAAAAAAAAACTTTCATTGAAAGATGGGGGTGGGGTATGTTTTCCCAATTTTGTGCGGGTTTTAAGATTGAGAGAAGTTATATTTAAAAAAAAAAAAAAGAGTAGACCAAGACTTGTTCCAGTCATTACAACTATAAAAAAAATCTTTGCTTGTAATGCTTAACATTCGTTTTCTGTCTTATGGACTTCAGGATTGGATACCGGCAGCTCGTTTGTTGGGTTTCATTCCAGTAAAGCGCACCTGTATCAGTCCGGTACAATTTGGCTGTACTATCCGATCAGGAGGATGAAAATGTTAGTAGTCTTAACAATCCATGTGATATCTGATATATTGATGTCTCCGTTGGTACTTAACCAGTTCCAGCGCTGGTCACCACCATGTTTCCTTTTCTATGGGTGTAGCTTTCTCAAGGCGGTTGTGCAGCAATGCGAGATTAGCCCTCTTTGGTGACTTTGGCACGCTGCAGTCAGTCGTGTGCACCGAGTGAACCGAAGGCCATTCTGTAGAATGGTTCTTGGATCAACGGTCACTCGCTCCTTTTTGGCATGCCAAGTGAAAGTGAATGACCGCTAAGCTTTGACAGGGAATTACCCAATTATTTCAACGGTTTTATGAAATCATGCAGACACGTATTTTAACACGTAACTCCCTATAAAATGATCCCAACTTCCGATCAGCATGACCGGTGTTCTCTTTGGTTTGCGTTTGCTTATTGTTACTAAATATCTGTATTGTAAAATGTAATATTCTGTTTTTGTTGCTTTGCACATGCTCATCATCTTAAAGCTCTGCATTATTTTAATATAATTTTTATCTATTATTTTATCTTAGAATGCTATAAATTTCTTCCATTTTCAGGTATTTATAAAGCACCAACGTATTTGTAAGGTCTACAAAATGTAGTGAATACCATAGATATGCGCAGCCCTTATTTTAAGGTTTATATTTATTGCTTACAAACTGTAAATAATTAGAAAGTGTTAAAAGAACGCTTTTCAGTGTGGTCGCTCAATATTATGGGTGGTCACCCTACCTCGAGCTCGCTCTCTCTCCCAATTCACCCATCCAAGAGCAGGGGCTTAGTGCCACCCAGAAACGGAGTGGCTGAGCTCTGCTTCTGGAGCTTTGGGAACCAAGTCCCACCCTACGTTAAGAGTCACTGGACTGTCTGCAGCTTCCAGTCTCCTTGCAATCAAGTTGCTGCTAGGGGCAGCATATCCTATCCAACAGGGCTCAGAGGGTGTACTGAATTTAGGAGAGTTTTTTTTAAAGAGAATTAAAAGGCTAAAGATGGAAGAGGGGGTGCAGAGGGTCCAGTGTTTAACCCCCTTTGTATCCTCCTCCTCCTGTTTCAACTTCATAAGGGGTTATTCAAAGAGATCTGAATGGCTGCCGAAAGGTAACCCAACGCTGAAAATCAGCGTTCGGTTACCTTTCTTGGCCATTCGGCTATTCAGAGAGCAGGCAATTCGCCAAATTTTGGCGAATTGCCTGCACATACGGTATCTGTTCAAGGGCAGTGAAATCCACATAGAGAAGCAATGCTTCGTCTATTCCGAGAACAAAAACCAGCAGTGAAAAGTTGCTGAATTGCCCTGCCATTCGGTTGCTTTATGTGGCAGATTTATTCAGGAGAATCCCATAGGCTTCAATGTTAAAAATATTCCCATTTTAATTCAATATCTAATAAACCGTTTATTATAATATTCTGCAGTAAAAAGTCTCTTTATTTACAGATTTTTTTTAGGATCTTTTCAGCATTTTTCGGGATTTTGTTTGCAAATTTTTTTTAATTTTTTTAAATGTTTTTTTCTTTTTTCCGTAACAGCCCTTTTTATTATCATTCATTGGATTTCATATGTAAATTTTAGTCCTTTTCGCTCATTAGTTTCTTTGTAAACAGCGTTTCACTTTTCAAACATTCAAGCGTACTGTTTTTTGTTTTTTTCACTCCATTCGTCTGCGGTGTCAGGTTTTTCCGGCGGCCGCTCTGCATTCTAATCGGCTCCTGCTCGGGTTTCTCCGGCGTGTTCGGCGGGGTTAATCCAGATGTTTTTGCGGGTTTTGGTGTGCATTCGCCTGGGTTTTGCTGTGAGTGTTCAGCAGGTTTTCGGCAGCTTTTCCCTGCACTACGACGGCCCTGTGGTGCTTGCTGAATACACCGCAGGGTCGCCGAAATGGGATCGCCGAATTGAAGAGAACGAAAAGTCACCGAACGTGCGGTGACTTTTCGATTCTCTTTGAATAACCCTGTTTAGTATATTTTGTTGTTTTTTTGTGAACCAGATAAGTCACAAAACGTCTAGATGTGAACATAGAACAGTGTTTCCCAAACCGGTCCTCGGGTCCTGCTGACACACCCGGTTTGACAGATATCTGAAGCACAGCACAGGTGAAGTAATTTGCTTCTCGGTGATTGCAGGATTCAGTCTGCATTTTCCCAAGGTGATCTGCAACATCTGGCCTGGTTGAGGGTCCCGAGGAGAGGTTTGGGAAACCCTGACCTAGAAGGTCGAAAGCCAAACAGCCGTTCATTCACCTATGGGTGAATATAGTCTCTACATTTGTGATTTTTAGTGACGGCAATAATCAATGTCAGATTAGTGGTGTGCGTTCTGACAACTTCTGTATTTGAGTTTCATATGACAGGTGTCCGGCTCTGGTCAAAAAAAGAAAGCCCTGTTTTTTGAGAATCTGCACAAATGTGATGTTGTAGAGCCATGACCGTTCTCTGTAGACTCTGGTTGGCATTGGTGCAGGAACTCCTCGCTCTGTCCAGAATTACTCCATTAGCAGCTGCTCTGTGTCTGACCTCAGAATATGGCCAAACTGTTTCCATCTGACTATCCTTTCTTGGCACTGTAGCACTGTCCCATTCTCACGCTCTAGGCAGGGTTTGGAAAACTCTTTTTGTTAAAATAGCACTTTACAGCATCGTAAACGCCATAAGTGTTGGCATACAGCATTGCATGCTCGTTTTTTCCCCTGCTTCTACAATGCTTTTCTGCATCCATATTGTTCTTTCTTAATGCTGACAGCACCACTGATGCAGTCTAGCACATGTGGAAAGTACAGCTCCTCTGAAGCCGTGAAACGGTTACAAATAATTACGTTGACTCTATTTTTCCACATCAGTAAGGGCCAGCCTTGTCCAAACCAAAACGGCTGTCTTTTCACTTAAAAAAACAATTGACCCTTGTACATCCAAGAGAAGTAGAAGATGAAGCCAAACGTTTTCTCCAAGACCGTTTCCAAGTTTCACAGCTCTGTACAGTAACCACGTCTATTCCGTCCAGCAAAACGAAGTTCCTCCAAGTTAGGATTAGCATTTTTTTCTCTCTCCGATACGCAAGGTTCTTAAAAGTTCCAATTAGAAAAATATGTTATGTGGTTCTTTCCTTAATAAAGGAGCTTAAAAAATTTAATCTTTTGAAGTTTTTTTTTTAAAAAAAATTCCCCATGTAGCAGCCCTGATAGGAATTCACTACACGACTAATGTAGTTCATTAAGAGAGAAGCAGGAATGTCAACTCTGTTCTAGACCATTTTAGCCATGGAAGCGAACCAAACTGTATTCTCTAATGTTCTAGCTATGAATGAGAACCTGGATATATATTGTGTTTAATGCAAACGTACAAGGATGGGTATTGTATACACTTCTATCTATTAAAGGGACCTCAGATGTGTATTCTGTAATGTTCTAGCTGTAAATGAAAACCCTTATCTATATGGTGTAGCGTTCTAGCTACACCCAGAAAACGGATCATGTCATGTTCCACCTATGGGGGGGGGGGTACGTATTGTGTAATATGTAATTTATTTTCTATGAAAGCAAACCAGGCCTTGTATTGTTCTACTCGTGGTAGGGAACATATTTAGATTCTCCGAAGGTCTAACCCTAGCAGAAAATCACATTTACTAATCCATGAAGATAAGCATATCATGGATTTCGCAGTGAATGAAAAGTAGGCTATATGTTCTTCGATCCTGCAAAAAAAAAAAAACAGGCTGTTTATAGGGATGCACCGATACTTTTTAAAAGTACTCACCGATACCGATTACCGATACTTTTCTTTAATGTCATGTGATGCTTTCCAATAAGTACAGACCATATAAAAATGCCCCCAGCTCACATGTATATATCCCCCCAAGATATATATATATATATATATTATATATTATATATATATATATATATATATTCATACTGCCCCAGCTCATGGATTTGCCCCAGCTCACACATGGATATGCCCCAGCTCCACATGGATATGCCCCAGCTCACACATGGATATGCCCCAGCTCACACATGGATATGCCCCAGCTCACACATGGATATGCCCCAGCTCACACATGGATATGCCCCAGCTCACACATGGATATGCCCCAGCTCACACATGGATATGCCCCAGCTCACACATGGATATGCCCCAGCTCACACATGGATATTGCCCCAGCTCACACATGGATATGCCCCAGCTCACACATGGATATTGCCCCAGCTCACACATGGATATGCCCCAGCTCACACATGGATATGCCCCAGCTCACACATGGATTTGCCCCAGCTCACACATGGATATTGCCCCCAGCTCACACATAGGTATCCCCCCCAGCTCACACATAGGTATGCCCCCCCAGCTCACACATGGGTATGCCCTCCCCAGCTCACACATGGGTATGCCCTCCCCAGCTCACACATGGGTATGCCCTCCCCAGCTCACACATGGGTATGCCCTCCCCAGCTCACACATGGGTATGCCCTCCCCAGCTCACACATGGGTATGCCCCCCCAGCTCACACATGGGTATGCTCCCCCAGCTCACACATGGGTATGCCCCCCCCAGCTCACACATGGGTATGCCCCCCCAGCTCACACATGGGTATGCCCCCCAGCTCACACATGGGTATGCCCCCCAGCTCACACATGGGTATGCCCCCCAGCTCACACATGGGTATGCCCCCCAGCTCACACATGGGTATGCCCCCCAGCTCGCACACGGGTATTGCCCCATGCCCCAGCTCATGGATATGCCCCCCCAGCTCACACATGGGTATGCCCCCCCAGCTCACACATGGGTATGCCCCCCCCCCAGCTCACACACGGGTATTGCCCCAGCTCATGGATATGCCCCCCAGCTCACACATGGGCGTCGCTAAAGGAAGGTAAGTATAAACACAGCAGCTGCAGGGCCTGTCCGAATGCTGATAGAGCATTCGGACAGGCCCATCAGCATTCGGACAGGCCCTGCAGCTGCTCACTGTGTTTATACTTACCTTCCTTTAGCGACGCCGGGAAAGTTTCCGCGCGCGCTCATTGGAAGGGCCCCAGCCGCGATCACATGGTCCCACGTGGTCACGGCTGGGGTCCTTCCAAGGAGCGCGCGCGCGGAGACATTCCCGGCGGTGCCCAGGAAGGTAAGTATCGCAGAGAGCTCCAGGGGCGGCTGTCCGAATGCCGATAGAGCATTCGGACAGCCGCCGCAGCACCTCGGATGCCGGCAAGCCGGCTCAATGCCGGCCTCCGGTATCGGGAAAAATATCGAGGGGTACTACACGAGTACCAAGTACTCCTGCAGTACCCAGTATCGGCCCCGATACCGATACTAGTATCGGTATAACCCTAGCTGTTTATTCATCAACAGCTTGTATGTTCTGCACGATATTCATTTTTATGTTTTGGGAAACTATAGGGGTTATTGCATTGGAAATTTTCGTCCAGTAGTTTGTTTTTTTGCTAACGGCACTTAAATATTTGAAAAGTTTCAATAATTTTTTTATTTTTTTATTTTATTACCCTGTTGGTCGGCAGAGCGTCAATTTTTTCTCTTCTTCTGGATGTGTTTGGCGGCTTATCGGATCCGATAATGTTTGCAGCAGCTTTTCCCTGCACTTCATGGGCCCTGCGGTGAATGCTGAATTCACCGCAGGGTCAAGGAATTTGATTACCCGAAGTGCGGGGAACGAAAGGGCACCGAAATCCCAGTGCTCTTTAACCCTGTGTATGTTCTATTTAGTTATCCAAGCTGGTCCTGCGTAAAGCTGCTTAGCTTACATGCCTAAATTACACTTGTCAGCTTGGGCATATGTTATTGCAGGCAACCACAGGTACTTCCACTAAAGAGCCCTATGTTCCCCTACAAAAGGTGGGAGCTCCCAAGATGCTGTGCTTCAGCATAGTCAGGACATGGTGTATGTTACTTCTGAAGTCTTTCCCTGAGTGTCAACCCTTCCTCCTGCTCCCCAAGCCTTGGCCATGTTCCCTCTGTCTCCTGTGAGTGATTCTTGTGTTACCCTCTGTGTTTTGTTCCTTTTGTGTCCTGTCTCCAGTTCACCATACCTCTGTCTCTTTCCCTACCATTTCCTTAGGCTAGGGTCAGACGAAAGCATTTTTCCCCGCGAACGTAAAAAAGTGCGTCCGAACGCATTGACATATTTTTTCACGGAGTGCGCAAAAACGGTCAGACGACGCGCATTTTCGGGCGTGATTTTGTACGGATCGTCAATAATACTCTTTTTGCGTCTGGACGTTATGTAGGCTGGACATTAGCAGCGTCTGACATCTCCTAATCACACACACACACACGCCGCTATGCCGCAGCTGCGCACTCAGTACGTCAGTACTAGCGGTTCAGCGTTCTCAGAAAAATGCGTTCAAATTCCACTTGCGTTGCACGGCCAGACTTTCGTGCGGCCGTATATCGTATATTGGCCGTCATTGCCCGTCATCTGCTGCTAGTACGGCCGTAATTATGTGCGCCAGAACGCACGTTAAAAGTGCGCTGGTCTGACCCCAGCCTAAGTCAGCCTTTTCCCCACCTATACTTCACTCCAGTACCCTTCCTGCCATTCTGCTATTCTTTCCATTATTCCAATGAACCCCCATTGGGTCTCCATTCAGTTGTCTGCCTGTTGTATCACTGCATTCTGGGCTCATCCCCGGCTGTGTGCTCTGTAGTACTTGGTTATGTAAAAAGATAAGGCTCTGTGTATTGAAGTGTTCCAATTTGAGTGAAGCCATAAACTGTGTTCTTGGAATTAAACATAGAACAGAAAGAGCGGGGGTCGCACCTATTCCCGGGGAATAGGCACGGCCCGCTCTATGTATATTTGATTGTACCTCCAGCCAGGTCATCTTTGCACCATATTCTGTTCCGTGGCTTTGTTTTTTGATCCCCTGGTGGATTTGTTTCTGGGAGAGTATAAATGAAAGCCGACCAGTCTTTACTCATGACTGAAAAGCAGCGTGAGCATATATGGTTCGCTACACAGCAGCCTGTGGTTTCATTGGTTAGGAGTCGCCTTCACTAGAAGTGCCTTGACGTTCGGCAGGTGAGCTTACACTCCAATGGCCATTGCAGTAAACCAAAGCCTCTAATTGTGTTGTTTCACACGGTGTTATAGGAATAAGCGCAGATGACACTTTTTTTTCTTGGAATTAAAGCCAAATACTGCATTACTTTTAATGTTGTAACTTTGTAGTTGCCATATTTTTATAGGGTTTCTGTTTTAGGCGAGCTGTGCATCGTTTAGGCTAATGTCAGCCGAACTCAGTCAGCGCGCACTCTGCGTGTGTGCACAACGGACAGACGTACTGACGGAAGATACTGTTGACACCACACGGTCCGTGGTTTTCTGACGTACGTAGAAAAAAAAGAACTATGGGAAATAAAATTAATATGAAAAATGCTAACAATTTGAAAAGGATATGAAAAGCCATTGTGTGCGTCAAGGTGCTGGCGTCGTAAATGCGCTGCGTCTGACATCTCATCACTCACACAGAACGCTACGAGGACGTGGCGCACTCTCTGCGTCCATCTAGCGGTTTTACGTTCTTGCCTAACTTGCGTCCATTTGCCACGTGCGTTGTGCATGCGCCGTTCGGTGCGGGCGTACTTCGTGTGTGGGTCTCTATTGCTCATGATTCTATGCTACGACGGACGTTGAACTGTGTTCGTCTGACGCCGGCCCTAGTGTTCTTTCTCTGAGATAGTATTGGGGTTATGGCTCCACCATATGCTGTCCACCAGCGATATTTTGGTCATATGGGGAGGGGTGGATTTTAAACCCCAACAAAGTTTGGAAAGAAGCAGGGTCTGTATGACTATTTACAATCTAAACCTGTAATATTGTGACCCAGAGACCGTTTAGAAGGATGCTGGCCTTTCTAGCATTATCATAATCTAACTGGGGAGGGGGACACCCTGTTAATTCCACGATGTTCTAGGCTTGGGTGGAAAAGTAACTGCATCCTGTGTAATACTTTATCCCAGGTGGATATATATATATATATTTCTGTCTGGGTGATTTTGTAATATTTTGGCCCTAGGAGAGAAGCAGGGGCTGTGTTTTCTGTTTTGTTTTAATCCAGGCGGTGTTGCTGGCTGCAGGGGTTGCTTTTCTGGGTCCTATTTCTGTCCTGTTTGTAAATTAAAGTTCATAGTTTTTTTTAGAGCACAGTTAGACACAAATCAAAAACAGACTGATCTGCCCAAAGGAACACATGCTGTTGGCAGGTTATTTAATTCCCCGGAGAAACTTTAGCTTTCACCCACTAATGAATTCTAAGAGATTGCTCAAAAAAAAATGCACGGAGTGGATTTAGCCCTGCAGCATTTCCAAATTATTTAAAAAAAAAAAAAAAAACCCTGGTTTACGATCTGCATTGTACTTTTCCTTAATTATTTATGGCATATTTGAGATTGAAGTGAGCCATGTGCTTGTGAAATTAAAATTGCTTATGTGTGAGAATCAGGAATGCAGCTCAACAAAACATGAGACTTTGATTTCTATCGTGGATTTCTGTCAGGCGTCACCCGTGCTTCTGGAAAATGTCACCTATGATGGGGAAGTTATCCAATCAGAATAGGACTTTTAGTGACAGCCTCAACCTGCTTGTTTGGTACGTAAAGACACTAGCGATTTTGGTATATTGTATATGCTGTGTGTTCGTCTAGAATCTTCATTTTTTTTTTCCCCCCCCCCTTTACTGCACCCACCACACACATCATCCATTTTTATTTTTAGGACAGGTGGGCTTATCTATATATTCAATATATATCTATGTCAAGGATTCAGGTGCACACACAGAGTCTGATAGAAATAACATTGCATAGGATCGTTTCAGTCCTAGCCGGGACTTTCCTTAGGATAATAGAAACATAGAAAATGTCGGCAACTAAAAACCTTTTTGGCCCATCTAGTCTGCCCAATTACATGGATACTTAACCTGGATTTATCTTTTGTTTAGGATAGCCTTATGCCTATCCCATGCTTGCTTAAATTCAATTACTGTTTTGGCCTCTACCACTTCAACTGGAAGGCTGTTCCATGTATCCACCACCCTCTCAGTAAAATAATGCTTCCTGATGTTACTTTTAAACCTTTGCCCCTCTAATCTAAGACTATGTCCTCTTGTTTTGCTACTTTGTCTCCTTTTAATGCACAAAAACCTATATATACACACCCCATTCAACCCCCCCCCCCCCCGGTGCACGATGCTCGTCCTGGCTGGGACTAAAACATTGATCCTATGCAATAAAATTTATTTTTTATTTTTCAGTCTGTGTGTGCCTGAATCCTTGATATTTACACAGTTTGCAGTCAGGTGGAGCACCAGAGCAAGAACATTTTGTTACGTGTGTGTGTGGTGTGTGTTTTCTCTTGGACTTCATTATATAGAATATATATAACTCTTCTCCTTTATTATGAAACAAGGGAAAAACACTTTTTTCAGTTTTGGCAGTGATCGTGTGCGCAGAATTAGTAATTGATAATAAGCGCATCTTTTTTCACTGATGGAGTACATCCTATGATCTAGGATTTCAATCTATTTTGCTAGCTATTTTTGAGAGCGGAAGGGGCAGTTACACTGCACATTGACTGCTGTGATTGGTTAGAAAAATGACTGTGCTGGCACTTTGCTGCTACTGTTAACCAGTCACCCAGCAACAGCATTAATAAGGGTGATGGCCACTCCTGTGGCTGCACGGCAGGTTGATGCAACATGACGGAATTATTCTATTATGGGTCCTTAACTGTAGGACAACCGTAATGGGATAATTCTGATAGTCGACAGGAAGGGGGTTGATTTTGAACGTTACCTATATCTCTTACTTTTAGTGAGTTACTCCTATTCAGGAGAGTCCATGGACTTTTCTCTTCTTAGCTAATCACTTGTGCTTTACTCCCTTGCAAGTCCCTGCGCGGACTCCTGATTTTGCTGTGCACTGCAGTTCGACAGACGTAGTGACTTGCATAGTAGATCCCCACATAGGGAGTAGCTAGTTTAGTAAAGTCCATGTGTTTGTGTCGGGCCTGAAAGGACCACTAATTCTTCTTTTTAAATAGAAATAACTTGCTGGCGGTAGGAAATCTATAAAGGCTTTATTTAGGAAAATGCATTTGTCAACAAAACTGGTATCACATTTTCCCCCTCATTGCATATATAGCCCCAACACGAATTTCATTATATGAATCATCTCACAACATAGCGTTTGTAACTTTTCTGTAGCCTATTTTCTGCTTTTATGGACTACAGGTTAAATAAATTTATTTGCATCAAGTGTAGAGTATACGCGTGTGGGTATGCACATGTGATATAGCCTACGTCACTGCCTCAGGCAGCGTATGCCATGAACTTCAACATTAATGTTTTGTGTGTTTGTTTTTGTTTGTGTCACCATAATTTAGTTTGGCTCCTGCAAATAAATGTAAACATCCACCAGAGGGCGATGTTGTGGAGGGTTGCCATCTGCTCCCGCCTGCAGGTGTGATGATGGCTCAAGACCAGAGATTGTTTACAGGAGTGTGTGGGTATTAGGAGTGTTGGCAAATTCTCACCAACTGCAACCAGATCCAGCACATGTCCACTGCTATGAACTTACAAGGCATGTAAACGGTGTGTATTTGTCTGTAATAAATGAGATGTCATGAAATACGAGAGAAATCTCAATGTATCCTTCCTGGTAAAATCCTTTCTCCAAAAAAAAAAAAAAAATATTCAGCAGTTACTCCACCAGTTTATACATGCGATCCTTCTAACTAGAGTGTTGGGAATCTGTTTTCCGTTTAGAAAGTGCGTTTGTGTATGTATGCATGTATACAAACAGGGTTATTCAGAGGAAGGTGAAAACCAGGAGAATGACATTAGAAAAGAACAATCTAGAACCAGGGGTCAGCAACCTTGGTTCCCAAAACATCAGGGAGCCAAGGTTGCTGACCCCTGATTTTCTAGACCAAATAGCCAATTTGGAAACTGAGCTAAATGGGAGAATTTTTCTGGTTTGGCTATTTTGACCTAGAATTTTCACTTCTCCAGTCATTCTCCTGGTTTTCACTGCTCTCTGAATAACCCCCATAGTAGTTCAGGCAATTATTATGCTATACAGTGAATCTTGACATCTGGTAACATGGAAGTAACTGAAAGAGATATTAGACATTGTGATGTCATTGCACATTAGATTTCTGCACTGTATCTCCTCTGCTGTCACAATGTAACCCTAATGTTTGTTTTCGAAGTAGTGACAGCTGTGTGATCTCTGGTACGTTTTACAAGCACTTTGTAGCAGTTGTAGCCCTGCAGCCGCCAGCTGCCTAGATCATTGTGTGCAGTGTTTGGAACACGCGGATCTGTGCACTGCACAGCGTGATACTCCTGCTGATGTTTGAATGACAGTTTATTTCAATGATCAGCGTGAGTAGCTATCAAACCACCGGAAACTCTTTAAATCTGCAGACCTTGAACAGACAACCAAGCAATAAAAAGGTGTGTATTTTTCCTTTTTTTAGTTCTTAAATGCAAAACGTATGCCGGAGTAGGTCTCTCTGTTTAGAAAGCAAATGCAAAATGTCTTTATCTGAAATAAACAGTGCCTTGCAAAAAAAAATACTGTCTACTTTATGTTACTTAGGCTAAGGTCAGACGAAAGCATTTTTAACGTGCGTTTAACCGCACAAAATCACGGCCGTGCTAGCAGCAAATGACGTCCAATGCCGGGTAACATACGAAGAACGGCCGCACGAAAGTTCGTCCGCGCAACGCAAGTGGCAAACAAACGCATTTTTTCTAGAACGTCAAACCGCTAGTACTGACGTACAGAGTGTGCTGCGTCCGCATAGCGGCGTGTTTGCGTGATTGGGAGACGTCAGACGCTGCACACGTCCGGCCAACATAACGTCCAGACGCAAAAAGGGTTTTATTGATGATCCGTACAAAATCACGGACGAAAATGCGCATCGTATGACCGCTATCGTGTATTCCGTGAAAAAATACGTCCATTCGTTCGAACGCACTTTTTCACGGACAACGCGAAAAATGCGTTAGTCTGACCCTAGCCTAAAACCCCAAGGAATACTTTTTATACTACTGGTGCACAGTATGTCTTTGAATCCACCTGCTATTAATAAATTATTTTAAAATAATGCATACATTAAATACTTGGGATATACATATAGGATAAAAAGGCACCAAATGGTAATATTGGTAAACAGAGCAGGTTTTGACATCCATGCAAATTGTACATTTTTATTTGCTTTTGGTTGTTTCTTTAATCTTCATACATTAATGCAGATAGGAGATATAAATCGAAGGCTATGCTAAAAAATAAGTTGTATCTTTTTAAGGGCATTACTATATTTGTAAGTCTGCGTACCTGTTTGTAGGCATCCAATAGGAAGCTGTTCCAGACGCAGCGCATCCCTTCGGGGGTGAGCATCCTCCGCCATTGACTCTGGCTGGATTTGGATCGGTTCAGTTGCAGCAGCACGTGTTTTACCAACACAACAGAGTCATAGAGAGCCAGGAAGAGGCAGTTAGAGAAGAACCCCGGCAAAATCTGAAGTGTGATCAACAAGTCCACGCTCAGGAGCCTCATGGTGACCACACAGGACCCCCCCTCTCAACCTACAAAGCTACCTGCCTCAAGCCCCCTCATTAACCCCCGAGAAACACAGGAGTTAAAAAAAAATAATAATAAAATGAATTGTACTCTGCTTTTGTTTTCTAGCACCAAAGTAGTGGGACTGCAAGGTGCTAAAATCAGGCTTCAATTCTGTTTTCAAAACAAAAACAGGTGTCTGCCGTATAGTCCTGGCTCCTGCTGAGAGGTGCTGGGCTGAATGCAGCTGATCTGGAGATTTCAAAAGTTCAGCTCATTTCATTTATTGGAAGTTAGGTGTGGGGGGGGGAGTTTCTGTAAGTCTAGAAATTCGAGGTGAATTCAACTCTTTCCTCTCTCTTTCCTCTCTCTCTTTTCCTCTTTCCTCTCTCTCTCTTTCCTCTCTCTCTTTCCTCTCTCTCTTTCCTCTCTCTCTTTCCTCTCTCTCTTTCCTCTCTCTTTCCTCTCTCTTTCCTCTCTCTCTTTCCTCTCTCTTTCTTCTCTCTTTCCTCTCTTTCCTCTCTCTCTTTCCTCTCTCTCTTTCCTCTCTCTCTCCCTTTCTTCTCTCTCTCTCTTTCCTCCCTCTCTCTTTCCTCCCTCTGTCTCTTTTGCTATCTCTTTATGTCCTGAGATTTTCCCGCTTTCTCCCTCCCTTGCTGTAGCCCTTTTATACAGTCCCAGGCTAATTGCTGCAATAAGAGAAATGAAAAACCCTAATCTTGCTTGTGATCTGTTCTTTGACGTCAGGCATTACTTTGGCTGGGGATGCTCTGAATAGGGAAAGGAGCTGCTTAAAAACTTTCAAGGCGGGACTTTGTTATTAAAGGAGAGGATAAAACGGTAACCCCTCCCTCCATGCATCTTCCAGCCTCCTCACTACCCTCAGGCAGCTAAGAATCGTCACCTGACTGTGCTGGAGAAAGAGAAAAGTTCATAGTGAAATCAGAATTTGTTGGTGTTTTGTTTTCTTTTTCTCCCTTGAACTAGTATCAAGTCATACTAAGCAAACAGACGTTACTTCTGGACGAGCAATGTTATGCCATGTTACATAGTGATCTTTTCTATGCCAACAGGTGCATTTTCCTGTACAGACACGACTTGCTGACAAGTTTTTATATGATTTATATAGGTGGCAGGTACAGAGTTGTCTAACCCCTGACCTGATGATGATCTTTCAATGTGTGTCAGGTTCTCATACCTTTCAACATGGGTTGCAAAAAGTCACCTTCCCAATGTTACAGAATTTCACAGTGCAACAAAGTAGGCATGAGTCATATTTACATCACAAATTGGTTTAATAACCTGGCATGGCAGCCAGGATTTGTTCCAGATATTTTACACACAGGGAGTTAATAAAAACAAAAAATTCTAGGAAATCAAATAAGTAATGAAAGTAATTGGGAAATAATGGATGTACTTAAACAATCACATGGAATGATGAGAACACAAGTGAATACAGCATTAAAGTGCTTGTTTTATTATATTGCAATAATTATGACAAGCAATGTGGCTCCAGTGAAGAAAAAATATAGGGATTTGAGAGTCCCAATAAATTCTATACATTAAGGCTAAGGTCAGACGAAAGCAGTTTTAACGTGCGTTTAGCCGCACGAAATCACGGCCGTGCTAGCAGCAAATGACGTCCAATGCCGGGGAACATACGACGAACGGCCGCACGAAAGTTCGTCTGCGTAGCGCAAGTGGCAAACGAATGCTTTTTTTCGAGAACGTCAAACCGCTACTACTGCCGTACAGAGTGCGCTGCGGCCGCATAGCGGCGTGTTTGCGTGATTGGGAGACGTCAGACGCTGCACACGTCCGGCCAACATAACGTCCAGATGCAAAAAGTGTTTTATTGATGATCCGTACAAAATCACGGACGAAAATGCGCATCGTATGACCGCTATCGCGTATTCCGTGAAAAAATACGTCCATTCGTTCGAACGCACTTTTTCACGGACAACGTGAAAAATGCGTTCGTCTGACCCTAGCCTAAACCTAGCTGCCTGTTATAGCTGAAAACGGTTCCTGAAAGCAGCAATATAATTGTGACCATTAACCCAACGTTTCATCAGTAAAGCCTTCTTCACATATAGAAAGCTAACGGAGGACCTAAAAACCCGATTGAAAGGTAATAACAGAGATTTTCACTTGACACATTTATCATGCTGGGATTTGCTATCCCATGTTCTGTGTTTTTATACAGTGTATTTGTTAGATTGCCAGATCTGGTTGTTTTAATCTGTGTCAAGACTATTAATGGGACTATGGGCATTTCAAATTGTCAATTAAGATTGCGAAAATGTAAATGTACTGGAGAGGTGTTTGGCATCTTCTAAATATTAAACTATGTATACAAACGAGTGCGTAACCTAGCGCTTAACAGTCTAACCTATATTATAATAGTGCTGAAATGAAGATGTGGGGGGGGGCATGCGGCCTACAAGCCACAAGCAAGTGCAAAACCTTCAGTTAAATGCATTTGTGATAACCAGAACACGTATACAAATGGTGCAATGGAAACCATAAGAAAAACATGTGATCACTACAATCAACGATGCACATGTAGGTGTAATCTGTCAACTACAGACTACAGAAGGAGAACCGACTTTGTAGTTGACGTTGTAAGACATCAGAGTGGTTACATTCAACATTTCAGTTGCTGACATGTTAATGCCAAAGCCTCTTAGTTCACCATCCATCACAAAGCCCTCCACAACCTGGTACAAACCTTCAAGGTCTGGGACCATGAACAAGAGGTCATCATCGTTAGACAACACCTTTTTCTCAGAACACCCACCCCACAGAATAACAGAGGGGAGAAATTTAATTCTGAAGTGTTAATCGCATATGACATAATCCGTTCTATATGGATAAGTCAGTCAATTGGGCAAACCCTCTCTGAAGAAACAGAAATGTTTCTTTTGGAAATATTTAAGGATCTCCCATGAAGAGAGGGGACAGGGTTAGAAGAAACTTCAGGTTGTGGTTCTAACTAGACTCCAACATATGAAATCCAAAGAAGTGGTCCTGCTCTGTGTGTCTTACTTGCAAGGAGGGCTGTACATCCTGCAAGGTGGAGGGATTGGAGACAAATGGCAGAAGACGTGCTGGTGGGGTTTAATGAGTATGTAAGCTGAAACTGATCCCAGATCCTCAAGGTTGAACCCTCTGTAGGGTCTAGGTGAGGCCAGGACCGCAAATCCATGTTAACACCAAAATGACCATAAAGGCAATGCAACCGGGCCTGCCTTCAAGCCATCATTTGTCAAAAATGCATGAAATTCAGTCTGTGAATCTGGTCAAGGGGGCCACAAAATAGTAAGCATTGCTGTCCTAGAGAGCTAGTCAGGACACTGAGCTGCACCCGAGGCGCCCTACCAAGCCAAATGAATTGAAACCTTTCTGTACAGGTCCTGCAGTAGAATGAGGCACGCAATAGAACAGAAAGCTATTGGAGCAATTGGAAGCATTGCCCCAATTCTTCTATGTTTATTTTCCCGTAACTGGAAATAAATATCATGGATCACTGCTATAGATCCAGAGCCATAACACTGAAAAATGTTCTATGGTGAAGGTCAAAACGTGGAGTAAAATCTCTCAAACCAAATTACCAGGTAACGTATTTTGTCTCTGTATCCGAAGGAAAACAGACTTTGTAGTTGACGTTTATAAGACATCAGAGTGGTTACATTCAAAATTTCAGATGCTGACATGTTAATGCCAAAGCCTCCTAGTGCACCATACATCACAAATCCCTCCACAACTTGGTACAAACCTTCAAGGTCTGGGACCATGAACCAGAGGTCATCATCGTTCGACCACGCTATATCCTCAGAACACCACCCCAGATTCTGCAATTGTGTTGGCTGTTTCTAATGGGGATAAGTAAAGTTCCTAAGAGCGAAAATAAGTGCAAGGCCACAGGGCACCTCTTGCTGTGTTTCATTATCAATTTCCACTCTTGAGCATGCTTTATTAACCTGTACTTTAGCCGTCAACTGATGATAATGTGTGGAAACCAAAGAAACATATAACTCCTCCAGGCCAATACCCCTTAGAGTGGCAGAAAAAGCATCAACTGGACCCTGTTAAACGTTTTCTCCTAGGCTGTAGACCCAGAAAAAGCCCTTGCCCGAAGTAAACCGCTTTCAGGGCCCAAGGAGTACCAATGCACACCTCCCGACCCAGAAATCAAGCTTCTATTTGCTATGATTTTTAGAGGGCCATTGATCGTCCGAGTTAGTTAAGGATATCAGGTAATTGGCACAGTCAGCAGGATCCTTAACCGGTTTTGGGATACCGTGCACAACCGACGGAAGATACTGTAGACCCCACACTGTCTGTTTTTGTTGACGGACGTAGAAAAAAAAAAAAGAGAATTATGGGAAACAAAAACTAATATGAAAATTTTTATAAAAATTTGAAAAGGATATGAAAAGCCATTTTGTGCGTCAAGGTGCTGGACGTTGCAAATGCACTGCGTCTGACATCTCATCACTCACACAGAACGCTACGCGGACGTGGTGCACTCTGCACGTCTGTCTAGCGGTTTTACGTTCCTGCCTAACTTGCGTCCATTTGCCACGTGCGTTGTGCATGCGCAGTTCGGTGCGCACGTACTTTGTGTGTGGGTCTCTATTGCTCATGATTCTATGTTACGGCGGATGTTAAACTGTGCGGCAACACGGGCGTGATCCCTGCGTTCATCTGACGCCGGCCTAAATCAGCCAATTGATGAATATTTTTATTGTAGTTTCCAACCCACCAAGCTATTTTATTCTTCATCAGAGAGGGTAGCAACAAACTACCAATGTGACGTTGTGTATCATTTAGGAATTAACCCCCCTGACTGTTTTCCCGTGTGTGGCTCGGGGTTCAGTGGCGTCACTAGGGTTGGTGTCACCCCTCCCAAGTTTTACAGAGGTTTTTTTTTACTACTACTCTTACTCATAAATCAGTACTCCCATATAACAGTGAATGCTCATACACACAGCACACATTACTGTGAGATTTATTGCTATGGAGCTCTCTGATATGCTCACACAAATTTTGGCGACCTGCCAGCCAGTATGGCGACAGCAGTGAATCTGTTCAGAGAACACCGAACAGCAGTGAAATTCCCTGCTGTTCGGGGGTTTTCATTCGACATGTTTATTAAGGCGAACACCATAGGTTTCAATGTTAAAAATATTCCCGTTTTTATCCAATATCTAATAAACTGTTTATTCCTTTTAATCTTTAGTAAAAAGTCTATTTATAGATTTTTTTTTTATTATTAGGCATTTTTCAAAAAAATACAGAAAAAACGCTATAAGAAAATTTTTTTAACCGACCTTTTTTATTATCATTCATAGGATCTTGTATGTTAATTCCAGACGGTTTCATTCAGTAGTTTTTTTTAAACAGCGGGTGACGTGAGTGCGGTGGCATTCGGTGGCTGATTGCCTGCACTTCAGGGACCCTGCGGTGAATTCACCGGGGAAACTTGATTACCCACAGTGCGGGGAACAGCAGAACACTGAAATGTCTGTGTCATTTCGGTGCTCTGTGAATATCCACTTTAGTGGTGGGTTTTTTGCTGCCTCCTGGAAAGTGCCAGCCTAGGTCTTGCCTACCCAGGACATACTTGAAAATGAGAGAATTCTCAATGTATCCTTGCTGGTAAAATATTTTTGTGTAGAAGAAAAAAGAAATAATAATTTAGGGGTGTGTCACTTGGTGCAGGCTGCACCCCCGCCACCCTTGTGATGCCACTGTCGGGGGTTAACTTTTATACCGAAAGCGGTATCCCCGAGCCACACTCGGGCTGGATACTTACATGTCCTGCGCTCCCTCGCTGACCTCCGCATTCTCCTCCAGCTATTTGCGACGTCACACTACCTGGTGCCCTTCTCGCGAGGAGTAAACCAGGAAGTGTGACATCCCGATCGGCTGGAGTGTGACTGCAGGGGACAGCGATGTAAGTATCAGCCCGAGTGTGGCTTGGGGATATCTCTTTCAACATTGGAAGTTAACCCCGAGCCACATTTATACCACTAGGGGGCTAGATTAATCGTACCAATTCTGACATTTAAAATTTGTCAGAATTGGGCCGCCAGGGAGGTTAATATATATAGAATTGATGATGGGATTGAGTTTTGATCCTACAAGCATTTTTGCAGTCATCCTAGATTTAATTTTAATTCTTTGGCAATGTGCAACAGATAAAAGTACAAAAAAAAGTCACGCAAAGGGTGCTTTTTTTTTTGTAATTGTACAGCCTAGTATCAAAAACCAACACTAACTAGTAAACCCCAAAATAAATAAACCAGAAGCCTGAAACCCAGAAGAGAAAACACAGAAGCAAAAGTGGGATGAAGGATAAAAATCTAAAGGGCAGCAGAAAGCTTCAATGCATAAGGATAAAATACCTTGACGTACCCAAACGATCGATTGGGACTATACCAATGTGTGTCCTGCCCCTTTGCCATCACATGCAATATTGTGAAATAGCTGATGAGATGTGCTGTTCCCCAAATAAAGGGGCAACGTGACGATTTCAAAGTGCCAGGGCTCTGAGGACAGGGAAAAAGCTTATGATGCAGACATGCACACTTTAGTGACTGTCCATTCTCCCTCTTCTGCAGTGACACACTGTATTAATATTGGAGACTCTCCAGTGTGACCCCGGCAGCAAGGAGGTTCTCAAAGCGAGCTGCATAGCACGCCTTGCATGCTGTAAGGCCCTCCTTCGGGTCGCATCCCGGTGGACTGAGCATGTCATGGACTGTCTGATTTCAGACATTCCCACGATAGCCTATGAAGTGCACGTGAGAGGTGGGGCGTAAGCGGGAATAGGGAGCCAGCGGGGCATGATATGCCAGCCCACAGCTTTTAGACCCACCTTCTGCAAGGATGGCACAGTACGCCCCAGGGAGGGAAAGTGTTAACGAGCATCATGATGCAGTTTAGTAGTGGATAGAATGTATTTCTAGGAACAATTGAAAAAGAAAAAAAAAGGAATATCTTTAGCTTTAGTGAATAGATGTTCTTTACTGCTAAACTTTATAAAAAGCCATTCCTGTTACTGCAAACTCAAATCCATATCTCCACTTTGCAGAGAAGAAACTGTGGGGGGAAAACACACAGATATTATCTCCAGGTGAACTTCATGTCAAGTGGGATTTCAGGCCTCATTTGTATAAATTACTTAGATGTATTCCAATGTATACTAATGTCCTGAGGGTAAACATATCACAGCTCTCAGGATCATGTACAAAGCAATCACATCTGCTCTCGGATAATTTTTTTTCTATAAAAGGCCCTCTACCTTACATAGACTTTTCTTCTTCGTACATTTCCCCTGTGGTGCTTCAGCTGCACGTGCTGTGAACAGAATGCAGGCTTCCGTGTGTATGAGCTATGTATGTATGTATGTATGTATGTATGTATGGGCATAACAATATTGGAATGTTGGTATGTTTTTTTTTCGAACATTCGATGTTGTTTAGTTATTAAGTATTTCTATATTCTGCTAGTTTTTGATAAAATATATATATGTATATTTTAACTACACCTTCCAGGCACTGTATGCTGCTCATGTAACACCTTTCACAATTTGTGTTCATCTGTTTTATAGCGAACCACCTTTTTACTATTCTCTTGTTTATTTGGTGTGTTGGGTCTAGAAGAATCCAATACACTCTCTCAAAGAAAACTACCTCAAATGCTGCTACAGGAGTTTCATTTCAGACAACTCTTAAGAATTTACTAAATTTATTTTGTGAGTAGTAGCCATATATTTGCTTGCATCAAAAGTGGATAGGGTGAGGAGACAGCGCTTCAACTCACAGATGGAAGTGTAAATAAGTAGGGCTGCAACTAATGATTATTTTCATAATCGATTAGTTGGCCGATTTGTTTTTCAATTGGATACTAAAAAGAAATTACCATATTTTTTGTTTTACAAGTTGTGCGTTGTGTATGTGACTTTTGTGCGTACATACACACATTATGTATCTCTTGTAACTTAGGTACTTTTCAAACACAAGGCACGGAAGCGCCTGGTCAGAGTGATGGATCGATGCTGCTCGCAGAGCTCAAGCTCATGTCTGCTTTCTTCCTTAATGAACGCTGCTACAAGCGCTTGGATATAGACATGTCAGCACGCAAAGTGGGGTGAGAAGGTGGGGGGGGCACTGCACACAGCCTGACCATGTTAATAAGCTTTAAGTGGTCAGGGTGTGTAAGGTGTCCTTTTTAAAAGGATTTCATGAACAAACTGGGTGGAGGAACTGGAGAGGAGAGGGAGGGAGTTTAAGCAAGAGCCTGGACTTGAGTTTGGGAGGCAGTTTGCGAGGAAGGGCCCGGACTGGAGAGAGGCAGGGAGGATGGGGTTGAGGTATAGAACTCCAGCTCCAAGTCAGGATAGAACACTGGTCATACAGCTCCAACCACCCAGTGGCAGTGCCCTACAGTCTGTGTGATAGTTCTGCTACTGTCATAAACAAAATAAAAGCAAGCTGGTGATGTCCACCATAGCCATAGAACTTAATCATACGAAGTAAAGCAGCAGCACGTCCTTCTCCAATCAGCTCAAAAGTAGTGTCTGAGGTTAATAATGTTTAGCTGAGTCTAACTCTGAACAATTTGTGCGTTACACAAACCAGTTAATTGACCGACCGATTAGTTGTCAGCTATTTTCATTATTGATTATTCTCTTTATCGATTTAGGTGTTTCAGTCCCAAAAATAAGACAATGCTTACATACAAATTAAGTGACTGATTTTCTTCAAACGGGGTGGAAAACCGGTCAATCTACATATGTCCTTTCTTGACAGGATTAACTTAACCCTTTTGCTGCGGTGGACGCGCTGAGCGCGTCCAACCGCATGTCACGTTCCATGCGGTGGACGCGCTGAGCGCGTCCTGCCTTTGGGGTCAGCGTTCGGCCGGGTTCTGGCCGATCGCTGGCCCCCCCGGTGCGGGCTGACATCCTCAATGTCAGCCCAGCACCCGGAACCGCCGCCGGAGTAATTAGGTGTCATCGCGGCGGCGCGATGACACCTAATTCAGGCGCCCCCCGCATGTGCGGAGGGGGGTAGGTCCTTCGGACCTCTCTCCCTCCCGATCGGCAGCGTTGCGAGGGTTAACCTGGCATTAACCCCATGGGTGCCGGATCACAAATCGGCGCCGAAAAGCGCCGGTTCGTGATCCTTTCCCGGAGCTGGCCGACATCTTGGATGTCGGCCAAGCTTCCGGGAATGCCCCCTGAGGACTGGCGTCATCGTGCATAGCACGATGACGCCAGTCTTGGAGTTAACCCCTAACTGCCACCAATGGTGGAGATAGGGGGTTCCAATGAACCCCCTATCTCCCGATCCGTGGCAGTTAGGGGTTAATGTTTGGTATTGTTGGATCGGCCAGAGCATGGCCGTTCCAACAATACCAAACATGAGTATAAAAAAAGTTTTTAAAACAATACAAAAAAAAATACATATTTAAATAACAAATTCTAAAAAAAAACAAGGTTTTTTTTTTTTTTGGTTCGTTAATGCAGCAATATTGTTCCCATTTCAATTATAATGTGAACAATGATGCTGTACTAACGATTTTTGTATGCGGTGCGTTTGTTAAAAATCACGTAATTTTCCCCAAAAAAAATGTAACGAGACCCCATCTATAATTTTTTTAACAAGCGCACCCCATACAAAATATAACCGCAATTGCTCGCATGTTAAAATGTGAAAAAAAAACACTTTACACGTTGTAAATTATTGAAAATTCATATTTTATTGCATTTTTTGTTATAATATACAGACAGGACATGACGTATACATATAATAATGACATATTATGAATCTGCCGAGTCTGACGGAAAGAACGATATATAATATGTCTGGGTCATATACTAAAATAAGCCTTCAAAACACGTTTAAACATGATGAGCAAAACAGGTAAAAATGAGCTCAGCACAGAGGCGGGAAAAGCCTCAGCAGCAAAAGGGTTAGACACCAGCAATAAAAACACCAATGGTAAAATATTGTAGAAATAGTGTATCGTAATAAAAAGTAGCAGTCACTATTCACACTTGGTGAGAACTAGTGATGAGCCGAACACCCCTGTGTTCGGTTCGCATTCGAACTCGAACAATTTCAAAAGTTCAGGTTTGAACGCGAACACGCTTCAAACTCAATGCAAGTCAATGGGACTCGAACGTTCAATTTTTAGAGTGCCCTCAAAGAGGGCATATATGCAAGATATTTGCCATAAAAGGTGTATGGGGGTCCGGGTAGTGCCCTGGGGGACAGGAAACGAGGACGAAAAGTTTTTAAAAAAAAAACGTTTTTGAAGGAACAGTGAGTTTTCCATGAAATAAAGGTTAAGAATAAAAACGAAAAATTCCTTCAAATATTGTGCCTAGGAGGTCCCCATAACCTGCCCGTGAAGTGGCGGATTTGTAGGATGTATAGAAACCTTTAAAAACAAAAAAATGACGGTAAATGGTTTTCCTTTAATCTATTCATAAACAACTGCTGGGGACGGCAGCCTGTATGAAAAGTGGAGATGTTTTAGGACACGCAGAACAAGTTTAGTGATTTTTTTTGGCTAAATTATGGTGAAACTTATGCAGGCTTTGGATGAAAGTAACAATAGGTGCTTTAAAATTGGGCCTTTACTGTCGGCAACAGTGCCGTCACACCGTAACCCCTCTGTGGTATTGTGGAAGAGTGCAGAGGTGGACCCTGCGGTCCAATATTAAAATATGAATCTGGTATAGGCGTCAGTGGCAGTGCACCCAAATATTTTGCCTTTGGTGGCAGCAAGTGCCTTCACACCATAAGCCCTCTGTGGTATTGTGGAAGAGTGCAGTGGTGGACCCTGCGGTCAAATATTAAAATGATATGAATCTGGTATAGGCGTCAGTGGCAGTGCACCCAAATATTTTACCTTTGGTGGCAGCAAGTGCCTTCACACCATAAGCCCTCTGTGATGAGGTGGAAGAGTACAGGGTTGGACCCTGTGGTCAAATATTAAAATGATATGAATCTGGTACAGGCGTCAGTGCACCCAAATATTTTGCCTTTGGTGGCAGCAAGTGCCTTCACACCATAAGCCCTCTGTGGTATTGTGGAAGAGTGCAGTGGTGGACCCTGCGGTCAAATATTAAAATGACATGAATCTGGTATAGGCGTCAGTGGCAGTGCACCCAAATATTTTACCTTTGGTGGCAGCAAGTGCCTTCACACCGTAACCCCTTTGTGGTATTGTGGAAGAGTCAAGTGGTGGAGGTTTTGGGAATGCAGAAGAGATCCCTGATCTATTCAGTTACGTCAGCATCAGGGGATTGATAGCTGCTGATCCAGGACTGATTCATTTTTATAAATGTCAGCCGGTCTACAGAGTCGGACAGACGCACTCTTTTGTCTGTGACAAAACCTCCAGCGGCACTGAACGTCCTTTCAGAAAGCACGCTGGATGAAGGGCAAACTAGTAGCTGCATAGCATATAGTTCTGGCCAGTGATCCAATCTCAACACCCAGTAAGCCAGTGGATCATCTGCTGTAAAGGTATCCAGGTCTGCCCTTGCCCCTAGGTAGTCCTGCACCATACGTTGAAGACACTGGCAATGGGTGCCTACATTTGACGTCCCTGGGCGTCGTGGACTAAAAAAATGTAAAAAGGCATCAGTCAAGCGGCCCCGGCCTTCACCGCTCTTCCTCTGATCATCCGCAGCCTCAGAAGCACCTGTGTCATCATTTGGTAACCTTCCAGTGCCTGGAAAGGTGTTACACAAGTGTCGCTTCAGAGCGTCCTCAAGTTGTTTCATCCTGTGCTCCCTCTGTGCGGGCAGGATGAGCTCTGCAACTTTACCCTTGTATCGTGGATCAAGAAGGCTTGCCAACGAGTAATGATCCCTCTCCTTGATAGCACGAATCCTGGGGTCCTTTAGCAGGCTTTGCAGGATAAGGGAGCCCATGCAGCGTAAGTTGGAGGTGGCATTAGCTTCTGAGTCTTCCTGGTCAATGAGGATGCCCCCATTGTGCACTTCCTCCTCCCAGCCACGCACTAGTCCTTGGGTTTCTGGACACACAAAACCCTCCCTTGAGGAATCCCCACCTTCAATGCCCCACTACTTAAATATTCCTCCTCCTGTCTGATCTGAGGACCCACAGGAATGCTGTCTGAGTAAAGACTGGGGCCTTGAGAGCTAGGGAAGGCCTCCTCTTCCTCCTGCTGCTCTGCCTTTAGTGCCTCATCTATAATTCCCCGCAGAGTGCGCTCCAGCAGGAACACTAAAGGAATTGTGTCACTGATGCATGCACTGTCCCTGCTCACCATCCTCGTTGCCTCCTCAAATGGTGACAGTACAGTGCATGCATCCTTGATCATCAGCCACTGCGGGGGGAACCAAGTTGACCTGAACCTGTCCTTGTGCCATACTCACACAGGTACTCATTGATGGCCCTCTGCTGCTTGTTTGCAGGCGCTGCAGCATTGCTAATGTCGAGTTCCACCTGGTGGGCATGTCACAGATCAGACGGTTTGTGGGAAGGTGGAATTCTCTTTGAATTTCTGCCAGGCGAACGCTTGCTGGGAATGACCGTCTGAAGTGGCTGCAGACTTTTCTGGCCTGGCTGAGAAGCTGTGCCAGCCTTGGGTACCTGTTTAGGAAATGCTGTACCACCAGATTTAGGACGTGTGCTAGGCATGGTACATGCGTCAACTTACCCTGGTGTAGGGCGGAGAGAAGGTTGCTGCCATTATCACAGACAACCATTCCCAGCTGAAGCTGGCGTGGTGTTAACCATCTCTGCACCTGCCCCTGCAGAGCTGACAGAATTTCTGGCCCGGTGTGGCTCCTGTCCCCTAAACAAACCAGCTCAAGCACAATATGGCATCTTTTTGCTTGAGCCATTGCGTAGCCCCTGCCACGCGTCGGTTTAGCTGCCACTTCGCCAGAGACAGAAGGAGGAGGAAGAGGTGGTGGAGCAGACAGACCTCATACAAGCAGCTTTCTGGAGGAGTGGTGGATGAACAAGCTCCAGCACAGAGCCCCATCCTGGATCCCTCCCAGCTGCAAGCAGAGTTACCCAGTGTGCCATGAAGGAAATGTAACGGCCCTGTCCATGCTTGTTGGACCACGTGTCTAAAGTCATGTGCACCTTGCTGCTGATTGCCTTTCCCAATGACTCCATAACATTGTCTTCCACGTGCTGGCATAGTGCTGGAATGGCCTTGCGTGAAAAGAAATGGCGTTTTTTGGAACCTGCCACTGTGGTACAGCACATTCAGCAAATTCACGGAAGGAAGCAGGGTCCACAAGCTGGAAAGGCAGCAGCTGTAATGCAAGTAATTTTGCTAAACTGGCATTTAGACGCTGTGCTTGGGGATGGTTGGGTCTATAGGTTTTCTTATGCTGCAGCAGCTGGGGCAACGTAATCTGACTGTGTAAATCTTCAGCTGATGGGATGCTGTCACATTCTGAGGAAGGACCTGGTACACCCGTTACTGTAGCCTCATCCCTGTCAGTGACATGACATGACATGGCAGGACATATAGTGGGGGTAGAGACAGATGAGGAGGAGGACCTATGAAAAGTGTTGTGCCAACGGGATGCATGGCAGTTGGTCATATGTTGCCTCAAGCACGTACCCAAGCGTGGGATGTCTTTCCCACGCTTGATCCTCATCTGACATAGATTACAAATAGCAACGGTGTGGTCTGCTGCACATTTCTTAAAGAACTCCTAGACAGCAGACTTCATGTACATGTGCCTTGAGACAACAGCGCGCTGCACGTGAGCAGCTGTGACTTCTGATGCCTCGGACTGGCTATGGTTGCTCATAGAGGACGTTGTGCCTTGTGTTTGTTGTGCCTCCTCCTCACTTGACTCCTCTGTTCGATCAGGCACCCAGGTGGAGTCAGTAACCTCATCATCATTGTCATCACCCCCTATCTCCTCGTCACTGGAGCCAACTTGGCAGTATGCTGCAGCTGCTGGGGCAACATGAGTGCCAGTTATTTGTGTGTCACTTGCACCCCCTTCCTCTAGGTTGATTATACTCCCTTCCTCAACCTCAGAGATTGAATCAGAGCACTGTAGTTGCTGTACATCCTCAAGCAGCATGTCACTGTCATTGTAGTCAAACAATTCAGCTGACTCCTCCGTGTGTGATAGCGAGGCTACGGCATGAGTAGCTGTGGACATGGAGGCTTCATTAGATGATTTGGCAGCTGAGGTGGACTGTAAACCATTACAAGCCTGGCTGGCAGAGGACTCGGAGGATGAGGATGGCCTGGTTAGCCAATCCACCAAATCCTCTTTATGTTGCTGCTGCTTAAGACGGCCAGCACAAGTTGGAAAGGACAAGTGTGCCCCTGCAGAGGATGCACCACGTCCACGACGACCAGGGGCACAGCCTCCCGACACAGAGGCTGCTTGCCCACTTATTTGTGTCTGGGAGCGTCTGCCTGTCCTTTTTGGTCTTTCTGACATGGTGAGTGATATATAGATTAAAGATGTACAGAACTCTGATTCAACTCTGTTATAAAAATTGGAGATATGCAAAACTCTGATTCAACTGTGTTATCTAGATTAAAGATTTCCAGAACTCTGGTATAACTCAGTGAGACCCCCTGATAGCTGGCAGCCAGTGACAAGTAACAGATTACAATTCCCAGATATCTGCTACAAGTCTGTGAGACCCCCTGATGTGTGGCAGTGACAAGACACAAATTACAATTCCCAGAAACCACTTATAAATCAGTGAGACCACCTGATGGGTGGCGGTGACAAGACACAGATTAAAATTCGCAGAAATCTGCTAAAAGTCTGTGAGACCCCTGATAGGACCCCCTGATAGCTGGCAACAGTGACAAGACACAGATTACAATTCCCAGATATCTGATAGAAGTGAGACCCCCCCAATAGCTGCTGGCACTGACAAGACAGATTACAACAATTCCCAGATATCTGCTAGAAGTGAGACCCCCCCCCCCAATAGCTGCTGGCACTGAGAAGACACACTAACAGAACAATCTCCTCTCAAAAAACATGTGCTGGGGCTGCGAGGGACGCCTTATATAGTGTGCTGTGGTACTTAGCTCTGTGAGCCAATGATTGGGGAAAATTTGCCTAATCCGTACGTACTCTGAGCCGTGATTGGCATAGTCTTGCACCTGACCTGTGGTCAGGTGCAAGGCTGTAGCCAATTACAAGCTTCAGGCCAGTGGAAAAGTGCATTGTGGTGCATTGTGGGCGAACATGCGGAAATGTTCAGAGTTTGACGAACGGGCGATGTTCGAATCGAGCACCGAACAGCTCATCCCTAGTGAGACCTACAAGCTCTCCTGTGATGGCTTCACAGGTGTTAAGGGTCAACCTGTCTGCCGCACTCTCTGAGACAGATGTATTAGTCCTCCGAAAAAAGCTCAAAAATAGATGCTGTAGTAAATCAAACAAATATGTGTATAATGAACAAGTATTCACTCACCAGAAAGATGGAGTTGTTGGGAGAATATACCCAGAGCAGCCGGTCCATACACTCCTGGGGTATAGAAAGCAATCCATTGAAAACCAAGGTTTCCTAAAGGTGCATTTATTTATATAAAATCCATACAATTCAGGTATAAAAATCTGACCAAACGCGTTTCTTGCCTAAAGGGCGCTTCATCAGTGGCAAAAATGCCACTTTGGTGATGGGAGCACCAATTTGTGGGACCAATAGCGACTCCTCCAGTATTTCGAGCACCATGGAATACTGTTTTGCTTCGTTTATTTATTCGCTTGCAATTGTCTTTTTGTATAGAAATAGATTTCTGGAGTATTTCCTTTAACCCCTTAACGCCGCAGGACGTACATTTACGTCCTGCATTAGGCGGGCTTTGGCGCCGCAGGACGTAAATGTACGTCCTCGGCGTTTTCAGCCTCCCCGGGAGATACTCCCCTCCTCCGGCGGCTCCCTCGCTGATCTGAGTCCCACGGAGTCAGATCGGCAGGGTTTCCTCCTCCGGCGCACTGACGTCATCGTGCCGGGGGCGCGATGACGTCAGTTTCAGGCGTCGTCCCCCCCTGCCGGAGCAGGGGAGGCGCCTGAAGGGGAGGGGGGGATCCCTCTATCTCCCCATCGCCGGGGACCAGGCGGCTGTGGCCAGCATCGCTGGAAGGGTCACAGCCTGACCTTTCCAGAGATGTATAGGGGGTTAACCCCTTAGTTGCCAGGTCGCGACCGGGCACTGATTTGTGCCCGAACGCGGCCTATTTCCGGTGGGGGGCCGCCATCTTGGATGGCAGCCCCCACCTCTTGGTCACCCCCGCTCAACTGACTCATCGCGCCATGCACGATGATGTCAGTTAACCGGGGAACCCCCTAGCTGCAAAGGGATTTCCTATGGAAATCCCTTAGAGGAAATAGGGGGGTTCTTTGAACCCCTTTATCTCCTGATCGGTGGCAGCTAGGGGGTCATGTCTGATATTTCTGGAAAGGCCAGAGCATGGCCTTTCCAATTATATCAAACATGACCATGTTATATGTAAAATAAAAGTTAAAAAAAGTAAAAATAAAAATAATAAAAAAATCTGTTTTTTTTTTTTTTTTTTTTTAATGCAGCACTATTGTTCCCATTTCAATTATAATGTGAACAATGATGCTTCACTAATGATTTTTTTTGGGGGGTTTAGCTAAAATCACGCAATTTCTCCCCAAAAAAAAATGGGTTCCCCGTTCTAAGTTTTTTAACAAATCTACCCCATAACATATGACCGCAGAGCCTCGGATAATAAAATTTTAAAAAAAAACACTTTACACACTGTGGAAGATTGAAATTTTATTGAAAATTCACATTTATTTACTTTTTTTTACATTTTTTGTTATAGCATTTTGGCAGGGCATGACATATACATATAATAATGATATATTATTAATCTGCCGAGTCTGCCGGAAAGAACGATATATAATTTGTCTGGGTGGTATAATAATACGTGACTTAAAAACGGTCAAAATGAGCTCAGCGAACCTCTACTTCCAAAACAGCGCCAAAGTTGTAAAATTACTCCCGTCCTTAAGGGGTTAAAGACCCATGAAATTATATATATATATATATAAAGGTGTTTTTCACACACTGTTGTAGTTTAACTTTCTTGCATCGGTGTTAGACCTCAGTCTTTCCCAGAAAAAGGGAAATACAAATGACAGGAGAAGCTTCATTGGTGAATAACCCCTTAAAGTACCTAGTTTGGCTACAATTGATTAACTTGGCCTTAACACAGATGATAAATGTAGTTTTATATATTTACTTCGTTCATAGTACAGACATTGGAGTTTCCACCTATATTTAAATAGGAACATATGCCCTATATGTCAGTTATGAAGAGACGCATGATGTGCACATGGCCGTTTTATTTTCTTGCTGTTCATAGTACATGTGGTTCAGCTTTATATTTTATTGCAGTGTTAAACTTCTTTTTCATTTGCTATTATTTTTCTTTCTTCAATGTGGTTTCAGTCCATGTTCAAAAAAACAAGATGATAATGCAGAAATTCCCATATAGACAGGGGAGAGAAAAGGGCATACTTGAAACACGTTGGACACTACAGCGTCTCTTGTGACACAATGTTGGCTGTATGGCTATTTAGGAGGACTCACACAGATGGGGAACACCGTAATTACAATGAATAAGTAACCATACCTTTGACCTGATATGGCTTATTGCATGATTTCTGAAATATATTTTAGCTGTGTAGTCGCCATAACCATTTAATTGATTTTAGTGGTGGGGCATCTGTCTTTCCAGCTGATCTGGGATGTTGTGACAGACTTCCAAAGCCTTCCCTCAACACTGAAGGCTGTCACTCAGCTTCTACACAAAGTATCTTAATTGTTTACATGCCTTCCTGCAGCAGATGCTGTCCAGCGGGGTGAGCACTAATAGTTCAGGCACCAAACCCATTGTGAGCGGACAATATCCTTATAGTGTTGCATTCACAAGTAAAATAACACTTATCTGTATCAGTTCCTTAATATATAAAACGTCCACTTCTTGTTCAAATCAGACCTAATATTCAACACATTACAAGAAAGGCATAATGGTACAGCATCGTCTAAGCTCACAAAAAACAAAACAATATATTCAGGTTGATGTAGATATCAACTCACAAAGGAGGAGCCCCATTTGGGTCTAGTGGCAGGCTTCTGACCACATTAGGGGTGGTCTGTGAAACACAGACTGAGGAAGCCTGGAGATACAGCAGGCGAAACGCATCTTATTTTTATGATTTTATAATCTGAACGCTTTTATGAAATAAACATTTTTTGCGATACATCTCTGGACTAGGCAGAATTTTTTGTGAAGGGGAGCGACTCCTGCGGCAGATATGCTGGGGATAGGCAAAGATTGATCCCACCATAAAGAATTGACTCCGGCTTTATACTGAGCCACTTACAAGGAGAGACTCATAAAATTGTGAGTATATTTTCATATTATTAACTGGATATCGAGCGGAAATATCTGCGCAGGTCTTTTATTTTTTAATTTGCGGTCGGCTATATACATTATAACCCGAAGTTGGGGATTTGTGTGGTTGGGGTTTGACCACCCTTAATGTGGTCAGAAGCCTGCCAATAGAGCCAATTGGGGCTCCAACCTTTGTGAGTTGATATCTACATCAATCCGAATATATTGTTTTGGTTTTTTTGACCTTAAACAACGCTGTACCATTATGCCTTTCTTGTTATGTGTTGAACATTAGGTCTGATTTTAATAAGAAGTGGATGTTTTATATATTAAGGAACTGATACAGATAGGTGTTATTTTACTTGCGAATGCAACACTATAAGGATATTTTGATTATACTGTGCGCTCACACTGGGTTTGGTGCCTGAACTATTAGTTATAATTTTTCACACGTGTAGGGTGCACATGGGTGTTTGAGCAGCACGAATAAATAAGAACGTTGGTTGTGTATTTTTGAGCGCCACTCCCTTTAAACCTTGACTGGTTAGATATAAGGGATGAGCACTAAGCCTAGAGTCACACATGCACTGAAGGAACATCCATGAGAAGGGACGTTCTTTCACCATGGAGGTGTGGCCACCTTGCTGTGATTTTAGATTGGAATCTGAATCCGCCAAGACATGGAGCTTAAAAGACTTCTTATCTACCCCCTGGTGATGTCCTTTGAATACATCCCATACAATACAATGATTTGAGTCGGCTATCTGACCCATAGGCTCCATTATGTGGCTATAACCACAAAGTGAGGACCAAGTGAAGTAAAGATACAGGGAGGGGGAGCAGTTTACAACACAAAAGATCACACAATGGATACACCCAGTGACGCATATGGAGTAAAATATTTTCTTAACTAAACATACAAGAAAAAAAGAAAACCCATTTCATTTTTTTGTGAGCGTGGCCCTTTAAAGGGAAACTTTATTAATTATAGAGTTGCCTTTTGCTGTCCTTAAATAATTTGTCAGAAGCTTGCCGACAACCTCTGCCCAATTTATTTACTTTGTTTTAATAACTTTTTTTTTGGGGGGGGGAGTATACTCGCCCTTTGTTCCTTGTCATATGCTGCTTCGACTTGGGGACTCCCAAACACGGATGTCCCTGAAGCTTTACTGCACGATTTACACGATTTGAATTTAAGCAAGCATGGGATAGGCATAAGGCTATCCTAAACAAAAGATAAATCCAGGTAAAGTATCCATGTAATTGGGCAGACTAGATGGGCCGAAAGGTTCTTATCTGCCGACATTTTTCTATGTTTCTATGTTTCTACACAACTTGTGCATTGTAGGAACCGCAAATTGTGCACCGCTAAAGACTTCCGCACTTTACGTATTGAAGATTCGTAGTGCCTGCTCAGAACGATGGATCGGAGCTGCATGCAAGCGCAGATCCCATCCATCGGCTGTGTCTCTGAGACCGCATGCTACAGTGCTAACATCACTAGTGACCAATCTGGTGTCTGGCAGCTGGGAAATTCAAAACCCTGGCTGCTGGTGATGCAGGGTGGAGTGGAGGAAACTCCTCCACTTCACCCAGAGATTACACCTGAATGGGGCAGCAGGAAGGAGGGTACTCCTCACATCCTGACCACTTTAAAACAACGAAGTAGTCGGGATGAGTTGAGTGGCCCTTTTAAAGATTGTGCCATCTTTGTCTGTAAACCACAGGTCTATATGCCACAAAAAATGTAGTCATAAGCACATATTTTCAGATTGTCAAACCTATGTTTGCCAGGCTTCAGAGACAATGATCTGGTGATTGATAAGTAAAGTCGTCTTTCCTTTTTCTCTGACACGATGAAGGGTGAAATGTGAGTTAAGAACAAAGACTGGGCATACGCCAAACTCGCAATGATACAAAATAGAGGAAATAAATGACATAGTGCTCCCATTCTCGTAGCTCTAGAGAGAAACGCAATGAATAGGTTAAATCTGGGTTAACAAAGGCCAAGTCCTATTCCTTGTAGTCATGGCATTAACCGCTCATTCTACAACGTACAACTGACTATGTACATGAGAATATGCTTATTTCGTTGTTTTTTTACATTTTTGAGGGTGTTTTATTTCACTTAATCTCACATCAATTTTATACCACTTAGTGTAATGATTTCAATGAGTTTTTGCCACGATGAACCAAAGCCGGCACCACACTGACGAGCCACAAAGGGCGTAACTCTGCCGTCCGTGGTTGGGCATTAGTTCATTCAGGTTCCAATACGTGCATTGGCATGAAGAACTGTTAGAAAGCAGGGAGTTGTTCCAAAGGAAGCTTGCAGAAAAGCGAGATGGAAAACTGAATAGTGACAATGTTGTCTTTAGGTTATTTACATTCTTTGTGATTTGGCATTGTGGGAGTTGTGGAAAAGCATTCTTTCCAGTCTGTACTATATATAGGGATTTTTTTTCTTCTACAAATTTAATTCTGATTTGAAGAAGCAGTAGATTTCCGAAAAAATAATATATATTTTTTTTCTGCAACCACAAACTTATGTTAACATTTTAGCTCTTTGCTCCGTTTAGGCTAGGGTCAGACTGAGGCAGTGCGAACGCGCGTTCTGGCGCACATAATCACGGCCGCACTAGCAGCAGATGACGGGCAATGACAGCCAATATACGAAGTACGGTCGCACAAAAGTCCGGCCGCGCAACGCAAGTGGAAAATGAACGCATTTTTTCGAGAACGTTAAACCGCTGGTACTGACGTACAGAGTGCGCTGCGTCCGCATAGCAGCGTGTGTGCGTGATTAGGAGATGTCAGACGCTGCTAGTGTGCGGCCAACATAACGTTCAAACAGCCGGATTTCCCTAGACTTCTTTTCACCCCATCGTCATGAAATACGTCCAGAATTGCGCATCGTCTGACCACTTAAGCGTATTCCGTGAAAAAATGCGTGCGCACGCATCGACGTACATTTTGACGGTGGCCGCAGAAAATGCGCTCATCTGTCCCTAGCCTTAACCGTTTCTAACCGAGCTAGTTCACTTTTAATAGGAATTTAGATTATGTCAGCGCTTTGTGCTAGCTAAAAGTCTAGTAAATGTATAGCTATTGAGTAAATAATGATCATGAGATACCTACACAGGCAAACCAGTCCATTGGAAGAGTAGTCTTGGCAGACCAGTGTGAACGTATGCTGTAGCAAGAGGGCAGCCTGCAGTCACCCAGCCCGGCACTATTTTTCCCAGTGTGTTACATATTGGCGAGCGCTTCAGACTGGGTTTTTTGCCTTCTTTTGGATCAACAGCCGTAGGTGATGTGCGAGAGGTTGAACCCGATGGACGTATGTCTTTTTTCAGCCTATGTAACTATGTATTGACATGCAGGCAAAAGAAATACAATTTTCGATTACCAGTCTATACAAAGGTGTCGTTCATTTATCATCACCGACAGGCAAGTTCATTGGCAACATCCTTGTAACGTAAGTTGCGTTTCGCCTCGCCGTCTCAATCATTGAGATAAAGCAATAATTTTTGATGTCTGACCTGAGCGTTATCAATTTGTAATGACATATAGCATGACGACACGTAAACCTGTCTGTGACGGATTTAAATAGTTAAACAAGAACATCTGTCACATACAGTACCAGGTTCTATTACACCACCCAATCATATGACACAAGTTGAGATTCAGTCATGAAAATTAGAGTAAATATCAAATGGATCTCATCCCATCGGTCTATGCTGTATTTCATTGATTTATGAAATAAGGCAATTTATGTTTTTTCAGCAATGAGCACAGATCTGTGGACATTGCGGTATGGAGCTTCCAAAATGCTGTCAGTGAGAAAGAAGGGTGACTGACAGAAGTCACTTTGGACTTGGGGTGCATGGACCTGGAGGCATATTTGTAGGGTGCAGGCCTCCCAATCCATATAATTTCATTGGCACCTCTTGTGTGGAGAATGTTTGTGTATCTTTGTTCGGTAAGAATGTCATTGTCTCTGTTTATCTGTATATTTGATGAGTGTTAATCTACCTTGTCAGGCAAACACTGCCTCATTTAGAAATGTTGAGCAAATGGTTATCCCGTTATTTGCTGTTTGTAATCTTGTTTATCTTCCCTATTGCCATTGTCCGGCCTAGTTTAGAAATGTTATTAAATGTTTAATTTAACTGTACCTTGCCTAATTGGGTTTCACATTCCAAGAAGCAAATATTTGTCTCATCTGTTTTAGTCTATGTCTCCCAACAGTTTCTAGGGGAGGTGTTTGTGTCTGTAATGGCCCATATTTTGACTGTATAAATATGTCTGTCCCAATTAAAGGAGTCCCATTTTGACCCTACATGCAGTCATGACTCATGGTGTGGGTAGCGGCTATATACAGTGGTAGTTGTTCCATCGAAAACCTCCAGATCTACAGCCATGGCCTATATCTGGGGGATGCTAGCAAGGCTCTTTATTTGTACTGGTGGCGGCTAAGGACTGGAGAAAGGCACGAGATTCATGAGGGGAACACGGGGGTCCAACTCCAGCAAGGAAGAGTCATTGACACACACATGTGACCTTGTCGGGGTACAGAGATCTGTCACATTGACTCTGTCCACGTAATCCGTCATTGGTCTGCATAGAGGTGCATTGCCAGTATAAGTGAGTGACTGGTGTGAGGGATCACAATAGATATTTTTTTGAAAATCTACACATTCGGCTGGCAAAATGTGCTGACGGAGCTTAGTTTTCTATCAAGTAATGTACAGTTATGTGAATGATGACCGTTTACTTTCAGCAATAGCTCTGGTTAAGTTAGCACCAACTTTGGAATAGGGCCCATAGAATACAGTGGTTTTGACCATAATTGTCCTATGTATGTCACCGATAGCATGTTTTTAAAGGTCTGCCATTGGACTATGCAGATGTCCCAAGGCTGTTCAAAGTAGGTAATTAATAGTTTGATTCAAAGCCACTACATATAAATTCTGATGTAGGCGCCAAATAAATGTTGTTAGTGGGTTTTTTTAGGTTTTTTTTTTCTTCTCGTTTTACTAGGCGATACGCCAAATTCCCAACACAACGAACCAATAAAAAAAATGTTGTGTTTTAATCTTTACTGCGCCTGAATGTTTACATTATTATCCCACACATGGATCACAAACATGATGAATGTTAAATAAATAGAAATTGACAGGGGACATATTAAATACATTTAGAAGCTGAATCTATTGCCCACACATTTTTTGACAACTGTAGTTTTCAATATGGTATTTAGCAGAGTAACTTTGAAAGGCTATGATGCTCTCCACTCAATATCTTTCTGTAAGAAGTATATCCTTTAAATGTGTGAATTAGTTGGTGTTAGACCACAGTGGTGTGTTGGCCAATAGTTCAGGTGATGGGCAGTAAGCATGTTCTTGGTAGGGAAACCAAGGACAGCCAGAGCTGAAACCAGAAAATAAGACTAGGTCTGAAGCCAGGTAGGGGGGGTTATGTTCTTATGGAATATACCTCTACATAACCTGTCATGAACAAAGCTGCTTTTTTATGAAATATGACCTGAATATATGCTGATCAAATCCCAGCAATACTGCTGAAAATCAGTGCGCCGGCAATTGCAAAACCTGTTGCATCTATAATCAATGAATCGCTGGCGACTGGAAGACTGCGAGAGTGGTACTTATCCATAAAAGTGGAGACAAGACTTTGGTATCCAACTACCGCCGATATTGTTGCTCCCTATAATGTCAAAAATTCTGTAAAAATGTGTGTACACGCAGTTACGTGATTATTATCAGTATTGGAACTATTTAACCCCAGAGCAATCAGGCTTTTGTCCAAATCATTCAACTACAACTGCCCTTTTAAAAGATTGTAATGATACCCAAGCTGGCATGGAACAAGGGAACCTAACTGGAGCCATCTTCCTTGATTTTGCCAAGGCCTTTGACACAGTAGACCATGGCATCCTATTACAAAAGCATAACAACTCTGGTATTGGTGATCGCACGCTAACCTGGTTCCAATCATAAGTATCTGATCGGTCGCAATATGTGTCCATTTCTGGCAGCTCCTCCCATCCCCTCCCAGTTACGTGTGGTGTACCCCAAGGCTCGAAACGTGGCCCCCTGCTATTCACAATATTCATAAATGATCTGCCCAACGTCTGCAAAGCCTCAACTGTACACATGTTCGCAGACGACACCGTAATCTATACCAGCAAACCAAATCTCTCGCAGCTGGAGGCCGTGCTGCAAGAACAATTCAGAGGTAGAAAAGTGGATCAGATATAACAACAAACTTTTTTTAAATACTGACAAAACTGTAACGATGCTCTTTGGTACAGCACCTAAACTACACAAATTGCAAACGCACCATCTAGGTGTCAGGACAAGATCAAATGACATGTTGACCAGTCACTTCTCTCAAATATCTAGGTATGTGGTTGGACCCTAATCTATCCTTTAGCCCCCACATCGAAAAACTCTCATCTAAACGTTACCCCAAACTAGGTGCCCTGTACAGAAACAAATCCTGTCAGAGCGGTAAGAAAGCAGATTGTACAGCAAATGCTTATGCCAGCTTTTGAATATGGAGATGTAGTGTATGCAGCCACCCTGCAAACGCACCTCCAGAAACTTAGTACATTGTATAACTCATTCTGCCGCTTTGTGTTACAATGTAACTACATGACCCACCATTGTGACATGTTAAAAGAGCTAAACTGGCCGTCGCTGTAATCTAGACGCACCCTTCACCTTTCCAACCTGGTGTTTAAGAGCTTTTCTAGGAAGCTACCACCCTACCTGAATAGACTGCTTGCCCCAGCAGTTCCCTCATCCTATAACCTCCGATCCAGGACCTGCACCTTACTTGCAGTAGCACAATACAAAAAGAAAGTGGCTCGATCCTCATTTTCCTACAGAGCACCACAATTATGGAATAACCTCCCAGACGCCATCAAATCTTCCCCCAGTCTAAAGTCACTTAAGAGATCTCTATTAACATACCTCGATACAGAATGCACCTGTAAACATGTAACGTAGTGACTATATACAGAATGCACCTGTAAACACGTAACATAGTGAATATATTTATCTTCTGTTAATCTGTATATTTGTGCAATTTTTTTTAATATTTTGCATTTTATTACTTTGTATTTCTGTAACACTGTAACAATTTAATGTTCTTGAACCCAGGACATAATGTATCCTTCCTGGTAAAATCCTTTATAAATAAATAAATATATCAACGGTCATTAAGTCTGGTCTATGTAATTGTTTAAATGAAAAATGACATTTGTATTTCCCTCCAGTGATGAAGGTGCCTCAATCTTGCTGCTCCCTGTCCTCCTCCTGACAAGTACAGGCTGAGATGCTGCTACCTCCCCTACTGTTGTTGCAAAATTACTTTACACTGTTGTGCGCCTGTTGTTATTGTAGTAAGGGTAAGCCCGAGAACCAGTTTCCTTTTGTTATGGTTTCCCAACATGCACTGTTGGCATGCCAATGGTAGAGTGCATGCTGGGATAATATGACGATTGGGAAGGAACACTGATGTATTTTATTTATATTTTCTTTCTGTACATTTACTTGTAATTTAGCTGATGTGTATAGGCATAAATTTCTGATCTTTCAATAGTTGTTACATACATGACAGGATCAATTTAACTGGAAGTGACACAAAGTAACTGGAAGTGCAATGCAAAACATATTTGTTTAGAAGTATGCACCATAAATTAAAACACAAGCTTCAGACTAGGTTTTTTGCCTACTTTTGGATCAACAGCAGTAGGTGATGTGTGAGAAGCTGAACCTGATGAATGCATGTCTTTTTTCAGACTGTGTAACATACTTTTTTCCAATGACTATAAAAAGAGAAACTAGTTTTCCTACACAGCTAATGATGTTTTTGTGTTGCCTCTTGTTGCTGCTACAGTTTGTATTCAAATGTCCTTTTTCTTTGTTTCAAATTAAATTGGGGAAGAAAACCTTAATGGACCTAACCTTTCATCCATGAAGGTGAAGTGTACAAGCACAATGGGAATCTTTGAGTTCTTTGAGGGGAGATGTTTGGGAAAATGGAGATGCGGAAAAAAAATACGGTGTCATGACCCATTCCAGGGGCACAGTAGGCTTGCAAGAAGACCAGTGCCCATTGTTTGTTTTTAACACAATTTTTTAATATCAATAGTGTCAGCAAATACAAGGATGAAAAGGCATAGCATAATCAGTGGTTCCCCACCGCGGTCCTCAAGTACCCCTAATGGGTCAGGTTTGCCAGATATGTGAAGCACAGCACAGGTGATATAATTTGCTGCTCAGTGATTGCAGGATTCAGTTTGCATTTCCCCAAAGTGATCTGTAAAACCTGGCCTGTTGGGGGGACTTGAGGACCACGGTTGGGAACCACTGGCATAAAGGAATACAAGAATATGCACAAACACCTACAACAAGAACACGGTTGGATCAGAAAAAAATAAACAGAGGACACGACTTCACAGATCAATAGGAAGACGCAAATTAGTGTCCCAATAATTCCCTGGAACCGCCCGTTTGTAACGTAAAACCTTGTCGGCACCTATTCGAGTCTCCCCCCTCTGTAGCCTTGCATTATTTAGGACCGGATTTCACACAACCCTCACCTGTGGGAAGTCACTTGTCTATTTGTTTAACACGCTGTAATAAGGTTGTTGTGTCTTTGTAGCCATGCCTTGATATACCAGTTCATGGTGTATCCTGCACTTTGTGTTATACACCTATCTGCTACCAAAGACTTGGATTGTTCAGGTTACCTTCCTGTTTTACCCATCCTGACCCCAGCTGTTGCTACCTACTGTGTCTTCATCTGTTCCTGCTTTGTGTGTGTCCTGTACCTGCATGCTGTGTATCCTGTAAAGAAACCTCCTGATTTCCACCATAACCACCTGCTGTGCATGATTGCAGGTTGGGCCCCAGGACACTTCACATGACAAACAGGAAAAATGCATGGTTATTGGCAGGTTGTGTCTGTTGAGCTATAAAGGATTTGATTTGATGTAAAATGATGCATTCGTCTTCATAGTGTGCATAAACCCTTTTTAACTGAACCTCTAGCAGCAAAGAAAAATAAAGTGCATATAATAAGTAGCCAATTGGAGGGCAGGTTGAGGTATATGACCTCAAAGTCCTGGGTAAGTGGGTTCCCTCTCTGTGTATTGTTTATATTGCCTTACTACTTTTGTGATTGTTTCCAGGGCGCGCTCCCTACTTCAGTCTTTGTTGGGACCTCTTTCTTGCCATTTCTGCTGGGACTAGGAAACTACCCTGTTTATCCCTGTTCCCCGCAAGGTCTTCTTGGTGTCCCATGATGTTTCTTATTTTATTTTTGTTTACAGCTCTTAGCCACCATCTTGGTACATATAATCAATGCATTGTTCAATGCCCATTCAGTTTATGGTGCAGCTTCTTTAAAGTTTGGCAAATTGAGCTGGGTGGCAGATTTTTTAGAAAGATGTGAAGCCTCCAAGCACACAAAAAATGTATCACGTTAGGTATACAAAATCACTACCACAAGTGCCACAGCCGATGTATACCGGAGAGCCAGAAGAGGGCTTAAAAAATTGTGAGTAAAGTGCCTTAGGGCCATATACAGTTACTCTCACCTTAACCTTACTATCCTATGAGGAGTTTGTCTCTCTTCCACCATTTAAAATGTAGAAAGAAGACCAAAGATCTGCAGTAAAGCGGGACAAGGTCACCCCATCTGACCTAACACAGAGTCAGTATTTTATGGCTCTGGAATAATTGATTGTTATTCAGATGGAAGTGTGGGCTACCCTCTTAATTTAGCCAGATAAGACCCATCAAGACTTTTCAAGTATTGTATGTATATTTTCTTTCACCATAGTATGGCTGCATCACACAATACCTATTACAGGATTTGTGTCACGTGGCGTGATTTTGTGTGCACACGTCGAGGATTTATCTTTTTGAGTGCTTGGATACGTCTAGTCTTTCTTTCCGCATGTACTTCTTTTTAAGTGCATTTAAATTTGTACATAATAATAAATGATAACAAGTTTTATCTGAAATACGCTTCAAACGCAAACTAGGACATACTCCTACATTTCTTTTATCCTCTGCCAGTTGATTTCAGGAATGCACTTTTTAGACCATTTATGTAGGGCCTACCTTTCACATGGGCTTAAATACGGTTGCGGCTTGTGACATTTCAAGTTGGTGGAGCGCCAGACTAGACACACAAATGGTTTTAATATTGGATAGGAATATGTCTATATGTGATTAATACCTCCAAAATATGTGGATGGTCCCTTATATAGGGAGTAGACCCTAGACAATATTAATGAGGCAAATCTCATGGCTATAAATGAAATGATTACAAGTGTAATCCAGAAATTGGCTACAAGATGTGTATATAGAAAACATTCAGTATAAAATAGCTAAAAGTGAAAAAAGTGATTTTATTATTTGTTTTAAAAAGAACTGAACACTCCTCAATTTTATTCAGAGTATACAAAACTTCAGTGTTTAAAAGAGAAAATCCTGTTTACTATTGCTATTTAACAAATTAAGGCAAATGTGGTAGTGTATTTTCTGTCATTAAGGGTTAAGGCAGGCACCTGGTGTGTGAAGCCGATAAAAGCCGTATTTGACTCTCAGACGGAGCTTACTTTGATCAGGGTTTGTTTGATTCTCAAATTGTAAATAGTCAGCAGCGGGGGGATGGTCTGTGATTTCCAAGACTTCCCATATAGACCTTATCATATTTCTGGATGCTAGTCAAAGACAATCACTTTTTTTTTTAACACTGCCAAGCAACAGTTGAGGAGACAATGACACCACTTAGAGCAATGTTTCCCAAAACTGTCCTTGGGATCCTCCACCAGGCCAGGTTTTAAAGATTACCTTGGGGAAATGCAGACTGAATACTGCAATCACTGAGCAGCAAATCATATCACCTGTGCTGTGGTTCAGATATCCGTCAAACCTGGCGTGTCAGTGGATCCTGAGGACAGGTTTGGGAAACACCGGCTTAGAGGAACAGTACACATTTTATCAATCTGGCACATATATTGAATGACACAAAAACAGAAAAAAATATGTAGTTTAATTTTTTTTATTATTGCAAACAAAAAAATGGTAGCATGTGCCCCAATGGATGAGCCACCACTGCTTAAATGGCAAAATATACCTCAAGACAGGCAGCTTCATATGTTAGTCACTTTAATCTAGGGGTACATGGACCTAGAGATGCATTTGGGAGGTGCAGGCCTGATGTTTTATATGGTTTCCTTGCCCTCACCTATGTGTAAGTCGCCCTGTACCTATAGTTCTATGTTCAGGATGTTTGTGTTGTCTGTGTTATGTATGGATACTGTTATTGTTGATATCGTTATTGTCTATGCCTATTTTTTACTATGGCTAATATGATTACTGTGTGGGTCACTGTAGTCCTTTCCAACTCCCTCCTATCTAGAATATGTTTACATCTGTGACAGACTATGGTATCTGCTATTGTTCTGCTTTGTTGGAATGTATCACAATGCGAACTGGTGTCTAGCGTTAATTCCATTATCTGTCCCTAATCTAATATCCCAGATATCATGACGCCAGGGAGGGATTTCTGATGTAGCACAGCAAGATGCCAGGGTGTAATTCTTCCAATGGCCGCTAGGCCCCTCCTAGCACTGTATATATTTAGCTTGTATTTCATTAAAGTCAGTCTGACTGTTCTAGCCTCAAAATCTGTGTACTGCCTCATTTCTGGGGAATGTTATCACTGTGCTTTCAGTGTACCCATCCTTTAAGCTTCTCTAAGGGCTGGAGAAAGGCACAAAAGATTGGGAGAACGCGGGTCTGGCAGGGGAGCGGCAAGATCAGATGTGACCCAGCTGGGATATGGAGATCTGTTACAGTATATTTCAAATTTATTCATTCACCAAGAATACAATAATCATAATTTATTGTAATAAAGACAGGAGATGAATATTTTGTTGCATCCTATGGGAAAGTCTCCAACTTGTGGTTATGGCTAAAAACAACGCAATGCTTAAGCTGCTGTGTAAAAACCAAAAATGCTACGCCCTTTTTCGGTGCATATTCGACATACTGCATCAGTTTTCTCCTTTTAGTCAATATCATTTTAGGGTTTGTAATTGGTGTTGGGTTACTATTTGTGTTTGCGTCAGTGTTACTGTTTGGGTTAATTCTGAGATTCTGCTCCATTTTTGGCAAAATGCCCTTTTTTTTCTTTTGCTGCGATTACAGCAAACCTCATTATTTCCAAGCTCCTGGAAATACCAGGTTTATTTTGATGTTCTGTCACTTAGGGTGTTATGCTTGTCAAATACATTAATAAATGCACTCCTACTCCCATACTGACTGCATTGATGCATGCATGTTTTGCCCCTGGTGTTACCGTGAAACCTTGTGTATTTAAGCGTATGCTCTTTTTGTTATTTATGTTGGCGGTGCTTGCAAGAGATTACCTACAGCATGACTAGAATTTGTGTTTGTGTGTATACAATCAGGTGTATTGTGCAACGGAACGTGTATACATATAGGGTTCTATTCCACAGTTGGTGCCAACTTAACCAGAGCTGTTGTAAACTTACCAGAGCCATTATAGTCGATGGAGTTACATTTATATCAGCTCTGGTTGAGTTAGCACCAATTTTGGAATATTTCCCATAGTGTTGTCAATCCTATCTTTAGTGCTTAATTATAGTGTCATTTTATCAGGGGTCAAGTCCTGGGGAAAAGAGGGAACTCACCCAAGAATTCCACACCCCCACCCCCATTACCTGAAGAAAAAAAAAGGATGTATACATCCTGTCTGCTCGTTCGCGCAGCCGCCGTACTCAGCCTTGTGATGGCTGCGACGCGGCCTACTGCCGAGATCTCATTTCACATCCTTCACATCAAAAGAAGCCGGCGGGAGCATGCAGGAGCTCGGAGGACCACGCGGGAGGAGGTCTGTCTGGGTAAGTATAATCGTGGGGTCTGTCTGGTTATATCAAATTCTGAGCTCTGCTGGATACAGAAAATTATGTGGTCTGCTTGTTATAAATAATTCTGGGGTCTGCTGGATACATACAATTCTAGTGTCTGCTGGTATATATATATATATATATATATATATATATATGTTTTGCCCCTGGGGGTAATTCTGGGGGTCTGCTGGTTATATACAATTCTGGGATCTGTGCTGGATATATATATATATATTTCTGGGGGGTCTATGCCTAGTTACACATGATTATTGGGGGGGTGTGTATGTATGTATGTATATATATGTGTGTATATATATGTATTGTAACAGGGCATCATGTAGAGAGCAAGGAAAGGTCCTGTCCGGGGTTTATGTGTCACCCAGATTTCTCTCTTACACCTTCCGGAACCTCTAAGCACCTGGTTTTGCACTTTGCCTCAGTGGCAATTTAGTGCAGGTGAGACAAACAGACATCGCTCTGGAGTCTGGGGAGCAGACCGTTTCTATCTGCTGGAGCACAAGGTTGGTCATGCTAGTTTGCTGAAGCCTGACAAACACTAGGTTTGCACAGGTTTTTAGTCAGGACTATTGTGTGTTTAGTTAGTGCCAGGACACGGCTAGGAATTTTCTTTGCTTTTGAACTGTTTATTTTGAGCAATATACAGTGTGGTTTATAACCGGTGGGTTGCTGCAATAAATGTACCCCCGTTTGAAGAAAAGTCACTGGTCTGGTCTCTGAACCTTTCAAGAGTGCTCACCCCAGAGAGCAATTGCACCCGCTACCTGTTTCCCAGCTCACATATGGTGGAGAATGCGGGCAAGTGATAGCAAGAACCTGCTATTTAAAAGGCCAGTTACTGAAGTGCAAAAAACAAATGGAGGATGTTATAAAACAGTTGGTGTTGGCTAATGCAGCACAGCAACAGGCTAATGATACACAGCGGGACATGTTAAATGCTCTGCAGAAGCAAACTCAGGTGCTGCACATGCACATGCAGCAGCAGATCAGTGCTGTACAGGAACAGACACAAATGTTATTTGAAAAGCTTGCAGTTGCTGCTGAAGGCGATCGCAAGACTCTGACTGAGGTGGTGCAGACTCTGGCACAGAGGTCTCCCCTGCAAGCTGCAGATTCTTCTGAAAACTCCTCACCCATCCATGTCAGTCGCTTCCTTTCCAAGATGACAGCAGAGGATGATCCAGAGGCCTTCCTGTTAACATTTGAAAGAACCGCTGCGAGGGAAGCATGGCCTAAGACACGGTGGGCAGGATTGGTGGCGCCCTTGCTAACCGGTGAATCACAGAAAGCATATTATGATTTGGAGTCTGTGGATGTCATGGATTATGACAAGGTCAAGCTGGAGATACTAGCACAGCGAGGTGTTACTTTGGCAGTGCGAGCAGTTAACAACTGGTCCTACCAAGCTGGGAAGTCACCGCGATCACAGATGTTTGACCTCATCCACCTGGTCCGAAAATGGCTGCAACCGGAGTCCCTCTCGGGGCCACAGATCATTGAGCGGGTAGTCATGGATCGCTTCCTAAGATCCTTACCGATCGTCTTGCAAAAGTGGGTAACCCAAGGTGACCCCAAGTCGGTGGATCAGCTTGTGGAGATTGTTGAGAGGTACTTTGCAGCTGAGGACTTGAACGCCTCCCAGGTGAGCCCATGGACTTTCCGCCCAAAACCAAGGCCTCCCTCGGCAATCGGTAAGACTGTTCCAGGGAAAGTGGGTGGTGAGCGTGGCAAGGAGGCAGAGGGAAAAACTGCTGATTTTAAACTGGGGAGGTTGGCATTCCAAAGCGGGAATACCAGTGCCCGTCAGCAGACCTAACCTGAGGAATGTAAGATGTTTTCGGTGCCAGGAACTTGGGCATTTAGCTGCGAACTGTCCATTAACTGATGAGCCTATGCAGTGTGACTTGTCTTTCAAGGAAAGACGGCAGTCTTTGTTTTTTCACTGTTTCATGCACCGCGGTGCCAGTAAAGGGAAAACACATGTGTGCAATAACTGTGAATGATAAGCATGTTACTGCTTTGCTGGACTCTGGAAGTTTAGTAACCCTTATTAAGGCTGAATCGATAGGCTACGTGAACTTCCTGACTAAAAAGGTTGCTGTAGTGTGTGTACATGGTGATACTCGGGAGTATCCTATAGTAGCTGTGAAGTTTGGAACCGCACGGGGTGATCTGAGGCACTTGGTTGGGGTTGTGCCTCATTTGGTGCATGATGTAATTATAGGGAGAGACTTTCCTGAATTTGGGAACTCTGGGAACACCCAGACTGTGCCACAGTTTCTAAACCAGAGACTGAATCTGAATACATGGATGCTGCAGAGCAGTTGTATTCAGAGGATCCCTCTTGGGGGTCCCCAAACTTTCCCTTCTCTGTTTTGGCAGGAGAATTGGAAGAGTCTGAAGGCCCTATAGCCAATGAGGATAGACCGCCCTCTGTTGAAACTGAAGCTACTCTAGTGTTTGCAGATCTTAACACTCATAGAGAGAACTTTGGTAGTGAACAGAGGAAGGATCCTACTCTTGTGAGGGCCTGGGAAAATGTTATGATGATCAATGGGGAACCTGTTGAACCAGGGAATAGGCTCTCTTTTCCTTACTTCATTAGTAATGATGACATGCTATATCGTGTGTATAAAAAGAACAATGAAATTGAGCAATTAGTGGTCCCCAAACCGTACAAAAAGGTGGTATTGGAGCTTGCCCATGGACACTTATTGGGGGGTCATTTAGGTACCGAGAAAACCACTGAAAGGGTTTTACAGAGGTTTTACTGGCCTGGGGTACAAAAAGATATTGAAAATTATTGCAAATCTTGTCCGCTTTGTCAAATGTCTGCACCCCTACCTCATTTTCGGAGTCCCTTAGTACCCTTGCCAATAATCGAGGTGCCATTTGAGAGAATTGCTATGGACCTTGTGGGCCCGCTTCCGGAGTCTGCCGAGGGCATCAGTATATCCTGGTCATTATGGATTACGCTACCCGTTACCCTGAAGCAATTCCCCTATGCCAGACATCAGCCAAGAATATAGCTAAGGAGTTATTACAGGTGTTTAGCCGGGTCGGGATCCCTAAGGACCTTCTGACGGACCAAGGTACCCCATTTATGTCACGAGTGACAAAAGAATTGTGCAAGTTGTTTAAGGTGACGCATTTGCGAACCTCGGTATACCATCCTCAAACCGATGGCCTAGTAGAGCGATTTAATAAAACCTTAAAAAGCATGCTGAAAAAGGTTGTTGACAAGGATGGGAAAAACTGGGACTATTTGCTTCCATATCTGATGTTTGCCATCAGAGAAGTTCCTCAGTCCTCTACAGGGTACTCTCCATTTGAATTACTCTATGGGAGACACCCTCGGGGACTTCTGGACATAGCCAAAGAGACCTGGGAGGGGGAGAAGACACCCCACAAAAGCATTATTGAGCATATTTCGCAGATGCAGGACAGAATTACAGTAGTATTGCCAATTGTAGAAGAGCATTTAGCTCAATCGCAGGCAGCTCAGCAGAGAATATATAACAGGGATGCTCGAGTCCGCATTTTCTCACCTGGCGACAGGGTGCTGGTATTAGTTCCCACAGTTGAGAGCAAGTTCCTTGCTAAGTGGCAGGGTCCCTTTAAAGTGATAGAGTTGGAAGTAAATTCTAAAATTCACCAACCTGGGAAAGGAAAACCAGAGCAAATATACCATGTGAACTTGCTAAAGCCCTGGAAAGATAGAGTATCGCTAGCTACTGGGTTCATCCCAATAACCCACCAACTGGATACTGAACACCCTCAGGTCCCTGAAGTAAAAATTGCTGAGTCTCTAAGTCACAAAAGCAGGAAGTCAGAGTTTTTAACCCCTTAAGGGCCGCTGACGTACCCTGTACGTCCTGTCCTCGGGTCTCCCTTAGACCCGCGGACGTACAGGGTACGTCACCGGCGCCAAATCCCCCTCCCGCCCGATACTCACCTCCCTCGTCGGATCCCACGGCGATCTGGCAGGGAGGAAGCCTGCCCATGTGATTTACATGGGCAGGCGAGGCTGATGACGTCGCCACGCTGCGTGGTGACGTCATCAGAAGGTGCCCCCATGTGTTTCAATGGAGGGGAGGGGGGGCTCCTTCGGAGCCCTCTATCTCCCCAACCATTGAAGCTAGGGAGATGCCGTTTGCACCGCTGGAGAGGGGAGAGCCTCCCCTTTCCAGCGGTGTATGGCATTAACCATTTCGCCGCCGGATCACGTTGCGGCGCCAATTGGCGCCAAAACGTGATTCAAACCTGGAGGGGGGCTGACATCTTGGATGTCAGCCAAGCCTCCAGGTCCCCCCACCCACTGACAACCTCACCATATGTGTGATGATGTCAGTGGGCCAGTTAACCCTCTAGCTGCCATGTAGAGATAAGGGGATCCTAAGGATCCCTTTATCTCCCGATCCATGACAGCTAGATGGTCATATTTGCCATCATTTGAAAGGCCTGATTATGGCCTTTCAAATGATACCAAACATGACCAGGTTTGGTTTTAAAAAAAAATGTAAAAAAAAAATAATAAAAAAATTAAATAAAATAAAAAAATGTTTTTTTTTTTTAAAAGTTTTTTTTGTCTGGGGGGAGTTTAATTAAATAGGACCTAGGCTGTCATGTAAAAATAATTAGCACAAAATGGTCAGAATGAGCGCAGCGCACATAGGTGAACTGGCTCAGCAGTGAAAGGGTTAAAAGGTAAAAACATGTAAAAATTGGGTATTTCTATTCCCGGGATAAAATTTGGAAACTATTTAGCCGGGGTCTTTATTGGTGGTTATAGCTTTAGGGGATTAAATTACGAAAAAGTGTGTTTTTACCATTTTTACATGGATACTTTACCTGGATTTATCTTTCGTTTAGGATAGCCTTATGACTATCCCATGCTTGCTTAAATTCAATTACTGTTTTGGCCTCTACCACTTCAACTGGAAGACTGATCCTTGTATCCACCACCCTCTCAGTAAAATAATGCTTCCTGATGTTACTTTTAAACCTTTGCCCCTCTAATCTAAGACTATGTCCTCTTGTTTTGCTATTTTGTTTCCTTTTAAATATACTCCCTTCCTCTACCTTGTGGATTCCCTTTATGTATTTAAATGTTTCTATCGTATCTCCTCTGTCTCGTCTTTTTTCCAAGCTGTACATGTTAAGATCATTAAGCCTTTCCTGGTAACTTTTCTCCTTCAAGCCGTACACCATTTTAGTAGCCCTTCTCTGAACTCTCTCTAAGATGTCTACATCCTTCTGGAGATACGGTCTCCAGTACTGCACACAGTACTCCAAGTGAGGTCTCACCAGTGCTCTGTACAGTGGCATGAGCACTTCCCTTTTCCTACTGCTAATAGAGCAAGGAAAGGTCCTGGCCGGGGGTTTATGTGTCACCCAGATTTCTCTCTTACACCTTACAGAACCTCTAAGCACCTGGTTTTGCACTTTGCCTCAGTGGCAATTTAGTGCAGGTGAGGCAAACAGACATCACTCTGGAGCCTGGGGAGCAGACAGTCTCTATCTGCTGGAGCACAAGGTTGGTCATGCTAGTTTGCTGAAGCCTGACCAACACTAGGTTTGCAAAGGTTGTTAGTCAGGGCGATTGTATGTTTAGTTAGTGCCGGGACACGGCTAGGAATTTTCTTTGCTTTTGAACTGTTTATTTTGAGCAATATACAGTGTGGTGTATAACCTGTGGTTTGCTGCAATAAATGTACCCCCGTTTGAAGAAAAGTCACTGGTCTGGTCTCTGAACCTTTCAAGAGTGCTCACCCCAGAGAGCAATTGCACCCGCTACCTGTTTCCCAGCTCACATATGGTGGAGAATGCGGGCAAGTGATAGCAAGAACCTGCTATTTAAAAGGCCAGTTACTGAAGTGCAAAAAACAAATGGAGGATGTTATAAAACAGTTGGTGTTGGCTAATGCAGCACAGCAACAGGCTAATGATACACAGCGGGACATGTTAAATGCTCTGCAGAAGCAAACTCAGGTGCTGCACATGCACATGCAGCAGCAGATCAGTGCTGTACAGGAACAGACACAAATGTTATTTGAAAAGCTTGCAGTTGCTGCTGAAGGCGATCGCAAGACTCTGACTGAGGTGGTGCAGACTCTGGCACAGAGGTCTCCCCTGCAAGCTGCAGATTCTTCTGAAAACTCCTCACCCATCCATGTCAGTCGCTTCCTTTCCAAGATGACAGCAGAGGATGATCCAGAGGCCTTCCTGTTAACATTTGAAAGAACCGCTGCGAGGGAAGCATGGCCTAAGACACGGTGGGCAGGATTGGTGGCGCCTTGCTAACCGGTGAATCACAGAAAGCATATTATGATTTGGAGTCTGTGGATGTCATGGATTATGACAAGGTCAAGCTGGAGATACTAGCACAGCGAGGTGTTACTTTGGCAGTGCGAGCAGTTAACAACTGGTCCTACCAAGCTGGGAAGTCACCGCGATCACAGATGTTTGACCTCATCCACCTGGTCCGAAAATGGCTGCAACCGGAGTCCCTCTCGGGGCCACAGATCATTGAGCAGGGCTCAAAATTTCCACTCGCGCTCCTTGGGGACCCTAGCTGACTTCCCGCATTGATTTTGCAAACCCGAGGTCCCTTAGTGGTCGGTCATTGGGATAATCATATCCGGAGCCCACTTTGTCCCCCCTCCGGATCAGAGACTAGCTGTTTGGAAGCTTATACTGCGGGGCCATGATGCCGGCGGCCATTTTGCGGCCTACAACTCAGCGCCTGTTACCTCCACGCCATGCTGCCCTGGGCGCTTCAACCCCGGATGGGATTCTGAGGACTGGGGGGACGGAGGGCCCACGTCTCCCAGCCGTTGTCGCAGGTGAGGTGGCGAGAATGGATGGTGGGGACTCAGGAGAGCAGAGGGACGGTTTTCCTCCCCCCTCTGGAGCGGAGGGTGCCATGATCTCTGGCCTGGATGTCTGCCTGGACATACTGGCGGCGGAGGAGGATGGTCCGCTCACTAAAGGAGTGTGGCGCCGACTGATGGCTGCACTCGGCAGCTGCCGTGTACAGAGTGCCCCACGAGCGTGCGACGGCTGCTGTGGCTCTGGACCCGGATGTCTCAACGGTGGAGGAGATGGTGCGGAAGGGGGGCGAGGGCCTAGAGGAGCAGCTCATCCCTGATGCTGGGCTGATGGAGGTGCGGCTGGAACCACGAGGCTTGCTAGTGCCGGGGGCCGGCGTCTTCCAGACCGGGCTGGGAATGTAGAAGCGTCCCCAGGAGGAATGAGTCGATGTCCGGTGAGATCTGCATGTCCCCCTATTAAGAAGCCAGAAGCTTCCTCCTGCCTGTCTCTGCGTGGGACCCTGTCTGTGAGCCTTTTACGGGACTTGGTGGGGCTGAGTGGGGACCTCGTCCTGCCCTTATCTTCCCTACATTTACCCTATAGAGCAAGCACACCAGAAGAGAAAGTGGGGCCTGAGCGAGATCTGCACTGCCTCCCCCATGTTATGCTGGGTGTCATGGCAACCCCTCCATTCAGAGACACAGGCTGAGGCAACTATGCTACCTCCCATTATACAAGTTACCTGAATGCTTTTTCTGTTTATGTTTCTCCATTCTCTTTCCTCAACTACGTTTGTACGCCAGAGACGCTTTTTCGCTGAATTGGAAGAACTAAGATGACTTTTGTTCCTCAGCCTCGTTTTATGTTTGATGACGCTGTTTTTAGCCTGCCATTTGCTTTTTTCAGAGGCCCCCCATTTTTTCTGTTTTTCTGTTGTAGACTTTCCATTTTAGGCAGCCTCAGATGACTTTTTGACTTTCCCTGGCTGGGGACACGTTCTTTTTTGCCTTTTCCCCCGCATTTTGATATAGTGATGTTTTTCCGCGAGACCCTTCCCCTCATGTTTTATGTGTCTTTTATGTCTATTTAGCCCTGCGTGGCCAACGTTGACGGTCGGTCTGCGACCATTGGTTTGATGAAGGGACAGTTGGACTGTGTATCTGAATCGCCCCATTCTCTGATGCAACTTTTCTTGACCCCCCTGCTGAGACTTTGAGTTTTTGCCTATGAACCCCTTCCCATCCTTCCATTTCTTTGTTTTTCTGCATTTCTTGGAGTTTTCTTTTTGAGACACCCCCCCCCTTTTTCTTTACGACCCCTCACCTGCAAATGTCTTGACCCTGCGCGTGAAGACGCCATCGCATTTTTGTTGGCTGGTCGGCCTTTTTCGCACCACACCATACCCCCCCTTCCCCTCCCCCCTATTGATTACTACTATATGCTGAGACCCCCCTATCGGGAGCTGTTTGTTATTTTCCACACGTGGTAATTCTGCTGTAGTTGGCCCTGCGTGGCCCTTGCTTACATTTGTTTGATTTTCTGCTGACTTTATTTACAAAATAAAATCTTAAATTTAAAAAAAAAAAATTTCCACTCGCATTTGGCGAGTGTAAATTAAGTGAGGACGAGTGGAACTGCACACACAGGCAACACAATTTCCTGACCCAGCTCATCTCTGTCACTGGCAGGGGGTGGAGAGGAGCTTCCCTGCCTCCTCGCTCTGCTCACACTGGGCTCTGGTGACTGGGTAAACATGTATCTGGGGTCTGATGTCAGGGTATTCATGTTATTTTTGTAACTTTATTCTTTATAAAACCTTTACCAGTGTAATTTCAGAAGATGCTTTAAGGGGGTGTGTTTAGGTGCAGAGTTAAGGGCTGGGTAGGGGTTAGGTGGAGCAACTGGTGGCGAGTAACTCTTATGGCCTGGTTAGTAGCTTGGGACTTGAAATTTTGAGCCCTGTCTATGTATATATATGTGTGTGTGTGTGTGTGTGTGTATATACACACACACCCCGCCCGAGAATCATGTGTAACTAGGTATAGACCCCCCAGAATATATATATATATATTATATTATATTCTGGGGTCTGCTGGATACATACATATATGTATGTATGTATGTATCCAGCAGACACTAGAATTGTATGTATCCAGCAGACCCCAGAATTATTTATAACAAGCAGACCACATAATTTGATATACCCAGCAGAACTCAGAATTTGATATAACCAGACAGACCCCACGATTATACTTACCCAGACAGACCTCCTCCCGCGTGGTCCTCCGAGCTGCTGCACGCTCCCGCCGGCTTCTTTTGATGTGAAACGAGATCTCGGCAGTAGGCCGCGCGCAGCCATCACAAGGCGGAGTACGGCGGCTGCGCGAACGAACAGACAGGAAGCGCTCGGAACACGGGCCAGTCAAGGGGGCTGCTAGCGGAATGCGGTTAATGCATTCCGCTAGCAGCCCCAGCGATAAACTAAATCTGCCTACAGCGGGAACATGCGTTCCCTCATCGTTCCCGCTGCGGGAGAAGTGCGGGAATGCCATTCCCACAGGACTCGAGCCCTGCATTCATAGGCGTCTCTACAGGGGGCAAGGGGGCAGTTGCCCCCCCAAGGTTATTCCTTGCCCCCCCCCCACCAAAAATCAGCATCCAGCTTCCCACACTTTTCGGAACACGATATCTCCGTTCCTGTGCATCGTATATGGAAGTTCTATGTGTCATTGGAAAGGGCAGATTCTGGCCCAACATGACCATATCCAGTGTAAAGTAAACGTCATAAAACATTAAATAATAACGTGCACTTAATCGTAAACATTTTCACAGGGTTGAAATGGCTCAGCAGTGAAGTGGTTAATGTTCAGACTATACATTACATTGTGTATTAGGTTAGTTTATGCCTTGGTTTTAAATGTATATTAACCCCTTAGTGACCGGACGCTTTTACACAAATCCGTCCTTTAGTGACCGCTGCTGTTTTTACATTTCTGTGCTGTTTGTGTTTAGTTCAAATTTTCTTCCTACTCGTTTATGCAACCCACACATATTATACACTATTTTTTCCGTCATTAACCCTTTCGCTGCTGAGGCTTTTCACACCTCTGTGCTGAGGTCATTTTTACCGGTTTTGCTCATCATGTTTAAACGTGTTTTGAAGGCTTATTTTAGTATATTATATTATATATCGTTCTTTCCGTCAGACTCGGTAGATTCATAATATGTCAATATTATATGTATACGTTATGTCATGTCTGTATATTATAACAAAAATGCAATAAAATATGTATTTTCAATAATTTACAACTTGTAAAGTGGTTTTTTTCACATTTTAACATGCGAGCAATTGCGGTTATATTTTGTATGGGGTGCGCTTGTTAAAAAAATTAGAGATGGGGTCTCGTTACATTTTTTTTTGGGGAAAATTACGCGATTTTTAACAAACGCACCGCATACAAAAATCGTTAGTGCAGCATCATTGTTCACATTATAATTGAAATGGGAACAATATTGCTGCATTAACGAACCAAAAAAAAGAAAAAAAAATGTTTGTTTTTTTTTTTTTATAATTTTTTTTTAAATATACTTTTATTTTTAATTGTAATTTTTATTTTTTTTAAAAAAACTTTTTTCACTGTAGTGTTTGGTATCGTTGGAACGGCCATGCTCTGGCCGATCTAACAGTACCAAACTTTAACCCCTAGCTGCCACAGATCGGGAGATAGGGAGTTCATTGGAACTCTCTATCTCCACCGTTGGTGGCAGTTAGGGGTTAACTCTAGGACTGGCGTCATCGTGCTACGCACGATGACGCCAGTCCTCAGGGGGAGTTCCCGGAGGCTTGGCCGACATCCAAGATGTCGGCCAGCTCCGGGAAAGGATCACGAACCGGCGCTTTTCAGCGCCGATTCGCGATCCAGCTCCCCAGGGGTTAATGCCAGGCACCATTTGGAAGGGCAGGCTGTGCCCTTCCAAATGGTGCCTGGGTTAACCCCCGCAACGCCGCCGATCGGGAGGGAGAGAGGTCCCTTTCAGGCGCCTCCTCCGCACATGCGGGGGGGGCGCCTGAATTAGGTGTCATCGCGCTGCCGCGATGACACCTAATTTCAGCGGCTGCGGTTCCGGATGCTGGGCTGACATCGAGGATGTCAGCCCGCACCGGGGGGGCCAGCGATCAGCCGGAACCCGGCCGAACGCTGACCCCAATGGGAGGACGCGCTCAGCGCGTCCTCCGTATTGAAGTGGTTAAATGGACATTCTAAAAATACCATTATTTCCATCATATCCTATAATATTCTATAAAAATTATGAAATATGATTAACAAATGGTAAAAACACACTTTTTCGTAATTTAATCCCCAAAATCTACAACCGTCAAAAAAGACCCCAGCTAAATAGTTTCACAATTTTGTCCCGAGACTAGAAATACCCAATTTTTACATGTTTTTGCTTTTTAACCCCTTCACTGCTGAGCCAGTTCACCTATGTGCTCTGAGCTCATTCTGACTGTTTTATGCCCATTATTTTTAGATGACAGCCTAGGTCCTATTTAACTAACCCCCCCCCCCCCCGACAATTTTTTTTTTTTTTTAAAAACAAATATTTTTTTACATTTTATTTTTTTTTGTTTTAGCTTTTTTTTACACCAAACCTAGCCATGGTCAGGCCTTTCCAATGATGTCCAACATGACCCTCTAGCTGCCACGGATCGGGGGATAGGGGGATCCTTTGGATCCATTTATCTCCCCTTGGCAGCTAGGGGGTTAACTGGCCCACTGATATACTCACACATATGGTGGGGATGTCAGTGGGTGGGGGGACCAGGAGGCCTGGCTGACCTCCAAGATGTCAGCCACCTCCATGTTTAAATCGACACTCTGCGCCGAGTCGCGATCCGGCAGCAAAACTGTTAACTTTATACACCACTGAAAAGGGGAGACTCTCTCCTTTCCAGCGGTGTAAAACGTAAGCTTCTAGCTGCCATGGCTGGAGAGATAGAGGGCTCCAAACCAGCCCCCTCCACTTCCTGGTTTTAATGCAGGCGCTGGGGGGGCGCCTGCCAATGACGTCACCACGCAGCGTGGTGACATCCTCGTTCTCGCCAGCCCCTCTAAAGCAGAGGGGCAGGCTTCCTCCCTGCCAGATCTCCATTGGAACCAGCAGGGAGGTAAGTATTCGGGCAGGAGGGAGGTTAGGAGCCGCTGACGTACTACGTACGTCTGCAGGTCTAAGGAAGACCTGTGGGCAGGACGTACATAGTACATCAGCGGTCGTTAAGGGTTAATGGGTAGGCTTCATCCCTCACAGTATACATTTTATTTTTCCTTGACTAATGGCATTGTTGGGGTTAATGGGTAGGCTACATGCCTCTCAGTGTATTCATTTCATGTTTTCCCTTGATCAATTGCATACTAGGGGTTAAGGGGTAGGCTAAATGCCACATTGTTTGTTAATTTTATTGTATTTCCCTGGGTTTATGGCATTTTAGGGGTTATTATGGAAGTTACAATCTAAAGGGTCTAATGATCTTTAGATCCTCTGCTTTTCGTCACATTTTGGGGAATTTATTTCCCCGAAAATAAGGTGAATTCCCTATTTAGCGAATGGTCACTGTAATTTGCTAAAAGTGGAGTCGCTGAAGCAGCAATCAGACATTCAGCGAATACTGTCGAATTGCGGCAAATAAAATATTGAATTTAAGTATCAGGTTAAACAAAAAGGCATCGTTGCATCACATTACTCTGGGGGTTTGGAATCTTATTTTTATATATATATTACTTATTTAGGGCACTATTACCTGGTGTGAGCTAATCCTTGCATTGGCATGGTTTTGCGTTAGCGCCAGGCTAATTGAGTCTAGCGCCTGACCAACAGATTGTTTGCCTCCCCCTACAAATGGGAAAAAAATCACTTAGTGCGTTACTATTAGCGTTTTGTTACCACGAGCTTACTGTACTTTCTGAGTCCTTTACTTTACATGGGGAGCGCTAGAGATCTCTAGCGCTTTTGCAGCTGACAGATCACTTGGTGCCAGCGCTGATTTTTGAGGGGCACTAATTGCAACATTTTACCTACTTCTCAACCCTGGTGCTAACGCCAAAAAGACAGAAAAAACAGGTCCTCATCCAAAATTAAAAGGCAATTGAAAGAAATGCAGCACAGGTGTTCTCTTGGCTCCATACACCATAGTAATGGATTTGGTCAGCAATGTTGTTGCTGTTGCAGTAGGCTCTATTATAAATGTATCCTTTATCCACATATATCCTAATTCTAATATATTGCCTAATTTTAAACATTTTCTGCTGGGGGTTATTCATAGTATGGAAGAAGTTGATTATTAGGGTGACTGTGCGGACCATGTTTAAAGGGACACATGAATAAGTCTTGCCCTGAAATATGTATTATTTATATGCTGCAGCAGGGAAATTTGTGTCTCTCACCTGGCCTTCCTTTTGGATCTATTTTATGCAGTGTCACTACGGCACCACATTTTAACGTCTCGCACTAACTTTTTCCTTTAGTGATGGTGTTTTAGCTCACACCAAGTGATAGGGCCCTTAGTTTTATTCAGTGGTTTGATTTTAGTGGTGAAAATTATTAGTACTCACAGTGACATCAGTTGTATAGAGTCTGTTAGTGTACTGTATGTTTGATGTCAGTGTATGCCTAGATAAACACTAACTTAACCACAGCTGTTGTAAAGTTAGCAACACCGTAGACTAGAATGGCTTTGGTAAGTGTACAATAGCTCTGGTTAAATTGGCACCAACCTTGCAATACTGCCGTACGTATTTACAAACTACTGATCCACTCAATCCACTCAGTGTCACTGTGTACATATACGATCAGTAGTTTGTAAATACGTTATCTCTGGTTAAGTTAGCACCAACTTTGTAAAACTGCCCGTAGTGTCAGTATATACTGTACATACAGTGACGTCAATTTATCATTAGTTTTAGATGTTTGAAAAGTCTGTGTATGCATGCACAATCAGCTTGGTAGTGTTTGTAATGTCCGTTTATTTTGACAGTGACCATGATCATTTCGTTATGGTGTTAATATTTTTATAGTGTTTACCTGTTTCAAACGCTGCCTATTACCATTACCAGGTGATATCCTATATTTGGCGTCGCGCTAGGCCAAGAATCAGTTATGACACCATGACACGTTCTAGACTTCGAGGAGGGTTGGGGGTTCCGGATTTCCCCCGCTATTACGCCTCCTGCCACATTTTGCGGGCGGCGTAGTGGACCAGGGAGGGGGTGGTGAAGAGGTGGAAGTCTGTGGAGCAAACGATGCTGGAGGTCCCATTGGCGGTTCTCCCGTGGCTGCCTCGCTCACGGGGCATGAGATTGGCGCGCACATCACCGTTCACAACGGCCACCCTACGGTGTTGGCATAGGGAAGCGACTCGTTCGGGCCTGACGACCTATCCCTCCCCGATGACCCCGATCACATATTACGATGGATTCCTGTCACACTTGGGACCAAGATCGTTGGTGGCCTTGACCACTACCCCCATTCCCAGGGTCCACCACTTCCTCACTAGTTCGGGTGCCATACCCCTCGGCTCTCTGCTGGAGGATAGACCGCTTACCTTTTTGCACCACTTTAAATATCGTCAGGTCACTAACTGTCTCCGTCGTGCACTGAGACCTCACATGCTGACCCGTCCCCTTACACACCTTGAACGTACTTGTGCATCTCCCGCTCCCCTATCCAATGGGGTGTCTCTAATATATACCCTTCTACGAGACGCATCCTCCACGATCCCCCCAGCATTCATGGGTAAATGGTAAATGATGTTGGAATGCACGTTCACAGAGGAACAGTGGTCCGACATATGTGAGCTGACACACCGATGTTCCGCGGACAGCAGAACCCAAGAAACTGCTTATAAACTGCTCACACTGTGGTACTATACTCCTATCCGCTTACACACCTTCTCCCCGGACATCTCCCCAGATTGTTGGCACTGCTTCGGGGCCCTGGGATCGGTTATTCACCTGTGGTGGGAATGTCCCCAGATACGCCCATTTTGGTTGAGTCTCCACTCCATCGCCAGTGATTTGCTAGGCACCCCACCACCTTTTACCCCGGCTTCTATGCTGCTTCACCATACCTATATGTCTATAGCGTCTTACAAAAAGACCATACTGCCCCGCATATTGAATGTTGCTAAGAGCCTGATCCCCCTGTACTGGAAACAAATTGCCCCACCACCTCTGCGGGAATGGTTCCGCCGGATGGAGGACCTTAGGGCGGTGGAACATTTATATATGTCGGCCACTGATCAACTTCCTCGATACCTCTCAATTTGGTCCCCATGGCACACACTATCCACTTCATCAGCCTTTATCGCCCGCCTGGGTCCGGTCCCGTCAGTCCCTGCCCTTCCCACACCTACGCCTGAGTAGAATTTATACTATCTTCCCTCCCCAGACTGTGATCACCTGGTTTTCGTCCTCTCTGTTTTATCACCCTAGCTTCCCCACCCTTTGAATCTGCCTGGGAGCCTGCGTGCCCTGTTATACTATATGTCAGACTTGCATGTCTACCCTCTTTTATTTACTTATAACTTTGCATCCTTACGATATATTACCACTGTTTGGACCTGCGTGTCCTATTATAATTTTCTCTGAAAACTTAATAAAATGATATTTACAAAAAAATATATATATATATTTTTATAGTGTTCTTTGCGCATATAGTGCCGAGCTCATCAGTGAGTATATACATGTATTTGTGCATGGTATATGTTGTATCGTATACATTTAGGACCAATATGTTCAGCAGTGTATTGTAATTTTTTTTGGTAAGTGTGTTTGTCAGGCTTTTTGCCTGCACCTGTCCTGTGTGTTTAGGCTCAGATATGAAGCTCCCACAGTTCCTCACCTCTTTTCACGGCTACTAAATCCTCCCCCGCCTCACTTTTTGAATAAATGATTTTTTTTTCTGGCCAGTTCCACATCCTGAAAGATTTAGTGTGACAGATGTTCTGCCTTTTAACTTTGCTCTCTTGCTTGGGATGCACGGACGTCTGTTTTTGTTCTCAAACACGATCCTTGGCAGCCTCCTTGAGATTAGGTTATAAAAAGAGTAAACTCAGCCTGCGGTTAAAAGGACAGGGAAAAAAATTTAGAATGTTTTTAGCACAGTGAGGTATTACAGAAGATGGGTTACTTGGTGACCCTGCTTGCTCCTTTTGAGCAACGACATAAACAAAAGTTGTGGGTTCCAGTATTATGTTGTATGATACTTAGGCTAATCCCTTCTTCTCTCCAGTGATCACTGTGTAATTGGGTGATAATGATATCTTTGTTTTTGAGTCCTGGAGGCTGCTGTGCATAATGGAACCTCAGCAAAATAGTTTGCCTGATAAGCCTGACGTTAACAAGGTTTGAGCTGGAATCGCATTGGGAGCTGTAACAGATCTCTGTGCCCTGACAGGGTCACATCTGCCAAATGCTTCCTCGCTGGGCACCCAGTTTCTCCTCGTGACTCTCACACCTTTCTCTAGTACCTTAGCCGCAGCTTAAGACCCGGTGCATGTAGAGAGCCTGGCTAGCACCCACAGAAATAAGCTGTAGCTGTAGACCTGGAGCCTTTCCTTGGCACAGCGGGCAGAAAATTCCTGGTGCCCCAAATCATGAGTCGTGACTTCAAGCTTGGTCAGAATAGAACTGACTGTTTATTACCAAGGCACAAAGATACACTCACACATTTGCATACAATCAAGCAGATAGCTGCACAGATCAGATAACTACACAGGACCTTCAAACAATGGGGAAGGAGAAAAGAAGGGTAAACATAAGGAATTTCTTACTGAGAGAACTTGCACAATAAAGCAGGTACTAATACAGAGATCTACACTATACAGAGAAAAGGTTAGATATTTGAGGGAATGTACGCAAAATACACAAGAGACTATACAATAAATACACAAGGGAATAACACACAGACAACATAAATATTTAATTAACTGGCAGATATATATATATATATATATAATAAAACCGTGAAAACCAAATATATTTAAAAGGTCCACCAGTTCCCCCAATTGTCTCTTTCATGGGCCCTAGTCTCTGGGCAGGAGGCTAGCGCACAGCCCTCTCCAAGTCGCACAGTGACGTCGTGTTCTGTCACAGGAGCGTTCTACAATGTCAATAGCTGCTTCTCCATTTTACCCCAAATATGTAGATGTAGTTTCTTTTTTGTAGTTGAGTTCTAGATGTTTTGTGAAAGATGAATGTCCAGTTCATCCTCAAATTCGATTGTGACTGACTTCTGTTGGGACCCCATGTTCTTCACTGACATGATGCTTGCGTGATGAGGGTTACAGAGGTGAAAGGGTTACTCCACTGCATGCCCCTCCAAGTCTACTTTGTTTCAACTCAAACGGATGTTTCTTGTCAAAGCACAAGTCTTTGGCAAAAAACCCGCAGTCTTTAAAACAAATAATGGAATTCTGTAAATCTGCCTAATCTTATTACGATACGACGATACCGTTTTCTGCTCTCACGTCCTTTCACAAGTTTGTTTGCATATAAACATATATCTGCACCACTAACAGATACCTGTTATCCCAACCTCTTTCTGTTATATATTGTCCCCTAGTTACTTCTTTCCTTCTTCCTTGTGTGATTCAGTCTCTGACCATTGATTGCCCTGGAGATGACCCTGACCGTCCCCACTCAACCTCATTGGCGTTGTGCTACGGTTATCACATGCAGCACAATTTTGGAAGGTCTTGCTTGCTTTTTATAGCTGTTTAGTAATTTTTGTTCTTTATTTACATTGGAACAAACTCATTTTGTAGAGGCCGTCTGAGAGCATTGTCCTAACGGTATAATAATAAGGTATTATTACACCACATTTCAATTCCAAGACACTTTCCTGACTGCAGCCACTTCTGGGTGAAATTTCTGAGCGTTTGTTTCTGGCTCTGGAGGAAAGAAAATAAAGATAAGCCTTTGGTGCAAAATGAATCATTTGTGCACAGTTTTTCTTTCAGATTCAAAATTAAAAAGGGATTTTCTCAGGCTATTGGAAGAGGTTTATTTTTTCCGAGTCCCTTCCAGAAAATGCATGAGCTGCATGATGAAAAATAAGCTTTCTCATTGTATCTCTAAGTGATAGATCCCAGTAGGTAAAACATATGAATACTTTTACATTGTACTAAACGATGAGCTCCTTTGACTCACATTTTCAACCTTCCCCTCTGCATTTAAACTCGCTCTGATCACCCCCATTCTGAAGAAGCCATCTCTTGATCCCACCTCCCTTTCAAACGTCCATCCCATCTCTTTGCTCCCCTTTGCCTCCAAAACCTTAGAACGCCTGGTCTATAACCAGCTCACCGGTTTTCTCCCTAACTCCCTACTTGACCTGCACCTGTCTGGCTTTCGCTCCAAGCACTCTATGGAGACTGCTCTGTCCAAGGTGACCAATGATTTTGATTGCTGCTAAAAGCAAAGGTCGCTTCTCCCTCCTTATTCTTCTTGACTTTTCTGCTGCATTTGACACTGGTAACCACCCTCTCCTTCTCCTCACTCTGCGTCAAGTTGGCCTCCATGACACTGCTCTTTCCTGGTTCTCTTCCTAGCTTTCTTTGTTACTTCAGTGTCTTTTTCAGTTGGTGCCTGTTCAACCCCAGTTGCTCTCTCAGTTGGGGTACCTCAAGGCTCTGTTCTGGGTCCCTTACTCTTCTCGATCTATACCGCCTCTTTGGGTAATCTCCTCTCTTCCGCTCCAATATTCTCTGTATGCGGACGACACCCAACTCTACCTTTCCTCGTCGATCTCTCTCTCTCTCTCCTCCTGTGCTGGACCGTGTTACTGCCGGCCTGTCGGCTGTCTCTGACTGGATGACTTCCCGTTTCCTAATCCAGGGCCGTCTTTAGCGCAGGGCAAAAGGGGCAGCTGCCCTGGGCCCAGTCAGTGTTATGGGGCCCAAAGCAGCTGCTCTTGAGCCGACAAAAAGCGTGGTGTCACGGGCTGCCTCCCCTCCATGGTGATGGTGACATGTGACCACAGCGAGGAGCTGAGGCCTCACGAGAGAGGGAGGCATCTCGGGAGCTGCGTTTGGCTCCTCCCCTTCCCTTCACCATGCAGTTCCCCCCTCAAGAAGACAGGATTCAGGAAGCAGTCAGTGCTCTGCCCTGCCAGGTCAGCCTGTCTGAGAGACTACAGCAGCATGAAGTAAGAAGCAGGGCTCTGCTTACAAGACCCCCTGCTCCCCCACCCCTCCAGCTTGTCTATGTCACATGTTAATTTGTATATAGATGGTGTGTGTGTGTTGGGTAGATTATGTGTGTTGTGTAAATTATGTATATGTACTGTATGTGTTGTGTAGATTATGTATATGTGCGTGTCTGTGTGTGTGATGTGTAGATTATGTATATGTGTGTGATGTGTAGATTATGCATATGTGTGTGTCTGTGATGTGTAGATTATGCATATGTGTGTGTGTGTGTGATGTGTAGATTATGCATATGTGTGTGTCTGTGTGTGATGTGTAGATTATGCATATGTGTGCGTGTGATGTGTAGATTATGTATGTGTGTGTGATGTGTAGATTATGTATATGTGTGTGTGACGTGTAGATTATGTATGTGTGTGTGACGTGTAGATTATGTATATATGGGTGTGTGATGTGTAGATTATGTATATATGATGTGTGTGATGTGTAGATTATGTGTGTATATGATGTGTAGATTATGCGTAAATGTATATATAATGTGGAAATGTGTATATGATGTATATATTATGTGTATATGTACAGTATATAGAATGTGTACATGCACAAAGGATGCATATACAATAGTACGTATATATATATTTATTGTGCATGATGTGTACACACAGAGATAGTGTGTTTTTCTTACAGTACGTGTATTTAGGATGTGTTTGTGTATAAAGGATGTGTAATTGTAAAAAAATAAATAGGCTTGTCTCATAAAATTTAATCTGTTTTTTTTTTGTTTTTTTTTAAGAATGGGACGGAGAGTAAAATTCCTATGGGGGGCCCAAGAAAATGGTTGCCCAGGGTCCAGTCAATATTAAAGACGGCCCTGTCCTAATCTAATCTTCCCTCCCTCTAAAGCCAATATTCCTGCACTCATTTCCCTTCAGGTGAATGGTGCCACCATTACTTCTCACAGTCTAGCTGCCTTGGTGTCCTCTTAGACCAGTGTGTCCTTAAAACCCGCTAACAGGCCAGGTTTGCAAGATATATGAAGCAAATCACATTTGATATAATTTGCTGTTTAGTTACTGCAGTAATCGGTCTTTGTTTCCCCAAGGTGATCTGTAATACCTGACCTGTTAGAAGGAACTGAGGACAGGTTTTGGGATACTCTGATCTCTCTGTCACTCCTCACATTTAGTCGCTAACCAAATCCTGCTACTTCCTCCTAAAAAAACATTGCACGCATCCACCCTTTCCTTAACCCCTTAAGGATGGGAAGGCGTTGGGGGATTTACACCGGCGAGGCATACAGGTACGTCTTGCCGTCAGGTGCCACCACGAACCGTTGATTTCAGCCTGATGTTACCATCTCCCCGTACCCGCACCCCCAACTCTCACTTTCAGGACTTCTCCCGAACTGCCCCCTTCTTGTGGAACTCCCTGCCCCGCAACATTAGACTCTCTTCATCTCTCCATTCCTTCAAGAAGACTCTGAAAACACATTACTTTAGAGTAGTCTGTCTCGCACCATAACCCCCCCTGTACATTTCTTGCCCCTACTTGCACCCCACTACTTCACATACTCTGCCACTTACCCTCACCTAGTGTGTCACAGTGACACGGTCACCCCTCTCCTTAGATTGTAAGCTCTTTGGCAGGATCCTCTCTCCTACTGTTTTGTGTGTTTAACTTGTATGGACATTTGTTATTCTGTCTCCCTTTGTTCAGCGCTAGGGAACTTGTTAGTGCTTTATAAATACCTGTAACTTTGCACTTGACATTGTTTATATCTTCATTTCGATCAAATAAGTAGCAGGAAGCATTTTTTTTATTTTCTGTGTCTTTATTGAAGACCAGCATTCCAAATTTACACCTGTAAGACCTAGAAGTACATAAAGGGGTATTTTCTACATTTTATAACCCACAAGGAAAAGGGTGATATGTTGGAAAGCTATATTGGCCACGACAATGATTTGGACAAAATATTTAGCCCATCTTATCTCAATGATTTAATAATGAAGAATTGGGTTGAATATAAAAGCGAGATCGTCAAATCTACTGAGATTGGACCAGTGTTACTAATTAGATCATGCTGATACCGTGAGCTGTATTGGCGTGAGTAAAAAACGGCATCCTGATTTGATGTCGAAAAATGAAGGTTCAAAGATCTTACAGGGTAATTCAAAGAGATCCGAACGCTGACAATCGGCATTCGGTTACCTTGGCCATTTGGCTATCCAGAGAGCAGGCAATTCGCCAAATCCTGGCAAATTGCCTGCACATACGGTGCCTGTTCGAGGGCAGTGAAATCCCCATAAAAAAGCACTGTTTCGGCTATTCAGAGAGCACAAACCCGCAGTGAAAGGTTCCCGAAATGCCCTGCCATTCGGTGATTTCATGCGGCAGATTTATTAAGGTAAATCCCATAGGCTTCAATGTTAAAAATATTCCCGTTTTAATTCAATATCTAATAAACCGTTCATTCTAGAATTCTGCAGTAAAGAGTCTCTTTATTTATAGATTTTTTTTTTAGGATATTTTAAGCATTTTTTGGATTATTTTTTTTTTAAAAAAAAGTCCCGATATTTTTTAATTTTTTTTTTAACTTTAAATTTTTTCTGTAACAGCCCTTTTTATTATCATTCCTTGACCTCATATGTAAATTTCAGACATTTTCGCTCAGTAGTTTCTTTGCAAACAACGTTTCACCTCTCACACATTCAAGCCAACTGTTTTCCTAACTTATTCACTCTATTCGTCTGCAGTGTCGGCTTTTTCCGGCTGCTTGTGATCGGCTCCTGCTCGGGTTGTTCCGGCGTTTTCGGCGGGTTAATCCAGATGTTTTTGTGGGTTTTCGGCGTGCATTCGACGGGTTTTGCAGTTTTTGTTTGGTTTGCGGCGGCCTTTCCCTGCAATTCGGGGACCCTGTGGTGCTTGCTGAATACACCGCAGGGTCGCCCATAAAAGGTGTATGGGGGTCCGGGTAGTGCCCTGGGGACAGGAAACAAGGACAAAAAGTTAAAAGGAACAGTGAGTTTTCCACGAAAAAAAGGTTAAGCATAAAAACGAAAAATTCCTTCAAATATCGTGCCTAGAAGGTCCCCATAACCTGCCTCTGAACTGGCAGATTTGTAGGATGTATAGAAACATTTAAAACAAAAAAATGACATTTCAAATGACGGTAAATGTTTTTCCTTTAATCTATTCATAAGCAACTGCTTGGGGCGGCGGCCTGTATGAAAAGAGGAGACGTTTTAGGACACGCAGAACAAGTTTAGTGATTTTTTTTGGCTAAATTCTGGTGAAACTTATGCAGGCTTCGGATGAAAGTAACAATAGGTGCTTTAAAATTGGCCCTTTAGTGTCTGCAATAGTGCCGTCACACCGTAACCCCTCTGTGGTATTGTGGAAGAGTGCAGGGTTGGACCCTGCAGTCCAATATTAAAATGATATGAATTTGGTATAGGCGTCATTGGCAGTGCACCCAAATATTGTGCCTTTGGTGGCAGCAAGTGCCTTCACACCGTAACCCTCTGAGTTAAGAGTGCAGTGGTGGAGTTTTTGGTAATGCAGAAGAGATCCCCGATCTATTCAGTTACATCAGCAGCTATAACAAAACCGGGTCAGCAATGTTTAGGCACTTGTACTGCGCTACTGTATATGGTGAGAATCTGCGCACACCAGTAGCAACAAGAAGCAAAAAGAACAGGCAGGGAATACACAGAGAATAGTCAAATGGCAGGCAAAGTCGGCAACAGATCGGGTCCTCAGAACGAGCAGGGTCTGTAACAAGTATACAAACTGATTCGGTAAGCTAGCGATGCGGGAATAAAGGCTGAGACACACTGAGCGCGTAGCGAAGAAAAGCAAACATTTTGCAGGCTTGACTTCACTCTGTCTCGCTGCGTGTCTACACTGCATTACGTTTGCTTCTCACCGCACTGGACAGGAATCCACTAACGAAATTAAAATGTATACACAAAACCGTTTTATTTTCACAAAGCACATGTTATATAGGCAAAAAAAAGTGTCTACTAAATAAAATACATCAAAAATTACTGTTAATAGGAATAGTATAAAAATTATAGAAAAAAGGTAACCCCTGATCATATATATATTATAGGGACACGGAGCGCTGTGTATAGAGTAGGGATGCATTGATGCCACACACAGACATTTACGTATATATCAACACGCAGACCTATATATATGTATATATCAACACGCAGTTATATATATATACACACACCCACAGACCTCAGACCATATATACACATACGCACATGGGGGGTGGTATGTGGACAATCTCAACTAAAGGCGCCCCCCCATTTGGCTGATCCCTCCAGAAGAAATGACAGAGCAGAGAATATATATACTATTCTCTGCTCTATCGGGTTCAACATTTCTCCTGGAGGGTTCAGCCAAATTGGGGGGGGGGGATTAGTTGCCAAAATGTGTGTGTAATACAAATCTGGATATATATATTTATAAGAATATATATATATATATATATATATATATATATATTATATAATCATGCCTGCCCTTACCTTCCCCTATAAGTTTGCTAAAAATATACACACAAAAAAACCCCACTGCGTGAGACCCCGCGCAGCCCACATGCCACCCCCTCTACCTGGCTAAATGTATCTAATATACAGTGGCAAGAAAAAGTATGTGAACCCTTTGGGATTAAGTGGAGTTTTGCATGAATTGGTCATAAAATGTGCTCTGATCTTCATCTAAGTCACAACAATTTGAAAAACACAGTCTGCTTAAAATAATACAACACAAACATACGTCTTCATGTTTTTATTGAACAGAACATGTAAACATTCACAGTGCAGGGTGGAAAAAGTATGTGAACCTTTGGACTTAATAACTGGTTGACCCTCCTTTGGCAGCAATAACCTTAACCAAACGTTTCCTGTAGTTGCAGATCAGACCTGCACAACGATCTGGAGTAATTTTGGACCACTCCTCTTCACAAAACTGTTTCAGTGTAGCAATATTGTTGGGATGTCTGGTGTGAATCGCTCTCTTAAGGTTATGCCTTTACCTCATTAAGAATTCTGCGCTGTGCTCTTGCAGTCATCTTTACAGGACGACCCCGTCTAGGGAGAGTAGCAACAGTGCTGAACTTTCTCCATTTGTAGACAGTCTGTCTTACCGTGGACACATGAACATCTAGGCTTTTGGAGATACTTTTGTAACCCTTTCCAGCTTCATGCAAGTCAACAATTCTTGATCGTAGGTCTTCTGAGAGCTCTTTTCTGCGAGGCATGGTTCACATCAGGCAGTGCTTCTTGAAACCAGTAAACCCAAAACTGGTGTGTGTTTTTAAATTGGCAGGACAGCTTTCAGCAGCACATCTAATAATATCACACTGATTGAACTCAAGGTTGGCTCACTCCTAGCTCCAATTAGCTCTTGGAGGAATCCTTAGGCTAGGGGTTCACATACTTTTTCCACCCTGCACTGTGAATGTTTACATGTTATGTTCAATAAACACATGAAAACATATAATGTTTGTGTTGTATTATTTTAAGCAGACTGTGTTTTTCAAATTGTTGTGACTTAGATGAAGATCAGAGCACATTTTATGACCAATTATTGCAAAACTCCACATAATCCCAAAGGGTTCACATACTTTTTCTTGCCACTGTATATAATTAAATACGTTCAGCCAGGTAGAGAAAGAAAAAAAAAGTTTTATTCTATGTTCCCGGGGACATTTAAAAATGTCCTCGGATTTTTTATTTTTTTTTAGAAATGTGTCGCCTTACCTTAGCCTGGTGGTCAGTGGGGGCTCCCTGGATCCTGGTTGTGGGGGGGGATCTGCCGTGGCCGCAGGTGCGCTGCCTGTCTCTGCCACATGCACCCGGGCGGCTAGCCCGCACAGTCGCAGCTCTGTCATCCGGCGGCCGCATGCTCCTCAAGGGGATCCTTGTGAGGCTGCAGCAGGCTGCCCTCTACAGTGCCTGATTAGAGGGCAGTGTCTGCCTGATGTATTGGTAACAATGTTTTATCTCATAGGCTTCAATGTTAAAAATATTCCCGTTTTAATTCAATATCTAATAAACCGTTGCTTATAATATTCTGCAGTAAAGAGTCTCTTCATGTCTAGATTTTTTTAGTATTTTTTTATACTTTTTTAAATTATTATTTTTTTCCGAACTTTTGGCGAACGTTCCAAAAAGTTCAACGTTCGCAAACTGTCGAACGGCCGATGTTCGATGCGAACTCCGAACAGCTCATCCCTAGTGATGTCCTTTGAATACATCCCACACAATACATTGATTTGAGTCTGTGATTGACTCATATACTTAATTCTATGGCCATAGCCACAGAGTGAGGAGCAAGTGATGGAAAGATACAGCGGGGGTGCAGTTTACAACAGAAAAGATCACAAAAAGGATGCACCAGTAACACTACAGAAACTAAAGCTACAAGAGAAAAACAAGGTGCATTCAAGCTATCGGTAACCTAAACGACAATTCATTTTTTTTTGGTGGAAGTGTCCCTTTAATAGAGTTCTTACTTGGAGGCTCTTTATATGATGCTTTCAGTTGTGAACTGTGGGTTTCATTGTGTTTGCAGACCCAAATTATGCTGTGTGTCTCTTGTGTTGCAGCAACCCATATACAGAAGGAGAGGTTGCATTGTGTCATCTGATCTCTTACAGTACAATTTTTATCATGTGGGTAACCTTATTCTACTTACTCAGGCCGGTTGGTCATTATTCCTTTTAGTTGACCATGCGTCAACAAGCTAATCTGCTGCTTGTACCTTTTCAGACTTTAATTCCTTGCAGATGTTGTATTAGTATTGTTATCTTGTTGTTGTTTTATTTGTCTTTAATGGATGTGTCATAAGACTCTTGAACATCTTGAGCTGTTTGAGAAGGCAACTCAGAATCCAATCTTATCTATCCTGCCCGCCGAAGCCCCCTCTTTTATTTTTATTATTATATTTTTTTAACGGTCAACTAAGGACACTGAGACGTTATTTGTTATGTTTTCTAATTTCCATTAGCATCGCTCATGCATAATTCTTTGTTGTTATTTCCACCAAGTCCAACGTTATGAGCATTTTTGAATATTCTTTCATGCCTGATAAAGAAAATTAATCACTTGGAAACAGAAGACACAGAATAAATTAAAACATCTTGTTTTCAGTCTGCGGGACGTGATATTTCAGAAGGGAAAAAACCTGATTTAAAAGGACAGGTGAAAATCAAGCTTTCGCGGACCAATTAATTAATGAAACACATAATCATGCTTGCTTTTGACCCACTCTCCTACCTGTTCCTCAGATTATGGTTCTTCATACATTGGCTATTGTCATCTAAAACTATCCTGTGAGTCCGAACTGTCGAATACCATCAGCAAAATTTACACGACCCCAGAAGCCTTTCATGTGTTGCATCTAGATTCACGGTTATTATCTATCCATTGCTAATAGGCACGGTACCTCCAACTTGTGTATTTATTTATGATTTAGGCTAGGGTCAAACGAAAGCATTTTTGCGTCCGAACGCATTGACGTATTTTTTCATGGAATACGCGAAAACGGTCATACGATGCGCATTTTTGTGCGTGATTTTTTACAGATCCAAACCAGGAAACTTTGGGTGTCTGGACGTTATGTTGGCCGGACACGAGCAGCGTCTGACGTCTCCAAATCACACACACACACAGCTATGCCGCTGCAGCGCACTCTGTACGTCCGTACTAGCGGTTCTGCGTTCTCAAAAAAATGCGTTCATTTTCCACTTGCGTTGCGCGGCCGGACTTTCGTGCGACCGTACTTCGTATATTGGCTGTCATTGCCCGTCATTTGCTGCTAGTGCAGCCGTGATTAAGTGCGCCTAAACGCACGTTAAAAGTGCGCTGGTCTGACCCCAGCCTTGTTTTTACTTTTCACTGTTATCTTACACACATACAAGATTCATAAACCGCCTTATTAACTAAAGGGTCTATTCACAAAGCACCGAAATTGTGATTCTGTTTCACCAAAAATACAGCAAATTCACCACTTAGCAAATGGTCACCGTATTTTGCCAAAACTGGAGTCGCCCTCGCAGTTACCAGACGTCAGCGAAAACCGCCGAATTGTACCAATATCTGCCAAATTGGCATCAGTGAATTCAGCCGAACTACAAAACAAAAAGGAAGACTCCTGGTCTAATGGGAGATGAATTCAAAAAAATGTGTCCAAATAATAGAACAGGTCCTTTAGAAAATAATAAAAAGGCCTTACAAAATTAAAATGGGCCCTGTTCCATAGTTGGTGCTAACATGGAGACGGGAGCAGGATGATGTGCGCTTGCAGACTTTCCCTTACTGTCTCCATGTTAACGTCCTATTCCAGTGAAGGTGACAGCACCTCGCCCTGGAATGCAGAGCTAACCTTCCTGATGCCCGCAGTAGCACATCCACGGCAAGTATCAGCTCCTGAAGTCCATAGGACTCCATGGAGGCTTGTGCTTCTGCACCGAATGGTTGTGCAGTGCCGCAGAGGGAGACTAGGAACTATTTGTACAAAGTCTAACTCTCCTCCCGGGGAGAAGAAGCGGCAAATCTGGTCGCCCTTTTTGCCACGGGATTGGGGAGTATGGGATTTTTAGGAGGCATTTTTAGAGCTTGATTTTTGCATTTGTAGAACCCTTTAGCACCAGCTTTTAGGAGGTAAAAATTTTCAATTTGCGTCCCGATGGTAAATTGCACATCCACTTTGTAAAACCTCCCGTCTCGAGACGCTACAAATTGATTGCGCTCCCCATGTTAAGTATAGGAGACGCTGATTTCACCTTAACAGCCGGAGTGTAGTTTTGACTATGAAATATCGATGCCAGACTTTAAACTTCTAGCCCTAACGCTTACATAGGGAGACGCTACATTGGCACTAACTGTAGAAAAAAAATATAGACAAATTTCTATAAAGTCTTTTAAAAAATAAGAAAAACAAAAATGTTGAAAAAAAATACTAAAAATGGGTTTTTGCAAAAAATGAAAGAATACTTTTTTTTTACGTTTGAAACCTATGGTATTCGCCTGTTTAAACCGGTTGAGTTGATACACAAGAAATTAGAGCATTTCACCGGACTTTTAGTGCAGTTTGACGTTCTGTGAATAGAAGATACAATAGTATTGTAGGGGGCAATTTTGGTGCTGCCAAATTGCAGCGAATTGCAACGTATTAGCAGTAGGAAAAGGGAAGTGCTCATGCCACTGTACAGAGCACTGGTGAGACCTCACTTGGAGTACTGTGTGCAGTACTGGAGACCGTATCTCCAGAAGGATATAGACATCTTAGAGAGAGTTCAGAGAAGGGCTACTAAAATGGTGTACGGCTTGAAGGAGAAAAGTTACCAGGAAAGGCTTAATGATCTTAACATGTACAGCTTGGAAAAAAGACGAGACAGAGGAGATATGATAGAAACATTTAAATACGTAAAGGGAATCCACAAGGTAGAGGAAGGGAGTATATTTAAAAGGAAACAAAGTAGCAAAACAAGAGGACATAGTCTTAGATTAGAGGGGCAAAGGTTTAAAAGTAACTTCAGAAAGCATTATTTTACTGAGAGGGTGGTGGATACATGGAACAGCCTTCCAGTTGAAGTGGTAGAGGCCAAAACAGTAATTGAATTTAAGCAAGCATGGGATAGGCATAAGGCTATCCTAAACAAAAGATAAATCCAGGTAAAGTATCCATGTAATTGGGCAGACTAGATGGGCCGAAAGGTTCTTATCTGCCGACATTTTTCTATGTTTCTATATTTTGCTGTTAATTCGCCTGTATTTGACGAATTGATAGCTTAGTGAATAGACGATTTGGCCCAAAATTGCACCGAACGGTGAAATTCATTATTCGGGGCCAATTCGAAGGTCAGTGACTAACCGTAAGAATATTACACCCTTGTGAATGATGGTAAAATGTATAGGTATTGTGCATTCTGTTTAAATTCCCTCTGTTCTTTTCTATACTCCTGTCCTATATTTTCCATTTTAAAGTTTCCTTAGTGAACAAGTCAGTGAGCTGCATCTGTAGTCCATATGTATATTCTACTAAGCTTTTATCAAATAGTTTAGACGGCCATATAAAAATTAGTGAGATTTGGTTTTGTTTCTTCAAATTAAACTAGCTTTTTAGGATGACTGGTGCTTTTTTTCCATTCTCATGATGTTGTGTTACAAGTAATTGTGCCGTTGCCTATCACTTCATCTAATGTTCATGATGGGGACTGTAGCTTCCATAAAATCCTGGAAGAATTTATCACACGTTGATAGTATTTCCTTATTGGCCCTTGCGGCTGATTCAGGAACTACTGTTTTATTTATTCATTGATTTAAGGCTCGTGTCAGACGAGCGCACTGCAGAGTGGAAGGAACATCCGTGAGAGCAGACGTTCCTTCCACTCTCCGCTGCCGCTGACTGCCCTCAGCTGTGCAAATCGCGATCCTCCCTAGGAGGATTGCGCTTTGCAGCTCCGTTGACGCGCTTTCTAGCGCATCAACAAATTTATTCCCTAGACGGACGCTTGCTGCGCACGCAGTTCATGCGTGCGCACAAGCGTGTGACCCTCGCTGCATCACGTGGTTGCGACGGCCGCCGGTAAGTGTGGGCGCACGCGACCTTTTGCCTTCAATACTGCGGCGAATCTTCTTGGTATTGAATCCACGAGATGTTGAAAGGTGATGCGAGGAATCGGACACCATGCCTGATGAATAGCACTGTCCAGTTCTGGGAGATTTGATGGTTGTGGATCCAGCTGCCTGATGACTCTTTCAACTTTGTCCCACAAATGCTCATTTGGATTGAGATCTGGTGATTGTGGAGGCCACTTAAGCAAGGTACATTCTCCCTCATGTTCTTGAAACCACTCCTGCACAATACGAGCACCGTGGCAACGAATATTTGGTAGGTTGTGCTATTCAGATGTTGTTCCACCCAAATTAATAGGGCCCCAAACCATAACACTGCCCCCACGAGCTTGAAGGGTTGTACTCGTGCATGTGGGGTGCTGCTTTCATGCGGTTTCCGCCAAATTCTCACTCTGCCATCTGCATGATGCAACTGGAAACGTGATTCATCGGACCACGTGACTTTTTCCAATGCTCGACTGTCCAATCCTTGTGTTCCTGTGCGAATTGGAGACGTTTTATCTTGGTAACTGCAGACAGCAAAGGTGTTCGAACAGGCCTTCGGCTTCCATATCCCATACGATGCAGTGTACGGCGAACAGTGCGTTCAGAGATCATTTGAAAGGATCCCTGATTAAGATCTGCAGTAATTTGATGCACTATTGCTCTTCTGTTGTCTTGTACCAGTCTTTCCACTCTCCGTTCTGCTCTAACATTGACTAGTCGCTGACGGCCACAATTTGCACGTTCAGACCCAGATATTTGGCTGACAGTCCAGACTTTAAACACTTTAACAACAGCTGCTCTTGAACATTTAACGAAATCTGCTGTTTTGCTGATACTCGCTCTATGGCTCTGAGCGCCATCAATCATCCCACATTCAAAGGCTGTTAAATCGCGTTGTTTACCCATATCTTCAGAAAAAAAAATCACTTCTACTGTCGTGGTAAACAACCTGCTTCCCTATTTATAATGGTCTGGCCCTCTTGCAACTTCAGCGCCAAATTATAACTAATTTGCCTAAAAGCCTAAACAAAATAATCTGGCTCTATCCCATTGAAACTGCTCTGTAATAATGCCCTCTGCTACACTCCATACATTGCTTATCTGTGTTTTTTCTTGTGTTTAAGTAGATAACAAATCTTTAAAATTTTTGATCGCTCAAAGACCTTACAGGGTAATTCAAAGAGAATTGAAAAGTCACCGTACGTTCGGTGACTTTTCGTTCTCTTCAATTTGGTTCAGGGAAAGGCCGCCGCAAACCTGCCGAAAACGAACCGCAAAACCTGGCGAATGCACGCCAAAAAACCCGCAAAAACATCTGGATTAACCTGGCGAAAACGCCGGAAAAACCCGAGCAGGAGCCGATCACACACAGCGACGCCGCCGGAAAAAGCCGACACCGCAGACGAATGCAGTGAATAAATTAGAAAAACAGTTTGCTTGAATGTTTGAAAAGTGAAACGCTTTTTGCTAAGAAACTATTTAGTGAAAATGTCTGAAATTTACATATGAGGTCCAATTTCTGTTACAGAAAAAATAAGTAAACTTAAAAAATCCTTTTTTTTTAAAAAAAATATTGCTTAACCCTTTCGCTGCTGAGGCTTTTCCCGCCCCTATGCTGAGGTCATTTTTACCTGTTTTGCGCATCATGTTTAAACGTGTTTTGAAGGCTTATTTTAGTATATGACCCAGACATATTATATATCGTTCTTTCCGTCAGACTCGGTAGATTCATAATATGTCATTATTATATGTATACGTTATGTCATGTCTGTATATTATAACAAAAAATGCAATAAAATATGTATTTTCAATAATTTACAATGTGTAAAGTGTTTTTTTCCACACTTTAACATGCGAGCAATTGCGGTTATATTTTGTATGGGGTGCGCTTGTTAAAAAAATTAGAGATGGGGTCTCATTACATTTTTTTTGGGGAAAATTACACTATTTTTAACAAACGCACCGCATACAAAAATCGTTAGTGCAGCATCATTGTTCACATTATAATTGAAATGGAACAATATTGCTGCATTAACAAACCAAAAAAAAAAAAAAAAAAGTGTTTAATTTTTTTTTTTTTTAATTTTTTTTTTTTTTATTTTTTTTTTTTTTACAACATTTTTCACTGTAGTGTTTGGTATCGTTGGAACGGCCATGGTCTGGCCGATCCAACCATACCAAAATTTAACCCCTAGCTGCCACGGATCGGGAGATAGGGAGTTCCAATGAACTCCCTATCTCCACAGTTGGTGGCAGTTAGGGGTTAACTCTAGGACTGGCGTCATCGTGCTACGCACGATGACGCCAGTCCTCTGGGGGAGTTCCCGGAGCTTGGCCGACATCCAAGATGTCGGCCAGCTCCGGGAAAGGATCGCGAACCGGCGCTTTTCAGCGCCGATTCGTGATCCAGCTCCCCAGGGGTTAATGCCAGGCATCATTTGGAAGGGCAGGCTGTGCCCTTCCAAATGATGCCTGGGTTAACCCCCGCAGAGCCGCCGATCGGGAGGGAGAGAGGTCCGAAGGACCTCCCCCCCCCCCTCCTTTCAGGCGCCTCCTCCGCACATGCGGGGGGGGCGCCTGAATTAGGTGTCATCGCGCCCCCGCGATGACACCTAATTCTGGCGGCTGCTGGTCCGGATGCCGGGCTGACATCTAGGATGTCAGCCCGCACCGGAGGGGCCAGCGATCGGCCGGAACCCGGCCGAACGCTGACCCCAATGTGAGGACGCGCTCAGCGCGTCCTCAGCACACCAGCGGGACTGCTGAGGACGCGCTGAGCGCGTCCTCAGCAGCGAAGTGGTTAAAATATCCGAAAAAAATCTATAAATAAAGAGACTCTTTACTGCAGAATTTTATAATGAATGGTTTATTAGATATCAAATTAAAACGGGAATATTTTTAACATTGAAGCCTATGGGATTCGTCTGAATAAACTTGCCGAATTAATCCACCGAATGCCAGGGCATTTCGGGAACCTTTCATTGCTGGTTTGTGCTCTCTGAATAGCCGAAGCAGTGCTTTTTTATGGGGATTTCACTGCCCTCGAACAGGCACCGTATATGCAGGCAATTCGCCAGGATTTGGCGAATTGCCATCTCTCTGGATAGCCGAATGGGCAAGAAAGGTAACCGAACGTTGATTTTCAGTGTTCGGTTACCTTTCTCCAGCCATTCGGATCTCTTTGAATAACCCTGATTAGTGTGGAGTAACTCCACCCATGTATACGTTACTATAATAATTTGAAAACTTTGGGGCTTTTTGCTGAAAATATCTCAAAAACATAACTCTGGAACCTTAAGATATTGGCAGGGTTACAGAAAGAATTTGTCGAGTTCATCCACGTGCGAAAACTTGGCAAAAAAGATAATTTACCACTGCACTAATAAGTGCTTTTTCTTGGAGAAAAATAAATCTCTTAACATACATCTGAAATCTGGGAAGCATAGTTAACAATAAAATATAGGGTAAAATGGCAAGTTTACATAGAGATGGCTATCCCCAGATGATTATATTGTTAAAATGCATACAATTTACATTATTTCATTACAATATATATATATATATATATATATATATTTGTTTGTCTCCTGTATTCCTGGCAGAAATAGTGCTGGGATGAAAGTTTCTAAACGTTAGATGGTATCCCTCATCTTTCAAATTTTCAAACCGAGTCTGTGTTATTGGCATAAAGGCAACAATAGCCTTGGAATCAAATACAGTGAATGTGATGAAGATGTAAAATAAAATGGTTAGATTATGAACAATGCAGCTTCTGGGAATACCAATAGACTATAATAATTATACCTCTAGGTGACATAATGATGGCATATGGATATCATAGTAACACATGGTATCTGTACTGTACAAAGATTTTCGAATATTAAATCCCCCTCAATCCTATCCCTATAGGCCTAGAGCGCAGTGCCTGCCTAGGGCGCAGCCGGCCCGACCAATTTTAAAAAAAAATTGACCCTGGTGCGGCTGTGTGCTGCAGCCAGCCCCCCAAGTCCACGCCTCTAAGTATTTGGACTGGCTACGGAGGTGGAGGGAGGCGGAGATGGTGCTGGAGCGGCAGATATGTGAGCATGTGTGAGCTGGGACAGATATCCATGTGTGAGCTGGGGCAGATATCCATGTGTGAGCTGGGACATATATCCATGTGTGAGCTGGGGCAGATATCCATGTGTGAGCTGGGGCAGATATCCATGTGTGAGCTGGGACAGATATCCATGTGTGAGCCTGGGGGCAAATATCCATGTGTGAGCCGGGGGAAAATATCCATGTGTTAGCTGGGGCAAATATCCATGTGTTAGCTGGGGCAAATACCCATGTGTGAGCCTTGGGGCAAATATCCATGTGTGAGCCTGGCGGCAAATATCTATGTGTGAGCCTGGGGGCAAATACCCATGTGTGAGCCTGGGGGCAAATACCCATGTGTGAGCCTGGGGGCAAATACCCATGTGTGAGCCTGGGGGCAAATACCCATGTGTGAGCCTGGGGGCAAATACCCATGTGTGAGCCTGGGGTCAAATACCCATGTGTGAGCCTGGGGTCAAATATCCATGTGTGAGCCTGGGGTCAAATATCCATGTGTGAGCCTGGGGTCAAATATCCATGTGTGAGCCTGGGGTCAAATATCCATGTGTGAGCCTGGGGGCAAATATCCATGTGTTAGCTGGGGCAATATATTCATGCCATGTGTGAGCTGGGGGCAATATCTCCATGCCATGTGTGAGCTGGGGGCAATATCTCCATGCCATGTGTGAGCTGGTGCAATATCTCCATGCCATGTGTTAGCTGGGGGCAATATCTCCATGTGTGAGCTGGGGGCAATATACCCATGTAAGAGCTGGAGGCAAATATACCCATGTAAGAGCTGGGGGACAAATATACCCATGTAAGAGCTGGAGGCAAATATACCCATGTAAGAGCTGGGGGACAAATATACCCATGTAAGAGCTGGGGGCAAATATACCCATGTGAGCTTTCTTTTTTTTTGGGGGGGTGCAAGTAGCTGGTCTTGCCTAGGGCGCTAAATAGTCTAGCACCGGCCCTGTCCCTGTAGCTTAGTGAGTGACCCCAGAGCTCTCACTGTATTTCGCCCTTTTCCAGGCTGCTTCTTGATGGTAATACAGGATGACAGGAGTGAAACATCACAGAAAATTTCATTTTTCACCGAGGCACACAATGCTCACTTTATCCCTTTCACTCCCAAAGTTGTGTTAACTTTATTTTGCATTGTAATATATTGAAAAGCAATCAATAGCACATAAAAGTCCATTTCCATATCTTTTTTTCAGGTCGGGTTGGTGCGCCCCTCTGGAGATACAAAATTCACTCCTTTCCCTCTGTAATGCTATAAAAAGAAACTGCAAATAGCAGCCCAAACCATCACTGTAACAAAATGTTCAGACTGTAAAGCTGCATTACAATAACCAGGAAGAAGGCAGAATACATGGAGAACTTTAGGGTCACTTGCTACTGTAAAGGGATTCAAGATTCAGCTGGTTAGAATGGCTGCAATTCCATACACAGTAGAACTAAGATGTTACTGTAATTTCCATACACAGGCATTCTGCCACATGATATTTTTTTAATATCGGTATTTTTTTGGAAGCTGCAATGATAATTTGTTTATAAAGTATTTTACCAGGAAGGATACATTGAGATTTTTCTTGTTTTCAAGTAAATCCTAGGTTCAAGAAATAATCTTATTATGATCACAACAAATTCCCTTAAGCAGGATATATGGTCATTTTTATTATCTATATCATATTTGCTGTATTTGACACAAAGGAAATTTCTGCCCGTATGCTAATAATGCAGACCCCAGGTGACATTATGCTAGATAAGGTACACTAGCGTTTGGAATCTCTTTCCAACAATATTTCTGTAAAGGATAAACTAATACATGAAATATTACAAATTGGTAAATTTATCTTATTTTACTGTAACTATTTTAGGACAGTTTCTTTACAAAATTTTTATTTTGCTCTATATCCAATTGTTAACTTTGCATCCCATGAAATGTTATGTTATTTTTTTTTTCCTTCAACAAAAACTGCTTGGTAGTGAAGTAGATAAAAAATGCAATTATTATTTTTTGGCATTTTTCGTGTTGCCGCGAGGCATGCCACTATGGCTCTCACCATGGCTCTCTCTGCCATATTTGGCTCCCGGGTCTTGTGACATCGTTCTTCCACAGCCTCCTTCAGGAGTGAGCCTGGAACGTCACAGTAATGGCCTTTGCCGCTCCCCACCTTCCCCCCTTTCTTTTTCTCCGCCATCTGATGGTTCGCGGTAGGTGTAATTTCCTTCCCCCCCCTTTTTATTTTATCTCTTTTACTTTTTCCGTACCTCTTGCTGTTCCCATGCGTGGCTTCTGACACTGGGCAGTCTTTTTATGGGCCCTCCATGGCCTCAATTTCCTACTATCTGTTGTACAGCTGTTTGCTTTTCCAAATAAACACACTTTGAATAATAAAAAAAAAGTGTGTATAAAGTAGTTGTAAAGGGCAATCCATTAAAGCCCCACTATAGCACAATGATGTTGCCATATATGCTGCAACGTTTCTCCACCAACACCTTGGAACGTTAGGTGTAGGAACATGTAGTGAACGTGGATAGGCATTACACTGAAGAAGGGTTCCATACCCAAAACGTTTGTTTCATGGTGTTCTTATGCATTACACACAGGTGACACCTTTCTTGCAAACCTAGTGCTGTCGCAACTTTCTCTGCATGGTTTCAGAATGCAAAATGGGTATTATATGCTAATATATTTTTTTAATATTAGAATGCAAAATGGGTTTACGTGACTACACTGGCATTATGCGCTGCAAACTAAATTGCACTCCTAGGGAATTGTACTTGATCCATGTATCCTCACTTTTAGAAGTGTTTTTATGGCTTATGTTTTACAATTGCTCACTAATATTATGTTCTGGCCCTTGAGCATTTCAGTGTTTCTATTACGAGCTGTTAACGAAGAAGCCCCTGAAAGTGGAGACTATCCGGTGGGCATCAATTAATTTTTTATACTGCTTGTGTTTACTTCAAAAATTTACTTTACTAGACTCTAATTCTATCTGCATTTTGATTTTGTATCCACCTTTACAATAAACTAAGCCAGATCTCTGTACTCATTCATTGTTTAATGTTTAACCTTTCCTTTATAACATACAATTGTATCATTTGCCTAAAGCATGTGCTAGTGCGTGAAATACCTTCATAATAACGTGTGCATTTCATAGCTGCTATCCGTGGTGCTACATAGTTTCTGCTGTTCTTAAGATGGGCAGGGAAGAAACAAGTCACCTGTACTATAGCAGATTTAATGCCAAATATCATATTAGGCTTTATATTTTAATCTAAATTGGATTGGGAAGACCGTGCAGGCTCTTATAACCGCAGCGAGCCGTCCTCCAAGACAACCCCCCCCCACCTAGGCTAATGTCAGACGAACGCAGTCTAACGGACATACTGACGGAACATACTGTAGACACCACTGTTTTTTTTTTTTTTTAACGGATGTACCAAAGTCACCAACGACCTCCTAACTGCTAAAAAACACGGCCACTATTCTATTCTCATCCTGCTTGACCTCTCGGCTGCTTTTGACACTGTTGACCACCCCCTCCTTCTACAGACCCTCAACTCTCTGGGTCTCGGTGACACTGCACTTGCTTGGGTTGACTCCTATTTATCCAACAGGTCCTTCTGTGTGTCCTTTGCTGGTAACTCCTCCTCTTCATTGCCTCTATCTGTTGGTGTACCTCAAGGCTCTGTCCTTGGTCCTCTGCTCTTTTCCATCTACACCTCCTCCCTGGGCAAAATCATCAACAGCTTTGGCTTTAATTACCACCTCTACGCTGATGACACTCAGATCTACCTCTCTACCCCTGATCTCTCTCCCCCTGTCCTTTCAAAAGTCAGTGACTGTTTATCTGGCATCTCCTCCTGGATGGCCTCCCACCACCTAAAGATCAACATGTCAAAGACTGAGCTCCTACTTATTCCTCCCTCTAATGCCTCCCCACCTCCTGACTTCTCTATCACGGTGGAGGGTATCACCATCTCCCATCAAACCAAGTTCGCTGTCTTGGAGTTACACTGGACTCTGCTCTTTCTTCATCCCCCACATCAAGTCTCTTTCCTCCTCCTGCCGATACCACTGCGTAATATTTCCAGAATTCGGCCATTTCTTACCGCTGTCACCACAAAACAACTCATACACGCCCTGGTAATCTCCCGACTCGACTATTGCAATAATCTCTTATCTGGCCTCCCTCTGTCTCGCCTCTCCCCCTACAATCCATCCTGAACGCCTCCGCCAGGCTAATTCACCTCACCCGCCGCTCTGTCTCTGCCGCTCCCTCTGCGAGTCCCTTCACTGGCTCCCCATCCACTGCAGAATTAAGTTCAAAATCCTTATCCTTACCTACAAAACCCTCACTAACTCAGCGCCCCACTACCTGTCCTCACTAATCACCAAATACACCCCAGCCCGCTCCCTAAGGTCAAACAGTGACCTGCGCCTAGCTTCTCCCCGCATCACCTCTTCCCATGATAGACTGCAGGATTTCTCACGTGCAGCCCCACTCTCTGGAACGCTCTCCCTCGTGCTGTCAGACTTTCCCTAACTTCTCTTCCTTCAAACGCTCCCTGAAAACATTGCTATTTAGGGAAGCCTACCACCCAACTCACTGACGCAACCATCAATCACTCTCACCTTACAGTCCTCTCCTCCTGTTTCCAACCCCAACCCTCCTAGATTGTGAGTTCCTACGGGAATAGGGCCCTCATCTCCTCCTGTACTGTTTGTCAAATGTTGTTCAATGTATTGTAACCCTGTCTGACTGTGCTTATTGTACAGCGCTGCGAATATGCTGGCGCTTTATAAATTAATAATAATAATAATAATAATAAAAAGAAAGGGAAATATGGGAAACCAAATTAATTAAAATTTAACGAGAGGTAGTCAGCCAGACCAGAGCGTCAACTTGATGGACGTCGCAAATGTGCTGTGTCTGACGTTGTGTCATCACGCACAGAGGCCGCGACACGGTACACTCTAGACATCCGTCGTAGCCAGGGCCAGATTAACATAGGAGCAGATGGAGCAGCAGCTCCAGGCCCATGCCTCAGAATAGGCCCAGAGAAAGGATAACTATGTCTGCATTTGGATCCATGTAGCTACAACTCCATAGCAGCTAAAGGGTCAAGTGAGGTATCACTGGAAAGGCCAGAGTATGACCTTCCCAATGATACCAAACATGACCAGGTTTTAAGTAAATAAAATAAAATAATAAATATTTTCTTTTTTTCTTTCCAACAGTAATATTTTTCACTTTTCAATTATAAAGTAAACCGTGATGCTGCACTAACCATCACATTTCTCATGTCACCAACAAGTGTGGAGGTGATGGGCGATGGTACAATCCATTGTTACATCAAAAACCTAAACCACCGCACTGCAGCAAAGAGCACTGCAGGGAACTTTGGACACCCACGTCACTAATCTTTACACCTCACAAGGTCAAGTGAGGGGTCATTGGACAGGTGAGAGTCTGGCCTTTGCATTAATACCAAACCTGACCATGTAAAATCTAAAAGAAAAGAAAACATTTATTTATTTTTAGTTCCAAAGCGATGGCATTGTCCATTTGTCACGTATAAAATGAGCAATACCACTGCCATTACTCACCTTCTCATTTCCCACACTGAGAGCAAGGTCAGTGTTTTATACATAGTTTTTTTTAAGAATAATATGACTATGTTCCAAAACACAAGGGCAATATTTCATTTTTTTTGTTACATTTTTTTGTTAAAATTGTATATTTTCTCAGAAAAATTCAGTAACAGGTTCACATTTCACATTTTTTTTTAACAAGAATGCCCTATAGAATATATAACCACAAAGGTTTGGATGATAAAATGGGGAAAATTACTCTTTAATTGATATCTGAATGAAAAATTAGAGTATCTGCCTGGTTAGATGTACCCATATCCACACTATTAAATAACGAAAAAATTTTCATTTCACTAAATTACAAAAAAAGCCCCCCAAAATCTTCAGCTCCAGGCCCATAGAGCTCTTAATCCGGCCCTGGTCGTAGAGCTTTTATGTCGAGGCCTAAATGGCGTCCATTGCCACCTGCGTGGTGCGTGAGCACTTCGGTGCACACATACTTTGTGTTGGTCTCAATTGATTACAAATCAATGCTATGACAGACATTAAGGCTGGGGTCAGACGAGCGCAGTTATGACGTCCGTGTTGCCGCACATTTGTATGTCCGTGGCAGCATAGCATTCAGACCAATGGAGCCCCACACACGAAGTGCGATGCATGACAGACATGGCAAACGGACCCAGGTTAGGCAAGAACGTAATACTGCTAGAACGGACGTGCGGAGTGTGCCACGTCTGTGTAGCTTTGTGTGTGAGTGATGGAACGCGGTCAGACTGACTGCATTTATACGTCCTGCATTTTTGACGGACAAAATGTTTTTTCATTTCCCATCTACATCCGTCAAAAAATTTGCCAGTGAAAAAAACGGACTGCATGGCCACTACCTTGTCAGTCAGAATGTACATATGTACTGCACGGACGCACAGTCCGTACAAAATGCGCTCGTCTGACCCTAGCTTTAACTGTGGGGCGACACGGACGTGATTACTGCGTTCGTCTGAATGCTAGCCTCAGTCAGTGCCCTCCCTGCTTCACCTGTCATTTAACTTATGACTGACGGGTAACACAGCATAATGAGTGGGGGGGGTCGCCCTGCAGGACAGCTCTCTGTTCACAGTGGGCCTCCCACCTGCGGCATGCCGCAGATTACGTTGTTAGCCATTCACTTTAAAAGCAAATATATCCCTTTTTTTTCAATTTTTTTAGATCAGTGGGGGGAAAAAAGTTGATTTACATAAAGCGAGAGATGCCTTGTCAAATGGTCAAAACTTTATTTGATGCGCTTTAAACACCATTATTGTGCATATCCCTCACAATCATAGGGAATAGGCTCGACTTCTGGTAACCCAACAGTTGTTGCTGGATATCCACTGTGCTGTGCAAACAAATATAAAAAAATTGATGCATACAGGGTTATTCAGAGAGAGGTGAAAACCAGGAGAATGACAGAGAACAATCGAGACCAAATTGCCGATTTGGAAAGTGCGATAAATGGGAGATTTTTTCGGGTTTGGCTATTAAAACCCTGTGGAATGACCGAGAGTGAGCCATCATTTTTTTTTTTGAAATCTAAAATAAAAATCAAAAAAGGGGGAAAACAGGGAAATAAAGATATGCACCACAGTACAAAACGCAGTATTACATAACACGACTACTTCACCAATCTTTATGACATTGACATATATAAATCACTGAGATAACCCCCACAAGACCTCAAAGTGTGACGGTGTAAGTATCCCAAATAGTCCAATGATCTTTACCGACCCCTTTCAATCCCATCAAAGACCTGGCCATGGCATCAAGGGCTTGTAATTCCCCCATCCTAGTTTTAACCATACCCACTGTGGGCACCCTATACGATTTCAAGTTGAAGGCTATTAAGTTAGTGCTTACAGATAAGATATGGGCGAGGAGTTGTTTCTGGAAATGGGTAAGGGATGCGGGAAACATCTGGAGGAGAAAAATATCAGGAGATGGAATAATGTCTGTTCCTAGGACCTCCGAACTCAGTGAGGCGATCTGGTCCCAATTTTTTTAACCCTTTCGCTGCTGAGGCTTTTCCCGCCCCTGTGCTGAGGTCATTTTTACCGGTTTTGCTCATCATGTTTAAACGTGTTTTGAAGGCTTATTTTAGTATATTACCCAGACATATTATATATCGTTCTTTCCGTCCGACTCGGTAGATTCATAATATGTCATTATTATATGTATACGTTATGTCATGTCTGTATATTATAACAAAAAATGCAATAAAATATGTATTTTCAATAATTTACAATGTGTAAAGTGTTTTTTTTTCACATTTTAACATGTGAGCAATTGCGGTTATATTTTGTATGGCGTGCGCTTGTTAAAAAAATTAGAGATGGGGTCTCGTTACATTTTTTTTTGGGGAAAATTACACTATTTTTAACAAACGCACCGCATACAAAAATCGTTAGTGCAGCATCATTGTTCACATTATAATTGAAATGGGAACAATATTGCTGCATTAACAAACCAAAAAAAAAGAAAAAAAAGTTTTTTGTTTTTTTTTTATAATCTTTTTTTAATTTTTTTTATTTTTATTTTTCGACAAAATTTTTCACTTTCATGTTTGGTATCATTGGAACGGCCATGCTCTGGCCGATCCAGCAATACCAAACTTTAACCCCTAGCTGCCACGGATCGGGAGATAGGGGGTTCATTGGAACCCCCTATCTCCACCATTGGTGGCAGTTAGGGGTTAAGTCCAGGACTGGCGTCATCGTGCTACGCACGATGACGCCAGTCCTCAGGGGGAGTTCCCGGAGGCTTGGCCGACATCCAAGATGTCGGCCAGCTCCGGGAAAGGATCGCGAACCGGCGCTTTTCAGCGTCGATTCGCGATCCAGCTCCCCAGGGGTTAATGCCAGGCACCATTTGGAAGGGCAGGCTGTGCCCTTCCAAATGGTGCCTGGGTTAACCCCCGCAACGCCGCCGATCGGGAGGGAGAGAGGTCCGAAGGACCTCCCCCCCTCCCTTTCAGGCGCCTCCTCCGCACATGCGGGGGGGCGCCTGAATTAGGTGTCATCGCGCTGCCGCGATGACACCTAATTCCAGCGGCTGCGGTTCCGGATGCGCGGCTGACATCGAGGATGTCAGCCTGCACCGGAGGGGCCAGCGATCGGCCGGAACCCGGCCGAACGCTGACCCCAATGGGAGGACGCGCTCAGCGCGTCCTCCGCATACCAGCGGTAATGCGGAGGACGAGCTGAGCGCGTCCTCCGCATTGAAGTGGTTAAGACAGGAGCATGACCACCAAACATGGAAAGACGACCCGTCCTCCTTCTCACACCTCCAACAGGTCTTAGAAATGCTAGGTTTAAAATGATGTTCCCTATCGGGGGTAATATACCAGCGGTACAGGACCTTCTTCCTAGCCTCCGTCAGCGAGATACATCTAAACTTTTTGCAGTCCAATAAGAAGCAGTCTCTACATTGGTCCGAGGTAAAAGATTGATTCAAGTCTCGTTCCCATGTCTCTTGAAATCGCCACCTTTTTAATCTGGGGTCTAGTTAATAACTGTTGATATGTCAGAGACAAGAGACGAGTTTTCAAACAGGGTGAGGAGGTCGGAGTTGGGAGGGGAGATGGAGTAGGTCATATTGCGAAAGGCAGGAGCGTAGCCTCAGAAAATGAAAGCCGAGTTTAGCATGTAGGGAGCGTTTCTCCTGAAGTTGCAGGAAGGGAAGAATAAAAATAAAATAGGTTGCCTAGCGAGGCACGGCTCCACGGGCGGGGGTCAAAATCGGGGATCAAATGAGTAAACATCGATATGGGGGAGGCCATAGATAGGGGGTGTATCGCCGTCAGGGCAGAACATGTAACAACCCAGACACGTATGAAAAGCGTCGCCAGGTCAGGTAGCATGTTTATTATCGGTCTGCGGGCTTTTGGCGTCCATAATAGTCCCAAAAAGTCATGTGGGAGCGTGCAGGGGAAGAGCAGGGCTGTCCATTGGGGGAGATTAGTCCCCGTGAAGAGGCGGCCAAGGTTCATCTTTACAGCCGCTCTAAAGTACAGCAGTAAATTAGGTAAACCCAATCCCCCTCTGTCCACAGGTTGGTGTAAAAGAGCAGTTTTAATTCGAGGTCTCCTGCCTCGCCATATAAAGTTAGAGAGTGTTGAGAGAATACTCGCAAAAAGGGGTTGGTCAATGTAAGTAGGATGTCATCAGCAAAAATACATAATTTTTTTGCTGATGAAAAACCACATTCTGATGAATCAAGATGGAGACTCCTCTCGCTTTAACTGGGGCCGTGGCGTGAAAGTGATGGGAATAATGTGGGAGGTACAATTTAGAGTGAGCAGACGTTTTAAAGTGAGTTTCCTGAAGGCACACCACGTCAGGGGGTTGGTGTTTCAGGTCAGCATACAGAGAGTGTCGTTTATATGGAACATTCAGACCCTTCACATTTAACGAAACCATTTTAAATACCATTTATATACCGTATTTTTCGCTCCATAAGACGCACCTGACCATAAGACGCACTTCGTTTTTAGAGGAGGAAAACAGGAAGATAAATATTCTGAATCAAATAGTGTAATAATGGATACTGCCCTAGCTCCTCTCATGGATATACTACCCCAGTTCATGGATATACTGCCCCAGTTCATGGATACTGCCCCCAGTTCATGGATACTGTCCCCCAGCTCATGGATACTGTCCCCCAGCTCATGGATACTGTCCCCCAGCTCATGGATACTGTCCCCCAGTTCATGGATACTGTCCCCCAGTTCATGGATACTGTCCCCCAGTTCATGGATACTGTCCCCCAGTTCATGGATACTGTCCCCCAGCTCATGGATACTGTCCCCCAGCTCATGGATACTGCCCCAGCTCATGGATACTGCCCCAGCTCATGGATTTGCCCCAGCTCACACATGGATTTGCCCCAGCTCACACATGGATTTGCCCCAGCTCACACATGGATTTGCCCCAGCTCACACATGGATATGCCCCAGCTCATGGATATGCCCCAGCTCACACATGGATATGCCCCAGCTCACACATGGATATGCCCCAGCTCACACATGGATTTGCCCCAGCTCATGGATATGCCCCAGCTCATGGATTTGCCTCAGCTCATGGATTTGCCCCAGCTCACACATGGATATGCCCCAGCTCATGGATATGCCCCAGCTCACACATGGATTTGCCCCAGCTCATGGATATGCCCCAGCTCATACATGTATTTGCCCCAGCTCATACATGTATTTGCCCCAGCTCATGGATATGCCCCAGCTCACACATGGATTTGCCCCAGCTCATGGATATGCCCCAGCTCACACATGGATTTGCCCCAGCTCATATATATGCCCCAGCTCACACATGGATTTGCCCCAGCTCATGGATATGCCCCAGCTCATGGATATGCCCCAGCTCACACATGGATTTTCCCCAGCTCACACCTCTTTTTCAATACGTTCTTTTTAATTCATGGTTTTGCATTTTGACTCATGTTTCGTTGTTTATCTGACGTCTTTTGCTGCTCGGAATGTTGGGGGAAGTCCCCCTCTTTTTCTCCCAGTTTTCTATAGTTTGAGGAGCTATTTAGACGGATTCGGGGATTGTGTTGTTAGCCCCTTCGATAACCCCCCCCCCCATCCCTCTCCCTCACTGCCTGTATTGCCATATGGGACTTTGGAAGTGTCTTATGCTACCCTTTTCCCTTTTTCTTTTGGTTTATGGCCTCCCCCCCCCCTTATGATGGCACTGCCTTTTGGCTCCTGCAGATGTTTTCAATACGCCTCTTTATTTTTTATTTTTTCTTATCTATATAATGCTATACGACAGTTGAAATCACAGCCCTGTGTGGCTGCATTCTTGTTGGTCGACATGTGGCCCTATTTGAAATTTCTAAATAAAGAATTAAAAAAAAAAAACGTCTCTAGGTACCGTTTGGTCCAGATGGCGTGGTTTTGGGATACGGTGTACTCTGTCGAGCTGTAAATCCGCTTCCAATGTTTCCGGGAGTAGAATTCGAAATAGGGTCTGTAGATACGTGTTCAATTCACCAGGTTTAACCGTTTCAGGGATTCCTCTCACTTGTATATTGTTCCGGCGGGAACGGTCTTCTAAGTCGGTCACCTTAAGTAATAATGACTCGTGGGTGGTTTTTAATTCTTTGTAAGCGTCTACAAGGTCTTTATGGGCTAAGCACAGTTCGTCAGTTTTCGTTTCTAGTGCATCAGTACGCTCACCCAGATCCCGAATTTCCTGATGAAGATTGGCTGTGATAGACCGGAAGTCTTCCTGAATCATATTTCTGAGGTCTTGGAGTAAAGATTGGAGCTGGAGCCCAGAAGCAGGGGCAGATGCTGACAGGAGAAGAGGAGAAAGATCCCCCTCCTCTGGCGGGATCGATCTCGGTGATCCGGAATAGCGGGAGGTCCGGGCGCCATCTTGCGGCCTATCTCGGGTTTTCCCAAATCGCGAGGCCTCGGCCGTTTTTGGGGTTTTGCTGGGTGCCATCGGGTGCCAGAGTGAGTCCTGAGGTGAGTGAGGTCGTTTTTGGCGCAAACCGCCGCCGTTTTGAGCCGCTATAGCGGGAGATTCAGCCGGTAAAGGGAGAGCTCCGTTCACATGCGGCTGCTCAGTATGGCTGCCGGCCACGCCCCGTGAGCCATCATTTTAAAGGGAAGTTAAGAGATCTGCTGCTCTTGTAAATGCAGAAAGTGCTATCCCAGTATAGTAGTTTGGTAGGTGGACAGGCCTATGTAATCTGGATGTTTTATCTAATTTTGTTATTACTAAAGTATTTCTTAGAACTCTTCTGCTTCTCAATGGATTTCTGTGTAGTGGAAAAACACATTACAGATGTTCTGGCATTTACATTGTTATTTCGGCCTTTACATGCCAAAAACATGCAGTTTAATATGTGTAGGTTTTTATTCCCACTGTACTTATTACTGTTTCAGAGGGTTAATTTTTTTTGAAAGCACATTTCCTTTGTGTTGTCTTTGTTACCTGATCTTTGTGTCAGGCCAGATGTTCCTGCTGTGAACAGGTGAAGTGCACAATACACTTTAGCCTCAAGGGAGCTGCTTACCGCCCAGCAGGTGGCTGGTGATGCCAAAAACGAGTGTTGAATTTTTAGGAGGTATAAGCATTTTTTTTTTTTTTAACCTGTAGAAGATTTCTCTGAAAGTATTATATAAACTCTAGTTATTGATTAGGGGAAAATCTGTTGTTGACTGATTTCCCCCCCCCCCCATAGTGAATGTGTTGTGGGTTAGACATGAAAACCTTTAACCGTAATGGATGTGATGATCAGACGGATGTGCAATTCTTGTGATGTCTGCTCCTTAACACAACAGCCTTCGTTTTTTTTTTCTTTTGTCAGTGAGACTAGACGAAATAGAAATATTTATGTGAGTGTTAGATTACTACTGTATAATCCAGAAAAAATACACACTACCCTACAGATATGTACTCATTTGGTGGGTTTATCGTCTTTGAGAAAGTCTGTGTTTCACCTCTTCAGTGCTGAATCATTTCACACCCTTAGCCCAGGTCTGTATTTAGTCACCAATTTCAATGTCCTCTCGGGCTGAAATAACTAATCGGTTGATCGATAATGAGAATACTTGACAACTATTTTAATTATCGATTAATCACTGTCAATTAATCGATTTGTGCACAGAACACACTGTTTAGAGTCAGACTGAGTTAAATATTATAACCTCAGATTCTGCTTTGTCCTGTACCACCACCTTGACCTGCGTGTCATCCCCTCTTTGGTCTGGAGTTGCCATTCTCTTCCTTTGGTCCGGTCCCTTCCCACAAACTCAGGTCTCGTCTTTTGACCAAACCCACTGCCTCTCACGCTCGGGTCACTTCTCTTGCCCAAACTTTCTTCCATTTCCAGACCCTCCTCCCGCTCAGTTTGTTCATGAAATTATTGTAAAGGGACACTCTAATAAGCTAAAGTGGTCAGGCTGCGTGGAGTGCTCCCCTTCTCAACCGGATTTCGTGCTGACATCATCATGTCTGAGCCCCCGTAGCGGCATTCGTTTCGGGGAGAAAGCAGGTATGGGCTTATGCCGCGTACGCAGAATCAATTCATCAATGTGACCAGGCGCTCGTCTACCTTGTCTGCGAAAAATATGCAATTTGAGTATTTTTTTCTGTTATCCGATGAATTAATTATTCGGCCAACTAATCGATTATGTAAATAATCTTTAGTTGCCCCCTAATGTCCTTTTTCTACAACGTACCTACACAATTTAACTTTTTTCCAGTAGGCCCTCATATTTTGGATACTTTAATTTGAACAATTAATGAAATAAGGAAAATGGCACCATAATATAGGGAAAAACAAGTGAAATGTTTGGGGTCATTTTGACAGCGTGCATACAAAACCGCATAGGAGTGATTATTCACAAAATCACTTGTATACATTTTTTTAGACATGTGCATTCGTTTTAGTACTAAAACGATTTAGTCCGACTTTAGGGATAATTTAGTTTTCGTATGACTCAATAGATACGAAACTGCTCAGTACAAAAAACGAAAGAAACTAAAATAAAATGCACTACATTTGAGTTTCAGTCCTTTTTGTGATATTACATTGATGAGTGAAGGAGACCAGTAATGAAGAGCGCAACATCGCAAAGCTACAGAAAAGGTTTGTATGCGTAATCCTTCCTGACCCCTACCCGAAAATCCGACAGTGATAGAGCTCCAGAATACTCACTCGCAGCACAGACAGCCAGCACAGGAGAGGAAACCTTTACTTAACTCTTGCATGTCTATGAGGCAGACAAGATGATAAAAGCGGCTGGAGAAGGAAAACATTCAACTAAATCACACTGAAAGCTAATGACAGAGGAGGGCTGGATAGTAAAAACCCCTTTATAACAAGCAGCGCTGGGAGAAGAGAGGGACTTTATAAAACGTGTGTTATCTCCCCTCCCGCTCTGCATAATAGGGGCTTAGGTCTGATATATTTTATTTTATCCAGGAGCACTATCCCCCTTTCCTCATCTATAATACACGTTTTATATAAAGTCCCTCTCCCAGTGCTGCTTGTGATAAAGGTTTTGTTATGTCTGATACATTTATTATCCAGCTCTCACGGTTACTCTGTCATTATGAGCCTTCAGTGTGATTTATTTGAATGTTTTCCCTGGATTTAAAGTGCTTTATTCTATTATAAAAATAAATTTGCATCAGTCATCTCTTTTCTGAGCTTTCAGACCGATTTACGTTAATATTTTCCCTCTCCCCTGCTTTTATATTCCTGTGTCTCCCCCCACAGAGATACAAAGTTTAAGTAAAAGTTCCCTCTCCTGTGCTGGATAAGCATTGCATTCCGAAGTTCTGCACCCTCCACATGCCAATGCAGTAGTATGTTCTATACAGAGAGAGGCATTAATTAATGCAGGTGGATGTTGTATACATTATACAGAGAGGGGTATTAATTAATGCAGGAGGATGTTCTATACATTATACAGAGAGGAGCCTTTTTTTTAGCCCTTTAAATCCAGTTGCTGTGAGCGCTGAGATCGGCTGCTTGTTATATTATCTCTCAGTACAATGTATCAGGCTCAGCTGTTACAGTAACTGACTGTAACAGCGCTCAGAGTTTCAGTAAAACAAGGAAATAATATTGTTCTAACCTCTTATATATAAAAATATTATTTACTAGTTTTACTGAAACTCTGAGCACTGTGATGAGCAGCAGTCAGCACAATGTGGCAGGCAAAGCTGTTACAGTAACTGAGAGTGAGAGATACTGTAAGAAGCAGCGATCTCAGCCCTCTGAGGAGCCACTACAACAGTAATTGTATCCACTGGTTTTCGGATGAATGAAATTATTTTTCATACTAAAGAACTGAAAACAATTTTTTTTAGCGATTAAATAAATTGAATTTTAGGACTAATCCATTAGTTCAAAACGAAATTTTGTGCTGTGCACATGTCTACATTTTTTTATATACAATAAGCATCACTTCATCTTCACACAAGACAACAAAAATATTAATGACCTAAATACACACCAATCATGAAACTGCACGCGCTAAAAATCAAAGTAATTAGAAATTCACAAAATACTACCTATTCTTACACTCTTTCAGTTCAACCACCAAATTCAATATCTGCAATCTCTTTATCCCTTAAAATTAAATCTAAGCCCCAATACAAAACCACGATAAAACTAAATTGGTTATTGACAGATGATCATTATCATTGAGATGGTCATCTGATGGCTACACAAAGAAGAAACGTCTCATTTGAATGGTGGAAAATAACGGTCGTGTGATATTTCTGTAAGGAGGGTGTGATATGGGCCCAATTAAAATTAAAAAGAGCAGTAAATAATTTTTTCGAAATAAGGGGTCTGCAATCTCTTTATCCCTTAAAATTAAATTTAAGCCCCAACACAACACCACTATAAAACTTATTTGGTTATTCACAAATGATCACTATCATTGAGATGGTCTTTCTTTATTTTGGAGGGCAGAATGGATCCCGCCTTCTGAGTTTGCTTCATAGACACATTCTGCTTCCAGGAGATCACTGGTGCTGCTTTGATCTCTTAATAGTCACCACTGAGTGTGACCCTGTATTAGAAGTTATTCTCCTGTTTGCAAAACATATTCCAAAATTAAGAGTGTTCTGAGGGGGATAAAAGTTTCACAAAGCCTTCAACCTACAGAGTTATCATTGCTTTGACTGTGCAAAACAGGGCATGATGTGAACCCCCCCCCCCATCACCCTCATTCAAAAGAGGGAATTCTTGATATTTTTTTTTTATGAGTGTTTTCATTCTCCTCTAAATACAGATCGGTAGTAGACAAAAGCTGCATAACTGCACGCTCATCATATTAAAATATCCCATTCCATCCACAGTGGACAGGTATTTACCTTTTTGTATGGTAATAATCTGCTTCTTAAGGAGGCAAGTGACCCCTCTCTTTAAATTGTACCTGGAAGGAATATAATATGAAGACACTCTTAAAGAGACTGTACCACTGACACATCCTTTGTACCTGCAGGGCTTCAGGGGGGGCGGGCACCCAGTGGTATCGCTGGCTGGCCGGGTGCCAGAAGTTCTGGCCATTCGTGCAGGTGGAGCGGCGCGGCATGATGATGCGGAGCCGCCGGCCTTAAATGCAGGGCGCGGAGTCGGCTCATTGCCCTGACGTGGAGTTCCCGCATCGCCTGGTGTATTTGTTTATGATTCACTGATCCTTTTGGTTCTTTTGCTCTGTTACTGACCCGGATTGTATGAGGACCCTGATTGTTGCTGACTCTGACTGCCTTCCTGACCGTTCTCTTTCTGACCAAGCCTGTATGTATGTTGTGCCCAGAGCAGACTCCAAGTGTATGCTTATCTTACCCCACGCTGACTCCGAGTGTATCGGTGTCAGTGGCTTGGGAGGATATCAAGCTTGACACTGAAGCACTGATTTATTCTGGTTCAGCAGGAAACTTCCTGGATTCTGGTTTTGCTGCCATCCATCAAGAACCGTTAGTCAAGAGAGAAACTCGTCTCCTTTTTGAGAGTATGGATGGCAGATAATTATTGAGACCACATGTTACCCACGACACCATCCCTCTTTCCTTTTATACAGGTATCCTACATGGAGAAAAAATACAATTCCAAATAATTAAGTCTTCCTACGGTACCTATTGTTCTAGGCTATCCCTGGTTAGCCAAACACAACCCAGTCATGAACTGGACTGAAGGGGAATTGGGCTCTTGGAGCTCACAATGTTGGTCTAAGTGTTTAGGAATGAGCACTGTTGTAGGTAGTCTGAACGTGGCCACTGCACCTCCTGTCTACGGAGGTACCTAAGTGGTATAGCGACCTCAAGGAGGTCTTTGATAAAAAGAAATCAGAGATTTTGTCTCCTATAGCGCATTCATAAGGGCGATGAGATCTTCTACCTGGTACCATGCCCCTGAAGGGTCATGTATACCCCCTCTCCCAGAAAGAGAATGACATAATGGAGGAATATATTCGTGATAACCTTGCCGTGGGTTTATATGCCGTTGCTCCTCCCCTGCTGGGGCAGGATTTTTTTTATGTGTCTAAGAAAGAGGGTGATTTACGACCCTGTATCGACTACAGAGGCCTTAACAGAATAACCGTGCGTAATGCTTACCCCATTCCTCTGATATCTGAACTTTTTGATCGCCTTAAAGGTGCTAAGATATACACAAAGTTAGACCTACGTGGGGCATATAATTTAGTTTGAGTCAAGAAGGATCATGAATGGAAAATTGCACTTAACACGAGAAGTGGGCACTATGAATACCTAGTCATGCCATTTGGTCTGTGTAAGGCAACTGCAGTATTCCAAGATTTTATAAAAGATGTCTTAAGGGACTTCTTGCAAGTGTTTGTTATTGTCTATCTCGATGATATTCTGATTTACTCTCCTGACATGGAGACATATCATGTTCATGTACGCACGGTGCTAAAAAGACTGCACGAACGGATTGTACTACAAACTAGAGAAATGTTTGTTCGATATAACATCTGTTAATTTCCTGGGTTATATAATCACCCCCGAGGGCTTTCAGATGGACCCACAGAAACTCTCGGCCATCAGGGATTGGCCTCTGCCCCAAGCGTTGAAGGCAATCCAGAGGTTTTTGTGGGTTCACCAATTTTTACAGGAGATTCATTAAAAAAAATCCTCTGTGGTTTCTCCCATTACAGCCATGACCAAAAAGGTTGCTCAGAACCCAAAATGGAGCACTCAAGCCATGCAGGCTTTTGAAAAGCTTGAAGCATTCACCACAGCACCAGTCTTGATACACCCAAAGCCGAGTCTGCCATTCCAGCTTGAAGTAGATGCCTCTGAAATTGGTATAGGCGCAGTCCTATCCCAGAGAGAAAGTCCTGACAAATCATTACATCGGTGTGGTTTTTTTCTCCAGGAAGATGACATTTGAGTTCTTGGGGCGTTTTTAGGGGGTGCTAAATGATTTTGCAAAAGCGGAATCAGCAACAAGTTTTAGGTGTCGCTAAAATTTTGGCTTGCGCATCGCTGCGGTATTTAATGCAAATGCTTTTTAATACCGTGCGTATCGAAACGCTAATTAGTGATTGTGCTCTTCATGTTAAGTATAGGATTTGCAAAGTAGTCAGTACGCAGAAGCTATCACTGATGCTCTAATAGATTTTTCACAGGTTTAGCGGCAAGAATGTGTAATATGCGTAAAAGTCACTTATCCGAGCGTTAACAGTTCCTCATCTAAACCCTACTGTTAGGGCCATATCCCATAATGAACGCTAAGAGTTTGCAAACAGTTATACGGTTTTATAAAGGGCTGACAAGTTCCTTAGCGCTGTACAATAGGAGAGACAGAATAACAAATTTACATACAAGTTAAACACACAGAACATTAGGAGAGGGGACCCTTTTTGCGAGCTTACATTCGAAGAGGAAAGGGGTGACACACTAGGTGATACAACACAGACCACATCCTGTGCGATGCTGGTCACAGAGCAAAGAACATGCAATACAGAGCAGATCACACACAAAGCACGGCTCAAACTACCCATATCATAGCTCTTAAAAGATATGGCACAATTGACACTATGCAGAGCACAGCTCACACTTCACAGGTCTTCTAATAGACAGCTTGGTTCACACTGTGCAGCACACAGCTCATAGTTGATATAGAACAGCTCATATTATGAAGTACGCTGCCCATAATTGACAGAGAACAGTTTACACAAGGCAGCAGAATGCTCATTGAAGCCAGGACTCGGCTTACACAATGTAGGGCACAGCTTGTATTCGAGTACAGCTCATACTATGCACAGAACGGCTTAAGATACAGAGAGCACTGCACATGCCCTGCCTTAATTTCTACCAAGAAAGACATGAGCAGTCATTCCCAGGGAAATGTATTACATCAGCGATGGGTAGGAGACTGTGAAAAACACTGTTATGTAAATGTCCTGGCTCACTTTTTCGCTTGCTGATTCTAAGAATGCGTAGTACTTGAGCGATGAGCGAAGCCAACCCTTTGCATGTGCGTAGAGTTGGCTACATGCCGCCCTAAGCACATCAGGCTGACGTTCTATGAGGCATGCCAGCTTGCCCTGGGCACAGCAACATTTGGCAGACCATTGGGGTTGGCATCACTTTGCTGGTGGCTGGGAATTTCACCATTCAGTCCAGTCTGGCTGCTCACCTTAAATATGTCGGATTCATCACACTCAAATTATTTTAATTGTGTATATATATATTTCTACAAATGTATTATTATTTTTTTGTTTGTTTAGGTGGGGGTGTGAAGGGGTCGGGATATTTATGATAAAGGGACATTAATCAAAAAAAAATACTTGTTTTCTTTATTTTTCTTCAAGCCTGCATTGCAGACCCTTTTAGCCCTGTTTTTTTTTTAAGAAATCTCAAAAGTTTTGTAAGTCACCAGGCTTACCCACCCTTTTTTATACCTCCCAGCATTCCCAATAATGTGAAAACACACGTTTCTCCTATTGAAACATTATTATTATCCTCCTTTTATATAGCGCCAAAACTCTGCAGCGCTTTACAAGATCAGTGCACAAGGAGTTGATACATTAGAATACCACACATGGATGATATGGCCTGATTCAGGGGGACCCTGTTCCCAAGGGAACTTACAATCGTTAGGGGTCTTGCCCAACCCAAAGACACTCACTGGTCGCGTCTTCTGAGTGGTATTGGAGTCGTCTTTCCCTGATGATAGAGCAGCGACCTGTTGGTTAGGTTGAACCCTCTTCTTGTAAAGTCAAGCCTTGTTTCTCCACAGTTGTTGTATTGGAGGGATGTGTTGAGTGGTATTTTGACTTGCTTCTCCTTGGTAGAAAGGCAGAGATGTTACCACTGGACTCAACAGCCGATATTGTGTGATAGGCAAGTATGTACCGTTAGGTGTCTTGCCCAAGGACACTTACTGGAGAGGTGCTCTGGCCAGGATTTGAACCTGGGTCTCCATGGTTATAGAGCAGTGACGTTACCTTTACTCCATCCACAGCATGTAGAGGATATATACACGAAAAATGGACACTTACCTGTGCACACAGGTATATTTATCATATGGAAGCAATTTACACTGACATATTGCACCATTTATCTAGTTCCCTGATATACCTTGTTTTTTCTGTATGTATATTACTCATTGGTGCAAGGGGGCAGTTTAGAGGAGATGCCCCTTAACATGTTCACAATGATTTTCAAACTTTTCAGCTCATGGACACTGATAAAGAGCACTCTTGTTGAAGACTCGAGCGGTTTTTAAGGAGGATCATTTTTTTTTTCTTCAACACTTTTACATTTTTAAAAAATGAAGATGCTGAGATTGTGTTTAAAGTTATATTTACCAATAACCTACTCCTTATGCCATTGTTCCATTAAAGGGGCACTGTCAGTAGCATATGCTGTAACTAGATTACTTGTGCATTACACAGAAAACCACGTTATAAAACACCTGCTGTTTTTTTTTCTTTGTTTTGAAGTAATTGCATGTAAACGTATGTTACTTGACTGTTCTTTATCATATACACAGTATTTAACGGTTAATGAGGTGGAGGAGGGAATGTTGAGATAAGGCTACATGTGGCTATTGTGATATCCAGGCCACTCGAGATAAGAGATGGCAGCTGAATGAGATTAATCGGGGATTTTAAAAGATTTATAATCTACCTGCTAGTGATGTCCTTTGATTACATCCCACACAATACAGTGATTTGAGTTAGTTATTGACCCATAGACTCCATTCTATGGTCAAAGCCGCACAGTGAGTAGCAAGAGATGTAAAGATACGCCGGGGAGTGGGGGCAGCATAAATTACAAATAGGATGCACCCAGTGACAGAGTAAAATATTTTCTTAACTAAACATACAGAGAAGAACAAATCACATGTAAGATAATAGCAACATAAAACAACAAAATAAATCCTTTTTTTTTTGCTTGTAGTGGCTCTTTAAACCCACATTATATTGCCGTACTGTTACTCTTGTGCCCCGTTCTACCATTGCACAGCAAATTCCTGTGGCTCTTGAGGACCAGTCATGGCACACTGGTTGAAAATCACAGATGTAGACAATGCAGAAGGGAAATTGGTTACCTAGTCAAGGCAGTTAATTTTGGATCCCATTGTGATTTATGAATTACCTACAGACAACGGATACATTCCACAAACTGCAGGGCAGAACCTTTCCCATGTTTCCCATCACCTTGTCTGTGTGGGTATGAATGTGTGTGTTTAGGTGTATATTTTTATGTACGCCCGGTACAACATGTAAAATATTACAATAATTAATAATCCCTCGGATATCTAGAAGAATTCATATATGCTACATCGATGCACAAAACTAAATAAAAACAAAAGTATCCATATAACATTTCTGAGATGGATAGTTCAAATGTAACCTTTTAGCCAGATTTTGTTGGATTCCTTTCTTGGATCACAATGTAGGATGTGGTTCCATTATTACATATATAGCTAATGTAAACATATATCTGGTGTCCTGCAGCATCCAACAATATTGATTTTATATGGATCATGATCAAATATAATTCATTCTTTTCTTTGGTTACTGAGAAGCAAAATCACATGGTAATGATACTCCATAACCTCTCGCTATTATGCATTTTATACATTAAGGAATTATTGAAGTGGTTTTAAGAATTGCCTCAAGCAAATTACTTGCAAGTAAGGGTAATAATTTGGAGCTTAGTAAAATAATATAACATATAGTGTGGTAATTCAGTATATTGTAGCACTTCATCTTGTTTCCAGCCAAAAATCACTTCTTTTAAAATAGTCTGCAAAGTTAAACCACCTGATTGACACACAATTCTTGTATGAGCTCTCCATCCATCCCATCTTAGGCTAGGGTCAAACGAAAGCATTTTTACACGCGAACGTAAAAAAGTGCGTCCAAACGAATTGACGTATTTTTTCACGGAGTGCGCGAAAACGGTCATACATGCGCATTTTTCGTGCGTGATTTTGTACGGATCGTCAATAAAACTCTTTTTGCGTCTGGACGTTATGTTGGCTGGACATTAGCAGCGTCTGACATCTCCTAATCACACACGCCGCTATGCCGCAGCTGCGCACTCAGTACGTCAGTACTAGCGGTTCGGCGTTCTCGAAAAAATGCGTTCAAATTCCACTTGCGTTGCACGGCCGGACATTTGTGCGGCCGTACATCGTATATTGGCTGTCATTGCCCGTCATCTGCTGCTAGTGCGGCCGTAATTATGTGCGCCAGAACGCACGTTAAAAGTGCGCTGGTCTGACCCCAGCCTTATTGTGACTTGGGAAGCAACTCCAGCAAAACTGACCTAAAGTAACTTTGTTTTGCTGTGCTATCAATTCTTTTTATTGTGAAATTCTCCTGTATTTATGTCAGTGTCTTGTGACTTAACGAAAAAAATATATTTTCTGGCGCAATGTTTGTGTATTTCGTATTATAACTAGAAATACTCTTATGATTTGATCCCAAAGTACTTCGCCCAAAAGTCTTAATCACTTCTCTTTAGATTAGGAGTGTCCTGCACTTTGTACAATAGAAAAGTATTTTGATCCGCACTGCTGGGCAAACGCCATCACTAAATTTATCATAGAAAATGCTCCCTGGGGTAATGGTGAACTATCGTTTAGAGGGAGCCAGCATAGATCTAGTTTGTTGTCAGACATTCCAACAATAACATGTGTAATGTGACATCGCGTTTCGTAAGGAGTAAACATTGACAATGCTTGTAAAATAGCAGTGTTTCTTGAGTCCAGACAAACCCAAACCAAGGATCGGAGAAGGAAAAAGTGTAAACTATCAAGTCTATTCACTAAACGGTGAAACTCAGGAGAATTGGCAGGGGAAGGGAACAATCTAGACCAAATAGCCAATTTGGAAAGTGAGATAAATGGGATAATTTTTCTGGTCTGGCTAGTTTGACATAGCATTTTCAGTTCTCTTGAGTTTCTCCTTTAGTGAATAGACCTGAGTGTTTGTATAATCTGGAAATTGTTTTATAAGCTGCAAACCACACATCTCACTATTCTAGCAAGCTATGGTCAGTTTGCAAGTGACACAGATAGGAAATGAAAGAAGGACATAAGTGTGACGATATTCACTTGAGACTTGAAGCACATGGACCTAAAGATGTGTTTGAAAGGTGTTATGTTAAAGTCACCCTGCACCTACAATTCAAGGTACAGGGTGTTTGTGTTTTTTGTGCCCTATCTCCTTATGTCGGTGTTATATTATTATTCCCTTAGGTATTTTTTTGCAGTGTCATGTGGTATATACAGTGTTGTTTTCCCTATGTGTAATATGTACGTAAATGATTCCTTTGTTTCTCTGTGCTTCATCCAACCCCCAGGATCTGACTTAAACCAGATTGATCTTCCTTTTCTTCAGGCTTTGTTACACCAGGGCGTGTGGGTGAAGGAAGCTATTCAGTATTGAAACGCTGGGGTGTGTTTTACCATTGTATTTTGTGCATCCCACCGGTGTGTTTTTCCAGTTGTAAACCCTGAATAAAGCCATTCCGTCATTCCCAGTTTTGTTTTCACCCTGCAAAGAGCTCTGGGTGGGTTTGGGCCAGAATCGGCACACCTTCAGGATACTGACGCCAAGATGCACATGGATACCCATCCTGGGTACTGATGCCCACGTGACAATAAGTAAATGTTTGTACATATGCATTGAAAGAAGATATACGCGTTGCTAAGTTATGGTATAATGTGTAGCTGCTACAAGTACAGTATATCAGAGGATCATAAAAAGGTTAACAATTGCATCTTAACTGGCACTGGGATATAGTGCAAATGTAGACAGGTTTTTATTTTGCCAATAAATAACCTAGTCTGTCAGTTGGCATCTCTGTTGTTTGAAGGCTGTTCATTCTTCAACTACTGTAAAAATAGACTTGTTATGCAATATGTACTCTCCTATTCCCGATGGATATGTTCTGTCTCATAACATATCCATCGGGAATAGGCGAGTACATATTGCATAACAAGTCTTTTTTCACAGTAGTATACAGTATACTGTAGTATACAGGTATTTTGCTAAACTAAAGATCTCATAAAGTAGCAATCTAGTAAGAAACAATGTAGCATATAATCGAGCAGTGTAACGAGACTTACAGGCTCTGTGTGCGTGGGAGAGATGTACATTTGAGACTTCAATCAATCCTGTTGCAAATATATCCTGTAATTTGCATTTTGCGGCCTGTTTGTGTTGACTAACCAGGTTCTTAACCACCATACTAAAGGATGGCTGAACAGAAGACTCCACTGTGTCTTTAATCCATTGTAATAGAACAATGGTTCCCAATCGCGGTCTTCAAGTACCCCTAACATGCCAGGTTTAAAGGATCACCTTGGGGAAATGCAGACTGAATCCTGCAATCACTGAGCAGCAAATCATATCACCTGTGCTGTGCTTCAGATATCTGCAAACCTGACTTGTTGGGGGGAACTTGAGGACCGCGGTTGGGAACCATTGTAATAGAACATGCTACCCACCCTTTTTTTTTTTCCTTTTTTTTTTCAACCTTAGACTTGCAGTACTGTCTTGTACCTCTCATTATTCTCCTTTATATCCCCTTCCTCCTTCCCTGTACCCTGGTCTTCTTATTTAATTTTTTAATAACCTGTAAAACCTGGAATGATTGCGTAGGTAGCCCCTTACTTTCCTGCCGAATGAACTTGACCTGCCTGTGATTTATTTGGTATTCGTATCAGATGCTTTTGCCATATTATATATTTTTGTGCTGTAGCTGTCCCAAAACAAGAACATTATTAAAGTAAAGTTATATAGTGTTCGTCCAAAGAGCTTGTCGTTGTAGTGTGGTAGAGGGAAAGCCACCTGATAACATTGTCGTGTAGAATACAGTCACATCTCTTGACAGGCTTTTAGGCTGGAGACCTTTTCTTTGTTATAAGACCATCAACAGATATCATAGTCCAGTGGAGTTTTGAAAGATGATCCTTGGGTGTTACAGGCTTGTAGTATGGTAGAAAACATTTATCAACGTGAAGCTGTAACGTGTGACTTCTACAATTAGATAAATTACATCTCCTGCTTGGTAAATGAACCTGTATGTACATAAATTAGTAACCAGTTGAAGATCTTTGCCTGGATCTTCTGTTCTACTACAAGAAATCCTTTAGTATTATTATTTTTTTTTTTGGACAGCCAACATATATCCTGACATAGTGCTATAGCAGGGATCTACCAATTAATTATGTAGTGTAGAGTAGCTTTAAATAATAAACGTTTGATTTAAATTACCCCATGATTTAGGATTTATTTGTATATTTTTACTGTATGTGTGGATTCTGCCTTTTGCTGCTAGCAGCTATCTTTCATAGCTATTTTGTCCTTGCTGGATTTCCTTAGCTTTGCTGCATTCAGCTAGTTTCCACCCCTTTGCTCAGTGTCTTGTTTCTAAGGTACTTCCTGGTCACATAGCAGCCATTCTGTACTCACTGCTGGACAGAAACTAATGTATTTTCACCTGCATTGCTATACACCATTACAAAGATTGTCTGTCTGATCATTAAAGGTTTCAACTGGATTCATCTTTCTACGTGTCAGTTTTGCTGAGTTGCGCTGTCTGCTAAACTTTCATCGTGTGAGTACTGGTCAAATACAGCCTTAGCTATTCTCAAGCGCTCACGCCTCACAGCTTTGCTAACGAGGCAGAATATACTGTATATATAAATAAATATTCATTGACTGTATCTCACAGAAATGAGTGCACCCCTCACATTTTTGTAAATCTTTTTATATCTTTTCATGTGACAACACTGGAGAAATGACACTTTACTACATTGTAAAGTAGTGAGTGTACAGCTTGTATAACGGTGTAAATTTGCTGTCCCCTCAATATAGCTCAACACACAGCCATTCATGTCTAAACCGCTGGCAACAAAAGCGAGTACATCCCTCACTTCTGTGAGATACTGTATTTTTTCAAGGTTTCGAAAGACCCTTCACTATATGCTGTATTTTAGCGCATTGTGAGACCCTGCTGCTATAATGTACAGTATGTTGGACGAGACACCTAACAATGTTATAGACCTTTGCTATTTCTGGAACCCTACATGTAGATGTTCCAGTAGTTCAAAGATCTAAGTCACTTCCTTTTGTGGGCTGTTCACAACATGGAAACTGCAAAGCGTGCTGTTTTTGTAGCAACTGCCAGAACTTCACAAGAGAGAGGATCTACATAAGTTTTGTTTGTACTTTTTGCTGTTCCTATTGTTTGTGTATTTCTTTATGTATAATGCATTAAATAAGAGTGTCATTGTCAACCTGGGGTCCCCTTTTACAAATATACTGGCTGTAAATAATTTTCAAATGTCAAAAACTATCATCCGTTCCACCATTTACACAATATTGCATATTTCCATACAGTACTGTACTATGTTTTTCTCTGTTCCCTTCTGAGACTCCTATTGAATTCAAGATTTAATCCAGAGAAAGAAACTTTCATTTTCTGTAAGTTTTCTCTGGTTCTACCATTGCGATCGTCCCATTACTCTAAGGAAGAGCGCTGTTCTGCATGCTGTATATTTCCATTACTTTCGAAGGTGTTGGGGAGATCACCTTTTTGGACCACAATATTTTTATTATATATATAAATATATAATATATTGACAAAATATTTTATTTGTTTGTTCAAGAAAATGTTATCAGGCCTTATTTGGAGTTGTAGATTAGTAGTATTATCCTTGGGTGATATCAGTATATTTTTTTCTTACACACACTAACCTAGCTGGAACCCAAACAATCTCTCTTTTAATGCACACTGATCGTCTCACTATTGTTATTGAGCGAAACACAAATCCTTCAAACATTGTTCATATTTGACCAATTATAAAAAGCAAATTGCCATAGGGTGTGTGTATATATATATATATATGTGTATGTATGTGTGTATATATGCATATGCAAACGTTTCAATTGCATTCTAGTGTTTTGCACTACTGATGCGCTGTCAGGGATACCTGCAACACTATATATATATATATATATATATATATATTAGTGTTGCAGGTATCCCTGACAGCGCATCAGTAGTGCAAAACACTAGAATGCAATTGAAACGTTTGCATATGCATATATATATATGATGAAATAAAGTGCATCAACAGTAGGCACAATAGTGAAGTAAAGTGCAGCGGTGCCTTAAAAGAATAAAAACAGGGCTTAGTGCAATAGTGCATATAAGAGGATACGTAGATACCTGTAGATAATAATCAATAAAGTGCACAAATTAAATGTCCAATGCTAATCCGATGGACATGCACAAAAAGTGTCCAATATTTCAATTGAGTGAAATAGTGCGTATAGCAGTCCGTGAAGATGGAAGATAAAATACTCAGGAGTCCCAATGTTTGTGGTGCTCCTTCTTATTCCGGTGGAAAGTTTGTCACATCATCGATTTCATAAAGAAATGCACACAGAGAAATCTTTGGTGCAGGAGATCTTATGCCAAAATGGACAAAGGTTATTACTGGTAGAGGTATATACCACTCACATTTAAACGAGCCTAAAGGTTTCCCGGCTCTAGGTTTAATCGCCTATGGCCATGTAGAGAGTGGCACTTCGCTTCTTTACCAAGTAGCAGATCCTAGACGAGTTCAGAACAAATGGGAGACAATGCTCCCATAGCGTTATACTGCAGGGTAACTAGAGGTAATTACACAGTGCACTTACCAATTAAGGAGTAGTGATGAGCCGAACACCCCCGTGTTCTGTTCGCATTCGAACTCGAACAATTTCAAAAGCTTGAGTTCGAACTCGAACACTAACCGAACTCAATGCAAGTCAATGGGACTCGAAAGTTAGATTTTTAGAGTGCCCTCCAAGAGGGCATATATGCAAGATATTTGCCATAAAAGGTGTATGGGGTCTGGGTAGCGCCCTGGGGGACAGGAAACGAGGACAAAAAAGTTGAAAAAAAATTTTTTTAACCCTTTCGCTGCTGAGGCTTTTCCCGCCCCTGTGCTGAGGTCATTTTTACCTGTTTTGCGCATCATGTTTAAACGTGTTTTGAAGGCTTATTTTAGTATATGACCCAGACATATTATATATCGTTCTTTCCGTCAGACTCGGTAGATTCATAATATGTCATTATTATATGTATACGTTATGTCATGTCTGTATATTATAACAAAAAATGCAATAAAATATGTATTTTCAATAATTTACAATGTGTAAAGTGTTTTTTTTCACATTTTAACATGCGAGCAATTGCGGTTATATTTTGTATGGGGTGCGCTTGTTAAAAAAATTAGAGATGGGGTCTCGTTACATTTTTTTTGGGGGAAAATTACACTATTTTTAACAAACGCACCGCATACAAAAATCGTTAGTGCAGCATCATTGTTCACATTATAATTGAAATGGGAACAATATTGCTTCACTAACAAACCAAAAAAAATAAAAAAAGTGTTTATTTTTTTTTATAATTTTTTTTTTAATTTTTATTTTTAGTTTTCATTTTTTTATTTTTTTTTACAACTTTTTTCACTTTCATGTTTGGTATCGTTGGAACGGCCATGCTCTGGCCGATCCAACCATACCAAAATTTAACCCCTAACTGCCACGGATCGGGAGATAGGGAGTTCATTGGAACTCCCTATCTCCACCGTTGGTGGCAGTTAAGGGTTAACTCTAGGACTGGCGTCATCGTGCTACGCACGATGACGCCAGTCCTCAGGGGGAGTTCCCGGAGGCTTGGCCGACATCCAAGATGTCGGCCAGCTCCGGGAAAGGATCGCGAACCGGCGCTTTTCAGCGCCGATTCGCGATCCAGCTCCCCAGGGGTTAATGCCAGGCATCATTTGGAAGGGCAGGCTGTGCCCTTCCAAATGATGCCTGGGTTAACCCCCGCAGAGCCGCCGATCGGGAGGGAGAGAGGTCCGAAGGACCTCCCCCCCTCCCTTCAGGCGCCTCCTCCGCACATGCGGGGGGGGGCGCCTGAATTTGGTGTCATCGCGCTGCCGCGATGACACCAAATTCCGGCGGCTGCTGTTCCGGATGCCGGGCTGACATCCAGGATGTCAGCCCGCACCGGAGGGGCCAGCGATCAGCCGGAACCCGGCCGAACGCTGACCCCAATGGGAGGACGCGCTCAGCGCGTCCTCCGCATACCAGCGGGAATGCTGAGGACGCGCTCAGCATCGAAGTGGTTAAAGGAACAGTGAGTTTTCCATGAAATAAGGGTTAAAAATAAAACCGAAAAATTCCTTCAAATATCGTGCCTAGGAGGTCCCCATAACCTGCCCGTGAAGTGGCGGATTTGTAGGATGTATAGAAACATTTAAAAACAAAAAAAATGACATTTCAAATGACGGTAAATGTTTTTCCTTTTAATCTATTCATAAACAACTGCTTGGGGCGGCAGCCTGTATGAAAAGAGGAGACATTTTAGGACACGCAGAACAAGTTTAGTGATTTTTTTTGGCTAAATTATGGTGAAACTTATGCAGGCTTTGGATGAAAGTAACAACATTTAAAAATTAAAAATCGAACCTTTGGTGCCAGCTAGTGCCTTCACACCGTAACCCCTCTGAGGTATTGTGGAAGAGTGCAGGGGTGGACTCTGCATTCAAATATTAAAATGATTGGATTCTGGTACACGCGTCAGTGCACCCAAATATTGGGCCTTTGGTGCCAGCTAGTGCCTTCACACCGTAACCCCTCTGTGGTATTGTGGAAGAGTGCAGTGGTGGATCCTGCGGTCCAATATTAAAATGATATGAATCTGGTATAGGCGTCAGTGGCAGTGCACCCAAATATTGTGCCTTTGGTGCCAGCTAGTGCCTTCACACCGTAACCCCTCTGTGGTATTGTGGAAGAGTGCAGTGGTGGACCCTGCGGTCCAATATTAAAATGATATGAATCTGGTACAGGAGTCAGTGCTCCCAAATATTTTGCCTTTGGTGGCAGCAAGTGCCTTCACACCTTAACCCCTCTGAGGTATTGTGGAAGAGTGCAGTGGTGGAGGTTTTGGCAATGCAGAAGAGATCCCCGATCTATTCAGTTACATTAGCAGCTATAACAAAACCGGGTCAGCAATGTTTAGGCACTTGTACTGCGCTACTGTATATGGTGAGAATCGGCACACACCAGTAGCAACAGGAAGCAAACAGAACAGGCAGGGAATACACAGAGAGAATAGTCAAATGGCAGGCAAAGTCGGCAAACACTATAATGTCTGACCTATGTTTGATGTTTGATTTGATCATCAAACATAGGTCAGACATTAGAATTAAAAAGACTGAACTCCCTGTTCCAGAACACTTTAGATCTAGTGGACACGATATTTCACAGCTACGTTATCAGGCAATTGATGAAGCACCCAAATTGACAAGAGGTGGGGACAGAGAAAAATTACTTAAGAGAAGGGAATTATATTGGATCCATCATCTTAATACCCTTTCTCCACATGGTCTCAACAGGGAATCAGACTTCTCACCTTTTTTATAAATTAATATGTTTTTTCTCCTTTTAGAAAATTACAAATAATCTTCCTTTATTGTCTTTGCAGATTCAAGAGAGAGGAATTTTTAGGAATAGCACTGTGACAGTAAGGTGTTTCCCCTTTTTTCTCCTCCTTTTTTACATTAAGACCTGTAAATCGATTTCTTATCGGCGAAGTTATGTCTATGGTCTGGTGTATAGTTAATACATAAAGAATCCATAATTAGGGTGACGCTAATGTTGTGATAATTAAAGAACAAGCATGTAGACCATGGGTGTCAAAGACAAGGCCCGTGGGCCAAATCCGGCCCGCCAGACCTCGTCATGTGGCCCGCCAGCCTTAAACTGGCCCGGGGTTGAGGGGACCCAGATGCCGGGCAGCGGGAGTGCCTGCCCGGTCCTGAACAGTCCGTCCTGTTAAAGGGGAGGCGGCTGTGTGCAGGCGCAGCCGGTCACGTGGTCCGGCTAATCAGGTGGTACTGAGTCTCTGTGCCACCTGACTGGCCAGACCGCGTGACCTGCGCGCGCACGCACGCAGCCGCATCCCCTTCAACAGGACTGACTGTTCAGGACCGGGCAGGCACTCCCGCTGCCCGGCATCTGGGCCCCCTCAACCCCTGACGGAGCTGGGGCAAGTATCCAGGTGAGAGCTGGCTGCCTCTGGGGCATATCCAGGTGAGAGCTGGGGCAAATCCATGTGAGAGCTGGGGCAAATCCATGCGAGAGCTGGGGCAAATCCATGCGAGAGCTGGGGCAAATCCATGCGAGAGCTGGGGCAAATCCATGCGAGAGCTGGGGCAAATCCATGCGAGAGCTGGGGCAAATCCATGCGAGAGCTGGGGCAAATCCATGCGAGAGCTGGGGCAAATCCATGCGAGAGCTGGGGCAAATCCATGCGAGAGCTGGGGCAAATCCATGCGAGAGCTGGGGCAAATCCATGCGAGAGCTGGGGCAAATCCATGAGGTGGGGCAAATCCATGAGGTGGGGTAAATCCATGAGGTGGGGCAAATCCATGTGAGAGCTGGGGCAAATCCATGAGCTGGGGCAAATCCATGTGAGAGCTGGGGGCAAATCCATGAGCTGAGGGCAAATCCATGAGCTGGGGGCAAATCCATGAGCTGGGGGCAAATCCATGTGAGAGCTGGGGCAAATCCATGCGCTGGGGCAATATCCATGTGGGAGCTGGGGCAAATCCATGAGCTGGGGCAATATCCATGTGGGAGCTGGGGCAAATCCATGAGCTGGGGGCAAATCCATGAGCTGGGGGCAAATCCATGTGAGAGGTGAGGCAAATCCATGAGCTGGGGGCAAATCCATGAGCTGGGGGCAAATCCATGAGCTGGGGCAAATCCATGAGGTGGGGCAAATCCATGTGAGAGCTGGGGGCAAATCCATGAGCTGGGGCAATATCCATGTGTGAGCTGGGGCAAATCCATGTGTGAGCTGGGGCAATATCCATGTGTGAGCTGGGGCAAATCCATGTGTGAGCTGGGGCAATATCCATGTGTGAGCTGGGGCAAATCCATGTGTGAGCTGGGGCAATATCCATGTGTGAGCTGGGGCAATATCCATGTGTGAGCTGGGGCAATATCCATGTGTGAGCTGGGGCAATATCCATGTGTGAGCTGGGGCAATATCCATGTGTGAGCTGGGGCAATATCCATGTGTGAGCTGGGGCAATATCCATGTGTGAGCTGGGGCAATATCCATGTGTGAGCTGGGGCAATATCCATGTTTGAGCTGGGGCAGTATCCATGTGAGAGCTAGGGCAATATCGAAAACTCATTTTTCAATAAATTGTACAATAATTGTACATTTGAATATCTACTTGCCATTATTCTGACTGTTTCTGCTTTCAGAGCTAGTTATTACTTACATTATTACAAAAAACAGTAATAATTGAATGCAGTGACAATAATTTATGATAATAAAGAGTGGACACATAGTCCTACAGATACAACTGGCCCTTTGAGCGTGACCAAACTGCTGATGCGGCCCCGATGACATTTGAGTTTGACACCCCTTATGTAGACACTTTGTTTTTAATTACTGGGTTAAATATACACAGATTGTTTGCAATGATTAATTGATTACTTGATTGATCTATGATACTATTTATTTTCAGTTTATGTTATTGGGATTTAGGCTTGACAAAGACCAGTGGTGGTCGAAACGTTGCCTTGCTGTCTTGGTGTTGGAATAAATCCATTTGAATTTACATTGTGGACTCTGGAGTTTCTTTATTTATTTTTTCACAGCGTGTCTACATTATGTTACGTTCGCTTCTCACCGCACTGGAAAGGAATCCACTAACTAAATTAAAATGTACACACAAAACCTTTTTATTTTCACAAAGCACATGTTATATGGACAAAAAAAAGTTTCTACTGATTAAAATACATCAAAAATTACTGCTAATTTAATAGGAATAGTATAAAAATATAAAAAAGTAACCCATGATCATACAGTATATATTATAGGGACACGGAGCGCTGTGTATAGAGTAGGGATGCATTGATACCACACACAGACATATACGTATATATCAACACGCAGACCTATATATACGTATATATCAACACGCAGATATATATACACACCCACCCTCAGACCATATATACACATACGCACATGGGGGGGTGGCATGGGGACAATCTCAACTAAATGCGCCCCCCCCCCATTTGGCTGATCCCTCCAGAAGAAATGTTGAACCCGACAGAGCAGAGAATAATATATATTCTCTGCTCTATCAGGTTCAACATTTCTTCTGGAGGGATCAGCCAAATGGGGGAGGGGGGGCAATTAGTTGCCAAAATGTATGTGTGATACATGTCTGGATATATATATTTATAAGAATATAGATATATATCTTATCTATATATATCTATCATACCTGCCCTCACCTTCCCCTATAAATTTGCTAAATATACACACAAAAAAAAAAAAAACACTGCCTGAGACCCCGCGCAGCCCACAAGCCACCCCCCTCTACCTGGCTGAATCTATCTAATATATATAATTAAATACATTCAGCCAGGTAGAGAAAGAAGAAAAAAAGTTTTATTTTATGTTCCCGGGGACATTTAAAAATGTCCTTGGATTTAATTTTTTTTAGAAATGTGTCGCCTTACCTTAGCCTGGTGGTCAGTGGGGGCTCCCTGGATCCTGGTTGTGGGGGTGGGGGTCTGCCGTGGCTGCAGGTGCAGTGGCTCCCTCCCTGCGCTGCCGGTTTCTGCCACATGCACCTGGGCGGCTAGCCCGCACAGTCGCAGCTCTGTCATCCGGCGGCCGCATGCTCCTCAAGGGGATCCTTGGGAGGCCCTGCCTGATGTTTTAGTAACAAGAATGTTTTATCCCATAGGCTTCAATGTTAAAGATATTCCCGTTTTAATTCAATATCTAATAAACCGTTGCTTATAATATTTTATTTATTTATAAAGGATTTTACCAGGAAGGATACATTGAGATTTCTCTCGTTTTCAAGTATGTCCTGGGTTCGAGAACATTGAGTGGTTACAGAAATACAAAATAGTAAAATGCAAGATATTAACACAAGACCAAATATACAGATTAACAGAAAAATAAATATGTAGGAAATAAAGTCATTATGTTACATGTTTACAGGTGCATTTCGTATTGAGGTATGTTAATAGGGAAGTCTTAAGGGACTTTAGTCTGGGGGAAGATTTGACGGTGTCTGGGAGGTTATTCCATATTTGTGGTGCTCTGTAGAAAAATGAGGATCGAGCCATTTTCTTTTTGTATTGTGGTTTTGCAAGTAAGGTGCTGGTCCTGGATCTGAGGTTATAGGATGAGGGAACTGCCGGGGGAAGCAGCATATTCAGGTAGGGTGGTAGCTTCCCAGAAAAGCTCTTAAACACCATGTTGGAAAGGCGAAGGGTGAGTCTAGAGTCCAGTGATGGCCAGTTTAGTTCTTTTAACATGTCACAATGGTGTATCATGTAGTTACATTGTAGCACAAAGCGACAGAATGAGTTATACAATGTAGTAAGTTTCTGGAGGTGTGTTTGTGGGGCGACTGCATACACTACATCTCCGTATTCAATGGCTGGCATAAGCATTTGTTGTACAATCTGCTTTCTTACCGCGGGGCTCAGACAGGATTTGTTTCTGTACAGGGCACCTAGTTTGGGGTAGAGTTTAGATGAGAGTTTTTCGATGTGGGGGCCAAAAGATAGATTTGGGTCTAACCGCATACCTAGGTATTTGAGAGAAGTGACTGTGGTCAGTGTGCCATTTGATTTTGTCCCAACACATAGATGGGGTGTTTGCAATTTGTGTAGTTTAGGTGCGGTTCCAAAGAGCATTGTAACAGTTTTGTCAGTATTTAGAAAAAGTTTGTTATTTGCGATCCACTTTTCTACCCCTGTGAATTGTTCTTGCAGCACTGCCTCCAGCTGTGGGAGATTTGGTTTGCTGGTATAGATTACAGTGTCGTCTGCGTAAATGTGTACAGTTGAAGCTTTGCAGACATTGGGCAGATCGTTTATGATGATTCTGCAGTAAAGAGTCTCTTTTATTTCTAGATTTCTTTTTTAGTATTTTTTTTTTTTTAAGCATGTTTAATACTTTTTTCAATTTTTTTTCGAACTTTTGGCGAACGTCCCAAAAAGTTTGAAGTTCGCGAACTGTCGAACGACCGATGTTCGATGCGAACTCCAAACAGATCGAACCGAACAGCTCATCCCTATTAAGGAGCCTTTCAATCTCAGGCTCCGTCAGTATAGCCTTAGGCACTCTTAGGTAGGTGCCCGGGACCTCTTTTCCTCTTTGGCAGATCGAGTGGTGTTGTTCTCATGAGGTATCAGGTTGGAATTAGCAAAACACGGCCAATAAAGGGTTAAAAGTAAAAAATATATATTCATTTCATAAAAAGGGACATAAAAAATACCGAGACGCGTTTCGGCTGTGGGTAGCCTTCCTCAGTCGGTGTTTTGTCCTGTAGTATCTCTGTTTTATATATATATGTATGTACACATGTAGAGATGAACAGAAAGGATCTGAAGTGAGCACTTGGGAGACCAGAGGGTACAGCTTTCTTGCGTTTTAGCAGGGGAAGTGAGCGAAGGCGTCTTAAAGTTGGTATATCTGTTTTATTTGATATCATTTTGTTCTGTTTTTATTATGAAGTCAATCATGTAGAGAATATTTCTGTGGGAGCCTGCCGCATCTTATTGAAACTAAACAATTCAGAATTCCTGCTACTTTGTCAATATTAGTATTATCATCGAGGAAAATGAATTTAGAGATATTTTATCATATGTTCAAGATGTGAACAGTTTCAACGACTGAGAAACTCTGAAACCATTTCGAAATATTGCCATTGAACTACTTTCCCAAAATTCACAGCAAGGAATTCTTCTGACCAAGCTGGAAAGTACAATACAAGCCAACAAAATGAGCCTCAGTGCTTCTCAAATTATATTATTCCAGCAAATTGCCAGTTACATTCTCTCTCTGTAAAGGGGGCCCTTTGTGGTCTAGCATTGTTTCCTTCACCCGCTGCTTCTTTCAGTTCTTCTTCCACCATAATACATTCTCATTCCAGAAATGTGCGTTAATCACCGCCCCGTATATATTGTGTGAATGCCATCTGACTATAGAATGCTCAAGCCGCATCCATTCGAATCTGTTTTCGTTTGGCAGTAACCTCAATCAAGAGCACACTGGTTGGCTTTGTGCTTCTTCGCAATGAGATTTTCCAGGGTGAACTTGAGTGGGAAAATGCTGCAAGGTTCAGATGGGGATGTAATCTCTTATGTGCAACCTCAAAGGAAATATTTAGGAACGCACTGATTTACGAGACCTAATCTAGAAATTAATGAAACCATAATTTAAGTCAAGAGGCAAAACTGGTCAACATACATGTCTTCTATTGCTATTTAGGAAATGGGTTCATGAATACTAACTTGTTTTTTCTTCTTCAACCTCAAAACTAAATTCGATATTTCCACTCCTCTTCTACTACAAATTGCTCGAAATGGAAGCGTTTTTTAAATTTTTTATGTTAAGGTGCTTAAATGACCTCCTTGCCATAGACGTGGTTCTGACAAGCAGTGTACTTTTTGTTAAAGCTCTGGCTGACTTCCAGGAAGAAGGGAAACCGGTCACAGGAAGGCCTGGCTGACCATCAACAGGAGGGAAAACCATTGTAGGGAGCAGTGGAAAGCATCCAGATGAAGGGAAATTAGCTGAAGGAATGGTGGCAGGCATCCAAGAAGGTCATTGACAAAATTTCTGAAGGGTGATCCCAGGATGTCCTTGCAGACCTCCATAAAGAGGGAAGACAATCCTAAGAAACACTTTGAGTGCTTCACTAATAGGGGCGACTGCTACTTAAAGCAATGGCAGAGCTCCAAAAATGGGACGAACGACAAGAGAGCATTGATGTATGTCCATACTGAGGAGAAACACAATTTGATTGCTAAAATGTAGAAAGAGGAAAGCCTGAATGAAAATGTTTACACAACATAGCGTAGTGAAAATCTTTTAGTCATTCACAAAATAGAATGTTAGTATTTATACTTCCAGGAACACTTGACTTTGAAAGGAAGGAGCATTGGCAGATCATTAACAGGGGGATTTATTATAGTACTCGCTACATACAGAAAGTGTACAGAATACCAGTGGGCCTTAACAAAACCACACTTGAAAAAACACAAAGGAGAAATGATTCTAAGCAACACTTGAGGGAAAAGTATCTAAATTTAAAAGGAATGTGTCGAGGCTCCCATTGAATTGATCCTATCAGATTGGGACTTTATATCTATACATTTGTTCTAAAAATGTTACCTGCCTTCTCCAAAACCTGATAATTAAGTCATTAATACAGCAGGCAGAGCTGACAGCTGTGTTAATGAGCACAGTCCATGGGACCTGGAAATCAAGTCTACAAGAGGTCAACTCGTGTTTTTTTTTTAGAAAGTTGCTGACCACTAACAAGCTGGTGAATATGGCAGGGCATCAGCAGCCCTACAGAGAGTCAAATGAGATGTCCACAAGAGTCAATGACAAATAATTATTTTTAAAAAATTACCCTAAGGAATTTTGCAAGGTCATAAGAGATCAGACAATTGGATGCCTCGCAGGGCCCTCACAAAGACCTATCAAGGCTCAGCAATATAACAAGTATAATGGGGGAGAGGCACGTTTCATAACTCAGAAGGTATAGGTTCCCAGAAAAACCGGGCACGTAGTAAAGGTTGAGCAAGTCACAGAAAAAGAAAGCACAAAAGAACAAAACAAAAAACAAAAAAAACAGGAAGTTCAGAAAGCAAAAAAGAAGAAAATGGTGGGGTCCTCAGGATCACTGGGTGCGGTTTGAGTATCGCCCCATCCGTTGCGTCTCAGCAGAGGCCAGCCCCCAAGAGGACAGGCCAGGCCTCAGCCAGGTCAGAAATGATGTAGGGCACAGTCTCGTTAGTCACCACAAGGAAACCGGCCAGCCCCCAGCTGTAACTGACCCACTTGAGATGGAGAAACGCCGTCACCCCCCCCCGAAACCAGCACCTGCAGGGTCACAAATACAGCCTCAGTGATGCCCCTTCAAACTGCACTGCCACCTGGGCACTCGGTGTAGACATGATCCTCATCTTAACGGTGAGATCTCTGATGATTGCGATGACTCCCCTCGGTACATGCTATGGGGCTGTCGTGGCTTTACGAATCTGGAACGCGCTGCTGAATTCCTCCGCCATGCCGGAAGATGATCCTGACTTCTGGCATGCCATGCAAATCACATAGGGAAGTAAGGCCGACTCAGACACTGACTCTGGGATGCCCCGGGCCTGAATGTTGCGCCTGCGGTGCCTGAATTCAAGGGTCTCCACCGAATACGTCAGGAGGTCAACCTGGTTCTGCAGGGTGTTCATCTGCAATGGCAGGAGAGAGGTCTGCTCCTGCACCGCCGTCACCTGGGAGCGCACCAACTACCCTTCTGCCCTCACCCCAGAAATCTCGATCGACCACATGGTCTTGATTTCAGCAATAAATTTGCGGTAGTCCCCCATCGTGGTGGGGTGCGTGTGGTCAGTCGCAGCGTCGGTGATATCCTACACTGGGTGGGGTTTCCTGTGCATTTCAGGGACACCCGAACTCTTCTGTTGCGGGGCCTCCTGGAGCAAACGGTGCTGTGACTGTGGTGGTGAGTCTCCCCCATTCAGCAGCTGCAAGAGGTCTTATCATTCCTGTGAAAGGCCAGTAGCGGCCACTGGGGATACTGGGGCCTCCTGAGTCACTACCGCTTGGGCCCTCTTCTTCGCAGCAGGTCCTGCAGCCGCCAGACCTGTCACTGGGACCAGCCAGGCCATCCCGGCTCCACTCCCACAATGGGTAGTTGCCCTTCTCTGAGGAGCCGACCCCCAGGGGAGGGGGGGCTGCACCCAGTAAAGTGCTACCGCCACCACACATAGGTGAATCTATGTCCCATTGATGTGGGCCCCTCGACAAGCCGCTCTGTTTCAGGGATTTTTTTTTTCCATCCCTGGGAGTAAGGCAGAGAGTCAGCAGCCAGGGGTTGCGACCGTACAGATCCGCAGGAGACTCAAGGCCAGCAAGATGGCACCTCCAGCTAGGCTGAAGCACCAGGCCTGAGTTCCGCCGGGTTAGAAGTTCGTCACTACCCTCCTTGAAACCTGAGCGGGTATTCCCTGAGCTCCTGAGGGATCCCCAGACCTCCAGAAACTCAAAGCTGGGAGAGAGGGTCACAGCTCACAAAAATACAATTCTTCCGCCGGAGCTCTGCAGTATACGACCACTCTCCCCGAGGTGTAGCTCAACAGGGTTATTTTGACTGTTCCAGTGACAAAGACCCCCCCCCCCTCGATATGACCATCGCTATTTACATACAAATACATAGATCATAGGTGGATAAATCCAGGCTTTCTTTTTTTTTTTTTTTGTAATTCAAAGTTTTTATTCAGAAAAAATATAACAGACAATACAGGATATCAGAAGTGATACAAATAGTACAGTATAGATTTAAGGGAAGTCGCACACAGCCATAGATTATGTCAGTTGGGGAGGTGTGAGAGGCATAAATAAAAAGGCATGAGATCGGTCCACCCAATGGCGGCGCGTTCAGAAAACTCTCCCACTGAATAGGTGTGAAGAATCTCTTGAGACCGTCCACTACAAGCGGATAACCTCCAAGGCGTTCCCGACCCCAGTGTTCACGAAAGCCACCGCCGCCCGCAGTGACCTGGTTGCGAGATTAGAGAAGAAAGGAAACAGAAGGGAGAAGAAGAAAGAAAGGGATGGGAAGAAAGCAGAAGAGTTAAGAATTAAGGAAAAGAAGGGGAGAGAGGGGGAGAAAGAAGAAGAAAAAAAAGAGGTGGGAGGGAAGGGAAGGTATGGAGTGATCTTGCCCGGGCTGTCTCGCCCCATTACAGAAGCCTCAAGTTACCTCTACCGCACGACGTGCAGTTGCCGCGTAACTGTCCCAGTGGAACCACTTCAGCCCCATGTCCGCCTCAGCACCTCAAGTCACCGCCTCCAAGAGATCCACTGAGCGGAAAGTCTCAACCTTGCTCAACCATGATTGAAGAGATGGCACTTCTGAGGAGCGCCAGTGTACCGGGATCAAGGCCCGAGCCGCCAGTATCATAAGAAGTAACACTGACCTCTTCAAGGTCCCGATGGGGAGGGGAATATGAAAAAGTAAGAAGCATTCCGGGGTGAATGGGAGATCTACATCCGTCACCTGCAGTATGGCGGAATGAATCAATTTCCAGAATCCCAGGACGCGAGGGCAGGACCACCAGGTGTGGAGATACGTCCCTACCGCAGCATCACAACGCCAACACGTGGGGGAGGTGTCCGGGTAAATGTGATGTAGTAGCGAGGGGGTCCTATACCAATAGGTCATTCATTTGTATGAAGTCTCCTGAGATCTTGATGCGCAAAACCCCTTATGCACCAGAGTATAAGTCCTAGTCCATTGAGCGTCTGGTATTGTAATGCCGAGATCTGCCTCCCATCTAGAAGTAAAGGAGGGGTCAGTCGTATTCGATGCCTGAAGTAGGCCATACAAGGTCGATGTACCATGGTCAAGTGTAAGGCTCATATGACAAAAGCGCTCAAACGGGGTGAGTTGTCGATGTAAACTATATCCACAGTTGAGACTACGGAGATAAATCCGAATTTGTAGGTAATTAAATCTCTCCAAAGGAGACGGAGGACCTCCCTCCCTAAAGCAGAGGGGGTCACTCGCATCCTCAGAGGGAAAGTTCAATGCCCACAGTCTCCTCTTTCCTGATAACCGAATGCTCAGTGAAGGTAAGACTCCAGCTGGTAGTTTCGGATTGTGGCTCAGGGGCAGAAGGGGGGAAACAGCCGTGGACAGGCCATGGGTCAATTTACATCTGTGCCAGATTCGTAGCGTAGCAGCAACCGGGTCCGTCGGAGGGCCGCGGCAGGTGATCGGTGGGAACTAAGGCAACGCCCACAAGGGTGCGCTGGAAAGAATACGCTCCAAGTCAAGCCATCGTTTATCTGGATCAGAAGCTGACCAATCGACAATTCTAAGCAAGTGGCATGCTGTATAATACTGCTTCATATCGGGAAGGGCTAGGCCGCCTCTGGCCTTTGGCCGGCACAGTACCGTCAGCCCAACCCGTGGCCTTCCTTTCGGCCACACGAAGGCCAGGAGTTCCTTCCGGAGTGCCAGGAAAAATGAGGACGGAATCGCAATAGGAAGAATATGGAAAAGGTATAGCAGCCGTGGCAGTAAATTCATCTTTATCACCGCCACGCGGCCTAACCAGGAGATGTATTTACTCGTCCAACCGGACAAATCTGAGTGGAACGTGCGCAATATATTATGAAAGTTTAAGTCGAGAAGTCGGTTAGCGGATGTTGCCAACCAGGTACCGAGATATCGGAGAGAGGAAGGGCAGTGGCGGAATGGGTAATCGGAACTAATAGTCGTCAAAGCGACGGGTGTCAGAGTGACGCCCATGAACTCCGATTTGTCCTGATTGATCTTAAGACCAGCGACGCGGCCATAAGCGTCCAGTACCGACACAACAGCCGGCAGAGACGAGTCAACGTTCGTGAGGTAAAAGAGCAAGTCATCAGCATAGGCCGATAGTTTATGCTCGAAGGCATGTCCCCTAATTCCCGTTATGTCCGGATGGTCACGAATAGCTACCAAAAGCGGTTCAAGGGTAAGGGCGAAAAGCAGGGGCGTTAGGGGACAACCCTGCCTGGTCCCATTCCTCACTACCAGCGGAGGTGACAAAGCACCATTGACCCTAACACGGGCCGTGGGGGTCATCATAGAGGGCCGTCAGATATTGCATAAAAAGGGGTCCCACCCTCAATCCCCTCAGCACTGAGAACATAAAGTCCCAACGCACTCTATCGAAGGCCTTCTCCGCATCCGTAGAGAGCAGGAGAAGGCCCTCACCAGTCCTCTTCGCCACCCCGATAGCCCCTAAAGCGCGAGTGGTCGCATCACGGGCTTCACGGCCCGGCACAAATCCTACCTGATCTGGGTGAATCAAAGATGGCAAGAGAGGGGTCAGTGGGTTCGCCATAACCTTGGCGAGGATCTTCAGATCCGTATTAAGGAGAGAGATTGGTCGGTAACTGCGGGGGTCAGCTGCGTCCTTATCCGGTTTCAAAAGGACCGAGATCGTGGCAGACAGAGTATGGGGATGAAGGGGAGATCCTGAGCGAACTGCCGAGAACAGTGCAAGGAGATGGGGTACCAGTGTGGGTGAGAAGGCACGGTAATATTCCACCGGGAGACCGTCAGGGCCCGGGCATTTAGGGGTTTTAAGCGATTTCAGGACCGCTTGATGCTCCACCGCGCTGACGGGGTCCTCCAGGCTAGCCGCCGCAGGCTCCGAAAGCACTCGGGGGAGTTTATCTCTCAGGTAATCCCGAAGCACAGTGGGGGGGGGTAGCATCCGCGACCCCGTCCAAATCGTATAAGCCTTGGTAATAGCGCTGGAACTCCATTAAGATAGACTCAGGGAGTACGTGGACAATTCCGTCTGGGGAGCGTATTTTTGCGATATAGGAAGCGTTCTGCCTGCGACGGAGGATTTGGGCTAACAGTCGACCAGGTTTGTTTTCTTTAAGGGCAAAACTACAACGGGTCCTCTGAGCGGCAAACTTAATATCAGTATCGAGTAAGTCATTCAACTCTCGCCTCTTAGTTAGAAGATCCGAGTAGTCAGAGGGTAATGCTGACGTCTGGTGACGGAGTTCCATGGCGCGAATATCTACGATAAGTTGTTGTATATGTTCAGAACGGAGTCGTTTCAGAGCTGTGGCTTTGCTAATAAAAAGGCCCCGCACCACAGCCTTATGCGCCACCCACACCGTTGGTTCAGGGACATCCGTATCTCCATTTGTCTCAAAATATGCCTGAAGGTGGGAGTCAAGTTCAGCCACAAAGCCCGGGTCTAAAAGGAGAGATATACTTAGACGCCATTGCCTCTCCGGGCGACAGAGTGGCGAGGATAGCGTAGCTTGCACAGGGGCGTGGTCTGACCACGTCTGCACCCCAATAGTCGAAGCCTCGACGAGATCCACTCGATGATGTTGCAAAAAGACATAATCCAGTCTCGAGTGTGTGCCATGTACCGGGGAAAAAAACGTATAGTCACGCTCTCCAGCGTGAAAAGCGCGCCATACATCAACCAGACGAAGCTCGTCCAAAGTGTGTCTCACCTGACGTACCACATTTGGGGGGATCGAGGTACGGCCTATGGAGGTGTCCAGCCTCGGATCCATGGGGATATTAAAATCTCCCGCAACCACAAGAGTTCCAGCCATAAAGTTTCGCAATTGACGTGAGATAGATGATAAACACTGGTGCTGTGCGGTATTAGGTAGATACACTGAAACGAACGTATAACAAGAGTCCGCAATCGTGCCCTTAACGAACAGGAATCGTCCCTCTGGGTCTGTCAACACGTCCGTGAGGACAAAGGGGACATCTCGGGAGAAAAGGATAGCCACCCCACGGCTCTTGCCACCCTCATAGTCACTAAAATATCCCAAGGGATAACGGAAATTACAAAGAACTGGGGCCGACCCGGACCGGAAGTGAGTCTCTTGAAGCATGAGCACCGAAGTCCTTAGGGCCGAAGCCTTCCGTAAAAGTCGACTGCGCTTCTCCGGGACATTAAGACCCTTGGCATTGTACGTAAGGAGGCGAAGAGGTCGCGGGGCGAAACCCCCAGGCATGCCCATGGGAGCTGCAAAGGAAAGGGGCAGAGGTGTGGAATATAAAAAGGTCAAGGGGAGGAGGAGTAAAACAACAACCAGGGCAAGAACAACAAACCAAGGAGGCGAGGAAGAAATAAGTAAATAAATAAAAAAAGGGGGGGAAAGAAAGAGTAGACATTCAGAAAAAAGAAAGAAAGAAGGAACATTGAGGTATAGAACGCCTCAGGAGAAACCCGGTAGGCCCCAAAGGACTTGGGGGCCGGTTAGTACCCCTGAAAAAGGTTGGCGTCAAGCCCTCAGGGGCGGAGGAGTCAAGCTCCAACCTATCCCAGACCAAAGATTAGGCCAACAGAAAAGCGATAAGAAAAAAGAGATAAAAATATATAATACAGTAAAGGAGCTCAGTAAGTCCCCTCCGACTCCGAGAAATAGATCATGCGCCGTGGTATATACTCGGTACCTGGTTGGCAACATCCGCTAACCGACTTCTCGACTTAAACTTTCATAATATATTGCGCACGTTCCACTCAGATTTGTACGACCAGGTTTGTTTTCTTTAAGGGCAAAACTACAACGGGTCCTCTGAGCGGCAAACTTAATATCAGTATCGAGTAAGTCATTCAACTCTCTCCTCTTAGTTAGAAGATCCGAGTAGTCAGAGGGTAATGCTGACGTCTGGTGACGGAGTTCCATGGCGCGAATATCTACGATAAGTTGTTGTATATGTTCAGAACGGAGTCGTTTCAGAGCTGTGGCTTTGCTAATAAAAAGGCCCCGCACCACAGCCTTATGCGCCTCCCACACCGTAAAAAGGAACTGGGTGTAAGAACAGACAGAGGTCCTCCCCATAGCGGAGCGCGAAAACTGAAAGCGCAGGGTAGCCCAATTACAATATCCCCCCTAATGGGGAGGGCAGAAAAATTAACTGCGTTGGGAGTCACTCTCGCTGCACTCCTCCCAATGGTGGGGTATAACCATTACAAAACAGTTGGTAAACCGAGACGAACAGTACAACCATGTATATATGAGAAACCAAAATCCGATGGCAGCATCGGGTGTAGTCCGGACGTCAGATGTGCGAAAAAACAGGTTCAGAACCGGGACAGACAGTACATCTACGAATATAAGAGAAACCAAACTCCGATTGCATCATCGGGTGTAGTCCATACGTCAGACGTGCGGAAAAACAGGTTCAGAACCGGGACGAACAGTACATCTATGAACATATGAGAAACCAAAATCCGATTACATCATCGGGTGTAGTCCAGACGTCAGACATGCGGAAAAACAGGTTCAGAACCGGGACGAACAGTACATCTATGAATATATGAGAAACCAAAAGCCGATTGCATCGTCGGGTGCAGTCCAGACGTCAGTTGTGCGGAACAACAGGTTCAGAACCGGGGCGAAGATAATAAAAAAAAAAGGGGGGGAGGTGTGTCCCCCGGAATCCAGTCTCCCCAGTGGGTATCGAGCCGGGAACACGGGAAGCCGCGTGTGTACTGTTGGGGAGCATAGGACAGCGGCATAGGGATAGCCGAGCATACGGCCTCAGTGCAGGGAATCCCTCCATGCACGAGCGTGCTACAAATAAGCTCGGGCCCAGTAGGTGCCGTGAATCACCCGGTACCACAGTTCAGGGTGCTTACTCCGGCCTAGCGTGCGAGCCGCAAAGACCCCGAATCATCGGGGGGGCTGTTCTCCAGTAGGAGGCGTCTAACATCTGCGCCCTGTGCAGGACTCCTGATTTAGGTGAATCGAGAGATCTGTTTTCCCTCTGGAGGGCCGGGTGTTAGGGTGGAGATCGTTTTGTAGACCTGGCGGAGTACATGTGGCAAATTCTCGACATTAAAAGTCATAGCGCTGCACTGTGAGGGCAGGCAGATGTAGAGCCGCTGGGTTTTGTGCAGGCGGGCACAGAACGAAGGTCTAACAACGGGGCGCCATGGAGAAGTATGGGGTGCGGGCCTATCACAGGCGCCATTGATGTTCACACAAGCACCCCGTGTCCCCTCCGCCCGAGTCATCCCATACACCTCCTTAAACACATGGGGGAAAAGGGAAGGTTCTCAACACGGTGTAGAGGGATTCAAAATGGGGATGCAGAATTACAGCAGGCGCCGGTAGGAAAGTGATGTAAGAGCTCAGGCATCCACCTGGGGGTCCAGGTGCGCAGGGGCTCTGTCCCGGGATCTTCGCTGCCGACCACGCGATCTCTGTCTGCTGGTTCCAGGGAGGGAAAGATTTGCGGTCGGAGGGGGGGTGATAAAAGCGTCCAGCGGGCCAGAAGCACGGAGTGGTTGGTGCGCAGAGGGCTTAGGGGTAGACAGGTGGGTTTTGCCACGAACCATGACCTGAGATTGCGATATGAAGCAGATAACCGTCGGAGGGGACTCGGGAGCTCAATGCTTAAGCGGCCATCTTGGTCTCAGGGCAGGACATGCCTCCAGGCTTTCTTTTCATCCCAAACATACTTATGCCTCTAAAATGTATTCTCAACATCATAAAGGAAAACCAATTAAGACCCTTTCTCATAATTCTGTCTACAATAATTGTAACAGAGATGGCTCTACTTAACCCCTTAGTGACCGGGCGGTTTTACAGAAATCCGTCCTTTAGTGACCGCTGCTGTTTTTACGTTTCTGCGCTGTTAGTGTTTAGGACAAATTTTCCTCTTACTCGTTTATGCAACCTACACATATTTTACACTGTTTTTCTCGTCATTAAATGACTTTATAAAGATACCCATTTTTTTTCATCATTTCATATAATTTAGTTATAAAAAACATTGTGAAATTATGACAAAAAAAATTGAAAAAACACACACTTTTTTGAACTTTGACCCCAAAATTTCTTATGTATCAACAAACGTCAAAAAAATTAAATTCCTTAGTAGTTTCTAAATTTAGTTCTGAGTTTAGCAATACCCAATGTTTACATATTCCTCGCTTTTTTCCTTATTTTATGCAACAATAAGTGCAAGTAGCACTTTGCCATTTCCAAAGAGTTTATTTTCAAAACTAGTGCTAGTGACATTGTAACATTGATATCTGTCACTAATTCCTGAATAACCCTCCACATATACATATTTTTTTAAAGTACACAAATCAAGGTATTAAACTTGGAGTATTTTGACTCTTTCCATGCAAACCATTTTACCACAAATCTATGCCAAAGTTTGAGGAAAAAAAAATGTTTTGGTGATTTTTTTTTTTTTTGAACGCAATTTAAGAATACATGTACTGTGAACTTTAAGGTTTACTGCCACAAAACACCCCAAAATATGTTCAGCAACATCTTCTGAGTAAATTGATACCACCCATGTATAGGTATGTCGGGTCATTTGGGGGCTAATAGGCCTTATTTGGGGGGTGCGCATTTCAGTTTTCCAACTTGGAATTTTCACATTTCGTCATCATGCACCCATGTCCTATTTGGGACATTTTTGAAGCCGGCCAAAGTAATTTACCCCCATCAAACCATATATTTTTAGAAAGGGCACACCCTAGGGTGCTTCAAAGAGTTGTATTTTAACACTTTCCATGCACTAGCTCTATGTCAAACTTTCAGGTAGTCACTTTTTGTGTTCTTTTTTCACACACATTGTACTTTAGGCATGAATTGTCAAATCCAGTTATGGGTTACTGCCAAAAAACACCCCAAAATATGTTCAGCAACATCTTCTGAGTAAATTGATACCACCCATATATAGATTTGTTCTGTTGTTTTTGGGGTGCTACGCCAATCTTTTGACATGTGATTGTCAATTTTCTAATTTGACATACAGTATCTTATTTGCTTATCTTCTTTGCTTATCTTCTTTTTAGGGGCCTTTTTACATACCCCAATTTTATTAACGTGCATATATTTGGTAAGCTATCACCCCAAAGTATTGTAAATGGAGTGTTTTTATGCCATGGATGCAACCGTTTGCTCCAAACAAATTGGATACTGTTTGGTGGTCATTTTTCATTTTCACACCCACATCAGTTTTGGACTGTGATTTAGGAGACACTGTTGTTTGTTACTGCATGAAAACTCTCCAGGTTGTTTTCTGCAAGGTCTCCTGAGTACACCCATGCCCCCCATGCATAGGTTTGCCAGGATTTTGGGAAGGTTAAAATACAATTTTTATGACTTTGTCATTGGAGTTGAAATTGAGATTATTTCTTCAGCTAGGCCTATCTTTGGTTTTGGGTCTACCGCATACCCCAGTTTGAATTATTGCCAGAAAATTGTTTATATTTGTTATGTTGACACCCCAAGGTATTGCATATGGAGTGCTTTGATGCCATGGATGCAACGGTTTTAGCCCAAAACATTTGAGAAGGTGTGTGGCGGTAATTTTAGAATTTTCAGATTTGTACGCCCACAGTAGTTTTGGACTGTGATTTAGGAGACACTGTTGTTTGTTACTGCATGAAAACTCTCCAGGTTGTTTTCTGCAAGGTCTCCTGAGTACACACATGCCCCCCATGCATAGGTGTGCAAAGATTTTGGAAAAACACAGCACCAATTGTAGAACATAAAAATGTACAAATAAAATGTAAAAGTCTGGTGCAGTAAAAGAAAAAAAAAACTAAACTGAACTAACTAACTGGAGTGTGAGAAAAAATAGAAAGGAAAAAAAAAAATCACAGATCACGCACAGTGTGATATAGCTTGAAACAGTCCTCAAGACACAGACCTGGTTGTCCAGGGCATTCTGGGCAGTAAAAGATTGTGTCTCTCCTCTGCCCCCTCTTGAAACACACCCTGCATCTTTTTTGGGGTTTCTGTTTGCCCTCAGTAGGGGGGATTTTATAAATAAAATGTGTAGCCCCAACTCTGTCCCCCATCACCGCCCGGGGAGCATGTGCATCCTGGTACAAAAACCCCGAAATGACCTGGAGCTGAAACTGTAAAAAGGACAGCGTCACTCCGGGGTTTGCCTTTTTGCAGAGCAAAAAGGCATTGTGGGTTGCAATTTGCATCAGGTAAATTGCAACCTTTTTGTACCAGGCCCTTGACTTCCGCATAATCTGGTAGGGCTGGAGCAGCTGATCTGCCAGATCAACCCCACCCACATGCCGGTTATAGTCTTTGATGCACACTGGCTTCCTGATGCGCTCAGCTCTGCCACGTACAGAGACCTCCACAGACCTCTCAGTGTGGATGGTGGATAGAAGGTATACATCCTTCTTGTCTCTGTACTTGACCGCCAACAGCTCCTCTTGGCGCAGAGCTGAGGTCTCCCCCCTTTTTAGCCGGGTGCGGACAAGCTGTGCTGGGAAACCTACGCGGTTCTTGCGAACAGTACCGCATGCTGCTGTATCAAAACAATACAGCAGCTTGAACAAAGGGACACTCGTATAAAATTTATCAAGATACAAGTGGTACCCTTTGTTCATCAGGGGAAAAAGTAGGTCCCACACAATCTTGCCACTGGTTCCCATGTGTTCTGGGCAACCTGGAGGGTCAAGGCTACTATCCTTTCCCTCGTACACCCGGAAGGCCTGAGTATACCCACTCTCGCTGTCACAGAGCTTATACACCTTCACTCCATACCTGGAGCGTTTGGAAGGAATATACTGCTTGAATCCCAGCCTTCCCTTGTATTTCATTAGGGATTCATCCACGCAGATATTCCTTCCAGGTGTATAAGCCTCTGCAAACCTGGCGGCGAAGTGGGTAATCAGGGGGCGGATTTTATACAGCCTGTCAAACTGGGGATGCTCTCTAGGAGGGCACAGGCTGTTGTCACTGAAGTGCATGAAACGCAAAATGTTTTCATACCTTCTACATTGGGGGTAAATGGGGGTAGAGCAGATGGGGCTACTGCTCCAGTAGGAGCGAATTGAGGGCTTCTTTATGATGCCCATCAGCATAGTAAGTGCCCAGAATTTCAGAAATTCTGGCACATCTAGCGGGGTCCATTGCTGCCTTGCCAAGTAGGAGTCTGGCTTTGCAGCACAATGCTGATGGGCATACAGATTTGATTGGGCCACGATGTGGCCCAACAAATCATCCCCCATAAACACCTGCAAAAACTGTGTGGCGGTAAATCCTGCAACATCAATATTGATGCCAGGATTTGCCGTGAAAGGAGGGATATCTGGCCTCTGGCGATGAGGCACTACCCACTCCTCAGCTGGAGCTGTGCGTCTCCTGCTGGCAGGTGGTGACCCAGGATCTGCATCAGAAACATCACTAGATACATCAGCCAGCGTAGATGATGTATCTAGCGACGTCTCTGAGCAGTTAGCGGGGTCGAAATCAGGGTCTGAGTCTGACGCAGATGCCTCAGATTCTGACGCCAGGATGGCATATGCCTCCTCGGCGCTGTACACCCTCTCAGACATTATATATAATAGATAATAAAATTTTATAATTATTATATATATAAGCAGATTATTGGTTCTTAGAAGAACCGTTGGGTTTCACAAGAAAATACAAATAAACACCTAAATCTCTTTAAATCACTCTAAACCTGCCTCAATTCTTCTAAATCTCCCTAAATTCTCTCTAAATCTGCCTCAATTTTTCTAATCTCACTCAATCTACCTAAAATCTCTAACCTGTCAAATCTGATCTCTCTCTCTCGCTCACCAAAACACAAGTGAGGAGAGGGAGGGAGAATCAGAGGTCAGAGCCAATATTTACAAAATATTGACCTGACCTGACAAATTAGAAATTTTATTTTGATTTTTTCTTACTTCTGATTGGATGTTGCTAGCCTTCCTCTCTGATGAGGCAGGCTAGGAACATCCCACTCAGCCCCAAGATGACCCTGCCCTTAGAAGGGCAGCGCCATCTTGGCTGTCACATTTATTTTATTTTATACCTTTTTATTCATTTTTATTTTTATTTTTTTTATTTTTTTTACACTTTTTTTTACTCTGCTGGGTGCCTTGATCCCTCGAGGCACCCAGCAGAGCACCTGATCACTCATGTGATCTTTTTTGTACTGAGTGCCACGATACCTCGTGGCACTCAGTACTTCCTGCCGCTACCGGAAGTGATCGCTCGGGGGGAGCGATCACTGAGCGGACCGGCGGCAGGTAAGCATATTGCAGGGATGCCTCGATGTCGAGGCATCCCTGCAATATACACAGAGCAGCTGGAAGCGATATCGATCGCTTCCAGTGCTCTCTAGAAGTGCTGGGCACCTCTCCGGTAAAACCGGATGTTGATCGCTCCCGGGGAGCGATCACAAGGTGCCCCGGCACTTCTGTCCGCCATTGCACGGATGCCTGGACTCCCAGGCAGCGTGCAATGGCCCTGGAGCTGCTGGAAGCGATCCGATCGCTTCCAGCGCTCTCTACAAGTGCCGGGCACCTCTCCGGTAAAACCGGAAGTTGATCGCTCCCGGGGAGCGATCACAAGGTGCCCCGGCACTTGTAACCGCCATTGCATGGATGCCTGGACTCCCAGGCATCCTGCAATGGCATTTGAGCTGCTGGAAGCGATCCGATCGCTTCCAGCGCTCAAAACACCGCAGGACGTACCATGTACGTCAGCTGGTCTAAAAGAGACCCGCTGCTATGACGTACATGGTACGTCCAAGGTCCCTAAGGGGTTAATTAAATATTATTCAAAAGCAGATACAATAATTAGTTCTAGTTTTGGGAATACACCAGATACATTTATTTTGCCTCTTTATAAATTATTGGTAAGATCGCACCTTGAATATGCCGTTCAACTTGGGGCATCTGTTTTAAAAAAGATATTATGTCGCTAGAAGCAGCGCAGAGATGGACAACTAAATTAATAAGGGGAATGGAAGATTTAAGTTCTGAGGAAAAGATAACAAGCTTAAACCTGTTTTAGTTTTTTAAAAAAGGCGCCTTAGAGGGATCTGATAACTTTATATAAATATACACAGGGCCATTATAAACCATTGTCTGGAAACCTATTCATTACCAGGACTATACACAGGACACGAGGTCACCCATTTATACTAGACGAAAGGAAATTCAGCCTAAAGCATAGGAAGGGTTATTTTACAGTGAGAACAATAAAGTTGTGGAATTCTCTGCCTGTTGAGGTGGTTGGGTCAGAGTCTGTACAGACTTTTAAAGACTGGATGACTTCCTACGAAAACATAATATTAACCCCCTTAGCAATGAGTGGGTGTCTACTGCCGGGGTTACGCTGGCAGGGCGCTGATTTTCAGCCCACCCCACAACCAACGTGTGACTGCAGGGGGACAGCCTGAGTTCAGGCTGTCTCTCTGCAGCGATCTGCGAGACTGGCGCCGGCTGCATGGAGGGGCCGGGGTGGCCCATTGCAAACAGCAGGGGAGTACCTGTACACCCTGAGTCTTCAAAGCACTCCCACCACTAGGATGGCATAGAACGGACCGTGGCGGCAACGGGTTAAGGGTAATAATATTTAATATGTGGGTAAAAGCTGCTTGATCGAAGGAGAAATCTGACGCCATTCTGGGGTCAAGAAGGAATTTTTTCCCACTATGTTGCATATTTGTCGTGGGCTTCAGACTGCGGTTTGTTTGTTTTTTGCCTTCTTTTGGATCAACAGCAGCAGTAGTTGATGGATGCACGTCTTTTTTTTTATTTATATATTTTTTCCAGCCTGTATTACTATCGGGGTTATTCAGAGAATCGAAAAGTCACTGCATGTTCGCTGACTTTTCGTTCCCTGCACTTCGGGTCGATTCGGCGATCCTATTTCGCCGACCCTGCGGTGTATTCAGCAAGCACCGCAGGGCCCCCATAGTGCAGGGAAAACCCACCGCACGCAAACCCGCAGAACACTCGCAGCAACCCCGCCGCACACTAACCGAACACCAGTGGCGTAAGTACCAGGGTCGCAGCGGTCGCAGTTGCGACCGGGCCCTGGCATTCCGCCACTGGAGGGGGGCCCAGCGCCGCCGCCAGATTCTGGCAATCAGCGCCGGAATCTGGGAGCCGCGCGCTGGCCGTCCCTCTCCCTACGCGAGCGGCCGCTGACATGCAGCTTGGCCGCTCACGTGGGAGAGAAACCACCTGACCAGCGCACAAGACCTCGCACTGATCAGGTGGTTTCCGGCGAGCGGCCAAGCTGCAAGTCTCCAGCGGCCGCTCGCCAAGGAGGAGAAGACGCCGGAGGAGAAGACGCCGACGGAGCCTGCCCTGGGCCTGGGGCCAGCAGAGCAGGTAAGAGCTGGGCTGGGGGCAGTATATCCATGAGCTGGGGGGCAGAGCTGGGGCAGTATATGCAGAGCTGGGGCAGTATATGCAGAGCTGGGGCAGTATATGCAGAGCTGGGGCAGTATATCCATGAGCTGGGGGGCAGAGCTGGGGCAGTATATCCATGAGCTGGGGCAGAGCTGGGGCAGTATATCCATGAGCTGGGGCAGAGCTGGGGCAGTATATCCATGAGCTGGGGGCAGAGCTGGGGCAGTATATCCATGAGCTGGGGGGCAGAGCTGGGGCAGTATATCCATGAGCTGGGGGGCAGAGCTGGGGCAGTATATCCATGAGCTGGGGGGCAGAGCTGGGGCAGTATATCCATGAGCTGGGGGGCAGAGCTGGGGCAGTATATCCATGAGCTGGGGGGGCAGAGCTGGGGCAGTATATCCATGAGCTGGGGCAGAGCTGGGGCAGTATATCCATGAGCTGGGGCAGTATATCCATGAGCTGGGGCAGTATATCCATGTGCTGGGGCAGTATATCCATGTGCTGGGGCAGTATATCCATGTGTTGGGGCAGTATTTCCATGAGCTGGGGGCAAAAATATCCATGCGTGAGCTGGGGCAATATATCCATGTGTGGCCTGGGGGCAATATATCCATGTGTGGTCTGGGGGCAATATATATCCATGTGTGGTCTGGGGGCAATATATGTCCATGTGAGCTGGGGGCAATATATGTCCATGTGAGCTGGGGGCAATATATATATCCATGTGAGCTGGGGGGCAATACTATCTTTTTATATTGCAGAAAAAAAAAAGGTAAAAATATGGATCTTTTTGGGGGGGTTGGGGGGGCCCTTCATGGATTCTTGCACCGGGGCCCTCAGGTTTCTAGTTACGCCACTGCCGAACACTCATGATCTTTTCTAATGTTACATATTAGATAATCCTGTCGATCCAGGAAGCTCTGTGTAATTATTGATGTATTTAGAATCCTGAAGCTCCCAAATCATAAGATCTAAATACAGTTTAGAGAAGCAGGTTATGGGCTACAGTTGCTAAACTTCTCCTGGGAGTGAAGGATTTTAAAGATGTGAAAAATGCAGATGAGTTTTGCAACCGGAACGTCATTAAAAAATAAAGCTGAAGGCACTTACAGTATCTATATGCAAATTTGAAACCTGTTGCAATTGAATCATTCTTGCATCGTTATGTTGCCTAAAAATGAAACCGAAATGGAACAGAATCCGTTGGTTAGAGGGTTGTAGCAGTTAGGTACACTGGGGTAGGTTTAGGGTTCTTGATGTCACTTGAAGTAGGAGGTTTGGTATGTAGGGAAACCAAAAAGTGGCTTGATAATTTCAGATAAAAACTTTTGAGGACATTCTCCAAGGCGTAAAAACAAAGCACACATAAGGGGTTATTAAGAGCGCACTGCCATTTTGGTGCTCTCTCATTCAACGCCCTTTGAGGAATCAAATTCCCTGACCCTGCAGTGAATTCAGCATTCACCGCAGGGTCCCCGTAGTGCAGGGAAAAGCCGCCAACCACATCCGATAAATCGCTGAAAATCCCGCCAATAAGATCCAAAACTTAGCAGAAAACCCGCCGCACACGTCTGAAAAAAGCCAACGATCCGCCAGACACAGCGCTGACCAACCGCCGGAAAAAGCCAACGAACAGAGTTAAAAAAAAATAATTGAAACTTAAAATATTTCAAATGGTCTTTGGAAAAAGACTACTGGACGAAAAGGTCTGGAATTGACATATAAGGTCCTCTGAATAATAATAAAAAGGTCTGTTACAGAAAAAAACATGCGATTTTAAAAAAATCCCAAAAAATGGCTAAAAAATAAATTTGACTTTCTGCTGCAAATTTAATAATAAACCATTCAATAGATGTTGTATAAAAACGACAATATTTTTTAAAATTGAAACCTATGGGATTTGCCTGATTTTAAACCTGCCGAATGAAACCACCGAACATCAGGGCATTTCATTGACATTTCGGTGCTGTTTGGTGTCTCTGAATAGATTAACCTTTGCTTCTCTGTGGGGACTTGCACTGGCACCAAACAGCACTGTATTTCGCTGGCAATTCGTCAAAATTTAGTGAACTGCCAGCTTTTTGAATAGCCGAATGACCACGAAATTGTACCGCATGAGGAAATTCACCGTTTGGTGCAATTTCGGGGCCAGATCGGCTCCCTCAGAATAACCCTGATAGTGTATGGTTTCTTTTACTCTTTCTTTTATAGGACTAATTATTGTGGGCACACCCAGTACTTTGTAGGATACGCAAACATTAGAACTTGCTATCATAAAACTACTTGCTATCATAAATCTCTCATTATTTCCAGAGCCAACCAATTACCTTTGCCATACTGCTATATAGTTTTAAAAATTAAGTGACATTTTGTTTTATGTTTCCATGAAATGAAGTTGGTAACCAAATCACATTATTTTCCCCAACACATACCAAAAGATTACTGCAAGAGACTATTGTAGAGGCACTTTTTCTTTGTGGCTTGTGCTGATCCTGGCATCCAAGTGCCAGCTTGTAAACATTGCTCAATACCAACCCATAATACAGAGGAATGCTGTGCTATTCTAGAATCTCTCCTGCCCTATAAACAGGGAGATTAACCAGTCAAAAGAACAACGGAGCCAACCTGATCCTAAATAAACAAATAGATACCTGAGTCATAGTTGCAGATGGCTAAATCTTACACCTATGCCAACCCTGTCCATCATGGGAGAATATTAATGGTATTTATATACCATGGAAAACCGATAATCCAATTCTAACTCGGTGGGTATCCTGCTGCATCCACTATAGGGAATGTAAAATATCATCGCTAAGGTCTTTTTAAAAGATAAAATGACTGAGGTCCTTTTTGTAGGAACTTCACAGCCCCTCATACACTCAGGGAAGGCAAGGCGGCTGCCCGCGTGCTGCAACCGTGAATTCCTGATTTCTTCCACATTTTGCAGACAATCCATGGAGAGGATCCTGCCATCATGCCTCATTATCTGGAAAATCCCAATTAAACTACACATTGTTATATACAAAGCATGGTTTAAAATATAGGCTTTCTTCATCTCCAAAGAATAGCGAACTAATTGATTGGTCAACACTATATAATCTCAGAGAATTGGATGGTTACAGGAAAGAACGCGGAATGAATAGGGTTATTTTTTTAAAAATGAAATATATGTATATATTCATTAATAAAATGCTGACGTAACTTTTCTAAAAAATATTCTGTAATGAGGAGAGAATACAGACGTTTATCACTCTTTGTAGACACTGGGGCTGCTGGCAGAATGAACAGCATTCTGCCAGGCCCCTTCACGCTGCACCCTACAAATATACCTCCAGGACCATACACCCCAAGTCCAAAATGACTTGCGTCACACAAGCCTTAACTGGGTTTGCAAGGTGAAAGTATATTCTCGGGTGTGACCTTTTGAGATTCACCCTCGCATTGCAAATCGCGTGCAATGTGTTTCTGCTCTCTGTTTTAAGTCCACATCTTTGTGTGCGAGGTCACAACATTAGTAAATTTCTCATGCCCTCCCCCTATTTTTACCACAATTTTGTTTCCGTGGCTTGTGTTACTTTTCTCAGTTTAAATCCGTTGTGGTTACTGCTTTTTTACTTTTACGTTTTGAGCGGTTTGCAAGCCATTGAGTTTGAAGAGCTACAGTTGTGTTCAAAATTATTCAACCCCCACTGAAATTGAGTGTTTTGGCCAGTTTGCATTGATTTTGATCATTCAGTCATCTTGCTTACAATTAAATCAAAGAGGCACGTGTAGGTTAGACAAATATAACATAACATTTATAATGAAATAACCACAAATGTCTTTTCTGTGCTCACATCATTATCAGTTTTATTCAACCCCCAAGTGACATTCAATCTTAGTACTTAGTACAACATCCTTTTACAGTTATAACAGCTTTTAAACGTGAAGCATAGCTTGACACAAGTGTCTTGCAGCGATCTACGGGTATCTTCGCCCATTCGTCATGGGCAAAAGCCTCCAGTTCAGTCACATTCTTAGGCTTGCGCACTGCAACTGCTTTCTTTAAGTCCCACCAGAGGTTCTCAATCGGATTTAAGTCTGGTGACTGCGATTGCCACTCCAAAATGTTCCAGCCTTTAATCTGCAACCATGCTCTAGTGGACTTGGAGGTATGCTTGGGATCATTGTCCTGTTGAAAGGTCCAACGTCTCCCAAGCCTCAGGTTTGTGACGGACTGCATCACATTGTCAACCAATATCTCCTGGTACTGAAGATAATTCATGGTACCTTGCACACGCTGAAGCTTCCCTGTACCTGCAGAAGCAAAACAGCCCCAAAGCATGATTGACCCCCCGCCATGCTTCACAGTAGGCAAGGTGTTCTTTTCTTCATAGGGCTTGTTCTTCCTCCTCCAAACATAGCGTTGATCCATGGGCCCAAACAGTTCTAATTTTGTTTCATCAGTCCACAGAACACTATCCCAAAACTTCTGTGGTTTGTCCACATGACTTTTGGCATACTGCAGTCGACTCTTCTTATTCTTTGGAGACAGCAAGGGGGTGCGCCTGGGAGTTCTGGCATGGAGGCCTTCATTACGCAGTGTGCGCCGTATTGTCTGAGCTGAAACTTCAGTACCCACATCTGACAAATCTTTTCTCAGTTCCTCAGCAGTCACACGGGGATCTTTCTCCACTCTGCGCTTCAGGTAGCGCACAGCAGTCAAAGTCAGCATCTTCTTTATGCCACGACCAGGTAGCGTTTCAACAGTGCCCTTTGCCTTGAATTTGCGAATGATGCTTCCTATGGTCTCTCTTGGTATGTTTAACATCTTTGCAATCTTCTTATAGCCATTGCCCTTCCTGTGAGGAGTAATCACCTCTTCTCTTGTCTTCCTGGACCATTCTCTTGACTTCACCATGTTTGTAATCACACCAGTAAATGTCTAGAAGGAGCTGAGTATCACAGTCATTTTAAAGCTGCCTAATTGGTGCTTATTATGCTTTATTGCTGCTCCGTCACATCCACAGGTGTTTTCAATACCTGATTGAAAACACTTGAATGAACCTCTGTTCTTCAGAGTGGTAGTCTTTAAGGGGTTGAATAATTGTGTCAATGAAGAATTCACAAAAGAAACATTTACTACTGTATTACAAAACCAATTGATGTCATTTTAGTTGCATATGGTTCTTTAAAACGTCCTTGTAGGATTTCATTCTGAATACAATTACAAATGTACACTAAATTCCCTAAAACCCTTTACAGCATTGGGGGTTGAATAATTTTGAACACAACTGTATATTTCTAAGAGCAAGAAGAATGCAGCGTTCCCTCTATGCGTGGGTCGTTGATGAATATTTGGTGTATTTTTCAAGCTGCGATCGCTCCTAAGATCTCGACACTCGCTTATAGGTCCATCCGTGATTAATGATTCTAGGTAAATGCTTTAACAATCACTAAAAGGTCATCCTTCCATTTGTTAAATGTGATAAATAAAAACATTTATACCAGGAAATATTTAAAATAAAATCAAAAACATGAATGCCTGAGATGCTCTTATGTTCCAGTGCACCGAATCCAGTGTCTGGGATCCATCTGATAGTGGATAAAATATTCATTGCAAATGTAAGTGATGGAAAAATAGAATAAATTGACCTAAACCACTTCCATTTCATGTTTTCTTAATAAGGTTTTCTGTTCTGAAGCTTTAATAATAATTTCCCGTTAGATTATCATGCGTCATTCTAGCCAGGCTATACTGAGGTGACATGCAGATGACCTCAAAGTGGGATTGTACCATATACTGTAATTCCACACCCTTGGGTTTTAGGGTTACAGTAATGTAACCTCTTCACCGTCAGCCAGTTGTCATCTGCCTGATAATAATGGCCGCATACATGTTGTATCGTGAATGTTTGTGCCCAATAACTCTAGAAAAGGGTCCCATTATAATAAACAGTGCTTCCTTCTTACAGCTTTATTTCAGCATAGCTCAAACGGTTGTCAAGGGCTCAACGTGTCTTGTTTTAACACCAAACATAGCTAAGAATTTCATTATCAGATAATTGTCAGATTATATGAGCCTGTTCTGTGCAGTAAAATAATAACATGCAATAAGATCCCTTAAATTATGTGAAATCAGATAATTTGTGAGATTGCATAATGTTTAAAGGATTTTACTGCACCTGGCAGGCTTGAGTAAAGCCCAGAATCTATCTCTGCAAGGGACTTAACTGCTTTAGATACAAACTCTGCACTCAGTCTACCCTGATAAGGTGCATTCAGATCGTCTACATTATCAGCCCAGACATGGACAATTCCAGATATGTATCCTGACTGCATATTATCAAGGAACCGTCCTGCTACTTGTTATCAGAACAGTATCAGAACACACTGTGTAGTTAATGCGGGAAGCTGTGACTGCACATGTTTAGGATATATCCAGGCAGGAACTGGAGGACTGTATGTAATGTAAAGAAAAAATAAATCTGTTATCTGAACAAAGTCTGAGAGTGAAAGATTGTGTTTGGAAGGATCTGAATGCACCTTATCTACAGAGCACTGACCTCTTCGTGACAGCACTAGCACAGCAATCTGATGGACAATCAGAGCAGCCAATGCTCCTTTGTCAGGTGAGGTCAGGATATAGGACAAAGGTCAGCCATCATGGCCCTCCAGTTGTTTCGGGACTACATTTCCCCATGAGTAGCTTCCAACCTATTGAGTTCCTGAGCATCATGGGAGTTGTAGTTCCAAAACATCTGGAAGGGCAAGATTGATGACTCTTACTATGGAAGATGAGCATTGGCAATGCCCAATGGGTGAGTATGATAGGTGAACTTCATGGCAGTGGTCAGTCTGTGCTCTCAGCCACCCCATATCTGTGTACTTATTAACCCCTGGTCTGTTGTTCTGGCTACGTACTCCTCCGTTTCTGATAACAGGGATCCTCTTGAGCCAGAGACCAGGTTGCTCATGAGCCAGACACAAGGGGTTAAATACCAATTTGGGTAGTCAGGAATGCCAGGGGTCGTATGCCAGAGCGGGTAGTCAGTACACTAGCCAAAGTGTTAAGAGCAATGATAGACAAGCAAAGTCGTACACAGATAATCAATTCGATATAATGATGTGCACTGCGAGAAGTGCGAACCATGTCAGGGCAAGAAATATATCTCAGGCCTCTGATTTGAAGCCCGGCGGGTGCCATGCCATCAAGTTGTGCCCCGCCCATGGCCTTACCACGTGATCGCGTCTGTCCGATACTTCACTCGGTGGCCGGGCAGCGAGCGGCTTAGAAGACACTGTCAGCCGCCAGGCTACCTGGATAGGATGGGACGTGCTAGTGCGCCGTTGCAGTCCTGTAGCTTTACAGCTGATCTCTAATAGAAACCCCCCTGTTGCGGCACTATTGTTCACTTTTCAATTAAAACGTGAGCAAGGGTGCTGCACTAAGTCGCCTCATTTCCCACAATGCCAGCAAGTTTGAAGGTGGTGGCACAACGCATTGGTTCATGGAAAACCTGAACCACCACACTGCTGTGAGGGTCACAGGGGGCTCTTTGGAACCCTGTGTCTCTGAATTTTACACTGTACAAGGTCAAGGGAGGTGTGATTGGAAAGGTCAGAGTCTGACCTTTCCAATGATACCAAAAAGACCCATATAATGTGTAAGAAAATAGAAAAAAATAAATGCAAAATGTATTTTTTTTTCCCAGTTGTAAGGGAAGCATTATGTGCTTTTACTTAGGGCAGCGGGATTGTTTGCTTTATATCTCGCCTTCTCATTTCCCACACCGGAACCAAATGTACAGGTGATTGCGCAAAGCGTTATTGTTCCTTCTAAAACACAAGCCGCTTCACTGCTGCGAGGAGAGCGGGGATACTTTGGACCATTGCATTTCCATTCTTTACACCCCACAAAGTCATGTTCGGTGTCATTGGACAGGTCAGAGTCTGGCATTTCTAGTGATACAACCATGACCTTGTTAAAATTTCAGGTAAAAAAAAAAAAGGCACTCACTAACTTGAAAGTGTTTTATTTATTTATTTTGTGCCAAAGCAATGGCATTGTGCATTTGTCACCTATAAAATGAGTAATACCACTGCCATTACTCCCCTCCTCATTTCCCGCGCCGTGAGCAAAGTCAGTGTTTTATACATAGTTCTATTATTCATAAAACACAATTCGGCAAAATACTAGTGACAATTTTCCTTTTTTTCCCCCCCTGAATATTTTCTCAGAAAAATGCAGTGACAGGTTCCCATTTCTAAATTTAATTTACTTTACTTACTTAGTTATTTTTTTTATAACGAGTGCCCCGGGGAATATATAACCACAAAGGTTTGGATGATAAAATGCGAAGACAAAAAATATTTTACTAGGTATAAATGATTGAAATCTAAATGGAAATCTACTTTTTTTAAAAAATTTAAAGTGTTATAGCATTCTGACATGACATGATGTATACATATACTAATGATATATCTTTAACCTGCGGAGTCTGCTGAAAATAAGGATATATAAATTGTCTGGGTCCTACAATAAAACATGATTTCAAATCGCGTGTAAACATGGTGAGGAGAAAACGAGCTCAGTACACTGGGGTGAAATGGCTCAGCAGTGAAGGGCTTAAGCTTTCTGTTTGATGTGCATTAACCAGGAAACTAAAGTACTTTCATTTGACCCATGACCCAAATGCAACAAAGAGATCCTTCTCCTCTATCTGGCCATGGGACATACCCACTTATTTTACTTGAAGCGTTCACATTCTTTCACACGTCTAACTCTGTGTACACACATGAAAACTACAAGAGTCCCTCATTCTCATATTTTTTAATATCTGTAGGTTTATATTTCTACAGATGTTTCATATTTACACACTTGAAATTGGCCCAAGTTGTTGAGTTCAGTGTGTTCTTATACTTGGACTCCTGTTGGTAAATGTCTGCTCTTCTTTTTCTGTTGTAATAAGAAAATAATATTTATACTTAAAGTTAAATACATTTTGTTAGTGTCAAAACATTAAACCACATCCTTACAATATCATTGTTCTGGTCCATTTTTTGTATATATTTTTCCCTATTTCTGCTTTACATTCCCCAGCAGGCATTGCCAGGTTATACACAAGTTGCCCACAGTGTGATCTGGGACCTGGACGACCACGTGTGACTTAACAGGCCTCTCTTTGCTTCCATCAATTGCAGACTGCATAACCTCTCTCTCGAACTAAGCAATGACACTCGATGAGTCAGAGTGCACATTGCGCTCCGATGACATGTCGGAGCGCTGCAGTGTGTTCTTACTCAATGAGGGAGCACCAGTGTTCAGCGCATGAGACACATTGTGCTGTCTGCACTCAACAGAGGCGCAGACTGCATTGCTCTCCCACACTGGGCTACCAGGAATTATGGCAAATGTTGGAAGGGGCCTGGTGAGTGGTCCACTTGGAATATGAGACCTGGACCTGTCGGCTCCCCCACTGGATCATCATAGATTTAGCCACCTCCCTCCAAAAAATGTAAGAATGAGTGGGGGCAGAATGTATATTTTTAATTTAAAAAAAATGTGATCGTGCATCCTTAATATATAAGACCATGTATGAGTACCAATACTTTTTTCAGGTACTCACGGATACTAATTACTGATACTTTAATTTAATGTCATGTGACTGCGTTCCAATAAATACATTTTCTGGTGAAAGTCTGTCCAATTTATTGAAGTAGTGAAAGGTATGAACACACACACCTCTAACAGCATTCTGCCAGCTCCCCCAGCCTTCACATACTGCGTGGTAAGGCAACCATGTTCCAGCGAGGGTCGCCATAAGTTCTAACACAGCTCCGCCGGGGCCTGCGGCTGCGATCTGTAAGATCGCAGCCAGCCGTGAAACCTGGCAGAATGCTAATACAGCATTCTGCCAGGTCCCCCAGCCTTCACATACCGCGTGGTAAGGCAGCATAGTGCTGGAATCTGTATGAGTACCAGTACTCATACAAATGCCTGGTATTGGAACCAATACCGTTACTAGTATTGGCATTGGTGCATCCCTAATAGAAATTATTTTAACTAAACATTAAATAATTATAAGTACTATAGCGTTTCAGCAATATATAATTTGTGTTATTGCTATAGAGCTCTGTGATACATGGCACACATTACTGTTAGTTTTATTGCTGTGGAGCTCTGTGATACGCTCATACACACCGCACATTACTGTGGGTTTTATTGTTGTGATTGTTATTATGCATCGCTATGAGGAGATGATAATTGGCTTGGCATGGGGGGGGAGTGGTGGTGGACGAAAAGTACATCTATGCTTGTGTACCCAAAAATCCTTGCATCAGCCCTGGCTGTGGATCTTTGTGATACAGTATTGTGCAGTGTGTACAAGTATGAGTTTTATTGCTCTGGAGCTCTGTGATACTAACATACACTCCACACAAAACAAGGGGATTTCTGGTTTATTTAAACCGAGAAAAGTGTTTGCAACAGTAAAGGGAGGTGGGGTAGAGAAAGTTGAAGTAGGCCCATATATTTATTATGCATATTCATAATGTAGAAGGCTTTTATACATCAAAGTAGTTGACAGTGAAAGAATGACCTTAGAACAACAGGAAGACAGGATTATGCTTTTTGAGCCTATGAAAAGCCAAATGAAATAAAAACTTCTCAAGCATACTGGCATATAATGGGCACTCTGCGCATACCGCTCTGTTAACTGACATTTGATCTGCTGTGCAGAGAAAACAGGTCTTAACCATCAAACAATACAACATTTTGTTACTTAGTTATCTGTGAATCCTTCTTTGAACAGACTAGGCAGTTCACTTGCCTGGGTATGCTTGCAGGTAATTTCATGGGCACCTAGCCAGTCGCCCAGCCAATATTTGGCATCCTTCTGCGTTCCAGAGTCTGACAGAACACAATGCCAGCCCTATGTCTCCCAGGTCATGCCCACTGTCTGTGCCAAGAGCAATCACCAGCAATAATCCCCAGAGCTGCTCACTCTGGTGGCACACACCCTCTCTTCGTAGAGTAATCTTTCATCAGAAGTATCAGATGGACTTCAGGCAGGTTGGCACAAAAACAAGAAAAATGATAGACATGTCGCGGCAGACTCAACATAGAATGACTTTAATAGGGAAATTACACCCCATCAAATATCTGGGATCATTATCATAAATGATTTAGAGTCTTTCATCCCTTCCCTGTTATTCCACAAAGCTGCCAATCTTGTATTCTTTCCTGACCTAAAATCAGATACTTTTTTGCCTCCTTGATAGTTCTTCTTGCCTTTCCTATGGGATAATTTGTCTTTTCCAACTTTTGTTTCACTCCCTTAGATCTCTCCATGTTGTTCTTGTTGAACCTTTTCTGTTCCCCCTTTTTTATTTATATTTTACCTTGTTGTTGGTCAGCTTCCACCAGTTTCTCCTCATTTCATGTTGGTCTGCTGGTCTCCATGCCATTCTTCAGGTCTTCTTTCCTTTCTAAAGAGTCTTTCTGCCTTTTCTTTCTTTTCTCAGTAGTCCTGCACATTACTCCTTTTATATCTGTCCTTTGCCGTCTCAATGCTGTTTACACACTGAGTGGCCAGATTATTATGATCACCTGACTTTTTTAGGCAAATTAGCTATAATTTGGCGCTGAAGTTGCCAGACCATAATAAATAGGGAAGCAGGTTGTTTACCATGACAGTAGAAGTGATTCTTTTCTGAAGATATGGGTAAACAACGCGATTTAACAGCCTTTGAACGCAGGAGGATTGTTGGCGCTTGGAGCAAGTATCAGCAAAACGGCAGCATTCGTTAAATGTTCAAGAGCAGCTGTTGTTAAAGTGTTTAACCCCTTCGCTGCAGATGACGTTTGGCAAACGTCCTCATTGACTCCCGCTATATGAGGATGACGTTCCCCACATGTCACTCGCAAGCGGGAGCCCCGGCGGAGATATTCAGGGAAGCCAGATGCTGAATATAGGCCGGCCCCTGACGTCATTGCGCCATGCGCAATAACGTCATTTCCAGGCGACCCCCCCCCCAAACAATGCTGGGAGATCGCCTGAAAGGGAGGGGGGATCCTTTTGGATCCCTCTCCCTCCTGATCGGGAGGGTTTAAAGGGCAGTGTCTGCCCTTTAAAGCGGGGCTTTTTTTAACCCCTTACGAACCAGAACGCGATCCGGCGCCTTTCAGCGCCAGATCGCGATCTGGCCCCAGTAGGGGCCACCATCTTGGATGGTGGCTCCACCTCCGGGTTCCCCCCTCGCCTCCTGATGTATTGTGCATAGTGCGATGACGTCAGATAGCCGGGAAACCCCTAGCTGCCCGGGGATTTCCCAAGGAAATCCCCTGGTGGAGATATGGGGTTCCTTTGAACCCCGGTATCTCCAGAACCGTGGCAGCTAGGGGGGGTCATGAAGGCCTTAGCATGGCCTTTCGAATGATACCAAACATAGCCAGGTTCAAAGTAAAAAAAAACATATTTTTTTTGTGTGTTGTTTTTATTAATGCAGCAATATTGTTCCCATTTCAATTATAATGTGAAAAATCATGCTGCATTAATGATTTTTTTCTATGGGGTGCATTTTCTAAAAATCACGTAATTCCCCCTCCAAAAATGTAGCGAGTCCCCATTTCAAATTTTTCTACAAGCGCACCCCATAGAAAATATAACTGCAAACGCTCATGTGATAAATTGTGAAAAAAAAACACTGTAGATGATTACAAATTCTAATTTTATTGCATTTTTTGTTATACAGGCAGGACATGACGCATACATATAAAAATGATATATTATGAATCTGCTGAGTCTGACGGAAAGAACGATATATAATATGTCTGGGTTGTATAATAAAATGTGGCTTCAAATCGCGTTTAAACATGATGAGTGAAAGCGGTAAAAATTAGCTCAGCACACAGCGGTGAAAAGTCTCAGCAGTGAAGGGGTTAAAGACTGGACTGTCAGCTGAAAATCTGGGTCTGAACGTGTGAATTGTGGCCGTCAGCGACTAGTCAATGTTAGGGCAGAACGGAGAGTGGAAAGACTGGTACAAGACAACAGAAGAGCAACAGTGCATCAAATTACTGCAGATCTTAATTAGGGATCCTCTCAAATGATCTATGAACGCACGGTTTGCCGTAAACGGACGAGAATGATAAGCGCCCACAATATGACCTCCGAATACCCAGCCAAACCAGACAAACAGTGGTTTCCCCAAAACCAGAATTAAATGGAACAAGATACGTATCTGGTCAGCGCGAATGAACGCAAGGGGACTCGGACGGCTTCTCAAATGACGTCACCAACAATATTACATAATCGGATAAAACCGAAGAAAAAACAAAAACTAGGTGCAGTATAAATCACAGGTGGGTGGATGCTTTCAATATTCTTATGGTCAAGCAACTCACAAAAAAAAGAGCCTCAACACTGGCTCTGAGCGGGTAGGCGCCCTTGGGTTGTTTATCTGGAATATTTTCTCAGGTAACCCACTCCTTAACGTCGGGGATTCCTCACCACAACTGTTAGAAATAGGAAAGAAAAACAGAGACAAACTCTTGTGTGTATCTGGCGCAAATTGTGTGGTGTTTGCCGTACACTGCATCGTATGGGATATGGAAGCCAAAGGCCTGTTCCAACACCTTTGCTGTCTGCAGTTAGCAAGATAGAACGGCTCCAATTCGCACAGGAACACAAGGATTGGACAGTTGCATCATGCAGATGGCAGAGTGAGAATTTGGCAGAAACAGCATGAAATCATGCATGTGTACAACCCTTCAAGCTGGTGGGGGCAGTGTTGTGGTTTGGGGCTTTTTAATTTGTGTGGAACAACGTCTGAATAGCACAACCTACCAAAGCATTGTTGCTGATCAAGTTCAACCTATCATGTTGATGGTGTATCCCAATGGAGATGGCTTCTTCCATCAAGACAATGAGCCCTCATGCCACGGTGCTCGTATTGTGCAGGAGTGGTTTCAAGAACATGAGGGAGAATGTACCTTGCTTAGGTGGCCCCCACAATCACCAGATCTCAATCCAATTGAGCATTTGTGGGACGTAGTTGAACGAGCCATCAGGCAGCTGGATCCACAACCATCAAATCTCCCACAACTGGACAGTGCTATTCATCAGGCATGGTGTCGGATTCCTCGCATCACGTTTCAACATCTGGTAGAGTCAATGCCAAGAAGAATCGCCGCAGTATTGAAGCCAAAAGGTGGCCCAAGAAAGTACTGATGCGGTGGTCCTAATAATCTGGCCACTCAGTGTATAGTTTAATCTTCTACTGATACATTGTTTTAGTTTGCGTGGTTTTCTAAAACAAAGGAATCAGTGAATAATGCTTATTTCAGGATATATAGTTAATGCCAACCATGTAGAAGGCAGTGTATCCAGTTCAATTGATTGATACATTATGAATGAACAATGGAATCATTTGCAGTAGGCAGCACAATGTTCTACGTTTATTCTCTAAATAAAACCAGTACATTTGGACAGCTGATAAATTGTGTTTATTCTGTTGCAATGCTTTATCAGAGAATTGCAACACATCCATTGGGATGATGATCCTAATCCATAAATATTTCATAAAAGGGGATTGTATGAAAGATGCACATCTGCAGAATATTGTTATTGTTTTGGAGCATACTTTAGGTGCCAACGCTGGTTAATTTGATCAGTGATTAATGGAGCAGCAAATCCATGTATAAAGCATGCCAATATAGTAATAAAAGAAATCCTCAAGTCTGTAATATTTAACTCTTTTGACACGTTTGCTGCAGACCAAAATGAGGGATGACAAAAAATCCTTCTAGTATTTGTGCTTGGAGTCGGGATTCCCACTGATATAAATATAATATCCATATCCACTGTCATGCTCTTGAGCTTTGTGTTTATCAGTAAACTCCGGGATTTTTTTTTATTTTCCCATGAAATAAATATACAGATTTTTCTAAACACCTCATCTCTAGGCGTAGAATCCTATGACACCGCATTAATTAAAAACAGACTATTCATTTTATATCCTGTCACATTTTCCTATTGCACACTGTGTATTCCATAGAGCTGCAACTAATGATTATTTTCGTAATTGATTAGTTGGCTGATAGTTTTTTTGATCCATTCATCGGATTAAAAATATTTTTTTTGTTTACATAAACGGAACACTATAGGGGTTATTCAAAGCACCGTAATGTCGGGTAGATGCTATTGACAGCATCTGCCCAATATATCGTTTTTTTTATTCAGTTTATGTGTAAATACTCACCTTTTCTCCCTTGGCACCGCACTACTGCTCCTCTTCAGCTCAAGGCTTACGTAAATTGCGTAGCTTAAGTACCTTTCATACGTACTCTTTGTAAACTGCATATCTTGTGTAACTTGCATACATTTCACACACAGGTTACGTGAGTGGCATACGTAATGCAGGAGGGGTGGGGTCGCGCCTATTCCCCGATGGGGCGTCTGCAACCACCAAATGTATCCAGCCCAGCAACATGTATAAAACATAACAAGTAGAAAAATGTCATCTGCGCTTATTCCCATTATACCGTGTGAAACCAAACGCAATTGGAGGCTTTGGTTTCTATTAATGGCCATTAAGAGTAAGCTCACGTGCCGAACATCAAGGCACCTCTAGTGAGAGTGAGTCCTATCCAAAATGAAGCCACATGCTGCTGTGTAGCAAACCATCACTGCTCACGCTGCTTTTCAGTCATGCGGCAAATTGGTGGGTCATATTTCTGCCCTCCCAGAAAAAAAATCCACCTTGGGATCAAAAAAACAAAGACACGAACCGGAATCGTGCTGCAAAAGATGACCTGGCTGGAGGTGCAATAAAACCTACGTCATACAGGAGGGGTGGGGTCGCGCCTATTCCCCGATGGAGCGGCTGCAACCACCAAATGTACCCAGCCCAGCAACATGTATAAAACATAACAAGGAGAAAAATGTCATCTGCGCTTATTCCCATTATATCTTTTGCAGCATGATTCCGCTCCGTGTCTTTGTTTTTTGATCCCAAGGTGGATTTTTTTTCTGGGAGGGCATAAATATGGCCCACCAGTTTGCCTCATGACTTATTAGCAGTGTGAGCAGTGATGGTTCGCTACACAGCAGCCTGTGGGTTCATTTTGGATAGGACCCACCCTCACTAGAGGTGCCTTGACGTTCGGCGGCTGAGCTTACTCTTTTAACCCAGGACATACTTGAAAACGAGAGAAATTTCAATGTATCCTTCCTGGTAAAATCCTTTATAAATAAATAAATAGTGGCCAGTAACAGAAACCAAAGCCTCTAATTGCGTTCGTTTTGTTTCACACGGTATAATGGGAATAAGCGCAGATGGAGATTTTTCTCCTTTTTACGTGAGTGCCATGCCTGCGCAAACTGATAGAATAGTGCTGTGTTCGTAGCTCCAGAACAATACATGTCTGCTATCTCCTGAAACACTCACTACTGCGAGTGCGCAAAGAGACAGGGATGATGTTAGAACGCAAAGGGAGGAATCGTGGGCACTCCACACAGCCTCATCACTTAAATAGGCTAAAGGAGTCTGGGTGCATAGAGTGTCCCTGTAAGCGTCAAATGGTATTAAAAAAGCATGAAATGGAATCGTATTTCCCTATCGGAATAGAGAAAACGTTTTGGTTGTAAGGAATGTAATTTCTAGAGTGGCAAATAGATACTTTATTATTTTTAACATCAAACATTCCATCCACTTATGTTGGCTGTTGCGTTTATCATTTTATTTAATTTTTTTTATGTATTTTAACTATACACTTTTTTTTGTTTGGTTTTTAATTTCTTCCTATTTTTACTTTTTTTTTTTTTTTGCTGGTACTGCTAGAAGTTATACTGGTTTATGGATTTCCTAATAGAAACCATGCTATACATTTTTGTCACACTGGGGGAAACTATGGTAAAATTTCTGTACTGTAGAACATATTTTTTGGTGTACCTGGTTGGGCAGCCATCAGCAGGTGACAGTCCATGACTTATTCAGGTGCCCACTAGACAATCCAGCTTGTCTACGTGCGACAGATAGGAGTCCATGTCAACCAGTAATCAAGGGCTGGTAAGAGCACTCTGATGCATCACTGAGGGAGCTATTGGCATGGTCTGCCCCAGGTAGAAGCACAGAGCGAACCATCTCCCACCAGGGAGCACTTTTTATCCACTTACTGGACCATCAAGGATTTAGCCTACTCCCTAAAACTTAAAGTAAGTAGAAGAGAAGGCAAAATATTATCAGGGTTATTCAGAGAGCGTGAAAAGCAGGAGAATGACTGGAGAATGAAAAATTCTAGGTCAAAATAGCCGATTTGGAAAGTGAGATGAAAGGGTGAATTTTTCTGGTTTGGCTATTTTGACCTAGAATTTTTCATTCTCCAGTCATTCTCATGCTTTCCACCGCTCTCTGAATAACCCTGTTTATTTTTAAGTAGGGTATTAAAATGGGCAGTTGCGGAAACAGGGGCCCCAAACAGTGGATTGGCAACTGGCCCCAGGAATTCAGGCCCTAGCCCCTGTGTTTGTGCAGCTTTGCCTGCTTGTTTGTATGGGTTGTTTTTGTATTTCCTTTACTTCTCCCAGTGTATCTAGTTGCTGTATTGCGCGAATCCTGACAATTGTGCTGTGAGACGGGTTTATTCACAAATGCCCCCTTTGGCTGCTTCATGTCCTTAATATTAGGACTGATTGATTCCATCAGCTGTCAGTCAGAATTTGATCATATTGTGCCCCGTGAACAACAATATTTTGAGAACACCAAAAGTAATCTCAAAGGCTCCAGGAAAACTTGTATAATAAGAAAATAATAATAATAAAATCAATCCCTCCTCCCTCTACTGTAATAACTGTTAAAAAAAAGTTACACGTTGATACATTTCAGTATCTGTAAATCTTCAAACTGTAAGGCCTTGCCTATATTTGCCCATATATTACTCAACTCCGATTACTTTGGCAAGATGTCCTCTTCATAAAACCTTGTTGATTTCTCCTAATGACTTTCGCCAGAATCCGACTGAATAATTTTTTTAACATATGTTATCCGCACAGGTCTGTGTTTTCTAGGCTGATGATATAGATACGATTTCTGCATTTCTTGTTGGAATTATTTTCTTTCAGGAAGGAAGAAGGTAGTTCAAAAAATATTTAGCTCTTTCTACACATGGTCAGAACGAAGCATTCATTTTTGTAACTGGAGACCTTAAATTCAGGGGAAAGTCCACTATTTAAAGACCCTAAAGAAGGTTGATTCTGTAGGTTAAAACGGTGTGTAAATGAAAGGGTTAATGTAGAATTGAAAGACTTGTTAAAGTTGCCATGCCATATTCTCTTATTAAAAGAATGGTTAGAAAATGCAATTTCTGAGCACAAAATGCATTAAAATATGATGGAATAATCTACAGTGGAAGACTGGACTAGCATTCAACCATAGCCATCATAAACCATAGTGATACGGTTACAGGGGATGTGGTAATACAAAAGGAGTTGAACAGTCCGTTTCAGTACACCGGAAAAGAGACACAATATAATGTGTGTCACATCCTCGGTCCCTGGGGCTCCCCAGCACCCGGCAGCATCATCCACGCTGCTCGCTGGCCAGGCGCCGAGCGATATGCAGGCCCGGAGCGATCACGTGACTGGCCGGGAGGTGGAGCACGGCATAATGATGCAGAGCCGCCAGGTTTAAAAAATAGTTTGCCGCATTCTCTCGTTGCCCTGACGTGGAGTTACTTCCCCAGTGCGATTTTATTGTATTGATGGCTGATACTGACTCTGCTCTGAGAACCGTGCTCCTGTTGTTCACCCGACTTTGTATGAGAACCACGCTATATCTATACTGACCCTGCTCTGTCTGAGAACCACGCTCTTGATACTGACCCAGTTTTGTCTAAGACTCACTCCACATTTTGACCCGGCTAGTCCTGGTAGCCTTGTGCCCTGCATTATCCTTGGTATAAGGATAACCTTCCTTCCTGGTATTAAGATCAGCACGGCTTGGACCTGCTGTGTGTTTCTTTTTTACATTTAAGATTTTATTTTATAAGTAACAAAGGTTCACATACTGAACAATAAGGTTGGTCTCGCAGGGCCAAATATAAAATTTTCAGAAGAGACATACAAAACTAAAAAAAGGGGGAAGGGGGGGTCACAGAGGTATCTGTAAAAATGTAACATTGGGGAAGGGGGTAAGATAAAAAAGGGGAGGAGGTGCATATTCTCATCAGAAGGGCTATTCTAAGAAAAACAAATGAGCAGTGGAGTTCACCGGGTGGACACCCCAAAAAGAAAACAAGAAGAAAAAAAAAAAAAAAAAAACACAAAAGAAAAAGGTGGTGAGGGACTGCCAAAATATTGTGGCCTTCCTGGCTCACCCCGGCAACCCAAGGGAACCGAGGGCCATGGAAAGAGCCACAGGGCCGGGGGACCTGGGGCCAGGAGAATGAGCAGAGCCTAGGTAGCCATCCTAACGGCTCACCCAGGTTACCTCCCTATGTCCCACACTTAAAAAAAAAAAAAAGGCGGGAGGGGGACCCAGTGTTCCAGTAGTCATTCATCGTGATGCCCAGAAAGTCAGCAGGGAGTGCCATACAGTCACTCAAAAGTACATAGAGAAAAAAAAAAAAAAAAAAGAGGGGAAAAGGGAAAGGGGGAAAAAAAAGGACTGTCATCTAAATAACCAAGCAGAGCTACATAAATAGTCCAGGTTTAAAGAATACAACATCTAGGTAAATCATCAAGAGGGAGGCGGAATTCACAGCCAGGGAATAATGTGGGGTGTCAGCAATGGGGGGGTGCAAGTCGCAGGTCCGGTGTCAGTAGTGGGAGAAGGCCGCAGAGGGGAGGACATGTCTCAGCCGGTGTCCACAATAAGCACAGGGCCCGAGGCCCCCATAGATGGGCAGGGGTCGAGATGCACAAGAACTCTAAGCCCTCGGGCAAAGCAAGGAGGCTGCATGTCAACCGTGCCACGACTTCCAGCCCTCTCCTTTCCATCCGGATTCCCATGGAGATGAGTAACAGCAAGGGCCTGAACGAAAGTCCCGGGCATCTTCAACGTCGCAGGCAACACAGCAGGTAATGCAGGAGGTCTGTCCACCACCACTGGGCACAAATCAAAAGGAACCAAGGCCACCACAGGAGCTGATCCACGGGCAGATGGCAGGAGCGGTAGCATCTCCACCTCTCCAGCGACAGCAGGGCGGTCTCCATCCCTCCGCAGGGCCAGGTGCATCTCACGGCCGCCAGGTTGCCCTGGCACCTGGGAAGGGAGTCGAGGACCAGAAAATCCCGCCGGGCCACAGGCACCACCAACCCGGTCATCCATCGGCACCACAGGTGAGATCGCTAGGGGTTCCATCTCCAGACCACTGACCACCACTGCAGCAGGTAAGATCCCAGGGGTAGCAGGGAGCACAGCTAGGGCCCGCTTGGTCGGCAAAGGGCTAACACTCCTCACACCATCAGGGACCCATCCACCTCTGGCAGGATCACTACATGGCTGCACCTCCATCACAGGCTCACCGATCACCGCCGCAGCAGGGAGCACCATGCCGCCCCATCCAGCATCCCGTCGAGAGAGGGCCCACGCAGCCCTGAACTCCTCCATCAGTGCAGCCAGTATCTCCCTCGTGAGGGGTATTGAATCCGGGTCAGTCATCAAGGTGAGAGAAACTGGCAGGCTTCAAAAATGGCCACTGGGGTAGGCCGCAACCCAGGCCTGAAGTTAAAAAACAGGTGGTAGCGGTGGAGAAGCAATCAGCGAGGTGTCACAGTGCTCACTCTCCGATCCCAGGACGCAAAGGTTCTCAATTGGGGGGTCTCAAGATAGATGGGGGAAGCAAAAATACATTAAAATCAGCGAGTCTGCAGGAGCGCACAGAGACATGCATCCGTTCTCGTTGACAGTTGGCTCCGCCCCCCTGCTGTGTGTTTCTAATCTGTGGTCTGTTAACCCTTTCTGTGTCGCGTCCCTCAAGGTAGCTAGAATTACTGACCATTCAAGGATCGGAAGGGTAGATCCGTGACAGTGTGTGATCTAGCCACTGGACACGCCAATAAGTGCTTCGGTCTTTTCTTTATTGGGCAGCCACAGTACATGCAGAGTATCCAAATAAACAAGAAAATAAGACAAATAACATTTAAAAGCCTACTCCTCATTTGGAGTCTAACTGAACATTTGTCTCTCCTCAGTAGAACATTGGGCAGCTAAGCCGCTTACCAATAAAGCAAAACAAAATAAAGTATTCTTCCCTAAGTAGCTTCAGGGCTTGTTTCACCCTGCACAATGACTGCTCTTTTTGAGGGATCCACAGTACTTATAAAGGCAGAGCAGTCTTAAAGGGGGGGGGAAATTACTTTTTCCATCCACCTGGTAACAAAACTGTGATCCATTACCTTGCCCCTAATCACACTGTCACATATGCTATTGTGTCAGGAACAAACACAGCAGGGCAAGGAGCATTTCTCACATGTATATTTAAATGGGCAATCAGACCTCTGGTGTCACACTCATGCACCTTGGTGCCGGAGATGCCCTGGATATGTATAAACAGGAACCCGTTAGGAGCGTGCCACAGCAGAATTCTCCAGGAGTCCGCTTCCCCAAGTGGAGTGACGCAGGGGCTGGAAAGGGCCCCCAGAGAAGGCAGGAATGATGTGGTTGTGGCGCACGTAGGGAGCAACTAGGCATCTCACATTGTCGAATCCATGAGTACTGATTCCCATCGTTACAGGATGAGACCATGCCCTTTATTATATGGGTGTACCTAATAATAACCCTATAATCACTATAACAATAGTGAGATGTGTCTCTGCTTGGACATATCCAGCATAAACAAAAATATGTTGACTATCTTTTGTCATATAGAAAGGACAAGCTTTCGCATGGAATTAAAGGTGGAAAAAAAAGCATAGAAAGGGCAAGATAATAAATATGCAGAGGTGCAATGCATTCATTCCAAGCCACATCCACCACAAAACCGCATGTGGAAAATCCTGGAAGAAACACGTGGAAAAAGCACATTTGAGGAAAAATAATAATTTTTTCGCAGGTCAATGCAACACTGGTGATATTTACTTAGAAAGACAACTCCATCCTTCAGCACATGAACAAACCATCCAAATGATGTGTTTTTAGGAGGATTTTGGATCTTATTTCAAATCTTCTAGATACCTCGATTTGGGAGGTTTATTGTCTCCTATTGAATATCACGCATGAAAAATATTATGTGCTTTGATTCCTTTCCAATCCAGCACACACATATAGCCATATATCTATCATCATTTTTCGTAGCCGCAGAAGCCTTTCTCTCCAGGCCTCCTAAAGCAGAATTTCACACCTCACAATTCTCACAGTGGTCAAAGTAATTCTATAAGAGCCTGGAAACACGAAAGTCTTCCAAAGGTTTAATAAGTCTTACAAAACTTGGGTTGCGGCTAATTTCTTATACGAACCAAAAGCAAGCCACCTTCGTCTTTATTTAGCTTATTATAATGACTCGGTTACATTGGAGAAGTTCTTACCCACCAAACATATACACGTCGAAAATTGTCCTTTTTAGGAGCTAGAAGCATGAACAATCCGGGGGGGGGGTACATGATCCCAGTTTTCTACCCCTTTCCCACATAACTTTGATCGGAACCTAAAAATAGCAAAGTGCGTTTTAGACAAAGGACATGAAAGATTTAAGGGGTTGTTCACAAAGCACAGGTGCTATAAACACAAATCGCCAAAGCATCGACCAAAGCTGGCATTTCAGAAAAGTACATACAGGGTGTCCATAAAGTCTCTTTACAATTTCAAAAATGTATTACAAAGGCAAATGAAAAGACAGATACAGTTGTGTTCAAAATTATTCAACCCCCACTGAAATTGAGTGTTTTGGCCAGTTTGACATTGATTTTGATCATTCAGTCATCTTGCTTACAATTAAATCAAAGAGGCACATGTAGGTCAGACAAATATAACATAACATTTATAATGAAATAACCACAAATGTCTTTTCTGTGCTCACATCATTATCAGTTTTATTCAACCCCCAAGTGACATTCAATCTTAGTACTTAGTACAACATCCTTTTACAGTTAGAACAGCTTTTAAACGTGAAGCATAGCTTGACACAAGTGTCTTGCAGCGATCTACGGGTATCTTCGCCCATTGGTCATGGGCAAAAGCCTCCAGTTCAGTCACATTCTTAGGCTTGCGCACTGCAACTGCTTTTTTTAAGTCCCACCAAAGGTTCTCAATCGGATTTAAGTCTGGTGACTGCGACGGCCACTCCAAAATGTTCCAGCCTTTAATCTGCAACCATGCTCTAGTGGACTTGGAGGTATGCTTGGGATCATTGTCCTGTTGAAAGGTCCAACGTCTCCCAAGCCTCAGGTTTGTGACGGACTGCATCACATTGTCATCCAATATCTCCTGGTACTGAAGAGAATTCATGGTACCTTGCACACGCTGAAGCTTCCCTGTACCTGCAGAAGCAAAACAGCCCCAAAGCATGATTGACCCCCGCCATGCTTCACAGTAGGCAAGGTGTTCTTTTCTTCATAGACCTTGTTCTTCCTCCTCCAAACATAGCGTTGATCCATGGGCCCAAACAGTTCTAATTTTGTTTCATCAGTCCACAGAACACTATCCCAAAACTTCTGTGGTTTGTCCACATGACTTTTGGCATACTGCAGTCGACTCTTCTTATTCTTTGGAGACAGCAAGGGGGTGCGCCTGGGAGTGCTGGCATGGAGGCCTTCATTACGCAGTGTGCGCCGTATTGTCTGAGCTGAAACTTCAGTACCCAATCTGACAAATCTTTTCTCAGTTACTCAGCAGTCACACGGGACTTTTCTCCACTCTACGCTTCAGGTAGCGCACAGGAGTCGAAGTCAGCATCTTCTTTCTGCCACGACCAGGTAGCGTTTCAACAGTGCCCTTTGCCTTGAATTTGCGAATGATGCTTCTATGGTTCTCTTGGTATGTTTAACATCTTTGCAATCTTCTTATAGCCATTGCCCTTCCTGTGAAGTGTAATCACCTCTTCTCTTGTCTTCCTGGACCATTCTCTTGACTTCACCATGTTTGTAACCTCACCAGTAAATGTCTAGAAGGAGCTGAGTATCAGTCATTTTAAAGCTGCCTAATTGGTGCTTATTATGCTTTATTGCTGCTCCGTGACATCCACAGGTGTTTTCAATACCTGATTGAAAACACTTGAATGAACTCTGTTCTTCAGAGTGGTGGTCTTAAGGGTTTGAATAATTGTGTCAATGAAGAATTCACAAAAGAAACATTTACTACTGTATTACAAAACCAATTGATGTAATTTTAGTTGCATATGGTTCTTTAAAAAGTCCTTGTAGGATTTCATTCTGAATACAATTACAAATGTACACTAAATTCCCTAAAACCCTTTACAGCATTGGGGGTTGAATAATTTTGAACACAACTGTAAGTGAAAATTATTACAAAATGAGACGTATATATTTGGGGTTTTTTGCCTCATTTAATACACCAAGACGGTACTGGATTTCTTGCTATGTTGGCTGTAGCATCCAATGGCATCAGTGATCCTCTGCTTTAGATTAGTGATGTCCCTTTGTACCCTTGTTCCATACACCATATCTTTAACATAACCCCATAGAAAGAAGTGGAGGGGAGTGATATCTGGTGAACGAGGTGGCCAGTGAATTGGGCCGCCCCTTCCAATCCACCGCTCTGGAAAAGGAACCCATTCATTTAGGAACCCACGAACATGCAGTCCCCAATGTGGTGGTGCAGCATCTTGCTGGAAAATATGGTTGGTTGAAGGTCATGTGGTTGTGGTGCCGCGTATTCAGTCAAAAGGTCAAGGTAAACATTTGCAGTAATTGATGTCTCGCTGAAGAAAAACGGACCAATGATTCGATTGCACATGATCCCACACCACACGTTCATCTAAAGCAGAGGATCACTGATACCATTGATGAGGGGATGGGTTTTTTTGGTTTTTTTTAGAAAGTATTTTACCGGGAAGGATACATTGAGATTTCTCTCGTTTTCAAGTATGGCGAGTATGTACCGTTAGGTGTCTTGCCCAAGGACACTTACTGGAGAGGTTGCTCGCTGGGATCGAACCCATGACTCAACAGGCTCTCTCCACGCAGAGCAGTGATGCTACCTCTACTCAACCCAGCCGGTTAATTTTACAGCCAACTGCATGGCAAGAAATCGAGTACCGTCTTGATGTGCTTCATGCAACAGAATGGCGCCCATATAGAGGTGTATTAAATGAGGCAAAAAACTTAAATCTATACGTCTCATTTTGTAATAATTTTCACTTATGTCTTTTCATTTGCCTTTGTAAAGAGACTTTATGGACACCCTGTATAATCCAAAGAGTGACAGAAGCTGCTGCATTGTGAAGCTTCTCCTGCTGCTCTTTGGGTTTTATTCTAGTGAAATGCTAGCAAATGATGCTGCTGCAACACCTGCGATTGACTTTTTTTGCAACACCGGCACTTTGTGAAAAGCCTCTTAAATGTTTCTCCTCCAGTGTCGCCCTGTAAAGCCCGTGTCAGACGAACACAGTGATCACGTCCGTGTTGCACAGTTTATCGTCCGTCGTAGCATAGAATCATGAGCAATAGAGACCCATACACGAAGTGTGTCCGCACCGAACTGTGCACGCACAACGCACGTGGCAAACGGACGCAAGTTTGGCAAGAACGTAAAACCGCTAGTACGGATGCGCAGAGTGCGCCACGTCCGCGTAGCCTTGTGTGTGTGTGTGTGTGTGATGGAACAAAGGCAGACGGACTGCATTTGTGACGTCCAGCACCTTGACGCACAAAATGGCTTTTCATATCATGTATCAATTTTTAGCATCTTTCATATAAATTTTTCCCATAGTTCAATTTTTTTTCAACGTCCGTCAAGAAAAACGGATCGTGTGGTGTCTGCAGCACTGGTGTATTTTGGCTTAGGCCAACAAGGCCCAGGCCTAGGGCGGCACTTTCCAGGGGGCGGCGGCCCGCTGGGTGGCCCCACCCCTAAAAAAAATAAAAAAATTTTTTTTTACTTTTGCAAACTATTTTACCAGGAAGGAAACATTGAGATGTCACTAATTTTCAAGTATGTCCTGGGTAGGCAAGGCCTAGGCTTTCACTTTCCAGGGGGCAACAAAAAACCTCACCACTAATTTGGTTACTCACAGAGCACCGAAATGACGCCAACATTTTGGTGTTCTGTAGTTCCCTGCACTTCGGGGAATAAAATTTCCCAACCCTGCAGTGAATTCACCATTCACCGCAGGGTCCCCAAAGTGCATGGAGTCGGCCGCTGTATGCTGCCACCGCAAACCTATGACCTGCTGTTTTCAAAAGAACTACTGAACGAAAATGTCTGGAATTTACATATAAGATCCTATGATTGATAATAAAAAGTTCTGTTACAGAAAAAGGAGAACCGCTATTAAAAAAAAGGGGGGAATTTAGCCCAAAAAATTCTGAAAAATCACTAAAAGGTACAAAAAAAATCAATAAATCAATAAATAAAGACTTTTTACTGCAGATTAAAATAATAAATGGTTTATTAGATATTGCATAAAAAAACAGGAATATTTTTAACATTGAAACCTATGGGGTTCACCTGAATAAACCTGCTGATTGAAACCACCGAACATCAGGGCATTTCACTGACATTTCTCTGCTGTTTGGTGTTCTCTGAATAGATTAACCATTACTTCTCTATGGGGATTTGCACTGCCTTCAAACAGCACCGTACTTGCTGGCAGTTCGCCAAACTTGTGTGTGAGCATATCACCAGAGCAGTGGTGTACTTAGAGGAGTGGCGGAGGGTGGGCCGCCCCAGGTACCAGTGATTATTGGGGTGTCATTAGGGGGTACTAGGAGGTGCCACTGTCACTGTGTGTCAGCTTTGAGCTGTGTTCTCAAACAACGAGCAGCGGAGCATGGCATTTGCATACGGAATAAAATCGAATAGAATAAAAATTCCCCTCTCCTCCCTCCATAGCTCCTCCCCTGCCCCGCAGCAGCTCTAGGAGAGGGGAGGGGGATGTGATTTGTGTCCAGAGAGAGATGACAGTAAATGGCAGGTAAAGGGGGGGGGGTTTCAGCAGAATATGAAGCCCTGTCTGCTTACTGCTGTTTAAAGTGGACCTTTCCTTAACCAGCACTGCAGTGATAGAAATTTGTCATCGAGCTGCCTGGCCCCTGGTGAGGCTGCTTGCGTGCAGGTCACACTCGGTCCGGCCAGTCAGGTGGTACTGAGTCTCAGTACCACCTGACTGGCTGAACCACGTGACAATCATGCACGCAGCTGCCCGCCCTTTCGTTAACATGGACTGTCACTCTATTCTGGACTGAACACCCACCGGGAAGGGAATCAAAGCCACGGTGCACCCTCTGGCAGTAGCACCCCACTGCTGACAAGATGGCTCCACGCACAGGCACAGCCGTGATCCTAACGTGGCCTGGAGGGACCTCCTGCTGAGTCTGTACACAGTCCCTGCTGACTCTGCACACAGCCCTACCGCGGACAGAGGCCGGTAAATGTAGAATAAATAATTGCTGTGTGCTCATACACACTCGGTTTGCTGGGAGTTTTATTGCAGTGGATTCTGATGCACTCATACACACCGCACATTGCATTGCTGGGAGTTTTATTGCTGTGGATTCTGATACGCTGACACACACCACACATTGCATTGCTGGGAGTTATATTGCAGTGGATTCTGATGCACTCATACACACCGCACATTGCATTGCTGGGAGTTTTATTGCTGTGGATTCTGTGATACACACTGCATATTAATGTGAGTTTTATTGCCCTGGAGCTCTGGGATACGCTCATACACACTGCACATTACTGTGAGTTTTATTGCTGTGCAGTTCTGTGATATGCTCATACACACTGCACATTTCTGTGTGTTTTATTGCTTTGCAGCTCTGATATGCTCATACACAGTGCCCATTTCTGTGGGTTTTATTGCTATGCAGCTCTGTAATACGCTCATATGCAGTGCACGTTTCTGTGGATTTTATTGTTCCACCAATTAGAGCGGCTGTGATCCCGTTTACTTGACATGCGTGGCTGTTCTTTGTAAAAATACTTGAATTTAAACATTTCATAATTTTCTTTATCTCAATAGATACATTTGAAATGGAATACAAAATATACAAGTAGGCACTTGGTATCCACTTTTAATATAAAGAGAGGAAAAGGCGGAGCTCTAAGAGGAAAAGGTGGAGCTTAAAGAGGAAGGGTGGGGATTAACCAGGAAGAGGTGTGCCCTTGACAGGAAGGGGTGCGTCAAATTTAAATTGGGGGGTGCACGAGTTTAGTCAGGCCTAGGGCAGCACAAAACCTAAATACACCACTGCAATGATCCCAAGCATACCTCCAAGTCCACTAGAGCATGGTTGCAGATTAAAGGCTGGAACATTTTGGAGTGGCCATCGCAGTCACCTGACTTAAATCCGATTGCGAACCTCTGGTGGGACTTAAAGAAAGCAGTTGCAGTGCGCAAGCCTAAGAATGTGACTGAACTGGAGGCTTCTGCCCATGACGAATGGGCGAAGATACCTGTAGATCGCTGCAAGACACTTGTGTCAAGCTATGCTTCACGTTTAAAAGCTGTTAGTACAACATCCTTTTACAGTTATAAGTACTAAGATTGAATGTCACTTGGGGGTTGAATAAAACTGATAATGATGTGAGCACAGAAAAGACATTTGTGGTTATTTCATTATAAATGTTATGTTATATTTGTCTGACCTACACGTGCCTCTTTGATTTAATTGTAAGCAAGATGACTGAATGTACAAAATCAATGTAAAACTGGCCAAAACACTCAATTTCAGTGGGGGTTGAATAATTTTGAACACAACTGTATATCTATATATACAGTTGTGTTCAAAATTATTCAACCCCCACTGAAATTGAGTGTTTTGGCCAGTTTGACATTGATTTTGATCATTCAGTCATCTTGCTTACAATTAAATCAAAGAGGCACGTGTAGGTCAGACAAATATAACATAAAATTTATAATGAAATAACCACAAATGTCTTTTCTGTGCTCACATCATTATCAGTTTTATTCAACCCCCAAGTGACATTCAATCTTAGTACTTAGTACAACATCCTTTTACAGTTATAACAGCTTTTAAACGTGAAGCATAGCTTGACACAAGTGTCTTGCAGCGATCTACGGGTATCTTTGCCCATTCGTCATGGGCAAAAGCCTCCAGTTCAGTCACATTCTTAGGCTTGCGCACTGCAACTGCTTTCTTTAAGTTCCACCAGAGGTTCTCAATCGGATTTAAGTCAGGTGACTGCGATGGCCACTCCAAAATGTTCCAGCCTTTAATCTGCAACCATGCTCTAGTGGACTTGGAGGTATGCTTGGGATCATTGTCCTGTTGAAAGGTCCAACGTCTCCCAAGCCTCAGGTTTGTGACGGACTGCATCACATTGTTATCCAATATCTCCTGGTACTGAAGAGAATTCATGGTACCTTGCACACGCTGAAGCTTCCCTGTACCTGCAGAAGCAAAACAGCCCCAGAGCATGATTGACCCCCGCCATGCTTCACAGTAGGCAAGGTGTTCTTTTCTTCATAGGCCTTGTTCTTCCTCCTCCAAACATAGCGTTGATCCATGGGCCCAAACAGTTCTAATTTTGTTTCATCAGTCCACAGAACATTATCCCAAAACTTCTGTGGTTTGTCCACATGACTTTTGGCATACTGCAGTCGACTCTTCTTATTCTTTGGAGACAGCAAGGGGGTGCGCCTGGGAGTTCTGGCATGGAGGCCTTCATTACGCAGTGTGCGCCGTATTGTCTGAGCTGAAACTTCAGTACCCACATCTGACAAATCTTTTCTCAGTTCCTCAGCAGTCACACGGGGACTTTTCTCCACTCTACGCTTCAGGTAGCGCAGAGCAGTCGAAGTCAGCATCGTCTTTCTGCCACGACCAGGTAGCGTTTCAACAGTGCCCTTTGCCTTGAATTTGCGAATGATGCTTCCTATGGTCTCTCTTGGTATGTTTAACATCTTTGCAATCTTCTTATAGCCATTGCCCTTCCTGTGAAGAGTAATCACCTCTTCTCTTGTCTTCCTGGACCATTCTCTTGACTTCATCATGTTTGTAACCACACCAGTAAATGTCTAGAAGGAGCTGAGTATCACAGTCATTTTAAAGCTGCCTAATTGGTGCTTATTATGCTTTATTGCTGCTCCGTGACATCCACAGGTGTTTTCAATACCTGATTGAAAACACTTGAATGAACCTCTGTTCTTCAGAGTGGTAGTCTTTAAGGGGTTGAATAATTGTGTCAATGAAGAATTCACAAAATAAACATTTACTACTGTATTACAAAACCAATTGATGTCATTTTAGTTGCATATGGTTCTTTAAAATGTCCTTGTAGGATTTCATTCTGAATACAATTACAAATGTACACTAAATTCCCTAAAACCCTTTACAGCATTGGGGGTTGAATAATTTTGAACACAACTGTATATATATATATAACGGACAGAGAATAATGACCTGTCCGATCACACGACTTGACTAACTAGCTATTTGTTCACAAACAAACCTACAAATGAGACTGACGTTAAAAATGAAGGGGGGCATGTCCTATGTTTTAAAGGTGGCAAACCTATAACTGAGCCTATCCATATTTGAGTCAATTTTAATCAACCATAAGGCTCGGGTCAGACGAGCGTAGTGTTCACGTCCGTGATGGTGCAAAAAAGTACGTTGTGATAGCATGACATATAGACCATTGAAGCCCTACACATGATGTACGTCCGCACTGGACTGCGGACGCACAACGGCCGCGGCAAACAGACGGAAGTTAGGCAAGAACGTACAACTCCCAGAACGGCCGCATAAAGTGCGCTGCATCCGCAGCGTCTGCATAGCTTTGTGTGTGAGTGATGGAACGTGGTCATACGGACTGCAGTTATATGTCCTGCATTTTTGACGGACAAAATGGTTTTGCTTTTTAATTTATTTTCTCTCCTACATCCGTCAAAATATACGTCAGTGAATAAACGGACTGTGTGGCCACTACTGTGTCTTCCGTACTGAAGTACGTCTGTACTGCACAGACGCACAGTCCGTAGAAATCAAGTTCGTCTGACCCTAGCCTAATGGACAGCTCTGGATAAGATGTCCAACAAAAAATGCACCCCCTCAGCTTAAAAAACCTAGGGCCAGATCACAACCTGGACGCTAAGCACAGCTCTCGAGCCATACAGCATAACGGCTCAAGCTCTGTGCTTATTTTAAACCCACCCTATTTCATCTGAGACGCAAGCTTAGCTTGCGCCTCGGATGTTGCCGCAAGTTACTGTACATTAGCGTTTCCTATACTTTGTATGAGAGACGCTAATGTGGTCCCAGACGATGGAGAACGTGCTATTCGAACCGGCTAGTTTCCCATCTGCTCCTGACATTACTCAGAAAAGAATAACATTTCTCAGACCCTGGTGTTATCTGATTGCGCTTCAGCACAACCACATAAAACTAAACCCACCCAAAAATCCCATACTCGCATCAGATCCCCTCAGTGACGAGAGGGAGGCGATCCGCCGCTTCTTTGCTCTATGGGCAGAGGTACAAATAGTTCCCGGTGTTCCATTGTGTATCCCTCTGCAGACCAGATCTCCTCCATCTCCATGGAGTCCTAGGAACTCCTGGAGCAGATATCACTAGCAGCATTTCACATCGCTGGTGTTATCTCCCTGCGGCTCAGCAGTATTATGACTGGAGCTGCTGGCAGAGCACTGGAGCTGCTGGCAGAGCAATTTGGTCATAATACCTTCCGGGGGGGGCACTGCCTCCATTCTCTCTGAGAACTCATACAGGGCAAAAAGCGGCGGCTGATATTCCGGAGAGAAAGGACAAATACAAGAACTATGATGCAATCAATTGTCACATATTGGCTCCCAACCCCACTTGGATAGCTTGGCCGTTCCTCATAGGGCTACTATACGTTCTCACAGGAGGGGACATTTTTGAGCTCAGACTAATAAGGTTTTTGGTTTTTTTTGTCATTACTTTGATGCCCTTGTCTCATTTTACTGATGCCACACAACCTGTGCTTCATTCCCCTGACACCTGTCCAGCTGTAATCACTTTGTTGTTTGCTTCCCTATGTATCATTTTAAAGACTTCTATACAAACCCGTGTCCCCTGTTCCACAGATTGGGAGGAAGTTCAGACCAGTCAGCTCTCTTTTAAGGGTTTAAAAGCCTGACTCTTCCTTTACTCCTTGCCCTATTGTGGTCTTCTAGTGACGCCAGCAAATCCCTCAGTGTGGCTTTGTGGATCAGAAGGAATTTTATTGTGACATCTTGAACTGCATGTGCAACTGTAAATCCAGAGCTCACTATTGGCCGCGATAGAGGCCTCTATGCACATGTTTAGGCTACAAGAGGAGTGAGAGCTCATTGTCTGGCACCCAGTCTTGCTTTCCAGACAAGCTTAGTGGGGCCAGTGCTGTCCCTCAGGTGGTGGAGTGCATAGACCACAAGAAATCAAGACCGGCAGCTACCCCAGCTCACTGCACGACCACTCGTTAACTTAGGTCCCTTACAGTTCTAAATTTCTGAAACTTGAACTGAGCCCCCGATGGCGACACTTTCATCTAGAGAGGCACAGCAAGCGGAGCGGTGTCAGTCACCAGGCGTTTCTGTCGCCATGCTGCTGTGTATGGCTTCACAGGTTGTTCATCCCTAAGACCCATCATTATTATACCGTTCATCAGTAAATTGAAGAGATGATTGGAGCTGGCAAACTCAAAAGGTCAGATGAAACCTATAGAGGTTGCAGTTGGAGGGTGGAGAGTTTTCTTTTGTCCAAACTTGGAAACAATTGTAGAGACTTGGGTGTTCATGAACCTCTGCAGAAGATATTCACCCAAAATCTCTCTCCTCCACCCTCTTCTTCCTGGTTTCCATAAAACAATCTCAAAAAGTAAGATTGTTATTCCTGGAAGCCATCTCTCTATTAAACACGTCAGAGAACCAGTTCCGGCACAAGAAACAGGAAAGAGGACCTATTCCAAAATATTCTTGGTCTCCATGCCAGATGAAACCTTAAGGCTAGCGTTGGATGTGAAAAATGCCAAGCAAACACTTGGAAACGAAAACGTTCAGAATGGAAAATATTGCCTCAGCAACTCCGATTATACAACATAAAGACTTTAGGCACGAAATGTCTGGATTAGGCACAAAACTGCATATTCCAATAACCATACAGCATAGGAAACCTATTCCTTTAGCAATATGCTTCCAGAGCAGGATTCTACGTTTTTAATTCCCAGCCTTGCTCTTTCAATTAACAGAAATGTAAAATAATTTAATGGGCGTAAATGACGAGCAACTCTTTCACGGATTTCATTGGTCTTTATCAAACTTGATAAAGGAGTCTCCGTCGAACAAATCTGCAAACCAGCGATCTATAAGGCTGCATATATTCACCAAGCATCTGCATATGAACATCCTGACTATCAAGCATGCATCCTTCAGACATTCGATACTCACAAAGCTCTTCTGAAGCACTAGCTGATGTCTGTCCTTAATGTTCCATTCCTATTGTATTGCCACTTGGGACAATGGGAATTTTTTTTCCCAAAGATTACACTGCAGTAGGAGTTAGTGTTTTTAACCTATAAGTCACGGGAGTCTGGCTGGGAAGAACACGGGGTGTCCTGCAAGGAAGCGGCATTGGCAGATGTGACCCTGTCGGGGTACAGAGATCTGTCACATTTGCCTACCCAGGACTTGCCTTAAAACAAGCGAAATCTCAATGGTCCTGGTAAAATACTTAACTTTAATTTTTTTTATTTTTTTTTTATTTTATATTGGTAAATGAGATGCAGCGGATTGAAGAAAAGGAAGCAGAGAGGTCTCAAACTTTAAAACTTTTACGTGCAGATAGTAGGGATGCACCGATACCGATACTAGTATTGATATCGGTGCCGATACTGCCGTTTGCACGAGTACCAAGTACTCGTGCAAATGGCCTGATACACCCCCCTCGATACCGGAAGCCAGAGCTGGGCCGGCTTGCCGGTATCCACAGGGCTAGGGAAGCTGGCCGCGTGCATGAAAAGCTCTCGGCCAGCGTTCCCCTCTGGCGGGCCACGATACTCACCCATCGGAAGGTCCGGTCGCACGGCTGTAATGCGTTCACGGGGCCGCCAGGCGGCTCTTTGACGCTGCCTCTCGGCTGGAGGCAGTGTCACAGAGGCGTCCGCGTGATCGCGTCACAGCCGTGCAACCGGACCTTCCGATGGGTGAGTATCGCGGCTCGCCGGAGGGGAACGCTGGCCAGGTGCTTTTCATGCACACGGCCAGCTTCCCCAGTGTTCAGTATCTCTGATATAAGTCTGTGAGAGCTGGGGGCAATATCCATGAGAGCTTGGGGGCAATAGCCATGAGAGGAGGGGGCAATAGCCATGAGAGGCGGGGGCAATAGCCATGAGAGGCGGGGGCAATAGCCATGTGAGGCGGGGGCAATAGCCATGTGAGGCGGGGGCAATCGCCATGTGAGCGTGTATGTACATGTGAGCTGGGGGCATTTTTATATGAGGTCTGTTCTTATTGAAAAGCGTTCACATGACATAAAATAAACGTATCGGTACTCGGTATCGGTGAGTACTTGAAAAAAGTATCGGTACTCGTACTCGGTCTTAAAAAAGTGGTATCGATGCATCCCTAGCAGATAGTATTAATTGTAACTTGCAAACAAGCCAGTGAAAATCCTGGAGACAGATTTTTGGCCAAGAGTCTTTGAAGTATGTAAATGATCTTACATTGCGAAACCAAATCTATTGACAAGAAAGGAAGATAACATTACCTGTTATTACTATATCCTAACCATATTAACATACAAATGCAGTAAAACATAAGGGGTTCTTTACAAAGCGATGATGCTTGCAGGTGTTGGAAATACTGGCAAAAATCTCTGTTACTGAAGTGCCGGCATTTCACAAATCCAAAGATTGAAAGGAGAAACGTCACAGTGAATCTCCTGTTGCTGTTTGGATTTTAGTTGTGTAAACAACCAAATATCGAAAGAAAAGCACGCAACAATTCAACTGTGCCGTCTGTGCAGCACATTGATAACAAAGTAATACCCACTTTTGCTTTGCCCTCATTGTAATTCACAAGCACGATTAGATTGCTGTTTGCTTTCTCAAAAATGAATTTCTTTATTATTTATTATTATTGTCATTTATATAGCGCTTTACAATAACCTTTTCATTGCTTCTAGTACACAGAGAAGGTTTTCTGAACATGCATGTGCGATTGAGTCGTTTGGCACGTTCTTTGAAATCTGGTTATTTTTACCTCTTGTGGTTTACACTCGATACCTGTTTGTTTGACTAGGTATTAGAGGCGTGCACGGCTGAAAATTTTGTTTCATTTTAAAATAATTTTGTTTTCGAAATTTTGTTTTGTATTTCGGAGCTAGTTTTGTTTAGTTTTTGGATCGATCTGAAATTTGGTATCGATCCGATAGTTGATGTATCAATTTGAATTTTGGATTACTAAATAAAACCCCCAATTAATCAAATTTTGCTGTTAAGACAAGATAGGGTTAAAGCTGTCTCATAGATTTAGTACCAGAGTCAAATTAACAGAGACAGGTGCTTGTAAAACTAAATTAATTTGTTTCATAAAGTCGTTTGCTGACTGTAGTACTTGTATGTATTATAATTTAAAGGAACACTCTAGGCTAAAAATCCCCCCCTTTTTTTTTTTACATTAAAATATACCTATTCCCTACCTAGTTATTCAGTATATATATATTTTTTTATGTAATACCCTAAAAACCACTTGTTTTCAACGGCATCTTTTTTTTTTTTTTTATATATATACTCCCCTCCCTCCTCTTCCGCTCCCGTCCTGTTACAGCTTGAACTTGGCTAATGGTTTACGTGAGAAGTGTGCATGCGCGCCTCTCGCGTAAGCCAGCCAATCAGCTGGCTTCTGCTCCTTTGATTAGTGATACGTGCAAGAGGATGTGCGCAACACTAATCAGCCGCTGCCGCCAGCTACTGCGTGCAAGGCAGTCACTTGTTTAGCAGTCATTGTCAAATCTGACAGGCAAAATGTTCTCACCATTGTTGCTGTGAACCTCCAATAAATGCCATATTTTGGAATGTCTCATGTCCTTTTCTGTACAACTGTCATGGCACACTAAAAACCACTATGTTAGGCTATAGTAGGAGAGGAACCATTTAGTGAATATATCAAAAACTATTATACACTGATGACCCCTGCCCCCCCATTTTTTTGGTACAAGTTGTCAAGGTAGCTGCAGTGCCCCTGTGTCTTGACAACACACATATTTAACTTTACGTAAAATGTTTTGTAAAGCATTTAAAGAGAAACTTAGTGTTTTTTCTTCTTTTTCCTTTCTCACAGATATACAGATAATATATTAAAACAGGAATAAAAGTAAATTAAAAAAATAGGATATTCAGGTTTAATGTTCCTGCAGTTTCTGAAGATCCTCGGGCTTCCCAGGAACTGCAGGGAGCTATACACAAAAATAAGGGTGGTTCAGACAATCAAAAGCCAATCATTCCGGTTGATAGAGCGTACATCTTTAATCTGCAGCCTCAGACGAGTTTGTGGAATATGTACTTCAACACCATGCAGCCTTTCAGTCTATCAGATCAGATGAATTGGACAGATATTAACATGGAGCTGTGAGCAGTGATCACACAAGTGAGCCTGCCTGCCAAGGGAAATTGGAGCTTGCATGGTGTGCGCCTACCCGCGTGTTTGGAGGAATAGAAAAAAAAAATAGAAATCACAAGTAACTAAAGGGGTTATTCACAAACATTATATCAATGGAAGCGTGGTGACTTTATTTTGGCAGATTGCAGTGAATTCACTATGTAGGGAACTGTCAGCATCGTTCACTGCAGTTTAAATGAGGGATAGACCAATTATCGGTCTTGCCGATTATCGGAGCCGATGTTTGGAAATTTACCAATTATCTGTATCGGCTTTATTTGTCAAAATTGCTGATATCATGCCAAGGCAGGCCATTGTACCCACTGTCTGTGATGTCCCGCAGCTTGGCATCAATCTGGAGCTTCTCACAGCAGGCTGGCATCCTGAATGTCAGTCCTCTGTAGGACTGATCTCCATAGACGTCTCTACAGGGGGGGGGATTCCTTGCCCCCCCCTCCCCCCGCAGGGACCAGCTTCCCTCACTTCCTCCAGACCGCTGTATCTCCGATCCCATGCATCGGACATGGTTGATGGAGGTGTCATTGGAGACGGCAGAGTCTGGCCATATATAGTGCAAAAAATAAAATCCTAAATAATAAAATAGTAACTATATTCACAGGGTTGAAAAGGCTCAGCAGTGACGGGGTTAACGGTCCCACTATATATTACGTTGTGTATTACTTTTGTTTTTGCCTTGGTTTAGTTGTATGTCAATGAGCCGTCTTCAAGCCCTCGCAGTATACATTTTATTTCTCCCTTGATTAATGGCATTTTGGAGCCTTAATGGGTAGGCTACAGGCCACACTGGCAAAAGAAATGGGTGCTGAGGAGTATGCAAATAGAAAGACAGGAGTGCCTGAGTTAGGAGGAAAGGGGGTAACCCTAAAAAATAATCAGCAAGAAAATAAACATACCCAGGTGAATGTGGTATGATGTACCTTCATGCAGGTAAAAGGAAAATTCTCAGCAGGATGGCCGTAATGGCTTATACACAAATTGGTGTGAACAAGGATTAAAAATGAATTTTTAATAGAGTAATATATAAAGGATCCACAGATCCTGGTAGTACAAGTCAAGATGTAAATATAAGGAATTGGGGTATGGATGAGGCCCCTTGGCTTTCAGGCACATACACATTAGCACAGCATCCCAGTATGTAGAGCAGTGTTTCCCAAACCTGTCCTCAGGACTCTCCACCTGGTCAGGTTTGCAGATATCTGAAGCACAGCACAGGTGATATGATTTGCTGCTCAGGGATTGCAGGATTCAGTCTGCTTTTCCCCAAGGTCATCTGCAAAATCTGGCCTGGTTGAGGGTCCCGAGGACAGGTTTGAGAAACACTGATGTAGAGAGTAGTTAATCTGTCGAGCAGAAAAGGAAACAACGGGCCTTTGAGGGTCCGTAATATATAGGAAAGACAGAAAGGTAAACGCAAGGGTGTGCTGTGCTTGGTAAAGCAAAAGGAAATAATACAGTAGACAGAGCTGTTACAAACTGGGAAACAATGTTTCCAGACCGTCCCTTGATGTATGAGGAAAGGGCAGATGCGAAGCAGGTTATGGCGCCCCTATAACTACAATAACAATGCAACGAGCCACCATTTAGAATTCATAGCCAGAGGTGCTGAGTTGCAGCAGCACATTTGAGGATAAGTGCAGAACAGCTACAAAAAATATAAAAACGTTAGAGAAGGATTACGCATGGTTGACGGCTTTGGAGATACAGTAAGCCAAATATTTTAAATTCGATGCGTTTCCCCGTTAAAGTAAGGGATCAGAAACGGCTTCATCAGGAGGCAAAACCTTCATGCCGTTGTTGAAATTTGCTTCTCTTCCCAGCTGAAGTTCACTGTAATTGCAATACTGTTGCGTTTTACCCTTGGACTGCATCTACAGTGAACTTTGCTGCATAGTGGTGGTTGGTAAATGAACCCCTATAGTTTCTAAGCTCTTTGAAGATTTATTTTCACAGCCATGTCTGTACGCAGCTGCAGAGAGGTGGAAACCTAGGTACTGGCCCTATGCAAGGGTAATAATCTGCTCCGGTGCTTGGAGCATTACTTCACTCATCGAGGTTTGTCTTTTGCATGTAAATCTTGGATAACGGGTTTAGGGTTGAGAAAACCGAACCCTCCTTCTCGAAATCTGTTGTCCCAGTCTCCGGGTGCAAGGTTACACTAGAGAGGTGCTAATTACTTTCGCACAAGGCACATACGGGAAAAATGTCATTCATGTCCGTAAAAATATTCTCCAGCGAAAAGCTTAATCTCAAAGTATAGAAAGCTCCCCGCAGAGGGGATAGAGTTTGCCAGATTTATAGATTCAGAGTTAGTTAATTAGGCCTCGCTGAGCCGATAGACTTTAAGTAGAGCTCCTGCTAGGTGGCTGGATCCCTGCTTCCCATGGTACCAGGGGATAATCCTGCATCCTGAGAACTATGTCGCTCACACGAGAGAGGTCCCCCTCCGCTGCCCAGGTTACTGTGGGAAGACAGGCTCGTTGATAAACCGAATGAGAGGAATGCTTGATAAATGCAAACGGAAAATATATGTGGCGCGTGCAACCAGGATTTTCTTTAGTCAGAGGAGACTTGCAATCTGGAGAAGTTTTTTTGGCTATGACACACACACACACTAACGTGTACACCAGATATTAAACTGGATTCTGCCGTCATATATTCCAGGCCCCTGGTGACGTAAACCAGTCATTAAAGTTTCTTACACTGATTAGGTCGCTTATAAAAGAGACTCTCCATTTACAATTTAACACTATGTGCATAATATAAACACTATGAACACCACACGCACAAAACAAAAACTCCTAAGTATCCTATTGAAGTTCCTCTGGTGGTTGTTTTACCCCAAGACTTAGGGCACGATTACAAACTTAACACTAGCATTTAGGACTCAGATAGGAGTGTTAACGCTAGGTTTAGTGAGTCTAGTGCATGCCGCCCGTATTAAATTCCGCCCTAATCTGCCACTTCTGGCCACCAGGAGTAGAGTGAGACTGGGGACGAATGGTCTCCCTCCGCGAATCACTCAGAAGCTGCATGATCTTGCAGGTCACGTGACCTGGCAGCACTAGCCTCCATGGCGTCCTATAGACTCCAGGACATGATACTCGCATTAGCGCTGCATTACGGGGCAGGCTGCTGAATCAGCACCTGCCCTGTTATATTGTGCTAAAACAGGGATGCTAAAGGGAAACCTGCAGGCAAAGGTTTTCCACCTTATAAGGGTTGTGTATTACATACCTCCCGCTAAGCGTAGCCATTGGGAGCATTAACTTAACTACTCTGCAGCCTTTTGATTTTCATTTCATTACCAGGTGCTTTTTGTTGTGTCAAAGAATTTTTTTCTTTTCTTTTCAAGGGATGGGTAATGAACGCTTAAATATTAGGAATATTGCATGGTTATTCCTCAATAATAGATTTGCTCATTTTAAATTTTACGTGTATCTGTTTATCCCTTTTCAAAATATTGCTGGCATGAAAGGTTCCAAACTCTAGATTGTGTCCCTTGTTTTGCAAAATTTCAAATGACGTCTGTATTAGCATAGAGGCAGGAATACCTTTTAAGTACAGTAAACGTGATAAAGCTAAGAGAATATAAATGATCTGATATCCTGCTTTGGCTATTTCTAGTGATCATAATGAGATTATTAGCAAGGCAGCTTCCAGCACTTACCAATAGAATAAAAATAATATAGGTATGGGCATAAAGCCTACATATGAAAGTTACAGTAACATATCTGTACTATAAAGGGCTGTGCAGCAATTATAACAGCCTGAGTTAGATCCCTTTATAGCAATGAGTGACCCGGCGCCCTCCCTGTTGTAATACAGCAGTATAATTTATTTATTTATAAATTTGCAAAGTATTTTAGCAGGAAGGATACATTGAGATTTCTCTCCTTTTCAAGTATGTCCTGGGTTCAAGTACGTTGACAATTTTACAGTCGTTGCATTTCTTACTTTGTATTTCTGTAAGACTTGAAGTTCTTGTTACAGGCAGGGTGCGAGCTGCGCCTTTGTAGGTTATTTGTAATACAGGGAGACATGAGTGAGATCTAAGAGAATTTAATTTCTCCTTAAGGAGAACACTAATCTTGCATTAAATGGCTTTAAATGCTAATTTTCATTCATTTGAATGCAAGTGGAAAGTTTAATAGCATCACAGCCGCTCTGTATCTTCTCCACTGCACAGGCCCAGCCCTTTTGCATCATCTAATACATCATATATCCCCTTCATTCTCCCCCACCCATTACGGTCAGAGAGGAAGATGTAATACAGCGACACAAGTTTGCGATTAATGGTGAACAAATAAGCTGTCAAGTCTCCAATTTTAACCATTATACATTTTTCCCAGTAATGTAGCATGTCATAACTGATTCTTAATCCCCAAAGTGCCCCCTCACCCGTACACTCAGTATTTTAAATTTTGGAGAAAGTATTTTACCAGGAAGGATACATTGAGATTTCTCTCATTTTCAAGTACAGTTGCAAGAAAAAGTATGTGAACCCGTTGGGATTATGTGGAGTTTTGCATGAATTGGTCATAAAATGTGCTCTGATCTTCATCTAAGTCACAACAATTTGAAAAACACAGTCTGCTTAAAATAATACAACACAAACATATGTTTTCATGTGTTTATTGAACATAACATGTAAACATTCACAGTGCAGGGTGGGAAAAGTATGTGAACCCCTAGCCTAATGACTTCTCCAAGAGCTAATTGGAGCCAGGAGTGAGCCAACCTTGAGTCCAAGATATTATTGGATGTGTTGCTGAAAGCTGTCCTGTTCTTTAGAAACACACACCAGTTTGGGGTTTACTGGTTTCAAGAAGCACTGCCTGATGTGAACCATGCCTCGCAGAAAAGAGCTCTCAAAGACCTACGATCAAGAATTGTTGACTTGCATGAAGCTGGAAAGGGTTACAAAAGTATCTCCAAAAGCCTTGATGTTCATGTGTCCATGGTAAGACAGACGGTCTACAAATGGAGAAAGTTCAGCACTGTTGCTACTCTCCCTAGACGGGGTCGTCCTGTAAAGATGACTGCAAGAGCACATCACAGAATGCTTAATGAGGTAAAGAAGAATCCTAGAGTGTCAGCTAAAGACTTACAGAAATCTCTGGCACAGGCTAACATTTTTGCTGACACATCTACAATTAGGAAAACATTAAACAAGAATGGAGTACATGGGAGGACACCACGGAGGAAGCCATTGCTGTCCAAAAAGAATATTGCAGCACGTTTGAAGTTTGCAAAAGAGCACCTGGATGTTCCACAGCACTACTGGCAAAATATTCTGTGGACAGATGAAACCAAAATTGAGTTATTTGGAAAAAACACACACTATGTGTGGAGAAAAAAAGGCACAGCACACCAACATCAAAACCTCATCCCCACTGTAAAACATGGTGGAGGGAGCATCATGGTTTGGGGCTGCTTTGCTGCCTCAGGGCCTGGACGGATTGAGGTCATTGATAGAAAAATGAATTCCAGAGTTTATCAAGACATTTTGCAGGAAAACTTAAGACCATCTGTCCGCCAACTGAAGCTCCGCAGAGGATGGGTGATGCAACAGGACAATGACCCAAAGCATACAAGTAATTCAACAAAAGAATGACTTCAACAAAACAAAATACACCTTCTGGAGTGGCCCAGTCAGAGTCCTGACCTCAACCCGATTGAAATGCCGTGGCATGACCTTAAGAGAGCGATTCACACCAGACATCCCAAGAATATTGCTACACTAAAACAGTTTTATGAAGAGGAGTGGTCCAAAATTACTCCAGATCGTTGTGCAGGTCTGATCTGCAACTACAGGAAACGTTTGGTTGAAGTTATTGCTGCCAAAGGAGGGTCAACCAGTTATTAAGTCCAAAGGTTCACATACTTTTTCCACCCTGCACTGTGAATGTTTACATGTTCTGTTCAATAAAAACATGAATACATATAATGTTTGTGTTGCATTATTTTAAGCAGACTGTGTTTTTCAAATTGTTGTCACTTAGATGAAGATCAGAGCACATTTTATGACCAAATCATGCAAAACTCCACGTAATCCCAAAGGGTTCACATACTTTGCCTTGCAACTGTATGTCCTGGGTGGCGTTAGGTGTCTTGCCCAAGGACACTTACTGGAGAGGTGCTCTTGCTAGAATAAAATGCATGTCTCCACAGGCTCTCTCCACGCAGAACTGTGATGTTACCTCTACTCCACCCAGCCGGTACACATGCCCCTAATATAATGGCTGACAATGGAATATACCAGGCCTCAAAATTTCCACTCGCCTGCTCGCATTTGGCGAGTGGAAATTACATGAGGGCGAGTGGGAATGCAGAGGCAGGGCAGGATAAGGGGTTACGTGGGGCAACTAGTTGCGAGTAACTCTTAAGGCCTGGCTAGTAGCTTGGGACTTGAAATTGTGAGCCCTGGAATATACTATAGACGTGTATTGCAGAGTACAAGAATATCTTCATATTAGAGTTAGACCAATACTCCTGTTATGGCTTCTGTAGGGAGGAAAGCAGAAATCTCTATACATAAGAAAATAAAAACACCAATACTATAATATTTAAAAATGTTTATAAATAAAGCATGTGTATTACAAATCGATATGTTTACAAACCGGACAGGTGCATTTAATATTTCCAGTGTGTTAATCGGTTTATCCTACTGTTCAGTAATGTCAATGCAAACAGCGTGCACCTAAACTACAATAAGGCACTTGTGCTGCAGGAGCAATAAGCTAAATGGAAAAAAAAAAAATTCCGGTACACTCTTAAGGCCCTATTACATTCTTAGCGCATACGTTTGTGCCCACGCAAAACGCATTAACGTGAGGGGCAAAACCCTTTGCGCTGAACGTCATATTACAATGTCAGCGCAACAAACGCACGTATACGTCTACCGTGGGTGAACCTGCGCAAGCTTACTGTACGTTGCACGTCCTATACTTAACATTGTGTGCGCAAATGCGTTTGTGCGCTGGTACACGGATGGTATTACAATCTATGCGCAGTTTGTAACGCACAGCCTTTGTGCGCATAATTTTAGCAACTCCTAAAAACTGGTGTTAATGGCAAATTCTATCAACTTGGCCGAAACCAAATACACCAGCCCAAAAAAAACCAAACCGCAGCAAAGTATAGTTACACATTCTACACGTACCAAACCAATAAAATTGAGACGTGCGTGCTTTTTTTTTTTATTGATGCAGCAGATATGCGCAGATTGCCTTTGACAGGCGCAAAAACTTAACATGAGACAATTGTGGTTCTTAATTCTGATTGGCTGAATCGCTTGAAAAAAACAGTCCGCACACTGATTTCTGCTCGCAACGCTGCTACGCGCGTGTTTGTGCGCGTTTTATTTTTTGACGGATGGAAAAATGCCAGAGGATTGTAAAACCAACGTTGATTTACGCGCGTTAACGTTTAACGCTTCGTGCAAAAGTTCACAGGTGCCGTTTTTGCGTGAAGAATGTAATAGGGCCCTTAGTGGTTACAACTTCCATTATATTTATCAAGTTTGAGGTTTCATAAGATTAATATGTATCTCTGCATCCAGACCTGGGTACTTACTGATCAAGACTGTTTAACGTTTAAACATTATTGCGAAGTTGACTGCTGTTATTTTATAACTCAAGTATTAAGGGAGAACGCTCTGATTTACATTGTCATTTTAGGAACAATAACAACCATCAACACATTTTACACTTTTTTGATACAATATATGACTAAATAAAATTTGCATTTCTGTGAAATTAAATCCTTGGTTCTTGTCTCGTTCCATTCTATTCAGTGAAATGTTGTAAATAAAGCCTGCACATTAGAGAAACTCGCTTTTGGCACTTTTGTCATCTGGTTTGCACAATATTTGAGGTGGAGCAGTTGTAAAGTGACATGTCTTTCTTTCCTCAGTGTGCTGTCCCATTCACTGTGCTGCTGTGTGTGTGGCCCTTCTGGTTGCCGTCCTGAAGAAAGAGATTCCGCTTTGTAGGAGCTGCAACAAGATGCAGAAATACAGTGAATTAAAGACCCAAGCAGCCTCCATGCATTGTTAACTTTTTTTTTATTGCAATATTTATGTTGTGTATCTGGGTTGTAGCTTTGCATGTTCAGTCGCCAATAGCGCTCGGAAACGGTTACATTGTAGTTCCTCTTGCCTTATTTGATCAGCTCTGCCCTTTTAATGCTGTCTTTGCTTCAGCTAGATTTTATATTTTTCTATAAAGCTGTAAAAGTCATTGTACGCTACAGCATTTTTATTTTCAGACATGCCAGCAACCATAAAAGCAGGGGTCAGCAACCATGGTTCTCCGGATGTTCTGGAAGTACATATTCGGGATAGTCTGTTTATCGGCTTTGCTGATTACCGGTAACCAATATTCATAAATTACTGATCATCGGTGTCAGCCTTTTATTTACCGATATTGTTGATAATCGGCCAAGGCGGCTCGCTGCAGCCGAGACACTCAAAGTCCTGCAGCCTGGCTCTGATCTGGAGCGTCTGCTACAGCAGGCTGACATCTTGGATGTCAACCCTCTCTCTAGGACTTCCCCTGCCCACTGATGGCATTATGAGAACTGTAATGGGGCTTCCTTCCAATCTGGCAGGGTATTACCTACAGTGGATATGCAGGGGTCTTTTGAACATTTGTATCTCTGGTACTGTCTATAGCAGGGGTCAGCAACCATGGCTCGCCAGATGTTTTGGAACTACATTTCCCATGAGAGTCTTCCAAACTAATGCATAACTGAGCATCATGGGAGATGTAGTCGGCATGGAGACCCCTTACCTATGGGGTCATAAAATGAATCATTGAAAAGGCCAGAGCTGAGACATGGCCATGCGGTTTGTAAATAATTATTTTAGCTTTTATTAAATTGAATGGATACGTTGCAATGGTTTAAATTACATTAAACACATTCGTTTAGTGGCATAATGTCAGATTTCTGTTGTTTTTCCGCAACTTTAAATGTACAGGATATTGGCAGCATATATCGGCGATTGTCCAGAAAGGCTGCAGATAATCCGTATCGGTAATCACTCTGAAACAATTATCTCTAGTACATATCCCATGAGGCATTGCAAAATTAATGAGGGACTGACTATCACAGGAGATGCAGATCCAAAACCTCTGGGGGGGCAAAGGGTGCTGACCCCTTCATCAGCGTAACTGGGTAATGTAACCAAAATTGTGTATCCCCCCCCCTCTTAAAAAAATGTAAAAAAATAAACACGTCTCAATAAAGGTATAACATATAATCATATAATATATATAATTGAATGCCGTTACTATTTTTACTTTCAAGTTTTCACTGTTTAAATCTTATCAGACATTAAATACGCACGCACGCACACACACGCTCTGTCGTTTTCATTGTTCAATTTCGATCACTCTCCGCTCCTCCATAGAGTTGTGAAAATGTTTTCATTTCCCCAGAAAGCGCTGTGCTTCTGATACAGGAATGCGTGGCTTTATTTTGGCTTTAGATATCGCTCGGTAATGAAATTTAGGGTTGAGGTAATGGTTTACACAGATAAAATAACAGCATTGTGTCACCCGGATGATATTTTTATTGGAATACCTGTATTTATTACAGTTATTATCATTTTCACCTCAATGGCATAAAATCTGACGTAAGGAATGTTTATTTTGGGGAAGCCATATTTGTTATTTTTTTATGTCATCTGTAAAGCAGGGCAGTGAACATGGGGTATCGTCATATGTGTGTAGATCTTTAAAGTGTAAAAAAACTATACTTTCAAACCTTCAGTGTTGGTCTGAGGATTACAGCCAAATGAAGGTGCTGCGCAAGCCCCCCCCCCCCAACACATCCACACAATACTACTTCTGGGCAAGGAGCCAGGAATGCGGCCTGGAACCATTATCTGGCCTTGCCCGGCTCACATGAACCACGGCACCAAATAACTTGGGTCATTAGGGTCACCTCCTGCAAGGACACAAAGATGCCTTTAACCGTTCACTGACGGAGTTGGGGAATGTGTTAAATCTCTCTTAATATACACAAGCTTGGCAACAGCTTTAAAGAAACAATATTGAAATTCCACCATCAAAATGCTTAAACTGTTGGCTTTGTATTCAGGGTGCCGTGTCAGGATGGTATTATAGGTTCGGTCGTTAAGGAGGGCGTCCGAGAGAAGGCAAGCGTTTCCAGGAATCTGAGGTTCATTGTTGTGTGTGGTGCATGCCTTGGATTCTTAATTTGTAGCATCTTAAAGGGACACTATAAACACCATATCCTCCCTTTCTATGTTTTTGTAGTGGTTATGGTACCTGGACCTGTTCTTTGTAGCTCTTGCCCCCCCTGCTCCCCTTAACTCATGTTTGTTTTGAGACCTTTAATACAATAAAACATTGAATCATTGGAAAACAATTTAAGATGAATAAAACATGAACACAAAGCAATAATTAAGCCTCGTGCTACATGTGAGGCCATCCTTCTCACTGTGAGGTAACAAGGCTCCTCTACCAGCAATTACTAGGTTTTTAACCCCTTAGTGACCAGGCGGTTTTACGCAAATCCGTCCTTTAGTGGCCGCTGCGGTTTTTACGTTTCTGCGCTGTTAGTGTTTAGGTCAAATTTTCCTCTTACTCATTTATGCAACCCACACATATTATACACCGTTTTTTTCCGCCATTAAATGGACTTTCTAAAAATATAATTATTTCCATCATATTGTATAATTTACTATAAAAAAAATGAAATCTGATGAAAAAAAATGGTAAAAACACACTTTTTTGTAATTTAATCCCCAAAATCTACAACCATCAAAAAAGACCCCGGGTAAATAGTTTCTGAATTTTGTCCCGAGAATAGAAATACCCAAAGGATCCTCCTATCTCCACATGGCAGCTAGGGGGTTAACTGGCCCACTGACATACTCACAGGTATGGTGAGGATGTCAGTGGGTGGGGGGTGACCTGGAGGCTTGGCTGACATCCAAGATGTCAGCCCCCTCCAGGTTTGAATCGCGATTTGGCGCAAATTTGTGCTGATTTGCGATCCGGCAGCAAAACCGTTAATGCTGTACACTCTCCCCTTTCCAGCGGTGCAACTTGCATCGCTCTAGCTTAAACAGTTGGGGAGATAGAGGGCGCCAAAGAGCCCCCCTCCCCTTCCTGAATTCTGCCCACCGGCGCGGCCGATGACATCATCACGCAGAGTGATGACGTCAACAGATCTGCCGGCCCCCAGGAAACGTCAAGGCGAGCTTCCAGCTTGCCATAGATGCTAAGGGAGCCGGCAAGGGAGGTAAGTATCGGCGGGAGGGAGGTTAGGAGCCCGCTGACGTACTATGTACGTCCGCGGGTCTACGGGAGACCCGTGGGCAGGATGTACATAGTATGTCAGCGGTCAGGAAGGGGTTAACTAGAGGCTATTCACAAAGCACCGAACAGTGAATTTCACCATCCGGAGCAGTGCGTCTATTCAGAGCTGTCAATTTCCCAAATACGGGTCAATTGAAGGCGAAATATGGTGCAGTTTGCCCCAATTTGGCGGGAGCAAAATCGTCCCACACAGAAGTAATTGTTAGTTTATTCTCAGAATGCCGAAATGACCAGATTTTCGGTGTTTCGGTTAGACAGGTTTAAACGGGTGAATCCCATAGGTTTCAATATAAAATCGTAATATCATTGTTAAAAGTCAAATTTATATTTTTCATTTTCTGCGAAAACCTTTTTTGTTGTTTAGAATGATTGTTTATTTTTTAAAGGCCCCTTTTTATTATTTAGACATATTTTAATACAGTTTTATTGGTTTAAACTCCTATTAGGATTCAATTTTTTTATAAAAAAAAAATATTTTTTTCAGTGCCGACATCTGACAACTGCTACAGCGGTTCCAATTTCGGCGAAATATGATGACTGTTCGCTAAATAGTGAATTCATCGTATTTTCAGCAAAATGGAATCGCCTAAGTGTGGCGACAATCAAAGGACTGAAATCGCGTGCAGTTTTGGTGCTTTGTGAATAGACCCTTGTGTGAAATAATGTTTCTGCATTTTGGGTGAACAAACCCAACGGTTTAAAGAAATTCGGACAGACCCAAGGGGATCATAATTTTACGCCTAACTAGAAAATCACAAATCCAATTCTCTGCTTGAGAACTTGCCTAATAAAATCTGTGCAAAAGCATATGCTCCAATTTGTAATGTGCTGTTTGAGGAATCCCAATGGGCTGTACACCACGAACACATCCTGTGAATTTTAATTAAAGATCTAGGACTACAGCGCTGGAGACCTAGATCAGAGGAACGTATCAATGTTGCAAATAGGCCTCCGCTGCTATAGTTCCATATCTTGAATTAAAATTTGGAGGATGAGTTGATAGTGTACTCTTTCCTCTTCAGGCGATTGTACAAGCAATAGCAAAGCCTGACTATGCACATGTGCAACTCAATATTTTGTAAAGCACAGCCCAACTGGATTATTCAAATAGTTCATCACAAGCTAGGCCGGGTTTAGACGAGCGCACTATGTGCACCTGTACTGACGTGCCTCCCAGAGTCCATCGCAGCATTGTAACACTTCAACAGGGCCAGCCATATGCTGTAGCGCACGCACGAATTGTGCGCGCTATAGCGAGCGTGCTGCAGACGTTCTGCAAACCTCCCTGTCGAAGCGCTATGACTCGCGTTCGACGGAGCTGCAAAGTCTGATCCACCGTAGGCGGATCGAGCTTTGCAGCGCTGAGTGCACCGAGAGATGGCCAGACGGGCGTCAGAGAGGAAGGAACGTCCACTCTCATGGACGTTCTTTCCGCTCTACAAAACACTCGTCTGACCCCGGCCTTAGAGAATACACATTTGCAGATTTTATTGGACAAACTGGCAGAGAGTTTGATTTGTGATTTCTCATTTCATCCTGAAAAATCATGATCCCTGTTGGGTCTGTCTAAATTTCTTTGGACCGCTGAGCTGGATCGTCCGAAATGCAGATAAATTATTTTCAACTAGCTAAAAATCTATTAAATGTTGGTAAATGAGGCTGCGCACATGCACAAAGACTTCTTACCGCACAACTAATGGATTAAAATCCTGAATTATCCAAAAAACAAATGCACGTGTTTCAATTTGATTGCGAGCCTGCCCGTCAAGACAGAGCTGCACAGGCATTGACAGCGCCTCTCAAACTAAATGATTATGAGCGAAAGCTGAGGGAGGGGGAATTCTAGATTTGTGAAATTACGAGAATTACTGCTGTGTGTGTGTGTGGGGGGGGGGGGCGGGCTCCAAATCCCATTTCATGATACAGACTTGTGGATACAATGTAGGTTGGAAATTTAACGTAACTGCTGGAAGTTTAAGGCTGGGGTGAGACGAGCGCACGTTTCACGTCCGTCTGACTGCAATGTTTGCTGTCTGTCGTATCTTTTCAAAGGAGTACCATGGAGAACAACACACGAAGCAAGTGCACACTTTTTCACGCGCAGGCAACGCATGTTGCAATGGACGCATCGACATGAAAAAGGCAACAACGGACGTAGAGACTCTCCCTGTATACAGCTTCTTTTTTTTTTCTTTTTCTCAACGTCAGTCAAAACTGATACTAAAAAGCTTTTTTTTTTACATCAGTCATAACTAACTGATACAATGTAACCACAGTCTCATCCTGTTACAAAAGTGCATCTGTTTCAACGGACACAGTGTGCACAATCAGTGCGCTCGTCACCGCAGCCTAGAAAGAACAGAATTAACATTTACTTTTTCATATTTGCTGTGTATAAGGAGGGGGTGGCTATTTCCCATATGAAAGGAAATGCTATGAACTATGTTACCGCCATCAATATTCGTGATTTTGGCCGATTACTAGGGCCAAGAATGTACACAGTATACTTGAACTTTGGGCTATGCAACATTAGGCAGTTTCTTTGCTCCTGATGACGCTGGGTTACCAGCGAAACGCGTCGAGCTAAATGAGACTCTATCTGTCTATGACTGCTCTAAACTAATGCTACCCAGCCAGCACAAATCATGCAGTAAGAATTGTTCTTTTTTTTTCTCTTTTCCTTTCAAATCCTTGCAAATGCTTGTTGTAGCATCCGGAGACCAGGCAGGCTGATATACTCTGATTTATATGGTTGTCCTTTGTAGAATTTTTTCCTGACAATATCTGAAGCCTAGCCTCATCTAGCTGTAGATGCGATACATTGATTAAGTTGCTGTATGTTGTGGGTTTTTGTTTTGTTTTGTGCTTTTCCAGCCTTCCTGGTTCTTGGGTATTTAGCTACAAATTAATTTCTTCTATCCTTTCTTTTCTATATTTACAGACCCACGAAGGTCTGTTTCTAGCTACAGTTACTGACCGTTATTGTTCTATATATACCCATGCTATTCTGAACTGGGTCTGGTCAAGCAACCTTTGTGTTAGTTTCACCTATCACATGAGCTAAATGAGATTTTTTTAAATCTTTTCTTTCAAATCATTGCAAATGCTTGTTATAGCATCCCGAGACAAGGCATGGTGGATATATTCTATTCTGGTTGTCCTCTGTGGAATTTTTTCCTGACATTATCTGAATCCTAGCCTCCTCTAGCTGTAGATGCAATACTTTGATTGAGTTGCTGTATGTTTTCTGTGCTTTTCCAGCTTCCCTGGTTCTTGGGTATTTAGCGACAAATTAAATATTTTTTTTCCCATTCTTTCCTATATTCAGACCCACAAAGGTCTGTTTCCAGCTACATTTATTGTCTATTATTTCTACATATACCCATGCTATTTTGAAGTGGGTTTGGTTAGGCAGCCGTTGTGATAGTCTCCACCTATCATATGATTGTTTTGTTTTCTGTATGGTCCGGACTGTGTCCTTATATCTGTGCTCATATGTCCAAACTCTTTTTTCACATATGTCTTATGTTCAGACACTTGCCGCATTGAGTCTGTCAATCAAACACACTCTGAGGTTTTTATCGCTTTCAAGTAAAAGTTAAGTTTTATTTTCCATTGGTGTTTTGTCAATTACTCAATCTAACCAATTTGGGTTACCCCCAGTATTTCAATCAGGCAAATACATCCATGTTCTGAAACATATCAAGCTGCTTTGTACCAAGTTTTTGTTGTCCTGGAACCCTGTATTTATTATATATACTGGATAAAGCCCTGAGCTGGCGGGCTGTGACAGCCTTCCAAGAAGTGACCGTGTTCTCTGTGGAGGGACGCACTATCTGCTCATGCAGGGATAGCCTTCCAGGGGAACAATCTGCACAGCAGAGGGCCACTGTCTCTCAAAGCATTTTATAGTGATTTAACCCCTCTGGTGCCGAACCCCTCTTGTTTTTTGTTTAGAGTGTTCCTTTGACCGCACGCCAACAGTAGTAAATCCCTAGTCTTGAGTTTGCCTACAAAAAGGTGCAGCGTTGTATACCCTGAGCCATATTTACAAAATTACCCTGTGTCTTTAAGACATGAGAGCAACATAATCTCATTTACAAAACCCTCTTAACGCAGGCACACATTGTGGGGAAAGTGATCTGCAAAGTGTTCAGCAATTCAACTTAAAGAAACTAGGTCGAATGTTCCAATAACCTGTTCAGTTCTGAGGACGAAGAAACAAGGCACCTCTCGACACCATGGAAAGAGACGTGGATACTTACAGATGGAATCCGAGAGCCAAGAGCTGGACAGGAAACTGCCATTGCCTCTCAGTGACGAAGACAGAGCTGCCAGGTGTGCACTTTGTGCATTGGCTCTCGTTTTCTCTTCCTTGAATAAAAGAAATAAAAAATAGGAAAATGCTGCATTAAAGGTCGCATTGTATGAATTTGAAAAAGCAAAGTAACCATCCGAGCACTGTAAGCGTGCATTGGCTTTTGGAGACTGATACCCGAGCACATTTTGAGGGATTCTGTGCACTCTAAGGCTAGGGTCAGACGAACGCAGTTTTAACGTGGGTTTAGCCGCACGAAATCACGGCCGTGCTAGCAGCAAATGACGTCCAATGCCGGGGAACATACGACGAACGGCCGCACGAAAGTTCGTCCATGCAACGCAAGTGGCAAACGAACGCATTTTTTTGAGAACGTCAAACCGCTACTACTGACGTACAGAGTGCGCTGCGGCCGCATAGCGGCGTGTTTGGGAGACGTCAGACGCTGCACACGTCCGGCCAACATAACGTCCAGACGCAAAAGGGTTTTATTGATGATCCGTACAAAATCACGGACGAAAATGTGCATCGTATGACCGCTATCGCGTATTCCGTGACAAAATACGTCCATTCGTTCGAACGCACTTTTTCACGGACAACGCGAAAAATGCGTTCGTCTGACCCTAGCCTTACTCACTGGCGCTGCGTCTTGCACTTTATTTAGCTCTATTTTGACTCACTTTATACATATTTTCTCTAATATGAAGTTACAAATTGTAATGATTGGGAAGAATACGTATAAAGTTCCTGCATTTGGATAACCTCTTCAGAAGCCGAAGGACAAGATCTCAACCATACAAAGGGTCCATAGTTAAACGTAAAGCAGTGGTATGGGCACGGATGCAATCTTTAACCATAGCACTGAAAGCCCTGTAATATACGATCGTTTTGCAAGTATGTGATTAACATACCAATCCCCAAATGAGGGGTTATCCGAACACTACACACCACAGAATAGCTTGCCAGCTAACACCGGACCAACTGCGTCAGACCTCAGTACAGCGATGTAACTAAAACAACTAAAGTAATCTGTCATCCAGATTAAAGCTTTTCCTCGAAGATAAATCTATATGTTTCCACCCCCAACCCTTCTAGATTGTAAATTCCCACGGGAATTGGGCCTCCGTTTCCTCCTGTATTCGTTTGTCAAAATGTTGTTCAATGTATTGTAACCCTGTCTATACTGTATCCATTGTACAGCGCTGCGGAATATGTTGGCACTATATTAATAAAGAATAATAATATATATTTTTTTTTTTCTGGATTCCTCAAACCAACCACTGGCTTTATAATGGATTTCACCTCCAAGTCAATACATATAAGCTATATGTCAGGCCAATATAGTCCGCTTAACCATTTTATTCACACTCTATGGGGGTTATTCTGAGAGAAGTGAAAACCAGGAGAATTGCAGGAGAATGAACAATCTAGACCAAATAGCTGATTTGGAAAGTGAGATAAATGATAGGATTTTTCTGGTTTGGCTATTTTGACCTAAGGTTTTCACTTCGCCAGTCATTCTCCGGGTTTTTACCTCTTTCTGAATAACCCCGTATGAGTGCTAGAGGCTTTACTGGTTTGATAATGTGCGTTCATAGCAGCATAGTTGACGAGGGTAGGGGGCGGTGTATTTGTTATTGCCGGTGAGCAAAAATGGTGGAGGGTAAAAAAGAGACTGACTTCTTGATTGATAAAATTGCAGTAAAGACAGTTAATCCGGTACAAGACTAAACGAATGTCAACAATATTATCATTTGATCAGTGGCATAGCGTGGGGGGCCTCTGGGGCGGTCGCCCTGGGTGCAATTTTCTTAGGGGGTGCAAAATTTCAAAAGAAATTTGAACCAGTAATATTTTCCAGCAGCGATCAGCAAGGTGTCCGCACACAGACACTGGTGTCCGTAAGAGGACCTTGAACGGGCAGCCGCCAGTTTTGCAGCGCTGGCGGTGACTTCACACTCAGCGTCTGGAAGAGAGGACCAGGAAAATTCTGGTCCTGTTCGGACTCTTCCTTAACGCTGACACGAGTCACGTGAAGCAGAGCAGCATTATCCGACGGAACACCCTGTATCACGCTTGTCAGCCCCCCTTGAAGCCCTGTGCCAGCCCCCCGCCGCTGGCAGCTCTGCAGCAACTGAACCGGAAGGAGGGAGGGAGGCGCCTGCCCTGCAGCACATTTAACATCTGATCTCCACTAAGCCCCCTGGACAGTTTCCCCCTGGGTGTACTGGGAGAGAGTTACTGGGGGTACTTGGAGAGAGTGAGTGACTGGGGGTACTGGGAGAAAGTGGGGGTACTTGGAGAGAGAAAGAGTGACTGGGGTACTGGGAGAGAAAGAGTGCCAGCTGGGTGGAGTAGAGGTAACATCACTGCTCTGCGTGGAGAGAGCCTGTGGAGTCATGGGTTCGATCCCGATGAGCACCTCTCCAGTAAGTGTCCTAACGGTACATACTCGCCACCCAGGACTTGAAAACTAGCGAAATCTCAATGTATCCTTCCTGGTAAAATCCTTTCTCAAAAAAAAAGTGACTGGGGGTACTGGTAGAAAGTGGGGGTACTGAGAGAGGAGGAGAGAGTGACTGGGGGTACTGGGAGAGAGTTACTGGGGGTACTTGAAGAGAGTGTGACTGGTGGTACTGGGAGAAAGTGGGGGTACTGGGAGAGAGTGACTGGGGTACTTGGAGAGAGTGGGAGAGGGTGACTGGGGGTACTGGGAGAGAGTGACTGGGTATAGTGTGAGACTGGAACTATGCTAGGATATACTGGGACAGGGTGACAGGGTAGCAGTGGCATAGCGTGGGGGGCATGTGTGTTTCATTTTTTATATCTGTATTTTGTTAATTTACAATACAAGTACTTGTGGGGTAAGGGGGGGTGGGGGCGCACGATTCTTGCCTTGCCCCGGGCGCTGACAACCCACGCTACGCCGCTGCATTTGATGGGAAGCTACATTTCTAGCCGTGCAGTGTAGTAGCAAAATTTGTGAAAGTGATAAATTATTCAGAATCTGGACATCACTCGCTGTCATTGAAAGTCTGATGCGGATACTTATTTGCAGATGTACAATGACGGATTCGTCGGGAGAGCCTCTCGGTCATTAATTCTCCCACTTATATCCTTGCCCCCTTTTGTAGCGGTAGCTGTGGACGCTTACACGATGCATCTAACAAAAGATAGAAGGGACTTTGGTAGGGATTTCATTTCAGAAATGACTGGTTCTTCACAGGACGGGCACAATGAAGCTCCACGGCAGGATCACACGACTCAAAAGCACTTTGTAACAAAAAAGTTGGGTAATTCCACTCTAGTACATCGGAGGATTTAAAGTTCTTAATGAAATTCTAATTACCAGATGTCTTACTATGGTAAAAACGGAATGACTTCCACCCTGCAGAGCTCACAATTAAATCTCTGGAAATTTGACAGCCTTGCCCCAAAAACATGCTCTGGGACAGAAATCCATTAAACTGATGAGAAGAAAGCTACTATTTATCACTGTAATCTCCTAACTCGGTGCCTTGCCGTTTCTCTGCACTGAACAGCTGTCATATCTTGTTAGAATTACTGACCCTGGTCCCGGAGACATCTGTACTGCAGCAAATGCTTCAACATTGTAAGAGTCTCTGTACAGTCTGCTGCACATGGCGTACTCTGCCAGGACCTGCACACAACAGGTTAATTGGATCAAAGCAGATGTGGCCCCAGGATCAAAAAGAGAATCTGTGAAACTGTTCATGTTTCAGCGTGAGAAGAGCACTGATTGATGTTAATGATTCCAGGGCAGCCAGGAGCAATCTTTTTTTTTTTTTTGCAACTCTGACAGTGTGCACAGGACTGTGCAACACATGCGATATTCAGGGCGGTGGATTAACATCGATAGTGCTGCACAGATGCAATTAGGAATCTTAGTCTCCCGCTTTCTCATTTATAAGGTTTTGAGGCACTTAAAAACAGGGAGGTCACCAACCTCTATACCTCAAGCATCTACTGTACAAATTGGGCCCTGACCGGAGACCCAAGAATGCAATTGTTTGTAATAGAGCTGGGACAGGACCAGGTTATTTGGTTTCTGTGTTTGAGAACCAAGTCCTGTGCCACCACTGTATCCATACCTTCTGGTTTGGTTTGAAATGCTCTGCCAGGTGGCAGATTCCCTAATGTCGATCACTTCCTGAGGTGGTGTGAGCTGGCGAAGCCCAGGTCCGAGATTATCGGAGCACAGGGGTTAGTCAATTGAGGCCAGTTAATCCCGAGATGCCGCAGACAACTGTGTATTTGTAGCAGCAGGGGCCTGGCCCCACCGTCTCAGATGGATGTATTTCAAGGACGATATACTTCGATAGGATGGTACGCCAACATCTGTATGCTTAAAGAAAAAATAGATACATCATAGTGCAGTATATCAATCCAGAAATAGAAAAGATACTGGTCTATAAGTACCACTCACATTATCTAGAGCCCAAAACCGGGCTCTAGGTGTTTTAGGCCTCTGGGTATTTTCTTCAATTTGCTCAGGCATTCGAACACCTTTACATCATCTGTACATGATCTTGTATCTTCTGTCTCATTAGTTGGAGCCCTTCTTGGCTCTGGTTATGCTGCTTATGGGGTCTTTCTACTAGCACCCCACACACCATCAACAAACTCCTGGAACTTGCGTGGTTTCCGGCCAGCTACAGCAGCTTGCAGCAGGAACACCAATCAACAGGGGGAACAGCGTCACCAAGTTGTTGACGAGGACAGATACCCTGGTGCTCGCCGTCCCGCTGGTCCCCCTGTTGATAGGTGTTCGCACTGCAAGCTGCTGTAGCTGACCAGAACCGACGCAAGTTGCAGGAGTTTGTTGGAGTTTTGGTGGGGTTACTAGTAGAAAGACCCCATAAGCAATATAACCAGAGCCAGGAAGGGCTCCAACTAATGAGACAGGAGATACAAGATCAGGTACAGATTATATAAAGGTGTTTGGGAAAATTTAAGAAAATACCCAGAGGCTTGATACACCTAGAGCCAGTTTTGGGCTCTAGATAATGTGAGGTACTTATAGACCAGCATCTTTTCTATGTCTATTTTGTCTTTAAGCATATAAATGTTGGCATAACATCCTATCAAAGTGTATGTATAAATTCTCATTTACCCTCCCTACGATCACTTGGTGATTGGCACTGTACCAAATCTGTAATATTTTGAATTTATTTGGTTTTTGAGGAGACCACTACATGGTATAAAGCAAGTGACGGGTTTGCACTAAGGATGTGGCTCATTACCTTGGGAGCGCAGCACTGTATTCCTTTCCATTGTATTTGAGATGGTGCTGCTAGTGTGGCTCTGCTTACTGGGCGAGGAGGAGATGCTGATGGTTGAGTGTCTATTTGTACTCATCAGCTGCTTCATAGTTCCATTATAGCCTCTACGATCTGAGACAGCATGGAATGGCTCCACTTGTGGCTGTCCCAGATAGAAGGGTCTGTTCTTTGGACTCTTCGTTGAAGGTACTCTTAGAGCTTTGGCTCTCCCTTGCAGGTTTTGTATCTCTGCCAGCCAGATCTTGTGCTCCATTCCCTACTCTGTTCTTCAGGACTCTTCTCCAATCATGAGGGCTGGGTTTGGACTGCTGCTACTACTGTTGTCCCAATCGTCTTCATTCAAACGAATGAGCAGTTCAGCCTTTTTCTTGCCTCCAGCAGCTTTGCCTCTAGTTTTGAGGAGGTACATATTGATGCAGCTTCCGTTTTTGGTAAACCTGCTCAATGCATCTTTGGGATTCTCCTTGGAGTCTTAAACTGCACGTGGGGTCTTGGTGGTAGTTTGGATACTAAGGAAAAGGAGCATTCTGCTGCTGTCAGCAAATGTAACAGGACCAGAGTATTTGGTCTGTTTTTGAGATCCAAAGCCCTGCCCTGCTACTTTGTCTGTTGTTTCTCCATCATGTGGCTCTCCCTGCATTTCTCCCTTTCTGCTCTGACTGCAGGAAGATTTCCTCTCGTCTGTCAGCTATGTGAAAGCTGGACCCTGTGAGCTAGTCGCTACAGCCTTATTCGTGCTTACAGGCTTGAGTTGAGTATACCTTATCTTGAATACTCGGGAGGGACCAGGAGTGATCTGGATTTTGTAATTCAGGAGAATCTGAAGTCTGAGTGTAAGGGAGACATGGCATAGGATCTGCAATCCCGTTTCTGTTGCAGCAGTAGCATGTACAAACGCTGGAAGGACTGTGCAGCCCTTTTCACGTGACATGCTGCACAGACTCTGTGTTTACCGCAGCCGTAGAAGCCACGAAGCCAAGCAGCAGAACCCATTAGGAGCGCCAGGGAGGTAAGAGGAACTAAAACTCCAGAAGGGTCGAAAAAGTCAGAATTTTGGATTCTTTCACATAAGGGATGCCCAACATGTATGGCTTGCTCCTGGACTGTACTGTATACCAGTGTTTCTAAACTCCGGTCCTCAAGTTCCCCTAACAGGCCAGGTTTGCCAGATAGCTGAAGCACAGCACAAGTGATATGATTTACTGCTCAGTGATTGGAGGATTCAGTCTGCATTCCCCAAGGTGATCTGCAAAATCTGACCTGTTAGAGGCGTTGAGAAACACTCTTCTCTTCGGAGAAATATCAGTCAATATTAAATGTTGCACAACAAGAAATAAGCCTTTATTGATATATACAGTTGTGCTCATAAGTTTACATACCCTGGCAGAATTTATGAATTCTTGGCCAGTATTCAGTATATCATAATGAAAGCAGAAACTACCCAAATGACCCTGATCAAAAGTATACATACCCTTGTGATTTTAGCCTCATAACATGCACACAGGTTGATGCGGATTTGAATGGCTATTAAAGGTAACCATCCTCACCTTTGATATGTTTGCGTGTAACAAGTGTGTGTGTGTATATAAAAGATCAATGAGTTTCTGGACTCTTGACAGACCCTTGCATCTTTCATCCAGTGCTGCACTGACGTTTCTGGATTTTGAGCCATGGGGAAAGCAAAAGAATTGTCAAAGGATCTGCAGGAAAAGGTAGTTGAAGTTGAACTGTATAAAACAGGAAAGGGATATAAAAAGATATTCAAGGAATTGAGAATCAGCCAATCAGCAGTGTTCAAACTCTAAGAAGTGGAAAATGAAGGGTTCTGTTGAAACCAAACCACGGTCAGGTAGACCAATTAAAATTTCAGCCACAACTGCCAGGAAAATTGGGATGCAAAGAAAACCTCACAAATAACTTCAGGTGAAATACAGGACTCTCTGAAAACATGTGGAGTGTCTGTGTCAAGATGCACAATAAGGAAGCACTTGAAGAAAGATGGGCTGCATCGTCGATTCGCCAGAAGAAAGCCATTACTACGTAAATGCCACAAAGTATTCTGCTTACAATACGCCAAACAGCACAAAGACAAGCCTCAAACCTTCTGGCACAAAGTCCTTTGGAGTGATGAGACCAAAGTTGATTTTTTTTTCTTTTTTGTCCCAACCATAAATACTACATTTGGAGAGGGGTCAACAAGGCCTATGATGAAAGGTACAGCATTCCTACTGTGAAACACGGAGGTGGATTGCTGATGTTTTGGGGATGTGTGAGTTACAAAGGCACAGGAAATTTGGTCAAAATTGATGGCAGGATGAATGCAGTATGTTATCAAAAATACTGGAGGAAAATCTGCATTCATCAGCCCGGAAGCTGTGCATGGGACGTACCTGGCCTTGTGTTTTGGATCATTGTCATGTTGGAATGTCCAAGTCTACCTGTCATTGGCTACAGCAGCATAAAGTGAAGGTTCTGTAGTGTCCATCTCAGCCTCTTGACCTCAATATCATCGAGCCACTCTGGGGAGATCCCAAACGTGCAGTTCATGCAAGACAGCCCAAGAATTTACAGGAACTGGAGGCTTTTTGCCAAGAAGAATGGGCAGCTTTACCATCTGAGAAGATAAACCGCCTCATCCACAAATACCACAAAAGACTTCAAGCTGTCATTGATGTTAAAGGGGGCAATACATGGTATTAAGAACTGGGGTATGTAAACTTTTTATCTGGGTCATATGGGTAGTTTCTGTTGTCATTAGGATTTAAAAAGCGTAAACGCACTTGACTGATAATAAATGGCTTCAGTCAAACACTAACCATCAGTGAAAGAAATGTTTTTGTGTCATCATTCATATTCTCAGAATAATGGCCAAGAAGTCATAAGTTCTGCTGGGGTATGTAAACTTATGAGCACAACTGTGTGTGTGATATAGTGTGGAGGCTTTTTCTCTCACTTATAGTCCTTCACCACAACCCTTATAGACACTTACTTACCTATGGTCCAAGCATCCACTGCAACTGGTCATGCCTGTCTCCTAGCTTATGAAGGTTCAACAAACCTGAAACAGCGCTGTCCTAGGAGTGGCTTTGACCAGTTGCATAACCTTATCTTTGCTACAAAGCCACAGTGTGACATAGCATTGATTTTAGGGTTCTGTGTAATAACAGATCCAGGATGCATAAAAGTGAGACAGAGGTCATTTGCATATCCTACCCAGAATTCCTTGCTTATCGCAGAGTAGCCAAAGCGTCCTGAATGGAGATGGAAGTCTCCTACTGAAACAATACATATGGTGATATCGGGGTGAATATGCTTATCAATGTTGTGTGTAAACAATACACAACAAATCCTTAAACTAATACTCCACGGTAAAACGAGGTGAGTTATCCCTTCATGACCCTCCCTGTACCCATTTCTCCTTCAACTGTAGTGTTAATATGAAAGCTTACCTTTATTCCAACATCCTTGGCACTGACCAGACATGGTCAGACAGGAGCCTCTGCCCAATTAGTTAAGGACAAAAAAGGGACACTCTACCTTTCAGTACGGCATTCCTTTAAATCAGCGTAACAAAGCAAAAACAGCTGTACAAAAAAACCTCACTCTATACTCCTGAATATGACGTTTAGAGTCTTCAAGCTGCTGTTGCAGGGAGCCCACAATCTCACGATACTGCGCATGTCTCTCCTCCATAACCTCTCTCTGCTTGCACGAATCCTAATCGGGATAAGAAAAGAAACATACATTATAACAAATCCCAGCGTCATTAAATAATCAAAAATAAATTCTCTAAAATACTTCTGAATGACAGAGTTAAAAATATATATATTTTTAAATACACAAGAATTGAAGATAGGAGGTAACTGAAGCTGCTCGGTCCAAAATTACACTTTAAAACCACTATTGAATTTTTGAGGGTTCCCTTTTCTTAGAATTGTGTAATTAGCATATTGAAAGCCAATTTTCACACATTTCTAAAGAAATCCACTGTCTTATCGCTCTCCAAGCATCCTGCAAAGTGATAAAAACAGCTGCAAATAGCAGCCCTGAACCTCACTGTAACAAAAGGTTCAAACACATTACTGTTGCATTACAACAGCCAGGGAGAGGGCAGAATACAGGGAGAGCTCAGGGGTCACTCACTGATGTACAGGGATAAGACTCTGAGTTATAAATACAGAAAATCACTGTACAGTGCAGATACAAGGTGTTACTGTAATTTCCATATGCAGGCACATACAGATTATTTTTATATTGTGCTGGTATTTTTTGGAAGCTGCATTGCTAATAATCTCATGTTGATCCTCACAAATCCCCATACGTAGGAGATCTTACCATTTTTATTATCTATCTTTGACACAAAGGCCATTTCTGCCTGTATGCTGATAATGCAGACCCTGTGTCACGTTGTGTAAGATAAGGGACACAATCTAGAGCTCAGACTCTTTCATCTCTGTAATGGAAAAAATGACCATGAAAAATGAACAATCACAGAACAACAATTTCTGTGCAAAAATGTTATCTCACCCTAGATTTTAATTTATGGTTAATGTCGCCTACCGTGTTTAAATAAATAGTAGGATAAAAAAAAAAAAGAAAATCAATAAAAATCACTTGGTAGTGAAGAGGTTTACAGGTCAGTGGTGATCTGGCCACACATCTGTCTTTTGGTACACTACCCGACTGGAAAGAATCTCTGGATATTAAAAACACACCTTGACCAATAAACGTAGAGTAATGGACTTTATTGTGTGGAAGGACTGTGAGCAGTGATAGCACCGATTTCCGTGGCACCAATTTATTATTTCTGGAAATAAATCGGGAGATGAGCATATGCATTCCTGAAGCCAATCACCTTGGCAAAATCATATCTGAAAATTACTACTGGTCTGCCTTTCTATTAGGTGACCATACTATGCAGACCAGCAAGCCACAGTTTTTAATTTAAAGCTTGACGTACCAGCATGAAACCCATTCGTGCCAGTGTCGCACATTATGTGCCGGCACACTGTGCATCTGAAATGGATTAAACGGCATGTGTATGAAAAGATTTATATATTACAATGAACTGCTGTACAAGTTAATTTCGTCTATAATATGTGGGATTCTTTGCCAAACAACAATGCATTTGTCATGGTGGTGTGGGCCGGGCTGTCCTGTGAATTGTAGCTGCCGGCTAAGAGGCATTATAGGGGAGCACTGACATTGCCGGCTGAAGAATGGAGCTCATTCATGCCAGCTCAATTCAGATCATTTTCTCAAGGTCTCTCCGTACAGTATTTCCCCTTTTGTTCCCTTACACCGGAATATTTCCTTAGATCGCCGAATATAAAGTGTCCCAAAGGCCTATTCATTACAAATGAACATTGTTCAAATTCCTCGCAGTTTCTCAGCTCGTGGGGCCTGTAGTAGAGAAGGTGCACCCCTTTGTCCCCAATATATCCTTTCTATGAACAACCATATTTTTGTTTACTACTTTTGAATATGACGAATCAGATTCAATGCTCGCTCTTTTGTGCCTTATTCCTTACATACAGCACTTGCATTTTGCGTGTTGAATTAATTTTTAAGAGATGCACAACTACTTTATCGATTTTGCTCTTACTTTCAGGGTTATTCAAAGAGCTCCGAATTGCTTGAGAAAGGTAACCGAACGCTGAAAATCAGCGTTCGGTTACCTTTCCTGGCCATTCGGCTATCCAGAGAGCAGGCAATTCGCCAAATCCTGGCGAATTGCCTGCACATACGGTGCCTGTTCGGTTCCTGTTCGAGGGCAGTGAAATCCCCATGAAAAAGCACTGCTTCGGCTATTCAGAGAACACAAACCAGCAGTGAAAGGTTCCCCTAATGCCCTGCCATTCGGTGGTTTAATTCGGCAAATTTATTCAGGAGAATCCCATAGGCTTCAATGTTAAAAATATTCCCGTTTTAATTCAATATCTAATAAACCGTTCATTATAAAATTCTGCAGCAAAAAGTCTCTTTATTCATTGATTTTTTAGGATACTTTAAGCATTTTTCAGATTTTTTTTTTTTTTTAAAAAAGTCAGATTTTTTTTTTTGTTTTTTTTTTCAGTTTACTTATTTTTTCTGTAACAGCCCTCTTTATTATCATTCCCTGGACCTCCTGTGAAAATTTCAGACATTTTCGCTCAGTAGTTTCTTTGCAAACAGCGTTTTATTTTCCCAGATTCATACAAATGGTTTTTCTAATTTATTCACTGCCTCCTCTACGTCACAGCTGCTTCGGCTCTGTGTGATTCGGCTCCTGTTCGGCTCCTGTTCGGCTTTTTCGAAGGTTAATCCAGATGTTTTTGCTTGTTTTCAGCGTGCATTCGGTTAGTTTTCGTCAGGTTTTCGGCAGCTTTTCTCTGCAATTCGGGGACCCTGTGGTGTTTGCTGAATACACCGCAGGGTCACCGAAATGCAATCGGCAAAAGGAACCGAATTGAAGAGAACGAAAAGTCACCGAACATGCGGTGACTTTTCGAATCTCTTTGGATAACCCTGTTTGTGTTTCTCTACTAAAGACTTCATCCGCTTCATCTGCTAAAGAATTAATGGATGAAGACCTTAACTCCTTCACTATCAAACACGTTTTGGTTCAAGAAAGAAGGAAAAAAGTATGACATTTATTTGAAACGAGGGATGCGAAGCGAATAAATGTAGGATAACATAGAAATTTGTGACAGAAATTGTTCGGAGATAGAAAAAAATGTAAATATTGTGTAAACTGCTAATTTTCACCCTTGCATATATTTGTTTATCCTTTTATATCCAGAAATATCAGGGAGATGGAAGAATCTGAACTCTAGATGATGTCGCTTATGTTACACAATTTCACATACGGTCTGCATTATCTGCATACAGGCAGAAATGGCCTTCCTGCCAGATCCAGTAAATGTGATGCAGACATTAATAAAATGGTGAGATCTCCTGCTTATGGGGATTTGTAGCGATCAGAATGCGATTAGCTTCCAAAAAATACAAACAGAATATAAAATAATATCTGTATGTGCCTGCATATGGAAATTACAGTAGCACTTTGTATCTGTACTATACATGGATTTTCAGCAATGATAACTAGGGGTTGACCGATAATCTGGCCAGATATTGATGTATGCTCCATAGTCAATATAACAAGGATTTTTCTGTCAGTACATGCCAGTACTCTGTACCGGCAGGGCAGATGCTCCTTCGCCAAGTTGCGGAGGACGTCTGCAGCCAATTGGCGTAGATCTGCGGCTCTACACCCATCTGGCAGACATCTTTGTCAGCCCTGCCTGCGGGACATATCGCCACCCACTGACGTCATCTAACACGTCACTGATGTCAGCCTGGCAGGGGATTCCGTATGGGAAGCCAGAGGGTCATATGAGGTGTCATTAGAAAGGCCAGAGCATGGCCTTTCCAATGATACCAAGCACAATCAATTTTATATAAAAAATAAATGTTTTTTTCCCCAACAGTGCATTATTATTCACAATTATAAATGAAATGATGCTGCACTGTGGAGATCTGTGATACACTCATACACAGCATGCATTATTGTATTAGAGCTGCACAGCAATAAAATACAGTAATGTGCGCTGTGCAGGAGTGTGAGTTTTACTGCTGTGGAGCTCTGCGATACGCTCATACACCCCGCACATTACTGTGAGTTTTATTATTTTAACCATCACAATGAGATTCCTTAAACCAAAATACTGTTTAGCTTTCTAGCAGTGATGTTTAGTGTGTGATATTTATAGGTTTTTGCCATTTTCTGTGTTCTGTAAAGCTATTTGTTATTTTGCAAGCACTTTAATGTTGTAATGTTCAGAATTTTATTAACCTCCCTGGCGGTATTCCCGAGTGTGACTTGGGGTTAAATTTCACTACCACGAACGGTAACCCCGAGCCACACTCGGGCTGAATACATACTCACTTCCTCCTGGCTCTCTCGCTGTCCCTGCAGTGCAGTGTGATTGTGGCGAGCTGCTTCCTGGATGGCTCCCTGCGAGTCACATGATGCAGGGGGGCTGGACCGCAGCAAACTTCATTCATAGTACTCACTGAATACAAATGGCAAAGTTTATGAACGGCCACTAGGTGGCAGTACAGGGTAAGAAATAGACCATACCTCGTCTCACCCTTGTTCTCAGACAGATTTCAGTGTTTTTTGTTGTATTTTATTGTACATCATTTATTTGCATTATTTTGGATAATTATTTTTGGGATAGTAAATTATTATGTCGTATTACAAACTTTATCGGACTCAGTGTATTTACCATTTTTTTTAAATTAATTAATTTATTTATAAAGGATTTTACCAGTAAGGAATCTTGATTTCACGGATTTCAGTGCGTGATTCCTAATTATTACAGGCTAACTATGTACAAAAACACGTTTCCTTTAAAAAAAAATTGAGATGCTTTTAGACACAAAATTTTGAAAAAATTAGACCGCCAGGGAGGTTAAACATGTTCAGGTGACACCGGATTTGTGTAGAAATTGTGATTTTTCAAAAATTTTAAATGTACAGAATATTAGCACACGATATCGGTTATCGGCCTGAAAGGTTGCCGATGATCTGTATTGGTGCCTAAAAAGTGATATTATTCTATCCCTAATTATAACCCATTAAATTATCTCCCTGTAAAGCAGTGAGTGACCCAAGAGCTCTCCCTGTATTCTGTCCTGTATTCAAGAGCTCTCCCTGTATTAGGTTTAGGGCTCCTATTTGCAGCTTGTTTCACATAAAGGCTTATGGGAGAGAAATAAAACAAGAAATTTCATTTCTCCACAATTAGGACTTTTTTTTCTGCTGGTACTCCGTATCGGCAGAGTCGACACTCCTCTGCTACGATGTGGAGGATGCCTTCAGCCACTTGAAGTTCTGCTGATTGGCGCCAATCGCGGACTTCTCCCGCAGGGGCTGACATCTTGGATGTCAGCCCAACCTGTGGGACCTCCCCCCACCCACTGACGTCATCACACATGGTTTGATAACGTCAGAAGCGGGACTTCCCCTGGCCGGGCAGGGAATTTCATATGGAGGAGGGTCCTTTGGACCCCCGTATCTATGGACTCCTAGAAGCTAGAGGGTCAGGTTAGGAATCATTGGAAAGACAAGAGCATGGCCTCTAAATATTTATTTCTAATGCACCATTATTGTTCACTTTTCTGTGACTTTTATTGCTGTGGACATCTGTGATACACAGAGCACATTACTGGGAGTTTGTGGGCACAGTTTGCGAGGGTGGCAGCATTTCATCCCTGGACCAGGCAACACAATGTCGTGGCCTGGCCCTGGCTGTATTCATTGGCTGCATGCTGGTGTGCACCCTCTATTCATTGGCTGCTCGCTGCCTGGCACTTTATGATGCTTTATGTGTTTAATTAGACACTACATAGTATGTAGTATTAGTACACTACATAGTACTAATACTGCATGAGCTCCCTTCCTCCAGGCAGGGAAAGTGTCTCTTGGAGGGATGATTCCAAGTCTGAGATTCTCACCTGGCCAGAACCTGAGCACTGAAGCTTTGGGAACAAAGTTCCACCAATGGCTCTTCAGCATTGAGAAGCATTGGTTTGTCTAGAATGCCCAGTGCTGACCCCGCCCTCCCGCAGTCATGTAAGTTTTTTGGTTTCTTTAAAGAAAATGGGGCGGATCAGGAGGGGTTATTGTGTAACCCCCAGTTTCCTCCCCCCTCCTGTTTTAATCCTACAATAGCCCTTTAACACTATACTACGATATAGTGTTTCCCATCACTTACCAACAACCTATGAGATATGAAATGTTTGTTAACACTTCTCGAATAGCAGTGGGTTTTAGCAAATATGTTCATTCTTTAAACTTCGAGCATCTCTTGCTTTCTAAACGCGTGACACATGTGTACCAATATCTGAGCCAGGACTACTCACACTTAGTTGCTTCATATCATCCAGAAGGCTCAGCTTTTCAGGAACCGACTCAAGGTGATCAAGAGCCATCCGTGTACTCTGGGGACAAGGAAAGTACAAAACGATTAGCTGCTTGATAAGAAATGGCTGTGTTGTGAGGCTTACGTTTTCTTAAAAAAAAAACAGACATTGTAAAACTCAATTACACTCTCAGGAGCTCACAACATGATATGAGCAACACGAGCCCACCAGGGACTGTACCTTGCATACTATAAACTAAAGAAATCTCCTGCTGAATCCATAAAATATGAACACGACATGTATCTTCACATAATACCCTATAATGTCTATAAACCTGGAGACACATACCACTTGCTGTAAAGAAGAATGAAGATCACAACCTATGGTAAAATTATTTTTGGTCGGTGCATTTATGTATGTATATATATATATATATATATACACCTATACAATTCTTTGAATTGCTATGATGTGCGGGTGCTGGCTTCTGCAATAATAAACGCAACTAATTATAGCGTGGAGGCTTTTTATCTCACTTTTAGTCCTCCACCACAATCCTTGTAGACACTAATATATATATATATACCTATACAATTCTTTGAATTGCTATGATGTGCGGGTGCTGGCTTCTGCAATAATAAACGCAACTAATTATAGCGTGGAGGCTTTTTATCTCACTTTTAGTCCTCCACCACAATCCTTGTAGACACTAATATATATATATACAGTGGCAAGAAAAAGTATGTGAACCCTTTGGAGTTTTGCATGAATTGGTCATAAAATGTGCTCTGATCTTCATCTAAGTCACAACAATTTGAAAAACATAGTCTGCTTAAAATAATAAAACACAAACATATGTTTTCATGTTTTTATTGAACATAACATGTAAACATTCACAGTGCAGGGTGGAAAAAGTATCGGAACCCCTAGCCTAATGACTTCTCCAAGAGCTAATTGGAGCCAGGAGTGAGCCAACCTTGAGTCCAATCAGTGTGATATTTATTTATTTATAAAAGGATTTTACCAGGAAGGATACATTGAGATTTCTCTTGTTTTTTTTTTGTTTTTTTTTTTATAATATATTTTTATTGGTATTTTACATGTTTCATAACATTGTACTTGCCAAATATATTAAATATACCGTAATAGAAGAGAAGAAAAAAAGAGAAAGGAAGAGGGGAAGAGAAAAAAGAAAGGGAGTTAGAGGGGGGGGGTGGAAGGACCCACAGTAGTATCTGCATTTATGCAATCAATCCCGTATTTCAGAAGTAATAACAACCCTTAACCAGAAGTAGCTTGAGCGTCCGGACGACCAGTCCTGCATGTCTCATCAATTTTTTGAATATCCCACAGTTGCCAAGGATCTTTTTTGGCTGGGCTAAAGCCATATATCGTATTTGCCTTGTCGTCAAAGTGGCGGTATTGGTCCAGTAAATCTATCAATTGTTTCCGGGTAGGTAGGTGAACAGTCCTCCAATTCCTAGCTATCAACAAGGCAGTAGTAGAAACCAAGATGAATAACATCTGTATATGTGGTCGTGGGAGATCTATCATTCCTAATAAAAGTTTTTCTGGAGCATGAGGTATCTGCACTCCCAGTACTTCCGTGGCCAGTGCCGAAATGTCTCTCCAGAGCTCGGTTACTCCAGGGCAATGCCACCAAATGTGTCCCATCGTGCCAACTGCGGAAGCACATCTCCAGCATAGATCGGATGCTTGGGGCGAGTATCGTTTCAGTTTATCCGGTGTGGAGTACCATCTGTACAAGACCTTTCTGTGTGTCTCTATCAAAGTTGCACATTTGGTTGCTCCCATTGAAAATTTGTACGCCTTTTTCCATTGGGAAGTGGAGAAGGACCGAGATAAATCTCTCTCCCATCCCTTCTGGAAAGCCCAACACTCTTCGGTGGTCGGTGTATTTAATATACGATAAAATAGTGATATCGGCTTACTGGAAGACAATGAGTCCAGGCAGAACAACTCCACCTCTGACAAAAGCGGTTTGTGTGTCTCTAGTCCAGTTAGAACCTTATTCGCTTTTAAATAAGAATATATTTGCATATACGACAAAAACATTGAGTCTGAGATCGAATATTTACAACGGACAGCATCAAAGGAGAGCATGGCAGTCGGTGTGAAAAGATGATGTAGGTTATAAACCCCACATCTGAGCCAAGGGTCAAAAAGTGTCTGAGGCAAGAGGTAGGACAGGGAAGGCAAAGGAGCAGCCATGGATAGTGGGTAGTGGCTCGTGAGCACGTCTAAATGGCGGTCCCAGATTCCGAGGTGAAGGGCTGTGGATGGCATAGGGGCCTGCAACTTAGGTCTAAAAGATGAAGGCACCCAGAGCAGGTTGGCTAAATTGTGACCTTCCAAACAAGAGGCTTCAACTAAAAGCCATTGTGGCCATGGTTCTTTATGAAAGATTTCGGATAATGACGCCAAACAGGAGGCTCTATAGTATTTGTGGATATTTACCATGTGTAAGCCACCTTCTGTTTGTCTATTGTATAAGAGGCTTCTAGGACGTTTATGGTTCCAAACAAAAGCCATCAGGGTAGATTGTAACGTGTCCAAATAGAGTCTTGGTAGCTTAAGTGGTAGGGTGCGAAAAATGTATAGAATTTTTGGAAGAATGCTCATTTTTACAGTCGCCATTCTGCAAAGCCACGACACCTCCCGGGATCTCCATTGAGACAACAAGGATTTCACTTCGGTTAATATTCTATCATAGTTTTGTTTAATCAGTCCCCCCGGGTCCCATGTTATACGCAGACCTAAATATGTGAGATAGTGGGATCTCCAGTCAAACGCGTATAGACGACGTAGTGCGGTCAGTTGTGTCTGGGGGATATTATAAGGTAGAGCTTGCGTTTTGGAGACGTTGACCAGATGGTAGGTAAGTTGGCTGTAAGCAGTTAGTTCGTCTTGTAGGGCAGGAATGGACGAGTGAGGATCAGTCAGAGTGACTAATATATCATCAGCATAAAGATGGAGTTTATATATAGCCGGGCCTGCCTGTATTCCCCTAACCTCATCATTCTGTCTTATGGCTTGCGCCAAGGGTTCCAAAACCAGCGCATATAAAAGAGGGGATAACGGACATCCCTGTCTGGTCCCATTCGTGATCACGAATTCCTCCGACAAGAAGCCCGAAATGAGCACTCTCGCGGAAGGAGAATCGTATATTGCCTGTAACGCGGCTCGAAACTCAGTGGGAATGTTAAATTTAGTCATAACCAGTTCCATAAATAACCAGTTCACTCTGTCGAATGCCTTCTCGGCATCCAACGAAAGTAAGAGACCGGGTTGACCCGAGCGTCGCTGCGCCTCCATGAGGTTAATCAGTTTTTTAGTACTGTCAGGGCCTTGCCGTCCGGAAATAAAACCCACTTGATCATGGCCAATCAGTTTTGGGAGGAATGTTTGAAGTCTGGTTGCTAAAATCTTACTGTACAGTTTCAGGTCCACGTTTAGAAGCGATATAGGTCTCAGGTTTTTACAAGCGTCTGGGGTCTTCCCTGGTTTCGGCAATGTGATAATATGTGCCCTTAACATATCTACTGGGAACGAACTCGTCTCTCTTGCCCGTGCGAATACTGTCAATAAGTGTGGTATCAGTATGGTGGAGAAAGAGGTATAATATTGATCAGTCAGTCCGTCTGGGCCTGGTGCTTTTTGTTTCGGGAGGGCCTTAATGGCGCCGGAGAGTTCCTCTTGTGATATAGGAGCTGACAGAGCTTCTGCTTGTGTGTGTGTCAGCGACGGTAAATTTAAGTTCGCTAGATATGCATTAATGTCGTCTGCGGTTGGGTTGGGCGTTGAATCGGCTATAGCCAGATTATACAGAGACTCATAATAAGATGCAAATTCGTTTGCAATGGCTATAGGGTTATGAATCAGACCCTGCGCCGTTCGAATTGCGGCAACCTTAGTAGGAGTCCTAGGGGGCTTAAGCTTGCGAGCCAATAAGCGTCCAGGTTTATTCTGGAATGCATAAAATCTTGCTTTTTGTTTGGCCATAGAACCAAAATATCTATCTGCTTCCAGGGTTCGTAGAGAGCATATAGCCCCATCCAACTCCTCGGCCAAAGCAGGTGAGGGAGATAATTTATTCTGAGTATCTAATATTTGTATAGAGGCTAGAAGCTCTAATCGTGCGGAGACATAGTCTTTACGTAACTTGGCTGCCCATTTTATGCATTCCCCACGGAACACCGCCTTATGTGCTTGCCATAAAGTGAAAGGATTTACGTCTGGGGTGTCGTTTTCAGTGAAGTAATCCTTCAATGTGTTCGTCAACGCTGAAGCAGCCTGGTCGTGTTTGAGTACGTATGCTGGAAGTCGCCATGGCGGTCTCGTGTAATATTTATAATCATCTGACAGCGTTAGAAGCACAGGAGAATGATCTGACCATGTAAAGGGAAGAATAACACAGTCGATCACTCGAGGGAGGAGCTTGTTTGATGTCAAAAAGTAATCTAATCTGGTGTAGCTATTGTGCGCCATGGACCTGAAAGTGTAGTCTCGTTCAAAGGGATGCAGGAGACGCCAGGCGTCATACACTTGGTACTGTTGTAATAGGGACCTGAGTTTATTCGAAGAGGAAGTAGCGGATGAGGATACCTGTGAGGCGGAGCGGTCCCTAGAGGGATCCATACAAGCATTTAAATCGCCACAGAGCAGTAGATCCCCCGAGAGAACGCCCAAAACTTTGTCTAGTAATTGAGTCAGAAACCGTGTCTGTGCCGAATTTGGGGCATATGCTGCTACCAGGGTATATAGCTTAGAGTTCATTGTACAAACTAAAATCACAAACCTGCCCCCCGGGTCTTTAATTATCCGATGGGTTTCGAACGCCACCCTATTATGGATTAAGATAGAGACTCCTCGTGACTTAGCTCGATACGTTGAGTGGTATTGTCTAGTGTATTGGGGAGTAAAGAGTTTAGGGTGGTCCAACCTGCGGAAATGGGTCTCCTGCAAGCATACTACATCTGCGTCGTGAGTGCGCAGATCTCTATATAGGGAATGTCGTTTTACAGGCAGGTTAAGGCCTTTCACATTATATGTGAGTATCTTCATAAAATGGTTTAAATATAGTGACTGCGAATTGTGAAGCTTGCACAACTCCAGGTATTAACAATTGCATACGTCTGCTCCTATGTCTCCAGTCGGGATAGGTGTCGACTGCATCAGTAGCCCTTAAGAAAAGAGGGGGAAGGAAAAAAGAATAGAAAAAATAAAGAATCCAGTGCTGGTGCACTGTACAACTATATACAGGAAATAACAAATATATCTCCATCCAGGGTTCCCTGTAAGGAAGCCTGATCCCTTCCAGTGAAGGGGGAGAGAGGTGGATCATACACTGCGGCAAACAGCGCCATGGTTCGGCGTGTATTACATAGAAAAAACCTTTGTATAATCAGAAAACCACATAACATTACATAACTAACGAGTAAACTGAGAAAGAGGCACGGTCACCCTTAAATGTAAGTGGGTGTTGAATATTAGTATCGTTACTATTACTCAGCGGTTATGCCATTCTGCGCGAACTCGTTTGGTCGTTTTGGGGTGTGCTCCCGGCACTTCGGGTATTTTCAGCCTCCAGGGCTTCCCGGCCCTCCGCGGGTGTTCCGAACACTGATGTGGATCCATCCCGGGTCACTATCAATTTTGTAGGGTAGCCCCATCGATACTTCACATCAGCTGCTCTTAGTGCAGAGGTAATAGGGCGATACGAGCGTCGAAGTTGGAGTGTAGCTTGTGAGAGATCCGGAAAGACTGCTAGGTGGGCATATTCCTCCCCAAGGGCAGTTGGGCTGCGTAGGGCTTTCAGAATGTCTTCCTTGGGACGATAGTAGTGAAGTCTCAATATAACATCTCTAGGCGCTTTTAGTGGTGCGGATGGTGGTTTTGGTACTCGGTGGATGCGATCCATCAACAGGGATTCCGGGTCCACAATTGGTAGTAAATGAGTAAAAAATTCTGAGACGTATGAGGACAAATCCTTTGGAAAGACCGTTTCAGGGATGCCCCTTATCTTTAGGTTGTGACGTCGGGAGCGATCCTCAAGATCCGCTAGTTTAGATTCACATTTCCGTATCTGTTCTTCCAGCGTCTCCACAGTGGTCGCCATGCAATTGTGAGCCGTAGCCAGTTCATCCGCCTTGGTCTCCAAATGGGATGTTCTGTCTCCTATATCTCGGATCTCTTTCCTTATGTCGGCTGAAACTACATCAAGGCGGGAGGTTAGTGCAGACGATAGATCTTTGAACATTGCCTCCATCTTCAATGTGAACGTCGAGAGGTCTGCGTTGTCAACCGTGGGAAGCAGGTCTGAGGCTGCCGACGGGGATCCTCTTCCTTCTTGGGTGTCCGTGCCGTTGCAGCGCTTGGTGGATTTGGGGGTAAAAAAGTCTGGTTTAGCTCCCGGTTTCTTACTTTTGCTGGAGGCCATGATATGTTGGTTGGTTTGCTGTGCGTTTCAGTCTGTGATGTTGAAAGGTCGGTGTCCGTTGAGTGGCGCCGCTTGCCTGCAGAGCCGCCTGATCACATAGACACCATGCTTGGTCGCAAACTCTGCTCTTTGCAAAAAATTATAATAGGAAAGTAGTGGGCCCCTCAGGGGCCACCGAAAAAATTACTTTACTCTGTCAATGTAGGTTGTTAAAAAAAAAAAAATTCTTTCCCTTTTTTTTTTTGTATGTTATGCAGCCAGTCAGTGTATCATGTCCAGAAAAAATTATATTACGCAGACAGTCTGTGCAGATTGTGTAGAAAAAATTATATTACGCAGACAGTCTGTGCAGATTGTGTAGAAAAAATTATATTACGCAGACATTCTGTGCAGATTGTGTGGAAAAATTTTTCTCTTCCTTTTTAGATATATATGCGGACCATCCCAGCGGGCAGTCCAGAAAAATTACCACATACACACAGTGTAGTATGATCAGAAAAAAATTTCATCCGATAGGGATCTTGCTGGGAATCCAGTAATGCTGCAGACGTTTGTTTAAATTGCTGGGCACTCTCTAGCTCAGATTTGCAGAATGCCTCGCTGGGAAGAAAAGTCCCTGCTCACCTCCAACATGCGTTGTAGCCCCTCGAGGACGGCGGAGATGAGGAGAGCGACCGCCGGAGGTGGTCCCCACTGGCCCGTCAGTACAGCCCCAGGCGCCGCCGGGAAGGTCCGAATCCCCGGCGCCACTCGTCCAGCGCGAGGGAATCAGCAGGACCCCCGGCGCACGCTTGTCAGCTCCGCGGGGAACCAGGAAAAAAGCAGCGCTCACTCCAGCCCGCGCAGCACCGCCTCCTCCGGCCACTTTATTAGGCCTCGGTTTGGGGTCAGGGAATAGTTGTGTCCCCGCAGGTCAAAACGGGCGGTGGTCCGGTGTATTTCCGCCTCTGTACCTCCGTGGACTAGCGATTAGCAATCGCGCAGTATGCAGGGATGTTGTCCCAAGGATCGAGACTCCACCGGCACACACGTGGGCCTCCAAAATGGCCGCCGCGTCTAGGCCCGAATCTCCTCCGGGGGCAGAGAATTCACCTCCGAACTCCCGGAAAGGAGGGATTCAGGTCCCCTGGGTCTCCCAAGACCCTTCGAAGGCAGCTGGGAGCCGTATGTGGGCAAGTGAGAGGCGAGATCTGTTGTTTAGCCCACGTTACCTCGGAGCCGGTCCAAAACGCAGCCGCTCGGCGCTGCTAGCTCCCTGATTTCTCTCGTTTTCAAGTATGTCCTGGGTTCAAGAACATTGTATTTCTGTAACTGTAACACTTCAAAGTAATACAATGCAAGATATTAAAAAAAAAACAACACAAATATACAGATTAACAGAAAATAAATATGTAGAAAAATAGTCATTATGTTACATGTTTACAGGTGCATTCTGTATTGAGGTATGATAGTAAGGAGTTATTGGATGTGTTGCTGAAAGCTGTCCTGCCCTTTAAAAACACACACCAGTTTGGGGTTTACTGGTTTCAAGAAGCACTGCCTGATGTGAACCATGCCTCACAGAAAAGAGCTCTCAGAAGACCTATGATCAAGAATTGTTGACTTGCATAAAGATGGAAAGGGTTACAAAGTATCTCCAAAAGCCTTGATGTTCATGTGTCCACGGTAAGACAGACTGTCTACAAATGGAGAAAGTTCAGCACTGTTGCTACTCTCCCTAGGCATGGTCGTCCTGTAAAGATGACTGCAAGAGCACAGCGCAGAATGCTTAATGAGGTAAAGAAGAATCCTAGAGTGTCAGCTAAAGACTTACAGAAATCCCTGGCACATGCTAACATTTTTGTTGACACATCTACAATAAGGAAAACATTAAACAAGAATGGAGTACATGGGAGGACACCACGGAGGAAGCCATTGCTGTCCAAAAAGAATATTGCAGCACGTTTGAAGTTTGCAAAAGAGCACCTGGATGTTCCACAGCACTACTGGCAAAATATTCTGTGGACAGATGAAACCAAAATTGAGTTGTTTGGAAAAAACACACAACACTATGTGTGGAGAAAAAAAAGGCACAGCACACCAACATCAAAACCTCATCCCCGCTGTAAAACATGGCGGAGGGAGCATCATGGTTTGGGGCTGCTTTGCTGCCTCAGGGCCTGGACGGATTGTTATCATTGATGATAAACTCTGGAATTCATTTTTCCAAGACATTTTGCAGGAAAACGTAAGACCATCTGTCCGCCAACTGAAGCTCCGCAGAGGATGGGTAATGCAACAGGACAATGACCCAAAGCATACAAGTAATTCAACAAAAGAATGGCTTCAAGAAAACAAAATACACCTTCTGGAGTGGCCCAGTCAGAGTCCTGACCTCAACCCGATTGAAATGCTGTGGCATGACCTTAAGAGAGCGATTCACACCAGACATCCCAAGAATATTGCTACACTGAAACAGTTTTATGAAGAGGAGTGGTCCAAAATTACTCCAGATCGTTGTGCAGGTCACGCAAAATAAAAAAAGGTAGCTGACATGGTTATATATTGCCCCCAGCTCACATGGGTATATATGGCCCCCAGGTCTCATGGGTATATATGGCCCCCAGGTCTCATGGGTATATATGGCCCCCAGCTCTCATGGGTATATATGGCCCCCAGCTCTCATGGGTATGTATGGCCCCCAGCTCTCATGGGTATGTATGGCCCCCAGCTCTCATGGGTATGTATGGCCCCCAGCTCTCATGGGTATGTATGCCCCCAGGTCTCATGGGTATGTATGCCCCCCGGGTCTCATGGGTATGTATGACCCCCGGTCTCATGGGTATATATGGCCCCAGGCTCATGGGTATATATATGGCCCCAGGTATCATGGGTATATATGGCCCCAGGGCTCATGGGTATATATATATGCCCCCAGCTCTCATGGGTATATATATGGCCCCAGGTCTCATGGGTATTATGGCCCCCAGGTCTCATGGGTATATATGGCCCCAGGTCTCATGGGTATATATATGGCCCCAGGTATCATGGGTATATATGGCCCCCAGTCTAATGGGTATATATGGCCCCCAGCTCTCATGGGTATGTATGGCCCCAGCTCTCATGGGTATGTATGCCCCCAGGTCTCATGGGTATGTATGCCCCCCAGGTCTCATGGGTATGTATGACCCCCGGGTCTCATGGGTATATATGGCCCCCGGGTCTCATGGGTATATATGGCCCCCAGGTCTCATGGGTATATATATGGCCCCAGGTATCATGGGTATATATGGCCCCCAGGTCTAATGGGTATATATGGCCCCCAGGTCTCATGGGTATATATGGCCCCCAGCTCTCATGGGTATGTATGGCCCCCAGCTCTCATGGGTATGTATGGCCCCCAGCTCTCATGGGTATGTATGCCCCCAGGTCTCATGGGTATGTATGCCCCCAGGTCTCATGGGTATGTATGCCCCCAGGTCTCATGGGTATATATGGCCCCCAGGTCTCATGGGTATATATATGGCCCCAGGTATCATGGGTATATATGGCCCCCAGGTCTCATGGGTATATATATATGGCCCCCAGCTCTCATGGGTATATATGGCCCCCAGGTCTCATGGGTATATATGGCCCCCAGGTCTCATGGGTATATATGGCCCCAGGTCTCATGGGTATATATATGGCCCCAGCTCTCATGGGTATATATATGGCCCCAGCTCTCATGGGTATATATATGGCCCCCAGCTCTCATGGGTATATATATGGCCCCCAGCTCTCATGGGTATATATGGCCCCAGGTCTCATGGGTATATATGGCCCCCAGGTCTCATGGGTATATATATGGCCCCCAGCTCTCATGGGTATATATATGGCCCCCAGCTCTCATGGGTATATATATGGCCCCAGCTCTCATGGGTATATATATGGCCCCCAGCTCTCATGGGTATATATGGCCCCCAGGTCTCATGGGTATATATGGCCCCCAGCTCTCATGGGTATATATATGGCCCCCAGCTCTCATGGGTATATATATGGCCCCCAGCTCTCATGGGTATATATATGGCCCCCAGCTCTCATGGGTATATATATGGCCCCCAGCTCTCATGGGTATATATGGCCCCCAGGTCTCATGGGTATATATGGCCCCCAGCTCTCATGGGTATATATATGGCCCCCAGCTCTCATGGGTATATATATGGCCCCCAGCTCTCATGGGTATATATATGGCCCCCAGCTCTCATGGGTATATATATATATGGCCCCCAGGTCTCACCTCTGCTGGCCCCAGGGCAGGCTCCGCCGGCATTGTTCTTCTCCTTGGCGAGCGGCCGGTGGAAGCCTGCATCTTGGCCGCTCGCCGGAAACCACCTGACCAGCGCAGAGATCTCGCGAGAGGATCTCGTGTGCCGGTCAGGTGGTTCCCATCCCACGTGAGCGGCCAAGCTGCATGTCAGTGGCCGCTCGCAGGGAGAGGGACGGCCCGTGCGCGGCTCCCAGATTCCGGCGCTGATTGCCGGAATCTGGCGGCGGCGCTGGGACCCCCTCCAGTGGCGGAATGCCAGGGCCCGGTCGCAACTGCGACCGCTGCGACCCTGGTACTTCCGCCACTGCTCCAGATCGTTGTGCAGGTCTGATCTGCAGCTACAGGAAACGTTTGGTTGAGGTTATTGCTGCCAAAGGAGGGTCCACCAGTTATTAAGTCCAAAGGTTCACATACTTTTTCCACCTTGCACTGTGAATGTTTACATGTTCTGTTCAATAAACACATGAAAACATATAATGTTTGTGTTGTATTATTTTAAGCAGACTGTGTTTTTCAAATTGTTGTGACTTAGATGAAGATCAGAGCACATTTTATGACCAATTCATGCAAAACGCCACGTAATCCCAAAGGGTTCACATACTTTATATATGTGGTGGGTTTCTAAACAGATACTGACTGTACAGAGTTGGATTGAGAGCTTGATATACACAGTTTGACATTGTTTCAGCTTTAATTACTGGAAGTGAATACAAATATGTTTTGTTTATCTAGGCAGTGTAAACACTACAATTCCTGCTTTATTTGAAGCTGGGCAAAACAAACAATTGCTAGGGTTTGTATTCTATCTCCTAACATTATAGAATCTCTAGGTTGACTTACTGTCTTACTCATCACAGCTTTAAACACATAGTTACAGCCACAAGTATTTATAAAGTGCAAACAAATTCCTTAGCGCTGTACAATGGGAGAAACAGAATAACAAATATACATACAGGTTACACACACACATGGAACAGAATGAGGGAGGACCCTGCTCGAGAGCTTACTATCTAAGAGGAGAGGGGTGACACAGTAGGTGATGGTGAGTAGGGTAAGTGAACTATCGGGGTGGATGAGGACTGAATGGGAATAGGAGCAAGCAGTGTACAGTGGGGGATCATGGCGTGAGCCGATAGGCTTCTCTAAAGTAATGTGTTTTCAGAGACTTCTTGAAGGGCTGGAGAGGCGGGGAGAGTCTGATGTTGGGAGGGAGAGAGTTCCATACAAAGGGGGCAGCTCGGGAGAAGTCCTGAAAGCGGGATTTGGGGGTGCAGGTACGTGGAACTGATAGTATCGGATCATTGGCAGAGCGAAGTGGACGGGATGGGATGTACCTGCTAATAAGGGAGGAGATGTAGGTTGGGGCGCGGTTATGGAGAGCTTTGTACGTGAGCACCAGTATTTTGAATTGGATTCTATAGGAAACAGGGAGCCAGTGTAAAGATTTACAAAGGGACGAGGTGTGAGAGGTGCAGGAGGTGAGGTGGATGAGCCTGGCACAGGCGTTCATTACAGACTGCAGAGGGAGAATCTGGAGCCTCTTAAGGCCAGAGAGAAGGTGGTTACAGTAGTCAAGGAGGGAGATAATAAGAGCTTGGATGAGCATTTTAGTAGAGTCCTGATTTAAGAAAGGGACGGACGAGCGCAATTTTTTTTAGGTGGAAGTAGCAGGATTTGGTTAGAGACTGAATGTGAGGAGTAAGGATAGATCAGAGTCAAAGAGGACTCCCAGGCAGCAGTTTGAGAGGTAGAAGTAATGGTGGCGCCATTCACCTGAGGGGAAATGGGTGCGGGGATAGAGATTTTAGAGGGAGGGAAGATGGGAAGTTCCGTTTTCAAGAGGTTGAACGTCAGGAAACGGGAAGTCATCCAGTTGGAGACTGCTGACCGGCGGGCTGTAACACGGTCCAACACCGGTGAAGAGAGAGCGGGAGAGGAAAGGTAGATTTGGATGTCGTCAGCATAGAGGTAATTGAATCCATAGGAAGAGATGAGGTTGCCCAGAGATACAGTATAAAATCGAGAAGAGGAGGGGACCCAGAACCAGAGCTTTCTCATCACATCAGATTCTTTATTCAGTTTTACTTTCTTTTTACAGCTAAAGTATCCAATTATCTGTTAGTTCAGAGCTTCATCCCCTGATGGATTTTCTTTATTATTTTTTAATTTACAAATATTGTCTTTTGTATCTTGTTTGTATTTATGAATCTGTTTAATTCACTTTTATTTATCATTTATTTTTGCAAGCCTTCAAGTCGGACACTGTGTGTAATTTGCTGGTCGTCTGGCAATATTTTTGCCTTTCTAGTTCTGTTCCCTCCTACATTAAGTTTTGGGGCATTAAGAAAATTTCAAGCATGTCAGTATATAGACATGAAATACAGTAAGAGAAATTGGGTGTTCTCGTGTTGCCAGACTTATCCTTTGTCTGGGATTTGCAGTTACGAGGAAACCCTGGTGTACTGCCAATGGGTGGGAGGATCTGTACCACGTGTTTTGTCCTCACGTAGAGCTGGAGTCCTTTGCCGCCAACCCACCTTCCTCATTCAGGTCCGGAGCTGCCATCCCTCCCTTTGCGGGAGGGAGTTTGGGGGGGACGGTAACGGACCAATCTCTTGCCCAAACGCACTACCTTCCACCTTCAACCCTCCGCCCCCGCTCAGTTTGTTCATGAAATTATTTTAAAAGGACACTGTGCCCTGAGCACTTAAGCGAATTAAAGTGGTCAGTCTGCGTGGTGTGCCCCCTACCCATCCTCGCCACACTTTAATGCTGACATCATCCTGTCTATCAGAGCGCTTGCAGCAATGTTTGTTTGGGGAGAAAGCAGACATTGGTTTGAGCTCCGCAGGCAGCATCAATCCATCACTCTAAGCAGGAGCTTGCGTACCTTGTGTGCAAAAAGTATGCAAGTTATGCAATTCTCAAATGTACGTATGAAAGTTACGTGCACTATGCTAATTGCTTAGGAATAAAGGGGGGGAGGGGTTGATTTTAATGTAATGTTCTGTCACGAGGCGTGTGCGGGTCAGGTGAGCCCAGCAGGTGGCGACACAGAGGGGAGGCCAGACAGGAATCACGCAATGCAGATTCTTTAATAAAACATAAATGGTCCTTAACTGCAGGCAAAAGAACAAAGGAAATAGCAATAAAGTCCAGGGAGAGTTCTTGGAGAGTCAGTGGATTGTGGGTGATGCAGTCCTAGACTGCAGACAGGGCCTACCAAGGAGAAGTCTAGACAGCGGTACCTTGATCAAAAAGTCAGACGGTGAGAACAACTGTAATCCACAGGTAGACAGATGGGTACTGGATACGTAGGATAAACTGGTACAGGAAGAGCAGGTTTACACACAACCAAATGACCTCAGTCAGGGAGAACAATACAGACCCACTGCTGGCTGGGTCTCTCTGCATTTTAAGGAGGCTTAAACACAGATAGGCCTCAGCTGGAAGTCCAGGGCTAGAAAGGAAAGACCCAGGCTGGATCTCCAGGAGCCTGGTCCAGGTGCAGAGCCTGGGGAAAACCTGGAACGGAATCCAAGAAAAGGAGGATACATGGCAAAGTTCTAAGATCCAGGTGTGCAAGACAGGTACACGGGGTGGACCGTGACATGTTCCTTTTAAGTAAACGAAAATACTTTTTATCAAAATAGTCGGCCAACTAATAGATTATTTATAAAGTATTTTAGTAGGAAGGATACATTGAGATTTCTCTCGTTTTCAAGTATGTCCTGGGTTCAAGAACATTGAATCGTTACAGAAATACAAAGTAATAAAATGCAAGATATTAAAAATAAAACACAAATCTACAGATTAACAGAAAATAAATATGTAGGAAATATAGTCACTATGTTACATGTTTACAGGTGCATTCTGTATATAGTCATTATGTTACATGTTTACAGGTGCATTCTGTATATAGTCACTATGTTACATGTTTACAGGCGCATTCTGTATATAGTCACTATGTTACATGTTTACAGGCGCATTCTGTATATAGTTACTATGTTACATGTTTACAGGTGCATTCTGTATATAGTCACTATGTTACATGTTTACAGGCGCATTCTGTATATAGTCACTATGTTACATGTTTACAGGTGCATTCTGTATATAGTCACTATGTTACATGTTTACAGGTGCTTTCTGTATATAGTCACTATGTTACATGTTTACAGGTGCATTCTGTATGAAGGTATGTTAATAGAGATCTCTTAAGTGACTTTAGACTGGGGGAAGATTTGATGGCGTCTGGGAGGTTATTCCATAATTGTGGTGCTCTGTAGGAAAATGAGGATCAAGTCACTTTATTTTTGTATTGTGGTATTGCAAGTAAGGTGCTGGTCCTGGATCGGAGGTTATAGAAGGAGGGAACTGCTGGGGGAAGCAGTCTATTCAGGTAGGGTGGTAGCTTCCCAGAAAATCTCTTAAACACCAGGTTGGAAAGGTAAAGTGTGCGTCTAGATTCCAGTGACGGCCAGTTTAGCTGTTTTATCATGTCACAATGCTGGCTCATGTAGTTACATTGTAGAACAAAGCGGCAGAATGAGTTATACAATGTAGTAAGTTTATGAAGGTGCGTTTGCGGGGCAGCTGCATACACTAAATCTCCGTATTCAATGACCGGCATAAGCAATTGTTGTACAATCTGCTTTCTTACCGCGGGACTCAGGCAGGATTTTGTTTCTGTACAGGGCACCTAGTTTGGGGTAAAGTTTAGAGGAGAGTTTTTCGATGTGGGGGCCAAAGGATAGATTAGGTCTAACCACATACCTAGATATTTGAGAGAAGTGACTGTGGTCAGTGTGCCATTGGATTTTGTCCCCACACATAGATGGAGATTTAGCAATTTATATAGTTTAGGTTCTGTTCCAAAGAGCATAGTTACAGTTTTAGCAGTATTTTAAAAAGTTTGTTATCTGTAATCCACGTTTCTACCTCTGTGAATTCGCTTCCATTTAGGCATATTTTTCCTGTGATGTTCCTGGGCCTCCTCTGTTGATGTGCTCCGGGTCCCGCTGCCCCTTTCCAACACGAGACCAGATTCCCACGGGTATCTGATGCATGTTCTGGAACGGTTTTTAAGAAGGGAAAATAAATTTTTCTTAAACCTCATCCTTGTGAATTTTTTTGGTACTTTTTGCTTCAACCTGCCTTGGTTTTCCTTACTTTCCTTTATCGCTTCCATCCTTTTTACCTGGCTTTGGGGGAAAACTACAGAATGGAGCAAAGAAGTGGTGATATCCTGCAAGCAGGAGTGCCCGTGTCCCCACAAGTGACTGCTTCTGTATGATGACATTTCACAGTCTGTTACCACGCAATAAATTAATTTATTGTGGCAAGGCCCCCCCCCCCTTCATATCAGAAAATGATGTAAAAGCCGGGTCGGAGACGTAGCAGCTAAGCGTAGCCACAATCTGCAGATAGGACCAGACAGGAACACAGAACAATTAAAATCCCCATCATCCCTGACAAACCAATCACGCCGCCTTGCACTATATCCCAGGTCAGCTTCATTATTAAAAGGTTTAATACACATTATTTCTTGTGTTATTACAACGTTGAAACCAGTCATAAAAATTACTGTTTCCATCTGCCGAAATGGAAATTGTTTCCTTTTTTTTTTATAAACTAAACTTTAGAGATTGGAGTATTTCTTCAGATTCAGGAGAATGGCGGCAACTGGCTGGGGGGGGGGGGCTCCCGTTCTCTAATGCTCGCTGGTGAGGAGTAGTAGCACTTGGTTTGTGAGCCGGTAGTGGGGGGCCCCCTCCTGTCTAAGCAAAGCTCTGCATTTACAGAAAGCCATTTTGGAGAACTGGATTTAATCTGCAAATTGAGGAATTCTTGTTGTATCAGCCCAGTAATTATCATTAATACCCAATTTCAAAACCATTAAACAAAACGTACTAAAACATTTTGCCATCAGCACTCGCTGCAATACGCTGCGCTACAGTATATGCGCCCGCCTGCCACTAGCCAAAGCTACTCGTAATTACATTTATAAAGCGCCTGCATACTCCGCAGCTGCGTTCAAAAGGTGCAAAGGAGTTTGACACGTGGAGAATGATACAAAAAGAGGGCCTAGCTCACATGAGTTTACGATCCATGATTATTACCCGGACCTCTGTGGGTCACAGAGTCGGAGAAGTAATGGGATGCATGGGGGCTGTGTGGGCGATAGGTAGTGCAATGGAGGGGGAGGTATGAGATCAGGATTACTTTATAGATCTATACAGACAATGCTCAGTCCGCAGGTAGTGGGGGCCCAGGTTTGCATAAATATGTTGGTCTGCTCCCTTTCGGATTACAGGCAGTCTGGCAGATGAGGGCGCCAGCTGGTGACGCTTAACCGGTTGCAGAAATGTGCCCACTCGGCTCTGACCGCATTTCACGGCCACACCTTCCAGAAGAGTCTCCTTTTTACGCGGCCGCGCGGCTCTCGACCACAAGGGAGGACGTCAGTGTGGCCAAGACAGAGCCCACTAGATCATCTGAGCAGGCCCAGGAAGTACCCCATTTCACACAACA